>OX465407.1:3062500-3675000 GCA_950005105.1 Lycophotia porphyrea
AGACTTGAGGAATATAAGTAAGTATCTATCTAATTAAAATACGTGGATGTATTGTCTGAAATGGTGCAAGCACAACGAACGCTAAGTCAATGAACGACTGACACCGGTAAAGGTTTAATATCCTTTACTGACTTTAATATAAGACTTACGAGAGGAGAAGAGTTCAATCGCATCTGAAGTCTAATTAGTTTCGTTGAAAAGTCATCGGACTTACGTTAAGGCGTCAGTTAATACTTCAATAAAATACATTTAGGTAATTATGAAAAAAAAATCTACGATAGTATTTATCATAAAGCTTCATTTGGTGGGAAAGTATAGACCAGGTCCACGTCCAGCCTTAGACCAAAAAGGTTTATGTTCCAAGTTACCTGCGGCCTGAGCAAAGTTCATTTTGAAGTTGGAATTTCTGTCCGTAATGACTTGTCGTAAAAGTGTAGTGGACAATGACAATGACATTCTTGATCAACTCTTTTGTCTTGTTAAATTCTGCATCGAGGCGCGTTGCTCCAATCAGCAAGGTCGTCGAAAAAGGCCACATGCCTCGACAATTCATTTCATTCGCTATGAGTCAGTCGTACTTATCGACCAAAACAAACTGATAAACATCGGATTAAACTTAACAAGCAATCTATTTAATTTAGGGTTTTTCAATAATACAATTTGTATTATCAGTGTTATTTAAAAATAACTTTGCAAATTTTAATCATCATGGTATTTTTAGAGGCAAAATAGAGGAAAAGGTTGATGTAAATAATAAAGATATTGATTTAGAATGTAGATGTGATTATGTATAAGTACCATAAAGTTGAATACTACAAAAGCAATGCAAGTACTTGACATAGATAGCATTACATACTTACCTACAATAAAGCTATAGACAATAGAGTAGGTACGGTAAGTCTCAGCATCGAATGCATCATTCAATTAATTCATTCAACAAATTCCTATATTCTAATGGACGTCCCAAACAGATAAGTGAACGCGTGCGACATCATTATCAACATAACCTAGCAATTTGAAATCACTAAACCAGTTTAAATTCTGTGACGTCGGTCGGGAGTCCAGGTTTTTCCTACGTCAGTAGAAGAATCTCGTTATGTTTAGGTCGAAAACCAATAACAATATTGTTATTTATAGGAAAGATAGCGAAGGTTAGAGAAATGAGGACAACATGTGACACTGTTTTGAAAAACAACAATAGGTAAGTAAATAGATTGACATCTACGTTGTAGAATTATAACAATAACAGAAAGAAATGAGGACTTTCAATGTTAACTGCGGAGAACATTATGATTTGAAAATTATCGGTAAAATCTAAGCTGAAGGATGCTGAAAAAAATAAACTATTATAGTTGCGTAAACTTATGTTTTGTCCTCATTTCGAAACTATTATAGAGCCCCATGAAATTTTCATAATTCAGGAATACAGCATTGCATAAGTATCAGATTGCTCACCTATGGTAAGTCAATTATCAGTAATAGGTATCTACACAATTACAATCTTTGAGAAAAGATAACAGGCGGATGGTAGAGCTAATGTTGTACCTACTTATGTTAATAGCATGCTACTGCATACTAAGATAATTCTGAGCCAGGACCGACCGACAAACCCGTGAAATTTCAGTATCCGCAATCGCAAACCCAATTTACGCGAAACAATCGCAATCAGCCTCGTTTCCTCCAACGAATAAAACCCAAGCGATTGGGAATTCCGAACTCGGCGGATAAAACGCTCGCATACTAACATCTTCCACTTATAACCTTTATTAATAAAGAATCATAATATCAGTCAAATCTCCCCTCGGAGGCCCGCATTTCAAACACAGCGGGGGGCGGAGGAGCTCCTAATATGCTGGTAAATTAACGAACACGTTACAACCAGCCAGCTACTAGTTTGTACAGAGAATGCGCAACGCACACAGAACTCACCCCTCGTCTAGACACACCTGCATTAACACACACTACAACAATATTCGCACACTAGGAAAATTGCTAGCAATTTTCGAAGAATCTCCGTCGATATCGGCCAAGCGCTACACGCACACTGGCAAAATAGTGCGCATGCGCGGTAAGTGCGGTAATCTCTATAAAAAGGGGCTACGACGTCACTAAGCCACATTCTGCACAGAGCATTCAGAGCGACACCACGCAAGTTTGAGTGGCCAAGTTGTGAAATCATTGTGACATAAACTTCGATAAGTTCAACTACATCTGTTTGTGAACTCTATTGGATTGTTGTTGTATAATACATAATACCTACGGATTTTTTGGATTTGAGTGAAGTGTTTTGTGACAATTCCTGATAAGGAATACACCGTGTTTAAAATTCGTGACGAGTTTGAATTGAAAAGCATCAAGCTGTCCAACATAATGTACAAGGATTCAGTTGTTCCCGTTAAAGCTGAAACGTTCAGCGGCATGGCTGCCAAAAGGTAGTTATTATTATTGTGCAATATTATCCAACATTTATTATTTATTACACTTTTGACTCTTTGAATTAGAAGTTGATAATTATCCATTTGGTGATTGTGGTTTTGCAACATTAGTAAATGATCCAATTGTTTGCTTGAACATCCAGATTATTATCACATAAAAGATAAATTAAAATATATTAATTATAGACATTAAAATATTTAAGAACTATTAAAGAACTTCGGTGGTAAAAGAACTCTAGTGATTCAAAACAAGAGGTTTGACTTTGAACACCTTCAGTGGAATCCAGCTCAGTGTTAGTCAAATTTTCGAAGTGTCTAATAATGCGTTCCTTATCTTGCAGCCCAATAAGTCAATGCATCAAAACGGTGCTGCGACGAGCATGTGTGGAGAAACGACTAACTGTCGGCCTCCTCCCTGCTATCCAGTATCTGTCGAAAAACAGCAACCGGGCCCTCTTCTGTGTGACAGCAGAGGCGCCTCCAGGAGACAGCGCTACGCACATGCAAGAAGTGCTGCTCCAAGCCTTCTGCGTGGAGAACGACATCTACGTCATTAAGGTAAATATCTTAACTGTTCCTACATACTGCACTCTCTCAAACCTGTTCTTTATTGCTCTATAAAGGTTGTGCAACTTTGCATCAACATTTATTTGCACATTTTCCTCTTTCAACTACTGTTGGACGGACACAAACATCTGACGTAGTTTTAGAATCATGCAATGACAATGATATTATATTAATAAGAAAAGGTGCAATAATAACTGTTTGAGCCGTAATTGTTGTCCCAGAATAAAGTTGTTAGTTTTCCTTGTCGGAAATTTCTGAAAAAGTTCTATTTGCTTAAGATTTACGAACACTGGTATTAACAATTTCTCTGTTTTGTCTGCAGGTTGACTCGGAAACTAAATTGCGGAAGTTACTCGGCTTCTGCGGATCTTCCATGGATTTTAGCTGCGTCCTGGTGCACTACCCGTACACAGATCCCTTCAGCGACAGCCAGGAGTTCGACTTCTCAGCACTGACAGACACCGAGAGAGATCTCATCGAGCACTGTGAGATGAACTGGGGTTATACTCAGACCCCCGTTATCAAGCTGCCCGAGAAGTGAAAACGTCGAAAAACGTCTAAACGACTATGTTCTTGGAAAAAAAAAAATACACGACCGTTCTAGGTTCGTTGCCTTATCAACCATGCTGGTTGCGGCTTTGGCGTTTAGCGCCATCTTTTGTATATTAGTTACAATTACGTCTCTTAGAGGATTTTGTATTGTACCTAAACATTTACAAAGTGATCTTACCGTAGTAAATTCCAGTTCTTTCTAACTTGTGAAGTTTGAATTGTAACTTGTTGTTAATTTGTCTGTTGTGATGTATAGACTTGGGGCGATTCCGCCAAAAAAATGTACAAGAGAAAAAGAAAAAGTTCTGATTGTAAATTTTAATAGTAAAATATTGTTGATATGTCGGCTTACTATACTATTTGCATAAAGTTGGTGAAAAAAAGTGTCTACTTAAAATAATTGAGAAGTTCGTGCGGAGATATATTGTTGGATTTTATACTTTTGTAATGTGAACATGAGAAAGATGAAATTAAAATAGAATAAATATATTATTAAGATGATAAAAACGATTTATTATTTTCAACATACCCTGACAACACCCCAAATAAAAATACATAAGTTAAACTATGTAATTACATAAGTTTTGCAGAATTCTATGTAAGTAAGTAAGTATGGCAGTACATTTAATTATGAAAGTGTCGATAATATCAAAACAAATGATTAATTAGTCGAAACTAGGTCATTTACAAGTATACACAAATATTAAATGATACGAGTAATGCCATCTATTACGTAATAGATAAAACAAACAGCCTGGAATCGAACTGTTGAAAAATATAAACTAACATTGAGGTTTCTTCAACCATTCTTCGATGACGAAAGCCACGCCTCTTTCTCCAATCATAATAGACGGTGCATTAGTGTTGCCACGATTCACAACAGGCATGATAGAGGAATCTATTACTCTCAAACGAGATATACCATACACTCGCAATTTTGGGTCTACAACAGCTTTCCTATCCGATTTGGGACCCATTTTACAAGTGCCTACAGGGTGATAAGTGGTCGAAGTATAGGATCTAGCCAAACACACAATGTATTCATCGGTACCCCACGGATAATCTCTACAAGCTTTTAACGGTGTCCTCTCAAAGTAGGCACCAAGCTTTTTAAACGCTTTTGTATTCTCCAAACTAAGAAGCAACTTTACTCCCTTGACTATGGGTATAAGATCGCTTGGGTCTCCGAAGTAGTTAGCGAACAACAACGGCTTGCCATGTGGGTTCCGAGGATTCAGCAGCAGTTTGCCTCTGCTCTTCGGAACCAAATTCATAGTTCTCGGAAGCAAAGCATCGTAGAATGCTGTTGGATATATTTTTATTTCGTCATAGATTTCTGGTTCACGAATATATTCATTTATGGAAGCACTACTCACTTGGTACTGAATGTCAGGTGCAGGTAGATCAGGGTCAGTCTTTATAAATGCTATAGAAGGTATAGGTCCATTCGAAGCCATTGGTCCATTCTTAAACTTCATTTGGCTGTAGTCATAAACTTCTTGTAGAACTTCTTCGTTATCAATCCGAGTTGATGTCCTATTGGGCAGAGCTACTATGATACCATTAAACGTAACGTGATCATGTAAATTCTCTCCAACAGCTAAATCTTTCTTGACGCGAATGTTCAACTTATTTAGATGATCTTTAGGACCTACACCAGACAACATGAGTAATTTCGGAGAGTTGATACTACCGCCGCTGACTATAACCTCCTTCTTGGCGTAAGCTGTGTGAACTTCTCCATCTCGAATATATTTCACGCCATAAGCAACGTTTTGTTTATTTATGAGTATTTTGAACACTTCAGCTTTGCTTTTAACGGTTAGGTTCTTCCTTTTGTACCTGATTGGCTGTATAAATGCGTTGTTAGTGGAGACACGCTCTCCATCTTGTGCTATTGCTTGAGCTTGCAACGTGGAAAGCTGGTTGGCTCCATTATAGTCTGCTATAGGCAATCCTATCTCATGGAACGCATCCGTCATCATTATGGATGGTTTATCTATGTAAGGGTACCTTGAAATAGACTGCTCTCCGTCAACACCGTGGTATTTGCGGTTCAGTCCTTCAATGTTCAGATTCTTCTCAGATTTCTTGAAGTATGGCAGCACCTTAGTTAAGAAAATTGAATTGTTTTGTTTGAGATTTTGCATATTTTATTTTGTGCTGTAGTTTCATGTGCATACTTTTTTTGTGGTAACCAATAGTCCAATAACATCAAATTTATTAAATCAGTACTATTATTAACAATTGTATAAGAGCTTTCAAGAATTAAGACAATCTTTTCATCAAGGTGCTATAGTGCAAGGTGCGTTAGAGTTTGCTTCTCTTTATTGCACATCAAAACCAAGTGTTTAAACAATCTTCTCGAGAAGGAATTAAAGTGCAAGAAGCAGGGTGCATTAGAGTCAGTTTCCCTCACATCTTCGAAGCTCCAGCCATCGTTCCCCATCGCTGCCCAAGTGTCGTAGTCCAGCCGGTTTCCTCGGATGTACGCCATGGAGTTGATGGAGCTCGAGCCGCCCATCACTTTGCCTCTATAAGTATTGTGCATGATTTTCTGTTATAAGAATTCTCCTTATGTGTGTGCGAGTCGGGCTTGAACCTATTGAAAAGGGGTTGGTCAGTGCTAATGCATTCCAGCGCCTTTGCCAAAGGTAGTTGAAGGACACCGAGTGGTTTCAGGCAGTTGTAGTTTGCCAAACCCCTTTATCCACCGCAGGGTGTAGGACATCCATGAGTATTTCTACACGCAATAAGAAGTGCTAATACACTGAATATCAAACATCTGAGTCGGGTCGGTGTAAAGTATAAGAGGCAAGAATTTGTACAAGTTTTTGGTCAATGGCAATATCTGAAAAAAGATTAGTTCGGTCTCCTCGTTTATAGAGTATGCAAGTTAATTAGCGTTATAATAAAAAAGGCACATGCTCCATATATACGATAATATGTACAGCAACACAAAACAAGTTGCTACAACAATGTATTGCAACTTTTGCCCAAAATTCGAACAAGTTTGAATCCTTTTTCAAACGTAGAAATCGGGTCAATCTACAGATAACAAATGAAGTAATAAACGTTTGAATTCGAGGAGTAAGTCAGTATTACAAGATACAGATCTATCACATGCTATCCACAGAGAAAAATAAAAGTTAAAAATAAATATAAGTTGTGAAATATTGCGAAAACTTGATTTATCTTTCTTTTCAGACAGATATCGTACTTTATCAGTCACATATTTTGAATGTAAATAAAAGTCACGCATTCAGATAATGGGACGCCACTGTTGATACCCATTTATCGCACAAAAGTGCAAGTCAGCCGGTGTTGGTAATGAAAACAGGGTCAGTAGAGACTCAAAATTAAAGGTTAAGGGTTAAGGGACACCAAAAAAATATCCCTGCAAATAGTAAACATTTTGTAAAAACATTTAGTTTCCATAATAGTTTTGTACCTCGATGTATCAGTTCCACTCAATGTGTACAACATGATAACCTTTCCAAATATTTACCACAGAAAGCGTAGGTGATATACCAACTTCTGCTCGCTATCCATGGAGTTTCTTGCCCATTCTTTTCCATGAGTTATACGATTTTCGTATGGGTAACAACAGTCTATTCACAGTTATTAGCCTGTGGCTGGACTGTAGGTAGCTTATTTTTGACTATCAAAAAGTGCCTGTCACGGGTCCATTATGAGTTTCCTCAGAATTCACGTCTAGCCTAAAACTCAATCAATAAACATAGATCCAAAATCCTGTAGCTTAACAACCCTCATTACTATGTGAAGTTAGACCGGTAGACCCACATTCAATTATACCTGGATCACAAAACAGATTAACAAAGCTCTGGTCATCATGACTTACACCGGAGATTAAACAGTCCTTAATGCCCGTAATTAGTCGTATAATCTTTACCAGAAAATTTCTAGTGAAACTCCTGATACGCTACAGGACCATAGCAATATACAGCACGGCGCACCGCTATCTATGGAGAACTAGTCACCACCAAGCCAGTTTTAAAGAAAGGCGTTTTTGAGCTTACAAGAAAGAACGAAATACAACTTAACCTTTGGATCTTAATATCTTAAGTATTAGTGTGGTAGATACGAGGTAGATGGCAGGCATACGAGTATAAGCCAGCTCCTTTAGTTCAGACTTTATACGCGAAGATGGTTCAATAATAATAACACTACCTATAGCGTTTCATAAAAGTATTACTGCTGTAATAGAACTTTTCATTCTGAATCTGTGATTCATTCAAAAAGTTTGGCAGTTGATTTGTTGCCAACGAAAATCGGTTTTATATCAATGACTTCGTAATAGTTTCTGTAACAAATAGACGATTATCAAATCGTTAACATGGGTCAGAAAACTATAAAAATAAAGCTCATTAAAGCAACTTCACTCACTATGACTATTAAATAATGATTATTAACACTAATTAGCAAAGAAGTCAACAGCTCAATACTGCAAAATACTGTCCATGATAACTAATCACTACTTAGTAATAGTACAACTGAAGGGAAATCAGACGTAGTAGGATAGCATAGTAACATTTATGCCTAGTTGACACAAGTGTATGATAAGATAAGTAAAACGTGTACTACGTGGAATGTTTACCCTGATAGCAGGCAAGGGCAGGCGCCACATGTCGAACTGACAGAGTTCGCGATCGACTATCTGATGCTTGTTGACAACGAATAAATATTGCGTAAAAATGAGATTGTAATGGTTGATCCCAATCGATTGCTTATCGGCGCATTATGACGCGGGTCGGCTATTAAATCAGATGGGAATGCATTTGGGAGATATGGATTATGTTGAGAGAATTTGAATAGTTAAGCCCGCGTTAAAATATTTGGTCAACAACTAAACGTGAAGTAATGCAGTAACCACATAACTTGATCTTTCATGAATGAGACTGGTTGTTGGAGCAGAATCTCATAACAACTTGGATAGTACAATGAGAAGTCACACCAAACCTCTACGTACTACAGAGCTGATTGAGTAACTAATATTTTCACACAAACAAGCAGTAACAGCAATGCCTTAAATCAGCGTTCCTTTTTAAGACAAATTTGAAGAGCTAAGAATTTAAGAACACTGCTCATCATATGGGAGACCTGACGATTATGAAGATGATACAATGAGTGATTTCAACTTAACATTCAGGTTGAAAAGCTGTTGATCGATGTTTGACGAGACAGGAGCCTTGACTTAGCAATATGAAAGAGCATTGATGGATTACTTGTTTACCTAGGCCATCCACAGCGTTGTTCCCGTCGCGCTAAACAGCTCTTCCCATCAGGTTCGGTGGTGTAAGCCCAGTCGATGTTGGAGCCGATCAGAGCGGTCGCCAACGCAGGTACCCGCGTTACGTCTGGTTGCTCCATGCCTGCTTCTAGCAGCAGCACCTGGATTTAGAAGATGAAATACAGATGCAAATTTTGGGCTGGAGAAGCAGCTGCCCTTACATATTTATTTTATTTTAATTATTTATTTTTAGGTGCATATACAACTAAATATTCTATGAATATTTCAAGTGTCTACCTGTCGCCGTTAATAATATCGAGCAAAAAAGGGATGCCCTTTTAAATATTTGTTTTATTCTGTTTTTAGTATTTGCATGTATAGCGGCAACAGACAGACATCATCTGTGAAAATTTCAACTGTCTAGCTATCACGGTTCATGACATACAACTTGGTGACAGACGGACAGACAGACAGACGGACAGCGGAGTCTTAGTATTAGGGCCCCGTTTTACCCTTTGGGTACGGAACCCTAAAAATAATGATCTAGTTATAAATACTTAAGAGAGGAAGGAAGGAAACAAGCAATTATTCGTTAGTTGTTCGATAACTATATTAATTATACAATGCAAAAAGGGTAAAAAAAACAAAAGCAAATAGGTCAATTAAACTAACAATAGGCACCGGTTTCCGAAACTAAACTGGTTTTCCACTTTATAATCTTTTTTTTAAGCTAATTGCATAGCTTCTATCGCGGGCCTTGAGCGTGGAGACCGAATCCAGAAATTCCGTAACGAAAATAACCGTAACGTAACTTTCGTAACGTAACGAAAATAACCTAACACCTAGTGCCTAACACGTAGTGTCAGATATTGACAAGCCTAGGTTATTATTTTTAATCTACCGCTGGAGCTAGGAGGTTAGGTTGTACGGGTTTTTTAAAGTGAATAAATAATTATAATTATAGAAGTTGATAAAAAATGCTATGCAATAGCTATACCGCGGCAGTCTCCGAGTGCCACACGTCTTTTTTTTTTGGAAGTCGGTTAACTTTTTTTGTAAAAAAGTTTTTTTTGCGATTAAGTACGATCTTGGTACTATGGAGAAAGTTAAGTTTGGTGGTCTCTACTACACCCTCAAATATTACCAGACCCTTCTGGACATGCTATACATATAACAAGCTTACCTTCCAGTGGCTGACAGCCGACAGTCTATTCGCGACCACACACCCAGCGGAGCCGGCCCCCACCACAATAAAGTCATATTCCTCTCTCTCCTCTATTCTCCGTTCTTCTCCGTGGCACTGCTGCGCTCTCCGGTCAGCGGAGTCGCCGTACAGTCGCACGAGCAAGTTCAGGTAGATGAAGGCGAAGTGAGAGCAAGCTGTCAGTTGCGTGTTGACAGGACACACTTCTGTCAGGTTTAGCGGCTGCCATAGCATTTTTGAGCTAGAAGGGTTAAAGAAGAAGACATTATGTACTACATTCCTTTAACAGTCATTTTATTTCCACCCTTGCATTGCTGTCAAAATCACAGTGAGCTTTATTCTTGTTTAAATAAGGTTGTTGCTAGATTGCTGTCACTGACAGGTCTGTAAAAATTATACCGATTGATCTTTATTTTCTTAACAATAGGGTTGGTTTTGGACTGCAGCTATTTGTGTGGGGACTGTATAGTGAAACTATTCCGTCGAACCAACGTGACTTTTATTTTCTAATTTTATTTGAATTGTTATTTTTTTGGGTCTGAATCAGTATTAATTTATAATAATTAATTGATGTTTAATAACAGCATTCTATGTTGCTTACACCGGTCAGAGAAGCAGTCGTTACATGTATCAGTCTGGTGTTCAGGTACATCTGGTTAGATTGGAAGTCGATGATTTTCTATGCCGATGACACTCAATGTTAATTTTTATTTGCGATGATTATTTATATTTTATATATTTTTTAGGAAAAATTCAATGATCCTGTGTCCTGTAAAAATATCTGCTTGCAAAGTATTGGAGCCTACATAATGTATTATCGTACATAAAGACAACGTCACACAATAAGTAATGTATTGAGAGAGACAAACAGATAGGTATCTAACAAAAGTGAATCATTACTACTATAAATAAATGCGTAAGCTTGGATGGATGTTTATTACTAAATCACGCCAGAACGGGTGAACGGATCTGGGTGAAATTTGACACAGAGATAGATTATAATTTGGATTAGCACATATACACTCTTTTGTTTTTTTTCTCACATATACACATTTTTTTTCTGGAGGAGCTCGTGGCTAAAACAATAACAGCCACTCGGGTCGATCTTTAGGTTAAGCCGTGCTTGCCTAGGTTGGTCTGTGGATGGGTGACCACCCATTACATACCGAGTTTCCTCCGTGCCTCGGAAAGCACGTTAAGCCGTTGGTCCCGGCTGTCATTTGAAGATCTTTGACAGTCGTTAAAGTAGTCAGTGGCCTAAAAAGTCTGACAACCAGTCTTACCAAGGGGTATCGTATTTCCCAGTAGTAACTGGGTTGTGGAGGTCAGATAGGCAGTCGCTCCATGTAAAATACTGGTATTCAGCTGCATCCGGTTAGACTGGAAGCCGACCCCAACATAGTTGGGAAAAGGCTAGGCAGATGATGATGACACATTTTTTTTCTCACAAAATAATTCTCGCGCACGAAATGCGGGCAATGGCTATGTTTTGCAGTAGGCAATATTTTGCTCTTCAAATGTAGGTATAGAATACTCAACACCAATACAATATTAATACAATGTATATTGATGTAAAATGGACGTAGTGGTCTATTTCGACACATAATATATCGGCCCATTAGCTCAGTTGGTTAGAGCGTCGTGCTAATAACGCGAAGGTCGCGGGTTCGATCCCCTCATGGGCCACATATCTCTTTTTGCGTTTTTTCGTATTTATATAATACACCAGCACCTTCTGGTATTTCTTTCTGATTTTTACGGGTTTTTTTCACAATAAATATTCAGTGTCAAATATTTGGAAAAAAAACAGCTTTGTTTTGATGGTTGTTTTTTTTAAATAATAAAATCATTAATTAAAGATAAGATTATTTGTTTTGACATATCAGTTCAGAATGTTTTGTTTTCAGTAACATGTAAGAACTAGTTATACGTACGCACGACAGCTGGTCAAGCTATATAAAACCAGTTTATGCGGCTCTCTCATTGTACAGAAAATATATACAGAGCGAGGCCACGTTATACTGGAAATTTAAAGCTTGATGTGCCGCCGTGTTTACCTACAATATTATATCTACGTTATTCACACGAAAAATAAAGTTTAAATTCTAGTCTCTTGGTATTTATGGGTCAGCAACATCATCCACGTAGCCATATCACAACTGAATATTATGCAGCTGAATACCAGTACTGCACATCAACAAATCAACATAACATAACATCACGCTTGTAATCCCCAAAGGGTTAGGCAGGGGTGAAGAGCGGATAGGACCCTATTACACCTAACAATAAATTATTACACGGGGTGGCAGGACATCGACGCGATAACGGTTACCACGTGTATAGTAGGTACATCATTCACAGGTCATTACAAAAAAAACCGGCCAAGTGCGTGTCGGGTTCCGTAGTTGCCCATCAAAATATGCGGACACTTCAGAACAATGATTTTTATTGAAGTAATAAAAAACCGGCCAAGTGCGAGTTGGATTCGCGCACCGAGGGTTCCGTATAAACTTTTAGGTATTTTGTTATTAAACTACATATTTGCGGTTTTCAGATTTTTTTCTTTACATGTGCTGTAAGACTTCTTGTGCTTCTTGCCAAATTTCGTGATTCTAGGTCAACGAGAACATATAGGTTTTCGACTCAAAACCTATAAGGTACTTCCGGTTGGCCTAGAATTGTCAATTTTGGTTAAAAGCAAGTTCATACAGCACAGGTAAAGGGAAAATTCCGAAAAATTAAAAAAAGTTGTAAATTAAGGTAAATTTTGGTACTTACAAGTTTTCGCGAAAATCTAAATTTAGGTACCCATATCTTTTTATCGTGTTGACTCAAGTTGAACAATAATTATAACCTCAGGAGTCATAACTACTTACCCGATTTTATTCGCAAAATTACTTTATTTTCAATATTCTGAATTTCTGATCAAACACGACGGTGTTTCGTCGGAACACTGAACAAAGTGATCAGTTAATTATATTCATAAAGTAGGTAAACGATGTTTCGTATAAATAGAAAATATCGACCTTGCCTACTTCAATTAAACACTGCACTTATTGTAAAGCAATTTTAAATTTGGTTTTAATCTTTTGACCTACTCTCTTATTTATAAAGAATACTTCATAACAATGTACAAAAGTCTAGTTCTTATAAAAAACCGACTAAGTTCGTGTCGGGCAGACGGGCACGTACAGACGCCAGCACATGAAGCTACCCGAAACAGTCAAATTTTCCCAATCAACCTTGAACCTAATGCTTCAGCGATAAAGTTGAAAATTTATTAAAGAAATTTGACAGGTTGTAGTAGCTTGATGTGCTGGCGTCTGTACAATGTAGGGTTCGTTAGTTATCCATAAAAAACGGACACTTCCTACGGTCCGATTTGCCTCCGAATAATGATTTTTAGGGTTCCGTACCTCAAAATGTAAAAAAAGGAACCCTTATAAGATCACTTTCTTGTCCGTTTGTCTGTCTGTCCGTGTGTCACCATCAATTTTCTCAGGAACGGGTGCATCTAGCTAGTTGAAATTCATACCAGATACTGAGGTCCATAGTCCCTATTAGGTCTATAAAAATCAAGGTCCTGAGTCAACACGATAAAAAGATATGGGCAAATTTAGATATTCGCGAAAACTTGTAAGTACCAAAATTTACCTTAATTTTCAACTTTTTTTATTTTTCGGAATTTTCCCTTCACTTGTGCTGTAAAACCTTCCTTCAACCAAAATTGACAATTCTAGGTCAACCGGAAGTACCCTATAGGTTTTGGGTCGAAAACCTAAATGGTAGTTCCCGTTGACATTGACTCACGAAATTTGGCAAGAACAATGTCTTACAGCACATGTAAAGGAAAAGATCTGAAAACCGCAAATATGTTTAATAACAAAATACCCACAAGTTTATACGGAACCCTCGGCGCGCGAGTCCAACTCGCACTTGTACGGTTTTTTTTGGTATTAATAAAAAACAAACTTACATTTGCAGTTAAAATACCTGTGCTCCTATACTTATGTTTAGGAAAATATGTTATCTAAGTACATTTTATAAGTTGGTCGACTAATACTCGTAAACTTGTACTTAAAGCTTACTTAGTTGTTGTAATTTTCCTTTTAACTTCGTTATATAAGTTGCAGTCAAAACTCTTAACCAGTCAAAAGTATCCTTATCGTAGAAGCTGCTCTAAAGTAAACAGACTCTTAACGAAGCTGAAAGGCACTTGTTCTCCCCGTCATTGCGATCATTTTTTTTGTTCTAGACCATACCTGGGAACCTTCTAGTTACGGAGATATTAGGGGTCTAAGTTCCAACTTTTTCACAAGTTTTTTTTAAGTACATGTTTTTAATGTTAGATTTTTACTTTAAATACCTTCAGGACCCCCTTACTCTTCAATCCATCCATCAGCACAATGTTTTGAGTGCGTTTCATTGAGTCCTACTGTAAAACGTGATTTTTCAGCCGAAAAAAAAATCGTTTCCCAGCACTGATTTTTGCGTAAAGTTACTTAGTTTGATGGACATAATGCTTGGTTGACGGCTTCGTGAAGAGTCTGTTTACACCCTGTATATTGCGTCTATCGCAGACACGAGACGTGTTCCCCGCAAAACAACTAAATAAACTCATTTAGATAAATAAATATGCTCTTCTTTATCTCGGCAGTGGAGTCGGCACAAACAATGATGTAGCAGATTGTTCATTTTTCAATTTCATTGCGCATCTGAAATAATTATATTATTTTCAATTTCATTTCGCATCTGAAATAATTACCGCAAAATAATATAATTAGGCGATACTAGTATGGCCTAGACTAGCTTAGCGAGATAAATGCCAACTACATATATCTAACACCGCCAAATGCGTGAGCCAAAGTTGTAAAGATTGATTTGTAGTGAGCCGCCTTGCAGTGGACCGTCCTTCCTTATACGAAAACTTTTAATATCTAAATAACGTGTCCAAATTACCCACATTCGGAGAAATCGCAAGGGTTAAAACCTAACCGCTGTGATATGCAACGGTAGGGCTTCGCCCTCGGAAAACTGCCTAGCCATATGCTAGGTCATTATGAGGCCACACGAGCGTAATTATTGGGTTAGCGAGACCCGTATTTAGGGTCGCATATTTTACGCTACAATCACAAGATTGTGACGACGTACGCTACTCTTAACTCGGCTCACCACCAGTCGCACGATGACTCATATAGTGTGGTTTCAACCCTAAACAGCTAAAGTTAAAACTGGGGGTGCTCATTCAGCCACGGAAAACATTACACGACTTGAACGCGAAGTGCCATCTAACGGATAACTCAAGAACCAGTTTTTAGCGCCAATGCGACAGCTAGCTTTTGTTGGATATTTTAATCTAAAGCGTTCTTCCTCTACAATTCTACATTCACTAAACGGGTTGCACCTCAGCAGCAGCAACATTAGCATCTATTTTCACTGACAAACTGTGAAACTTTGTGAGTGTGTGGAGGGACAGATTTCCATGCGAAGTTCACCGTGAACTAAGGTGCGAATTTGCAGCGTGAATCGCGCGCGAGCTAAGAGCGCGCTTGACATTATATGAGACAATTTTATTTTTATTAAGTGTTGCGCCTGTCCAGGTATTTCTCCTGTATCGTGGGTGCGTTCACAAACATTAAAAACTCACATACACAAACAGCCAGATCCGGAACAACTATCTGTAGGCCATACAAATATTTGTTCCGTGCGGGGATCGAACGCGCGACATGCAGCGCAGCAGTCAATCGCTCAGCCACTGTGCCAACCGTGCCGTCAAAAAATAACGGTAGCCAGCCAAAAATCTTTTATAAAATAATAATAATTGGTATAAAGATAACATGTTATTGATTGACAAGAATATTCCACAAAATACATTTATTTTTGCAAAAAAGTTAGAATTTTTGATATTTGGCCAAACAGTACAAAAAAGTTAATTAAGTTATATGAAAAGTAATAGGTATTAATAATTTGAAAACAAAAGTTATTTGAAAAAAAGGATTCAAAAAGATCCGCAGCCGGTAGGATTCGAACCTACGCTCCCAGAGGGAATCTGATTTCGAGTCAGACGCCTTAACCACTCGGCCACGACTGCTACATCTAGCTTGCTCGAAAATCCTAATCATTTTCTTAAGCAGTTCTTTATCTTGCAACATTGCAAAATAGTTCTATTGAGTGATTGTGAGATGTGACTGAACATTGCAATGCACACAATTTCATAATGTCCTTTTACAGTGCCTGCTGAAAAATTTGGTCCATAACCTTTAACAATAAATAAATTGAAACCATAACAAATCATCATCATCATCTTGCACTTATCCCAATTCATTTAGGGTCGGTGCAGCCTGTCTTCTTCTTCCATACTTCTCTATTACTCGTCATCTCATCAGACAACTCCTCTCTTGCCATATCATTCTTTATACAGTTTATCCATCGTTTCTTTGGTCTTCCTCTACTCTTATACCATAATCAATAAGTATACCAACTAGTTTGCATTCTCCAATATTCATGTGTGGATTATACATAGTTATTATTCATACAATTCTATCGTTTTTACCCGATTGCGGCGAAGCCCAAAAGGAGGGTTATGTGTTTGACCTGTATTATGTTTTTTTTATTGTACTTAGGAATGCTTTGTTGAAAAAACACTTGTAAGTTCCTTGTTTTGCATGCGTACCTATGTTAAATGCAGGTAGAATGTTACTCTACATGAAACTATCAATCAATCGATCATTTATGTTGTTAAACATAGGTATGGTTACAAATAGTATATTATTAAAAAAAAAAAAATTGTGTTGTGTAAAATACGTGCCATAAAAATAATGTTTTATGAAGCGGCTATTTTTAGAGTCAAGCAATGCTAACACGTAAGTGTATTTTTTCTACTAAAATACGCTTCAAACTGTGGCAAAGCTACTAAAGTACATTTTTAATTAAAATGTTACTACAAAAGATGAAAATAAAATAAAAAACCAAAACAGAGTTTCCAGGGGACACCCGGGTTTGAACCGGGGACCTCTCGATCTGCAGTCGAATGCTCTACCACTGAGCTATATCCCCACTGACATTTGTTATGAAATACCAGTACTACTTATAAGTTAATGTATTTCTAGCAATTTGTAAGATTCTGTAAATTCAAAAGTATTTGTTACCTTGGTAACCCGCACTGGGCTTACGTGGTGGATGGGTGCGTTTCTTCTTACAGAGAAGGCTTCATTCCCAGCTGTGGGCACTTTATAGGAATATAACACTTTATGTTGTTGTTGATATAGAATTATGAATTTTGAGGTAACGTATGTTTTGCTTCAAAACTTAACGAGGACTGAATTAAGTACAACCATTCTTTTTATTTTTATCAAACCTGTGGACTTGGAATTTTGCAAACAGGGTTCGGAGTGATACTAAATTATCTTGACAATTTCGAACCCGGTTCGCAAATGAATATGTACACTTTTTATATTTGAGGGTTTCTTAGGGTTCCGTAGCCAAATGGCAAAAAACGGAACCCTTATGGATTCGTCATGTCTGTCTGTCCGTCCGTATGTCACAGCCACTTTTTTCCGAATCTATAGAAACTATACT
This sequence comes from Lycophotia porphyrea, assembly GCA_950005105.1. Taxonomy (NCBI): domain Eukaryota; kingdom Metazoa; phylum Arthropoda; class Insecta; order Lepidoptera; family Noctuidae; genus Lycophotia; species Lycophotia porphyrea. The sequence continues at coordinate 3,080,088 of OX465407.1, forward strand.
GTTGAAACTTGGTAAGTAGGTAGATGTATTCTGTGAACCGCATTAAGATTTTCACACAAAAATAGAAAAAAAACAATAAATTTTGGGGGTTCCTCATACTTAGAACTAAAATTCAATTTTTTTTTCATCGAACCTGTACTTGTGGGGTATCTATGGATAGGTCGTCAAAAATGATATTGAGGTTTCTAATATATTTTTTTTCTAAACTGAATAGTTTGTGCGAGAGACACTTCCAAAGTGGTAAAATGAGTGTGTGTGTATTTTAGAAGTTACAGGGGGGGGCCCCTGTAACTTCCAAAATAAGAGAATGATAAAACTAAAAAAAATATATGATGTACATTACCATGAAAACTTCCACCAAAAATTGGCTTGAACGAGATCTAGTCAGTAGTTTTTTTTTTAATACGTCATAAACCGCATACTTGCTGCTACGGAACCCTTTATGGGCAAGTCCGACTCGCACTTGGCCGCTTTTCTTGATGTGTTGATGTTGTAACAAGTTTTGAATGTTGTTTTATTTAATTTTATTCATGGCTTTATTAAACAACATTCAAAACTTGTTACATCAAGAAAAGCGGCCAAGTGCGAGTCGGACTCGCCCATGAAGGGTTCCGAAGCAGCAAGTATACGGTAAAACAATGTGAAGGATAAGATAAAAAAATGTGGCTATAACTCTCACTTAATCAGCAAAACAAATTGCATCAGACTCTCTCTCTTTTATAATACGCACCTAATATTATATTATGGTTTGATTTATATTTAATTTGATTTAGCAAACGATTTAAAACACAAATAAAAAAAAAGTTTAAATAAAAAAAAACATATTTTTTGTTTAACAATACCCCATTTAATAACGCCCGTAGTAGTAGTGTTAAGTGCCCCTAGATATGTCTTAACTTACTACACATTTTCAGTGATACTACGATGCCTGAATTGGATATTATTGCTGTGTTCAAATATCAACTCTCGGCGCTGAGTCTAGCGTGTGTTACTGATAACTAGCTATAAGTTCCAAAGTAAGGAAGGATGTAGCTTGTATGTATGCACAAGGATCAATCAAGCTATGCAAAACCAGTATACGCTGATTTCTCATTGTACGGGGAGTTCATACAAAGCGAGGTCAGAATAAATAGAATACTAGCTGGTTCCCGCGACCTTCGTTCGCGTGAAATTATTATAAAAAAAAAACGTTACTTCCCTTTTTGAAACGAATTTTGTTACCGATTTCAAGGGTTCATTTTTTTTTGCACCGAACGCTAATTTTTATTCTGAAATAAAAGTAGCCTAAGTTACTCCTTATGACATCAACTATTGGCCAGTAAAAATCCCGTCAAAATCGGTCTAGCCGTTTCCGGAATTAGCCGGAACAAACAGACAGACAGACAAAAATTTAAAAAATGTGTTTTTGTTGTACCGTAGGTATATACTTTCTTATGCAATCAGTGAAAAACTGTTATTTTGATATTACAAACAGACATTTAAATTGTATTTATTTGTATAGATGTATATCTTTGTGTCGCTATGTGACATTAAACGCGTAAAAATCTGGTAAGATTAACAAGTACGAAATTTTTTGTAAAATGATAACAGGAAACCCAAAATTACTCGTGTTAATGTTAAATTAAAATTTCGAATCTTCAGAATATTAAAATAGGCCTCAATCCATCATCATTATAAAGTAAATAAATTATTAGCCTATAATAATGAAATTATTATTTGGTAAGTAGGAATCCTACAATCAATCAGCAAATTGTGCACAGATAATCAATTTAGATGTTGATTTGTCATCCTTATTGGACGCATTAAAAGCCGTAAATTATTAAATTTTATTTTTCCAACGAAGTTACATCGATTGGCATCATTTGCGTAGGTAGGCAACTATAAATATAAGCAGTAAAATATATAATATATTGTCAGAAGCGAATCATTTCAATATACTATTTGATAAATATTTTTCTACAAAAAATGAGAGAAAATAGAACTCAATGCGTAAAATACGAAATTAAAAGAGCAAAAAGAGTACCGCCCCCGGGTGGGCTCGAACCACCAACCTTTCGGTTAACAGCCGAACGCGCTAGCCAATTGCGCCACGGAGGCCGTGGTGGGAGGTGTGAAATAGTTGACCGGATTAGAAACACCAATAAACAATTCAATATTATATGTATAGCCACAGGTGCTTTTATCTCAGGAAAAGCCGTAAATTGTTTGAATAATTAAATTATTTCGTGATTCCAGGTTACTTACCTCTTAGAGCAGCTCTTATTATTTTCGCATTCTCTCATAGAAGCAAGATAAAGAGGTAACAAAAACGACTGTACAGCAGGAAAAGTATAAAAGAATGTTATCAGCAAACAAGCGAAATTATAAGCAGTAAATAATTTTGCAAGCTAAGCAAATTATATTAAGCTATTTTGCGGAGCATATTAAAGCAAAGGTATTAGTGAAGAAAACCTAGACAATGCATCTGATACTGTCACTTACATTATAAATACTATCTTCCAAGATTGCAAGCGCCATGATCGCGGGATAACTTGGCGCTTGATGATCATGGCGCTTGGCGCAATAGCGTCGATATATCGGGAGCTCAAAATAGTAAATAATCACGGAAGATATTCCGTAAGTGCCAGTATAAGTTTAGTTTTCAACCGTGAAAGCATGAAACAAAGTCTCATAAAAAAAACGATAACAATTCTTTGGAAGATGATGATTATCTTCTATCTGAGCTGAAGAGGTGACCTTAGTTAACAATTTTAGTGTGAGGTTTCGGAAACACATAATTAGGATTTTAAATTAGGACTAACACTTCCAAACCGCATATAAAAGATGTCACTTCAATATAGTAATCAACTATGATACTGAATGACACATCTTGAATGGTTTGAATGTGCTGAACCCATTACATTTTATTAGTTAAATTCGCCTTTAATTAAACCATATTATCAGTTATGTGGTTCTCCTCATATTATTTTTCTTGGCTTGAAAGTAAGACTGCAGAAACCCATGCCCAAGATGATAACAAAAGCATATACCTACTTACATATAAAATACAAATCAAAAGTAGAGATTACAGTTCTAAAGTCAACAAACAAACACGACTGCCTACGACCGTGACCAAGTTAAGCAATATGATTCCAATACAAGTATAAAAATAGCAGTCACGCTGCTTTTATCAAAACTGAACTTTACTGCACTTGGTTATATGATAACTTTTGAAATGTACCCACCGTCGCTTATGAAAATATTATTTTAAGATATTTTGTAATATCGTCAAAAGCAGCTGTTTGTAGACCGGTATTTTGATTGTATCTCCATCTCCCGTATGGTCTAGTGGCTAGGATACCTGGCTTTCACCCAGGAGGCTCGGGTTCGATTCCCGGTACGGGAAAAGTACCTTTTTGCTTAGCTGTGCGGAATGGTAACAAAAATATTCTTCTTCGTCTGCTTTTTAGTATAGTTGCCAAAAATCTTTAAAACAATAAATTACATTAATGAATTGCAAAAAAAAATATGGAGAAAAGATACACAAAAAGTTTTGTCAGAAGTGGGATTCGAACCCACGCCCTCAGAGAGGACCAGAACAACTCGGACTCACGAATAGTGAGCAAGGAAACCTTGAGTCTGGCGCCTTAGACCGCTCGGCCATCCTGACTGATGACGATAAGTTCGAAATTATCAAACATACTCGTAATGAATAAAATAAATGCCTTTAATTATAAAATTACATGACTGTACTTAGTACAATGAGAATACTTAAAACAACCGGAACCATACACATAGCATAGCATAATCAGCCTTTAATGTTCCCACTGCTGGGACACAGAACAATACACACTTTAATTAATTAAAGACTGTATTAAATATGCCAAACTTGTAAGCTAAAATAATCTGCAAACATTATTCATTGAAATTGATAAATAAAAGTAGTAAGTTAGCAATAACCACGCGATTTTTCTAATAACAATTATTTCCAGATTTTATGAAAAGTGTAAAATAATGTAACTAATAAAACGCATAATTACTGCCATCTAGCAGCGAACAAGAAAAACATTTTATTTTATGGTTTTACAGTGCTCTTGTTAATTTACCTATTCGCCTATAGATGGCGAAAATGACATACCTCAGTCCTTCAGTTGATACAATTCGGTTTCATAAAACTCGTAATCACTGCCATCTAGCGGTGAATAGGAAAAACGTTTTATTTAATGGCGGGTGTGTGTGCTTTTGATAGTTTAGCTATTTGCCTATAAATAACAAAAAAAAACATTTTTCAGTTGCTATTCTTTTGTTAGGAAGTAATGAACTAATTTAAAGTTACTATTCAGTGGTCATTAAAATCTACTGGTTATCTACGCATTGTTAAATACTTACCCTGTTCTTTATTACGTTTTCTATCTTTTGACGAAAACTTCCAGTGCACAGTAGTTGTGAAAAATGAAGTTCAGAATTCGACAACATTATAATTTTAGGATAACATTGAAAAAGAATGATGCACCACACACACACACTATTCTTCATTTGATCTGAATTCACCGATACTCGCTTATTTTCACTTTAATACGCTCATATTTTAAATCGTGAAAACAAGTGGTGTTGCCACTATTATTGCAACTGTCATTCAAAATAATGGGAGATTAATAAATTACGAAATTAAAATAAAAAGCAGTCTTTTTAGTTTAATTTCGTCTTTTTTTTGTGTTTGGGTAAAAATTTAGTATCGTTTGGCAGGCAGAGGGGGGTGGGAGCGGGTGGGGAGGAGTCCCCTGGCACTACTCCCATGAAAAGGCAATGCACCGTTCTTGAGAAAAACCAATTATTGTAACCTAACCTCAAAACACTTTCTATTCGCCTAAAAAGCGTAATCCAAGTAGCCACTCAACCACGAAGGAACCTTCTAACCTAGCCTGTCCGAGTCGGGGTGCCCAAAGTCCAGAGCTCGCTTCACTCGCTCTTGTATCTAAATACTCTTAGTAGCAGTAGTAACATTGACTATTGTACACACATATAATCACTAATCAGTATGGCTACATCGAGGATTTTTGGGTTGATAAAAAAACGAATAAAACATTTATTTTTTTTTACGTTCCGTTTTGCCAATTTTGCACGTTATTTTGCACTACAGACAATATTATTTATAAGGGACAGATTTGCTTGTCTATCGCCCATTTTAACGTTCCATTTCACTTTTTAACTGATTTGAGGCTAGAAACTTTTTTCATTAATTTCTCGAAAAATATGCATTACCTTGTAATAAGAGTGGTAGCGTTATAATCAGGGACTCAAGCCCAGCTTTAACCCCCCAACTCGTGCCAAACGATACTAGATCCAACCCCTCCAATCGAATGTTCGAACTTACTATTATAACTACCTACAATGTAAAATGTAAATTATTATTATATAGGTATTAGGTAAATGAAATAAGCGGCAGGAGGGTGGAAGACTGTGTGGAACTTATTGTAACAAGTATTTGTCATTCACGTAGGTACCTAGTTACCAAGTAATACTTAGTTCAAGTGGTTAGCAGTGTTGGCACCCAAACAGAAATAGGTAGGTACAGTCAGACGCCAGCAGGTCAACCTTTGAAGCTAATGTTTTAGAGGTAAAGTTGAAAATCTATTAAAGAAATTTGACAGATTGTAGTAGCTTGATGTGCTGGGTCTGTATCTAAACTTTTCTTTATCTGATAAGTACTTATAAGTTTTTTAAGCTATTGCATAGCTTCTATCGCGGGCCTTGAGCGTGGAGACCGAATCTAGAAATTCCGTAACGAAAAAAACCTAACGCATTAGCTTAGTGTCAGATATTGACAAGCCTAGGTTATTTTTGTTATTTTTTACCGCTGGAGCTAGGAGGTTAGGTTGTCTATACAACCTAACCTCCTAGCTCCAGCAGTAGATTAAAAATAATAACCTAGGCTTGTCAATATCTGACACTAAGCTAATGCGTTAGGTTTTTTTCGTTACGGAATTTCTAGATTCGGTCTCCACGCTCAAGGCCCGCGATAGAAGCTATGCAATAGCTTAAAAAACTTATAAGTACTTATCAGATAAAGAAAAGTTTAGATACAGACCCAGCACACAAGCAGCGCAGCACATTATTATTAGGCAGCGCATTATAATTACATAAGTTGATAAAAAATGCTATGCAATAGCTTCACCGCGGCTGTCTCCGAGTCCAGACTGATGGGCCAGAGTCGTCACTCAGTGGGTGCCAAAAGACGGGCGTCGTCGCCGAGGGAGGCCTGAAAAACGCTGGCGAGACGACTTAGAGGCATTTGTGAAAGATTGTCAGATTGGCCCGAGAGAACCGCACGTAGACAAGAGTGGAAGACTATGGGGGAGCCCTTTGCCCAGCAGTGGGACAATTAGTCTAATTTATAAAAGAAAAGAAGTATTTTTCATCATACCATGTATTTGAAGTCTGAATCTACATCGCAAGTTTTATTCAAAGTATCAAATCGTAACATTTAATAGTGTTTCCAAACTTGTCTTATCATTCAAATCCATACTTACTAGGTACTATATCAAACACACAACAAATTAGGCATTTTCTTCTGTCATAATCAATATCTGTACATTTTTCTTTAGTTCTAACCATACCAAAAACTTATAGTAGGTACATTAAAAAACCAGTACATGATCATGAGTACTTCTAACTCTAAAGCTTTTTTATTCAAAATTATATTGACATTTATATCAGCCAATCAAAGAGACTGGTTGGCTTCTCCAAATATGGAGGTCACCAAAAATACTATTTCAATTTAAAAAGTTCATATTATTAATATGATTACAATGTCAATTATCTAACAGCACTATGTGCAACTTTGCTTGGCACTAAAATGGTTCATACAAAACTCATGAAACAGACGCCTTGTTGTGAAAATGTGGTTAACATTATAAACTAGATACTAGAATAAATAATACAGACATACAATATTTTTGAAAGTCACACCTAACACCTAATATATATGTGCTGCTAGTAATATTTACATTAATTATCATCACTTAAATTATATCTAATAAAATTTTAATGACAATACTACAAAGTTGGTAATGTGTGTTCTCAGAACTCATGAATTATTAATAAATAGTAGGTATACATAACATATATGATAACTTGATTATAATGGAATGTTACAGAAATGACATAGATTAAAAACATTACCCTTGGGCAATATTCATGCTTAACTGTATGGCCGCTGCCTCGAATTTAGCGGGCAGCGGGGCGGCGGCGCGGGCGGCGGCGCCGACGGCGCGGGCGGTCGCCGCTTGACTGGAGTGCACCGCTCGTTGCCCGCTCCCGCGCCGCTGTTTTCGAGAACCGGTCCATTTAAATGTACGCATAAGATCCTGCCGCTCCCGCGCCGCCGCCACCGCCGCCCCGCTGCCCGCAAGATTCGAGGCAGAGGCCTAACTATCATAGATCTGAGGAACTGGCGCTGATACCAACAATCAAACATGCATCTGTTCTTTAAAGTAGTTACAAGTATTATTATTTAATAACATCCAATTTTACAACTTGCAATTAGCATTCATTGGTACAAAAACCAATCTGTGTAGGAAATAAATACCCCATCAACCTAACTTGCCTGTAGATGTGAATAAAAATATATTTGTATTTATTTTTTAAAACTTATAACAAGACTAGATTTAAAGATACACATTTCCTATTATTTTCATAATGGGGAAATAACTGCGTTTTTTTTAAATAATAACATTAACATCACGCCTGTAATCACCAGAGGGTTATACAGAGACGTACCTAATAGTACACCTACATTTTGCTGGTTATGTTCATTAGTTTGGTTATAATATTATAATTTACAGTTGACACAGAATACTATTTAGTAACTGTATTAGTGATTACATTACATGCAGAGCTAAAATGTTTCATTTACATAAATCATTCCTAATCTACTGCAAAAGAAAACTTTTGTTTTTATTTTATAATCATAAAAGCTTATAAGTACATGGTTAGTTGGTAATTATAGACCTTAATCTTTAGCAAAATGTACAAAATACAAAAACTTTTACAGTGTGGTGGCTATCACAAACAATAGGGTATATTTAAAGGGGTATATTTGAAGTTTAATTAGTCCGTCAAATAGATTTCCAAAAAATATTGCACACATCATATTTTTTCTTTTTTCACATAAACAAAAAATGAAGGCGATACAGGGTGTGGAAAACTCGTGTGACGTCACTATGTCAGTACACTTTTACTGGCAAAGTGATGTCACACGCCCCCACTCATGATCTTTGATGCGTTTTATCTTCGTCAGTTTTATTGATTTGATAAAACAAAAAATATATACCCAATATTTGTCGATAATCTCACTGACGGTCTTAATAGAATTATATTTTTTTATACTCCAAACATCCCTAACATTATTGTAGTAACCTATAATACATTGCCAGCGCAACCACAGCCACTACTTACGTTGAATACTTGGCAGCAGTGTTCTGCAAACATCAAGCATGAGACTTTGGTCCTTCATACCAATATAAATAAGATCCAATACCGTTTGTAACCTCCTTCAATCCAGAACTTGACAGTCGTCATCATCCACAACTCCTCCGTTCAGAGCGTCGTTCAAAATCTGATTCCTACTTTTTCTCAGTTCACTGTCAATGAAATTCCGTCTTCCTTCCCGCGCACGCAGTTGGGCAACTTTATCGGCGGGTGGCCGGTCCACTACACCCTTCGTAAAAGTGTATATTACCGTTGTAAAGTCGTACTCAATGAATGCTAAGTTCACGGTCGGTCCGGTCTCAACTGTACACAGATTTTCTTGTATTTTGTTGATGAAATCTACGCTGATCTCGTCATGTGTTGGAATAGGCACGTAAATGTTGAGTTTCTCGTTCCTCTTCGGCCGCGCAACGATGTAAAGAGTATCTATATCCTTGTTGTAACAATACTCGGTGTCGTACATCAACTTATCGTCCACTAAGTGTATGTACAGATTGTATGCGAGTGCTACTTTTTGGTCGGAATTGCAACCTAAAGCTTTCATGTCGGTTTTAATTTTCATTTCGATATCCATTTTCAAGGGTTAAACTTATACTTTTATTAAAACGATAATTTTATAACCTCACACAAAGCTCACAGGCTGCCTTGCAAACAAACTGTCATTTTCATGTCAAGTCAATGTCAAATAACGTTTTGTTATATCTGGAAAAAACGTTTTGTTAATCATCCAATCCTTTGATAGTAGGGCCACTGTAATCCGTGCAGGTATTTTTAAGACTCATTACATGCAGTAAATACAGTGAAACCTGGTTAAGTGAGACATCAAGGGACCTGCAAATTTGTCTCACTTATAGAGGTATTCCACTTACCCAGTGTCTCAGATATCCAGGTATAAATACATATCTGTCTCATTTACAGAGGGTGCCATTAATAGAGGTTAGAATACAGGTAATTTCAGTTATAGAGGTGCGATTATTATTAAATAAAATAACGTATTATGTAAACATTATACGTGAGTTTTAATCTTTATCGGGAATCAAAAAAAGATAATTTAATAAACAAAAATATTCAAGCACGTTCTTTTATGAATGGCACAAAAAGGTAAACATAATGTATCAATTATAAAAATCTGTCATTTTAGTTTGTCTTTTGGAAGTATCAGCCATCAGATGTTTTTCATAAACAGATATTAACTTCAGTTTTTCATATACTGATAACGATTTGAGTCTTCGTTTCGGCATTTTTCAAATAAACATCCGTATGGTCTAAAACTGAGGTCAGTGAGGCTCAAAATTAGAAGTAAGTAAACAAACAAAACGATGTTATCTCAGTTACGGAGGTTAATTCATACAAAATTCACTCGCTGTCTTAGTTATAGAGGTAACTATGACGATAAAATCGAAAGAACGAATCCCAGATATAGAGGTTTGCTTCGTCCCACTAACAGAGGTAATTCAGTGCCAAAGTGTTGGGACCACAGCATGTGTTCCAGTTATGGAGGTTTCTCACTTATCCAGGTCCCACTTAACCAAGTTTTACTGTAATATCTCTTACATAGAATAAGACAGTAAAAAAACTGTCTGTACATTGAATATATAAAAAAAAAATGTGTCTGTTTGTCTGTACACGCTAATCTTCGGAACTACTCGACGGATTTGAATGATTCTTTTTTGTTGTATTAAGTCTGGGCAACATATAGGCTATAATTTATCTTGGAAACTTGAACACCTGATGCAGAACCGCAACAGACCAGCTAAACTATAAGAGATACAAAAATGGTACCATAGCAAAAATTGTTCCACGTAATGAGCATTTTCTGCTAAGAGAGTAAATTTAAAGATCTGGAACAGCTGATGTGGAATTCCAAGAGCCCAGCCACACTATAACATATATAGGAATGACGTCTTAGCAAGAGTTGTTCAGACTGATAAGCACTCTCTGTTGACGTATAAAAATTGAAGATGTGGAACACCTGTCGTGGAGCTCCAAGAGCCCAGTTACACTATAATATCTATAGGAATGACGTCTTAGCAAAAGTTGTTCAGCCTGATGAGCACTCTCTGTTGACGTATAAAAATTTAAGATCTGGAACACCTGATGTGGAAATTAAAGCTATCACTAATTTCACTGTATTTCTACCAAAGGGTATCGTATTACCCAGAACTAACTGGGTTGTGGAGGGCAGATAGACAGTCGTTCCATGTAAAATACTGGTACTCAGCTGCATCCGGATGTACTGGAAGCCGAACCCAACAGCACTACATATTATAACACAATGTTCTCCGCCGCGTCTATCTGTCTGTTCGCGATAAACTCAAAAATTACTGCACTGATTTTCATGTTGTTTTGTTTTAAATAGATAGAGTGGTTCTCGAGAAATTTTTTAGTATATAATTTGTCAAGTTTTTGTACAGATTGGCTAAAATATAATGATATTTGTTGGAGGTGTTGGAAAAAAATAAGCCGTCTGGAGGAGCTTTCAACGAAAACGCTGCCCTTTAAGATATAACAAAATGATGAATGGTAAAATTGTATATCTTATATAGGTCTACAGAAAAATCCGCGATGGCTTATGTCTGTCTCTTAAGGATAATATACTGTATCCATTTTAATACTTTGAAAATGGGCAAACTAGGTTCCCATGAGTTGAGGAAATGGGATCATCATGATTACTTTTGGTCGCGATAACCGACATCCACGCAGGCGAAGCCGCGGGCATCAGCTAGTACAAAATATGAATAACAAGTTGTTATAATGTACCTAGTAACGTTATTTATATATTTTAATAATAACTAGCTGACCCCGCAAACTTTGATCTGCCATATAAATTATGGTGTGAAATATAATTTACGACCTATTCTCATACCTATCAAATACACATACAAAATTTCGTAAAAATCGATCGAGCCGTTTCGGAGGAGTGCGACCATAAACACCGTGACACGAGATTTTTTTATTTATAGACTAGCTGATGCCCGCGGCTTCGTTCGCGTTATCATTATGTTTTAGCCAATGTATACAAAAACTTGACAAAATATAATAAAGGGTGTAAAAAGACTCTTAACGAAGCCGAAAGGCACTTGTTCTCCCCGTCATTGCGATCTTTTTTTTATTCTAGACGATACCTGGGAACCTTCTAGTTACGGAGATATTAGGGGTCAAAGTTCCAATTTTTGAAGTGAAAACTTCTTTAGCGGCGTTGAGCACTTTTTCTGTATGGGTATAAAATCTTAAACTCGCGTCAGGACACGTGACCTGATCGAAAAAGCGTAAGACGGATGGAGAGTAGACAGCTATCCCAACAAAATAATTTATTATTTATTTATTTTATTTTAAGCATTAAAATTACTGGTGAATCAATTTGGCGAAAATTTCATCAATGTATTTACAATTACAATATTAAATTATTGTTTATATAATTATATTCATTTTATTAATTTTATTGATTCAAAACTGTTCGTTTCTTACTTCAGCTACCATAAACCTATCGTATCAGTTTTAGAGATTGGCGATGATAGTTCTGGTAATGATGATGGTGAAAAAGTCGTTGAAATTATGGATGAAAGTTGATTTTTCGGAGAGATAAACTTTTTAATGTAAAATAATTCTAATAGTTTTAAAGTGTTAAATTTTTAATGTAATATAAATTGTCATGTTTGTGTACGATAGCGCAATAAATGAATATTGTATTCTACCACATAAATGATAGTACTTTTATACTGATAAAGCAATTGGTGCAAAATTATTCCCTAACCATTCCAAAATATCAAACATGCTCAACGTTAATTAATAATCAAGTTTTCACTTCTGCCGGCACTCCCGGAGTGCAACCCGTCTTTTTTTTTATATACATGTTTACGACCCACGTACTATTCAATCCATCAGCATAATGTTTTGAATTCGTTTAAAAAATAAGTCGTTTCCCAGCAATCATTTTTACTTAGTTTGATGCACAGAATGCTTGGTTGACGGCTTCGTGGCGAGTCTGTTTACACCCTGTATACTAAAACTTTCCTCGAGAACCAGTTTCCATTGGTGGAAACAGCATGAAAATCGGTGCAGTAGTTTTTCAGTTTATCGCGAACAGACAGACAAACGCGGCGGAGGACTTTTTTATAATATGTAGTGATAGTGATAGTGATGGAGGAGCTCGTGGCTAAACAAAAAAGTGTGTGTGTGTACTTATGTACACGCGTTAGAAGTTATACTTCTTTTTAAAAAAATTATCTGTCGCCTTATCTCAGCCAACAGTAGATTAAAAATTAAAAACCTAGGCTTGTCAATATCTGACACTAAGCTAACTTCAGGGTGTATGTTGACTAGCTAACTTCATGCTGTTAAATTTAGGTGTCGGTGTGCGCGCGCATCGTAAAAAATTACTCTCATCATTTTTCCCTAACGCGCCATAAGAAGTATAACTTCAATAACAGCCGCTCGGGTCGATCTTTAGGTTAAGCCGTGCTTGCCTAGGTTGGTCTGTGGATGGGTGACCACCTATTACATACCGAGTTTCCTCCGTGCCTCGAAAAGCGCGTAAAGCCGTTGGTCCCGGCTGTCATTTGAAGATCTTTGACAGTCGTTATAGTAGTCAGTGGCCCAAAAAGTCTGACAACCAGTCTTACCAAGGGGTATCGTATTTCCCAGTAGTAACTGGGTTGTGGAGGTCAGATAGGCAGTCGTTCCATGTAAAATTATGAAAAAATGATGAAAATTATTATTATTCAGCTGCATCCGGTTAGACCGGAAGCCGACCCCAACATAGCTGGGAAAAGGCTAGGCAGATGATGATAGTGATAGTGTTGATAGCGGTAAAACGGATGATCAGATCCAGCCATTTATGGTTAAAAGCCAGAGAGAGTATTGTATGTATCTCGGACTTGTTAACACATAAGTCCGAGATACATACAATACTCTACTCTCTATTCCACGCCCAAGCGCGTATTTATTAGGATCAAAGGTCCTCGGAAACCGAGTAATGCATGTGCAACTGAGGAATTGGATAGCAGCAATAAAGCGACGAGGTATTGGTAATACTTTTATTAAGTTTTTTTTAATACAGTTACAATTTCAGTGGTTATTTAACAGATAACGCTTATACAATATCTATCAAATAAGCAAGATTGTTATTGATTTTCCCATGATTTTGAAAATGTTTATAGGTAATTTTCTCCAAGCGTGGAGAGGAAGAAACTTAAAGTAGTTATTTAAACTAAGAAAATAAATAGTAGTTAACAAGAAAGTCTTAAAAATAATGGTTACAAAATGTTCAGTCATATTTACATTTATTAGGTAGAGTATGTAGATAAAAAAGTATTAAAACATTCTTACAATTAATAATTATATACTACGTAAAAATATATTACATAGTGTGAACTCTTAAAGCATGTGGCCACAGACCTTAAAAGTAATAGAAAGTTAAGCCTAATTCATTAAAATTAATGCTTACTTAGGTGGAACCAAGTAAAGAGCCTCTCAAAATACTATTTACAAGATTTCACCGCACCAAATACCTAATCCACGAAAATACTAATAAATATTTCATAAAAGATTATAAAATTTTGCTGACCCACTAAACTTGAACTTAGCTACTCGAGCCATTTATTGTCCTTTCACAATTTCACTACTTTGAACATAAGTCATTAGCACCTTGTTTTCAGATCACTGAGGACTTATAGAATATCTTTGCTAGTTTTGATGCACTTTCCTCTAAAGCAAATTTCCGTTTCATGTGAGACTTCTGTGGACATTGAGGTGCTGACTACATTAGCTGGGTTCATAAATGATGAAACAGACGAACTCTCTACTTTGACTACTGATATTTCCGTAACACCAGCTGAAATCTCTGTTTGACTTTGTTCTGTGCTATTTAACTTTTTGATATCTGTAAAAGCGGTAATAGCCTCCGTGTTTTCATCGCTTATTGATGCGGCTGTCATTTCATCAGGGATGAAAGCACTTTCTGTGGTAACTATTTTAGGTTTAGGTGACTCAGTAGTAATTTGGATTTCGGCTTCAGTAGTTTTTGCTTCGTTTCCGCTATCAACTTGTTTATTGTTGTCCTCTGAGTCTGACGACGTCCCAAACAAATAGTCCATGAAACTGAATCCCGCATCAGGTCTGTTGACTGGCACAGGCTTACTAGTTGTCGTGGGTTCCGGGGTAGTAGTTAAATATATGTCGTCAATGGCCCAAACATTCTCAGGCGCGCCTGTTCCTAAATCGAAATCTGCAGGACTTAAAGCTGTATCAGTTTGGGTTTCCTTTTCTACATAAACAGTTGTCTGCTTACTTTCTTCAGTAATGAGGGTTTCATCTGTTTCTGCAGGTTTGCTGGTAAGCTTGGGTATGTCTACAGTAGGTATCACATCAATGTTAGCTTCGTCATAGTTTGAAAACAGGTCTCTAATGAAACTATAGCTTGGTTTGTAGGTTGTGACTTTAGGTTTCTCAATTCTTTCGGTTTTGTCGTGAACGTTTTTAGATTGCTGCACAGGCTGTCCGAGGCGGTTGACGGTGTGGGTGTAGTACTGCGATTCAGCGAATTCAATGGATTCGGTGGTCGCAGGGCGTACTTTCACTTTTTTCCAGAATCCACGACGGCGGCCCTTGCGGTCTTGGTCATCCTGGAATGAGAAATTTTATTATGTCAGTCCAATTATTAAACTACTTTTTCTTTATAATGTTGCAATGACTAGAATTTTTCTATGTCACAAAATACAAGTTTAGTTACATTGTTTTGTTTTTCTAAGGTTTAGAACTCTTTATAACATTATTTAAGTCTTCAGGCCAAGTCAAAAGGTTTATTGCAAACTTACCTCGGTAATAAGAGAAGAGTCATCGACCGTAGTTTGCTCAGTCGTGATTTCTTCTGTCGGTGTAGTCGACTTCTGTACGTAGGTGTCTCCAGAAGATATAATTCTCTCCGGTGGAATTTCACCAATCTCACCGCCTTTGTGTTTCATGACATTCTTGGTGTATTCGTCCTGGTCTTGCTCTTCTAAACTCTTCATAACTTCTTCCAACATACTTTCGAAGGTGGACATGGCGTCAGTCGAGTCGCTCCTAGTTACTTTGCTCTGTTCTACTAAAGCTTCTAAAGTTGGAGGGATTTCTGGAATTTTCTTATTAGCTCTGTTACTTGCTGGCGTCACAGTTAGTAGAATATCTTCAAACTCATTTCTCGCAGTAATGATATCTAGTTCACTGTCGTTATCTGGTCTATGTTCAGTTGTTGCAATTTTCTGCTCATCTACTATGTCGTTGGGATTGTACGGTTTAAAAGAATCACTTGAAATTTTGGGTGACCATTGATCTGTGTCGGGCTCAGCGTACTTTGGCCTGTTGATAGAAAAGTTAGAATCTTGATCTTCAGTTTCTTCGCTTTCTGGTTTCTTGTTGTATCTTTCAGATAGTCTGGGTCTGTGGCTGTATCTAGTGTGAAGCTGGCTTCTAGTGGTCAAAGTGGGTGCTTCAGTTTGTACATCTGGCTTGTCTGTGGGTTTCTCAGTAGGTCTTCGTCCTCTAAATCTGTTCTTCACCTCATAAATACGTTTAGTGCTATATGATTCGGTCGATGTGGACGTGTAGGAGTTTGATGGTCTCCTACGGCGGAATTGTCCACGCTTAGTGGTGCTTTCAGTTGTTGGTGGTGATGCACCAGAAGGTTCTGGGGTTGGTTCTGGTCTGTAGACAGGGTGCCTGATTTCTTGTACTTCAGGCCTAGCATGTACTTGTTTTGTCTTTAAGTCAGCTTCAATTTCATCTATCCTCATGGTTGTCCGTCTTCTGTCGAAAGCCGGTCTGTAAGTAACTGGTTGGGCAGGTCGCCTCCTTTCTTTGTTTCTGGATGATTCTGTTGAAGCTTGGTGATATTGTCTGATGACTCCAGGGCGTACACGTACTCGGTTGTATGATGGTGTAGTTTGTACAACGTTCTCTTCTTCTTCGTTCTGCAGTTCTTCCTGGCTTTCTTTTTTATTGTCTTCGGTTTCAGTAGCTGTAGCGGGTTCTTCATCTTGCTTGACAGTAGCATATTCATTGCTGATTGAAATACGAACACTTTGTTCTGTAGCAGGGCTGGAAGGATTTTCAGTAGCGTATGAGCTAATTTCAGCATATTCTAGATTTGATACCGGAGTTGTTTGCTTAACATAGATATCTTCCTCTTTTTCAGGACTCGTCTCTTCAAAAGCAGATGATTCAACTGGTGCAATACTGCTTCTAGACTGATAAAAGTATTCTTGGCGGGTAGACGGTACATTTGGAATGTAAGAGGTCTCCGCCGGCAAAGTACTTCTTGCAGTAAATGTTGGCAAAACAGATTCTTCCTTTGGCTCGCTATTCGAGAAGTGGTGGGTTATAGACGCTTTTTCGTTAGTGTAAGCATTTTCCGTATCGTTTTCAGTAATAGGTTCCTCAACTCTTTCTGAGGTTTCCTTAGGTGTGGGTTCAGTCATAGCCTCAATGTCTACTGTACTCATACGCTCCATCAATGTTACTGGATAGTTCTGGTGCAGTACATCTCTCTGGTAGGCAAGATCTGCTTCCTTGGTGTTGTGAGTATTGACTTTTTTATCATAAATATCTTCGTTCTCTGAGGGTTTATAATGAATGCGCCCTCTTATCCTTTGCCTTGTAGATTTAGTTGTGCTCTCGCTAGAATCTAAGGGTTTCCTGCTTGGCTTTTCAGTAGTAATTTTGTTAGGTTCATATCGAGGTCTGGATGGAAGAGGTCTTCTTTCTCGCAATGGCCGCCTTGTTACTACAACTCTGGCGGTAGATTCGTAAGATTCAGATCGCGGTGTGGTAGTGTATCGAGGACGACCTCTGTTTCTCTGTGGAGTTCTGCGAGTAGTAGTCGTCGTTGTTGTAGATGAAGAAGTAGGATTAACTTCGGCGGCGTCTATGTTCGTTTGATAAGCATTGTACTCGTCACTGTATTTTGGAGGTGTTTCAATGTCGGACACGGTCGGCAGATTGTTTACGTCAGTTGGATGTTCCGATGGAACGTCATGTTCTACAGTAGACTGAGTCTCAACGTTTTGATTATATTCTGTCTTGTATGTGTTAACTTGAGCATCGATGTCTGTGTTGTAGTTGTTGTTAGCTGGTGTATTAATTTCTGTATTATAATTGTTTCTCTCTGGAGCAACATCACTATTGTAATTATTACGTGCTGGAGTAGTGACATCTTGTTTGTAATTATTTCTTACAGGTGTTGCCACTTCATGGTTATAATTGTTAGTTGGGTAATTTTTATCAGTGTTGACAGGAGAACTTGGTTGAGTCTGTTGAGAAGTTAGCTCGGTTTTAGCAAAATAGTCTGTCGGATTGAAGACAGGATATTTTAAATTTGGGTCAGAATCGTAATGTATTTCAGGAGTATAGTTTTGAAGATAGTTCGGTGATGATTGCTGGTGATACTTTGGTTTTTGGGTAATTATTTGTTCTGGTTGTGGTTCAGTACTCGACGGGCCGGCCGGAGTTGGTGATGGTGGTGACGATGGCGTTGGGGATGGCGTGGGGGACGGCGACGGTGATGGCGATGAATGGCCCGCTGCACCAGGGGTGGCGATAGGTTGTTTCACGTCGTCGAAATAGTTGTGGTAGTCTAACGGAGTGCTAAAGTGGAACGCTTGGTTGATCGAGTACGGGTTGTGCGTCTCGAGCAATTGACTCGGGTAAGTAGAAGGCGGTTTTGTTGTGGTCGTTGTGGTCGTAGTCGTCCGTAATGTAGTCGTTTGATCAGGTTTCCTCTGGAAGTTATTGTAGTGGTTATTCACCGCTGAAGACTTGAAATCGTTTTGTAGTTGGAAGTTGTTCTCCTGTGAGTTATATTGAGGATTCATGTTGCTAATGAAGTATGAACCTGCTTTAGGAGGGGCGAGTGCACTGTCCGGCCGTTTAGGTGGTGCGATAGTTGACACAGTCTGCGGCTCAAAAGAGTAGTAATTCGACTGGTAATTAGGCACGGGACTCGGTTTCGGTGCAGCAGTGCTGTAGTAGCTGAACGTTGGTTTTTGTGTCACAGGTTTTTCTGGTTTAACCGCATAGTAGTTCTGATTATATAACTGTTGTGAAGGAGCCTGTGGTTGTGATGAGTCACGGATTTGAGAATTAATAACGACTGATCCAACATGAGGAGATGGAAAAGGAATTTTTGCGAATCCGTTTGGAGTGTTATAGCTCAAAGGTGCTACAAAGAATGGTAACTGTTTCAATTTCTTGTCGCTATTCTCTATGTTCGATAAGTAAGGCAGCTCGAATTTCACGAAGTTTTCGGGAGGTGGTAATGTAGACGGTCCGATGAAAACTTTAGGTGCGTTCAATGGATTGACTGAATCCAACACGGCAATCGTCTCGGCATTCTTCAAAGATGATAGAACGTCTCCAACTTTAACTTGATTGTTTTTGCTAACTTCTTTAGTCATGAAAATAGCTAGGGGTGGTTGGTGCGGTTTCAACTTTTTCGGTTTCGGCGTCGTTGGAGGTTGCGTCGGGAAAGGAGTTGGAATCGTCGAATATTTCGGCACTTGGTCGACATCTTTAAGTAGCGAATTGAACTCCGAAAAGTAGTTGTGTCCAGATGCTGGTTCGAGAGGTTTAGATCCTGGCCTCTGGTAGTCACTAATAAATGTCTGTTTTAGGGGGTTAAGTCTCGTGTTTACCTGAGAATACAATTCCTTATTTAATATCTGAGAATTTGTCAAAGGACTTCTGAAATTGAATTGACCCCTGTTTAGCGACTCTAACGGTACGTATAACAGCTGAACTTCTTCCCTCTCGTTTTTAGAGTTCGGTGACAACGCTTCTGGTCTAACTGGTTTGTCAACAGTGTCAAACTTGATCTTCTGTAGCGACTGTGGTGCCTTCATAACATTAAAACCGAAGTCGTTGCTCACGTTCTCAGCTCGGTACCCATCCACCAGTTTCTGCGACTGACTCAGGAAAGGTTTTGCTTGAGATGGACCTGGTAACGCTTGATTAAAGCTGACTGGGTTAAGTATACCTTGTAGTCTGGGCTTTTGAGGCTGGATGCCATCGAAACTGAACGGAGGAGCGACGAATCCTTGGCTCAGGGGAAAGTTAGGTTGAGATAGACCGAATCGAATGCCTTGTCCAAATCCTTGGTCGGTCAGATAATTCTGTGGCGCAGACGGCACGGATTGCAAGTACAGTTGTTTATTTGCGGGTGCGTTGTAATAATTCCTTGATGGGAAGGAATCTTGACCAAATCCTGTTGGTCTTGTGAGTCCTGGGAAAGGTTCAGTTAGTATTCTAGGTTCTGCGACAGCTTGTCTCTTGATTGGCGGTAGCGGTTCAGGTTCTCTCTCGACGGGGCCGGACAGCGGCACCCAGTCGCTGATGTCGGATGTGTACGTGCTGATCTGACGAGACCATCGCGACTGATCCTTCTTCGCTGATGACGTCACGGCCAGGAGTGTTACGATGCAGGCCAGGCGGTGCACGGTGCGGTGCGCCATCTGGAAACAAAAGATTGTACCTGTTAGTGTTTGTCGTACACATGTTTCAAATAGATGGAGGTTAAAATAATTCAAATAAGTTTGTAGTATAAAGAGCAGTCCGTAGTAGGAATCTTATTCTTTTCTATGAACAATTTCTATTTGGACCAACATTACATCAACTTATTTCATTGAGTACATAACTTTCGTAATTTTACAGAACTTAAATAGTTTTCTTCTGTTCATAGACTGCAAGACGTACAGTCATATTGTAGTCCATCTGAAGGTAATTTGTACATGTACAGGTCAAGACGATTATAACGTCTGGGACTTTTGGTGCGAACAATACGTTACAACTCTTGATTAGTATTGTGTAATGTTATGAGAAAAACTCTCGACAAACAAACATTAAGCACTAGTCATTCGATGGTATCTTTTGACACAATTTACTTGAAGTGAGGCCGTATTCGTTATTGTTGACTCCATGTTATGAAAATTCAAATGGGTTCAAAATAGGTCGATGGTTAAACTAAATTACTCATGTTTTGTCATACTTATTTGTTATCCATTATGAGAGTATCCATCGGCAAAAATGAAGAACCGTCATACAAAGTTTCATCCCTTGTGTAACTGAGGAAGGGTTTTTGAAAGTCATTCCCTACTAAAGGGTAGTAGGGAATGACTTTCAAAACCCTTCCTCAGAGCCCACTTTTGCTATCTATAGAAGTCTTGTGCTTGTGCATTTAATGATTTTAGATGCAGCGGGGTAGGATTTGCGCATTGACTAGACGTCTTTGTGAAACTATTTGTCAAACTCTCTACCATATTCTGTCACAACAGCTACTCAACGCACAATTGCCAGAACCCATTAGAATTCAACAAAAACGATGTCCGACGCGTTTTCGGCCTCCAACTAATTACGAGCTAAGGTTAGTCTGTGGCTTGAATATTAGGTCATTTAGCTGGTCATAGGCACGTAACGTTAGCCCACAAGCAGTAACTCAGTGCCTCATACAAACGGTACGTGTGAATCTTCGCGGCGCTTGCGCAACATGATCTATGTTACACATGCCATGGTGTGCACTGTCTCGTAATAGTGATGAAACAATAGTCCTTACTTTTATCTGATCCACATAAGTCATAATGATTTTTTAAATGATTTGTATTCTGTTGCCCGCGACAGTCGTTCGCGTGAAATTATTATAAAAAATTATTACTTCCCTTTTTGAATCGAATTTGTCACAATTTCCAGGATTTTGATTTATTTTTGCATGGTACCCTAATTATTTATCTAAAATAAAAGTAGCCTATGTTAGACGTTATAAAAATTCTCACTAAAATTGGCCCAGCCGATTCGGAGATTAGCTGGAACAAACAGACGGACAGGCAAAAAATTAAAAAAAAAATGTGTTTTTGTTATAATTGCCGTATATATTTTCATATGCATTCAATAAAAAGCTGTTATTTTGATATTACAAACAGCCACTTAAATTTTATTTATTTTGTATACAGGGTGTAAACAGACTCTTCACGAAGCCGTCAACCAAGCATTATGTACATCAAACTAAGTAACTTTACGCAAAAATTAGAGCTGGGAAACTACTTTTTTTATTGGACTGAATAATTACGTTTTACAGTAGGACTCAATGTAACGCACTCGAAACATTGTGCTGCTGGATGGATTGAATAGTAACGGGTCCTGGAGGTGTTTAAAGTATAAATCTTATATTAAAAACATGTATTTAAAAAAAAACCTTATGAAAAAGTTGGAACTTTGACCCCCAATATCTCCGTAACTAGAAGGTTCCCAGGTATGGTCTAGAACAAAAAAATGTTCGCAATGACGCGCGGGGAGAACAAGTGCCTTTCGGCTTTGTTAAGAGTCTGTTTACACCCTTTATAATAGATAGATGCGTTTAAGAGGAGGAGAAGTTTTCATCCATGATACTGACATTTTCTACTACCAACTGACTAATTTTGACGCAGACTTCGTTAAGGCAAAGAACAAGACAGATGTCCAAAGCACATACATGGCCTAGGGTGTTTTAATATAAGTTTTTTTTTTAGTAAAATTCAAGAAGAAATCCGAGTTTGCGATCGATATATTGCTTTATGTGAATTGTGATTGCAAGATATTGAACTTGAATATTAACTGTTCAGAACTTGCATTATGTATCATTACAGTCCGGAATCGCCCACT
The DNA here is from genome assembly GCA_950005105.1 of Lycophotia porphyrea. Classification (NCBI taxonomy): domain Eukaryota; kingdom Metazoa; phylum Arthropoda; class Insecta; order Lepidoptera; family Noctuidae; genus Lycophotia; species Lycophotia porphyrea. The sequence goes on from OX465407.1 coordinate 3,102,219, forward strand.
GTTGGGTGATAGGCATCCCCTTTCTTCTGCCACTCTTTTCTGTTTTGTGCGTCCCTTATCCAATCTTCAAGGCTTCAGACCTTGCGTCAGTCTATAAAATATAAAAAAGTGTGTGTGTACTTATTACACAAGTACGAAGTTATACCTATAAAATGTTGACTAACTTCAGGCTGTATGTTGACTAGCTAACTTCAGGGTCTCGGTGCGCGCGCATAGTAAAAATTTACTCTCATCATTTTTCCCCAACGCGCCAAAGAAGTTTAACTTCAAAAACGGCAACTCTTCAGTGGAAAACCTTGAAAGTTACGTACATACATTTGTGTAACGGCTATGATAACTGATCTATATGCCTATGTAGTATCGTGCGTAATGCTTTATGTAATGTTATGTCTCAAGAAGTGCCTAATTACCGCAGTTAAATTGCAGTTTTATGTTATTTGAACCAGAAATTTCGTAAAATGCGTAATTCTTTGTGCAATCTTATGCAAAATTGGATTTTATGTCTCATTCCATTTTAGTTTTATTGATAACATTGTTATTTATTTTACAGTTGCGCTCATTTTTAATTGATTTTATGTGTTTAGTTACCTGCAACTTCGTGAGTTAAGTAACTTCGAGTGGATTTTTCTAATGTCAAAGTAATAGAGGCATTATTGGGAACGACCTACAGGGGCTCCTATTTATTCATGACCCACCTCTCCATTCATGATGTCCTAAATAACAAGTCAACCAAGGATGGATGACTTGTTGTTTACGTTTCGTCTTGCTCTTGACGATTCAATAGATCGCAATGCTACAAAACACATAAAAGTTATAAATAAAATAATTAAAAAAAAAAACTAAAGCGCCTTCAAAAACTTACCTTTTATCTACACTAAAAGTTGTGAATAATAGGTATGAAAAATTGCATAAAATATTATTGAAATATACTCCAAAAATAACTGATTAATGTTTTAAATATATGTATTTCAATCATATTTTAGTGTAGACTAGCACTTCGCCCGCGACTTCGTCCGCGTGGGTGGAAAATACAGCCCTTGGCAACCAAAGAGAATGTTTGTCACTGGGACTTGTTAATAGTCAGGGCAAATTATGTTTTTACGGGAAACTGGACTCGCTTAGAGACTGCCTCGTTGGTCTAGTGGTCGCAAGCGCGACTGCTGAGCATGAGGTCCTGGGTTCGATGCGCTAAAACGATATACGCAGGTCCGTGGAAATCATTGGAATTCTCGGGATCTGCGCCAACTGGCCTGCTCCTGGTCCGATGAGAATGTACCATATCTACCTAGTACCTACCTATCTACCTTCCTGGTACCTAGATAACCCCCTAGTCCATAACTACATCCCTAGTACCAACCTGCCCTACCTACCTAGTACCTACCTACCCTACGCTACCAGCTATCAATTGCGCTAATTTAAAAACGCTTTTATGTATAATTGTGATAACTTCGTGTATACCACCAAGATGTCTTCGGTCATCTTCAGGCAGGAGAGAAGTGTATTGCATTGCATCAACCTCTTACCAGAGTTCAAGGTTTTTTGAATAAAATCGATGTTGTTATTTTATGGATCAATTTCGATAAAAGTCCAGTAACTGTGTATCTGTATTTTTTTTCCTTTTCATTGTACCTATTTTAAATTCTTCTTAGCGTGTCAATGGCAAATTTTTACTAAATATGTTTGGCCCAAAATTCAGTTACGCGAACTCCGCTCGCTGATGCAGTCAAGAGATCGTCAAGTGCGCAAGTGTCAGGGCATGCAGTGCAAGATGGGAGATGGGCCATTGTATGTGGAGACACACCGCATACACATTTGAGATCTGAGCCGCCTATGGACCCCCATCTGAAGAGATTGTCTTTGCTACGGCCCACCTGGGTTCGGAGTCTATTCAAAGATTTCCAAGTCGGCCATGGCAAAGCATCCCCAATTGGAAGGCTTTCAGACGGCTCGATGAAACCATCAGGGGGCTTAAGCAGCTCCCGCTCCCATTTCAAATTGATTTTCTGGTACTAAACTGTTATATATTAATATAAAATTCGGATCGGAAAAATGATGTCTTGTCAATTTGACACTCGGGCCACAGATTTGATAGATTGTTTTTAGAATAAAATCGGATTGAATTTTGCACTAAGGAGTATTGTTCTTGATATCAATATCAAGTTGATATCAATACTCCTTGTATTGATATCAACTTCGATGCAAATCACCCCAAAATAACTTTCTACCCCTTTTTAACCGCGTTAGACGATGAGTTTCAATAAAATACGAAATACGTCTTCCATCAATTCTGATAAAGAATGTTTATGCAAAATTTGAAGTAGATTGGACCAAGGAATCACGTTGTCCCATACAAACTTCGCCCGGTTTTTCACCCCCTTAGGGGTAGAATTTCGGAAAATTCTTTCTTATCGGATGCCTACGACATACAAAGAACACACTCTCCAAGTTTCAGGTCTCTACGATCAGCGGTTTAGGCTGTGCGTTGTTCCGTCAGTCATTCAGGACAAAGCATTTTATATATATATATAGATTAAAGGTAAGCTTTTGAAGGCGATTTTTGCTTATAATATGTTTACTTTTAAGTGTTTCATAATTTACCGAGTTTTTTTTTTTGTAAATGTAAATTAATGCTACGTGATCAAAATACGATACTGATACCGAATATTATCGCGATTAAATCATTTCTGTCTGTTCAGAATACTTATTATAGAAATAATTTACTACAACTTTTTTTCTAAACAGGGAATGATATTCCAACGTAGACATCATTACCGCTTTACTTTGCACCTACATTTAAAATTGTTTAAACAAAAAAATATTCCTCATTTCTAACTAGATGGCGTTGACGTCTATGGTTTCGTTCTATCGGCATCGCGCTCGCGTCGTAAAGAAGCTTTGATTTAATTTAATTAATTTTTACCTACGTGATCAGATAGTTCTGATACTTACTAGGTACCAAGTACAAAACATACCAATAACAGAACTGCCAATTTGGGTGTTGTGTACACATTTGCTTACTCCTTTCAAAGATACAGGCGTGATATTACGTTATAGTATTGTGTCAACAGTACATAACCAAGCGATTGCAGCAGTAGCGGGAGATTTGCAATGGTTTATTGAAGAGTTCCATTGTCTATCTCCGAAGATCAACATCAGATTTTCATAAAATTTAAACGGGACAGCCGCCAAATAATACTCTACAATTGGCGAAGAAAACGCTGAATAAACACACAAAAAAAATCAGTTGACTTGATAACCTCCTCTTTTTTGAAGTCGGTTAGAAAGAGAAAACGTTAGGCATGAGAAAGACAAGGAAGATAATATTATTTGAAGAGATTACTTGAATAGTGAGAAAACGTCTATAAACCTATATAAAGATTTCTTCCATTACCCGCTCAGCAAAGAAATTAATCGAATTCTTTCTATATAATTTCACAACACAATGTATTAATCTAATATTTTAAGTATAAAGTGGAAAGGCTCACTTGATTACTAGTGTGGTACAAGGCATTAGCAGTAGCGAGTTGAGGAAAGTGCCTCTAAAATATAGGACTGAGTTGAAGTTTTTTATTTCTAGGAGGAAGGTCTAGTACAGTCAGTGTCAATTTGCAAACTTACGCTATTAATTTCCTACTTCATCGCTTTCTCACGTGCGTTAGCAATTTTATCAGCTACAGTCAAAAGTTTCCTCGGTAAGATTATACATATTTTATTAAGTATGCATGCAATTAGTAGAATTATCTACGAAAATGCATAACTTAAGATGATCCGTCTGTCCAGAAGAGTCGTGGTGGCCCAGTGATATCGGTGATACTTACGACTTGTATGTAGCGGGTTTGAACCCAGGCAAGTGCTTTGATTGCTGTAATTTATATCACCACCACTGCTTTCAAAAACGGTCTAGGAAAACCTCACGGGGAAAACGGCATGTCCTAGAACTATAAATTCAAAGACATGTGGCATCTGCCAATCTGCATTGGGCCCGCGTGGTGGATTACAGCTCGCTCCTTCTCATAGGGATCGGTTTGTGTCCCAGCAGTGGGAACATTATAGTCAGATTATCAACTCAATATCGCTCCACTCATACGCCCGCTACAAGCGTACAACTTGCACCTCGTCTCGCAGGTAATTGAACGTGTCGTATTGTAGCTAATGTACTTTCCTCGTCTCGATGCTAATTGGTACCTGCATTATGTTATATGTGTGTACTAGAAAGTGCGTGCGTCCGTCTGTATGTCCGTTTTCCTAAAACAACAACGGTTTTGACCGAGTAGATACTTAGATAGTAAGTATGGTGAAAGTTTTTGGAACTTTTGTGAAGGGCTTATGAGTTGCCTGACCGTGTATGATGGGTAATCAAAGAGACAGATACAGTAGTGGTTTTAATTCGAGCATTTCAAATAGATCTATGAGAAAACAATTAAACAGAATGTAAGCATTATCACACGCAAGCCTCTTCATATCACGCAATGTGTGGAAGTTAACGAACAGATAAATCCATATGAAATATTCGGTAGCTCGGACAGGCTACAAGTGATACTTGAGGTTCAACAAATAAAATCATAATTTAAAATTACGCCTGTAATCCCTGGAGTGTATGTGTCTGTACCTAGCGATTGACCATGCCCTGCGTTTTAACGATTACATTAAATAATTAGTTCTATATTTGTTCTATCGAAACATGCATAATACGCAATTTGTTCCGTTTTAGTTTTAAAAAAAAAGTGACTTTTTCTTACTTCTTTGTATTGTCTTTTTTTAACTTAAAGTAATGAATTTTATAAGTATAGAGTAGATAAGTAATTAGAGTTAATGAACTAATCGCCTATCTAGATTTTATTTTTTTAAAGTGCATAATTTAAAAGTACATCGCTGGCTAACTGTTATAGAAGAAGTCATTTTTTTTTTAAACTAAAACGGAACAAATTGCGTATTATCCATATTTCGATAGAACAAATATAGAACTAATTATTTAATGTATTCGTTAAAACGCAGGGCATGGTCAATCGCTAGGCGAGGGCTACAAGAAAGCAGAGGCTGTAATTATTATCAAAGCGCACGTATGTCATACGACGTTTTATAACATATTGGCGAGGAAATAAATAAAACTCGGACTTTCTTAAACGAAATTTTGATACGCTTGTAAGTATCTATCGGTCGATTTTTCAGACAAGAGGCTTAGAGTAGCCTTTTTCGCTGCCTCTGAGACTTCAGGCGGTGTCGAATTAATAAATTCATGATTACTTAACGACATTTTTCAATAAAAACAATACAGCGAAAAGAAAAAGCGCGCGGAATATTTTTTACTTGTTCACAAATTAGTGAGGCGCGCGCATTAGCGCTTTTTTTTTAAGGCAAAGGCACAAAAACAGCCAGTATTACTAATACAGTAAATTAATGTTTTTGTGTTTTTGTTACAGATAAATGGTTGTAATCTATTGTCAAAATTAATTAAATTAAAGAATTTAATGTTTATTTATTATATTTTATCTCCCAAAGTTAATTTTATTCATAAAATGTTGACCACTTTTCTGACATAAAATCTCTTTGCTAAGATTTAAAAAAGTACCGTTCGTTTTTGACGGAGCTTCTTGAAGCCGTGCGTTTTACTTTACATTACCGCACAAGTACGTAATGAGGTACCATACGATATTGAAATTAGTGAAATAAGAGCTCCTTTACGAGCAAATGTGTTATAAAGTCCTATTTAATGGGGGGCGAACTCATTGCCATCAACCATGCACAAATCCAAACTTTGTGGCTGCTGCTGAGAAATTCCTGTTGAAAAAACCCATAACACTTTGCCCGACCTTGGAATCGAACTACTTGCGCTTGGGACCACTCGACCATGGAGGCAGTAAATTAGGTAAATCCACGTTTAAACCAGACAATAAAGAATTATGTTGGTCCGAACCAACGGGGAAATGATAATAATTAGATCGTAATTCAAGCATGGATCGTTATAATAAATCTATGTGAAAAGGAAGTCCTCGATTGAAATGTCAATAATATTTTATGAACCAAGTGCATGTATGTCCAATAATATTCATGCCTTGACCGAATTACGCGCTAGTGACAGAGTTGCATATTGCATGATTTGCATGTACCCAATCTTTTGAAATCAAAGTATACAGCGGGGCAGTAACACGGATTAGAAGTAATAGATTTTGCGCTGGGCATAATAAAGTAGGTAACATTTTACATAAGAAAGTAATATCGAGGTTTTAATATACATTTAATTAAAGCTTGTTTACATTATCAATATATTGATTACCTAAAGTCGATTTGAGATACGATTCCTTGATATCCACTGACCAGTCTCTCGATTAGGTTACAATTTCAAACTTTTCCTAACATTGCATATAAAGAACGATACAATTCACTCAGCGGGTACATTGTTGGCAGCATCTACAATAGCAGCTAGCCAACAGCCAACACGCGTCGATCACATTACAAACATTGTCACCAAGATCGACCTACCATTAATATATTGGTTGTTCAGTGAAAGTCGGCGGTTTCTCATAATCACCGTTTCACCGCAACATCGGAGAGGAAAAGCTAAGTTTAATAGTTTTACTTGCAAAACCAATATTATATGGTAAGTTAAATAATAGTAGTGCATTATTAGTTGTCATGTAGTTTACCTAAGTAGCTAGATAAACATCGTAGCTGCGTACCGCGCGATACATAATGATTATATTTGGAAATCGTCCGTGTGCACATAACTAAAGATTTTTCGAAGTGAACACTTCTTTAGCGGCGTTGTGCACTTTTTGGGATGGGTAAAAACTGGTCACTGGTCAGATCGTCAGATCGAATCGGCGGCGTAGGGCGCTTGCGCGAGTATGCGTGTAGTTTAAGCTATAAGGCGTTTTTTCAAGTTTTTTTTCTACGGTAGCGACATCTTTCATTCTTGCAGAAAGTTATTGAAATTTTTGATATTGAAGCTAGATGGCGTTGTTTCAAGTTTTCACTTCTGCCGGCACTCCCGGAGTGCAACCCGTTTTTCTTCATCTTATTTTACGTGATTTTGATCTATCTCACGATGGTCTAACAACATAAATATCTGAGACAATGAAGCAAAACTTGCTGCATTGTAACAAACTCTTCAACGTTCTCTGGGTACTTGGGTAGGTAGTAGAGGTACCCTTGCAAAGCTTAAGATTTGCGAGAAATGCATAGTTAAGCATTTTCAAGACCTAGGTACATTCCTAACGTTCGAATTCCCCAAGCTACTTCTGTGAAATGTGAATTTTTTTCTTAAGTAACTAATGAATAATTTTGATGTAAGTATGGGGGTTTAGAATGATGTACTGTGTATGTGGTAACACTTTTCGCGTCGGTGTCCCTTCCACCCTGTATACCTAGTACCTAAAAGACACCAACCTGCGAAGTGCGTACACCTGAAGGATTTCTCTTCAGGGAATATAGGCGAGTCATGACAGCCTGTCATTGGCTGACGATGAATGTGTCCAAGTGCACGTTGCACGCATTGCAGCTACGCCGCGAGGAATGCACTGACTTCCCATTTGTCAACAGTTCGTTCACTCGAGCAGTGATCTGGCGTGCAATCGAAGTTGCGTTGATAATGATCCGTGCGTTTTCTTGTGCGCCGCGAAGCATCCGCTTGGCACATGTGAGGCGCGCGGGAAGTGCACAGAGAAGTTTGTTTTTCAGAGTTGAACGATTTCCTGCAGTATTCAAGGATTTGCTCAAAAGCCCAAAGGACAGTTGTAAAAGCTAGAACTTGTTCACTTTATCCGTAGAATGTCCTGCTCAACTTTTTAAAGTGAGAAACTGATACTTCATAATTATTTTCTTTTCTAAGTGAGAAAAACTCACACACTATCTGTTAAATCATGTTTACTTTATTTACTTTCTAAAAATCGTGTCATCGATTGTACAAGTAAGAGACGGGAGCCGATGAAACGTGCGCATTTGTGCAATCGTTACCGTCACGAGAGCCACAGTCACGATACTGATCGCTCGACAAACATACACATTGGATTGCAGGGTACTCTGGGATGAAGCCGGTGGTTATCGGCAATTATAACCGGAGATTATTTTATTTAATAACCCGCTATCGTTGGGATCCCTGCAAATAGATTCGAAACCGTTTTCAAGTAAGAATGACCCCATTTGCATAATTCAAGATAGAATAGTAAGTAAGCATAGCATAATTAGCCTACAATTCTATCAAAATCAAAATATTTTATTTTAGTCTCATGGGCATCATCACCTACGTGGGCACTTGTAAAAAGTCGAAAAAAAAAGGTGAACGGTTTGGGTTGGTCGTTTCCTATGGAGAAGAACCGGCAAGAAACTCCATGGTTACAATGAGAGGAAATGGGCTCATCAACACCGACTCAGAGCAAGTAGGTTAATGTCACATGTCCTCGAATTTTAGGTTCTAGGACATGCCGGTGTCGTCACGATGTTTTCCTTCGCTGTTTTCCTTCGCTGTTTTTACAATAGCGGTGATGAAATAAATTACACTAAGTTTTGTTGTGCCGGGTTCGAACCTAGAACATGTTAGTCGGGGCAGACGCCACTGGGCCACCGCTGCTCATAACTAATAACATCATCATCATCATTCTCTTGTTGTTATCCCAATTTATTTGAGGTCGGCGCAACATGTCTTCTTCCATACTTCTCTTTTGCTCGTGAATCGTGATCTCAGCAGTCACCTCCTTTCTAGCCATATCATCCTTCACACAGCCTTTCCATCGTTTCTTTGGTCTTCCTCTAGTCTTATACCTCTTATACATTCATACTCAAAATGTTTCTCATTCACGATAACCGATTACCACACCACTTTACAGTCACCAGCGCCACTTTTAGTCTTCCATAAAACTAATAACAATTAGAAAATATTAATTTGCGGTCGCATAATAAATTAGACCTACACATTCGTAAACCAGTATATTATCCGGTCTTGGAATTTAATTTACAAGTCAGTACTGATTATAATCTAAATTTTCTTCCATCAAAAAACAGAATAAACAAGCAATAACACACGTACAGTGCGAGCCACGTAAATGACATGCGCGGTTGCATATCTCGGGCATTTGGTTGCGTTGCGTGGAACGGAACGAGTATCGTCGTTTACCCACTTCTGTGCGTTCGGTTTTACGTAATTTTATACTAAGTCACTATTATATTTATTATCCAACGCCTTTTTGCGTAAATTATGTCGTTATTTGTGTACCTAGGTGTGTTTAATTGAGATTGCAAGGCAATTTACATGCGAGAGTTGTGCTTGCGATATTTTTATTGTCTGTGTCGACATCAATTATTGGTCGAAACGTGAACGAAATTGTGTGGTCTTCCTGATTTTGCAAAAGAAGAAAGGCATCCAGCTACGCAATCTGGGGACCACACAATCTGGTAATCACAGCATATTTTTTTAATATTGGATTTGGCTAGAATTACATAATTCATAACCGTAATTGTCGCGTGGGTAAAATCAGAACTAACGCCGCCATCTTATTTTTTCAATACATTTCTCAAATGTTTACCAACAGCGCTCTCCTGTCAACCTCATTGGAGCGTCAAAAGATCCATAAAACACTGTAGCATTGACAAATAGACAACAATGTCAGCTGTAATGTCATTTAAAAATATTTTCAGTAGTATTGAATCCAATATATCTTATATTTTATTACAAGTACGTAGAAATTATGAAATATCTAGGTATTTAGCTTGCGGAGCCCGCACTTGGACAACCCATCACATTGTCTTATGATTTTTGATGGCTTATTCTTTAATGGCGCAATTACACTAGTCATCGCAATACATACAAACTTACAATTGCGAAAAATCAAACAATAACGCTTTACGAATTTGTCCGAAGACGGGCGTACTCGACCGTGTTTGACGAATTCCATAGGTAATTGAATTCGGGCGAACGATCTTGTGTGACAGACAAGGCAAAAATGAAACATTAATTACGAAGTTGAATAAAACATTTATTTTAAGAAGTATAACATTATAATCTTGATAGAACTTCTTCAAATAACAAAGTGGCTGGCGGCGCATCATCAGCATTAGCATATTCACCATACGATGCTCCTCACACATACTAGCAGCAACTCAGTGGCATTGTTTTAGCCTCTAAGTGTACATTTCTCGTGTTTTTCTTCACCACGAAACAAATAAGACTGGTAAATAAATAATATGCAAAACTATTCATAACAAAACCACATATTAAGATTTTTATTGATCAAGACAGAGAACTGATAATATTTATGACAATTATGACATCTTCTGTTTTAATAGATGATATAGCTTTTGAATGTTGCCTAAATTCTCCTAAAATGGTTACGTACGTACTTTACGTTTTTAATAACAGCAGTCACTAATTAGTAATTTATTTAATAACATGATTATTTAGTAACATAAAACATGCACGACATAGGAGGAGTTTTACCCAACATCGATTCGATTTGACGGGAGAAAACAGATAGGCTAACGGTGCAATGTAAACGGCTTTTCTTGTAATACTAGGAAGCAAACGTTCCTTGATACTCACTATTATTACCAGAAAATCCTGCTATTTAGATATTATTATAGAAATAGAAGTTCCATATTCCTTTGACTATGGTAACTCCATTGCTTCCGTCACTGATCCTACGTTTCGATGTTGCAAGTGATTGCGTTTAGATGTTCAGATTTAGTAAAATAATTGTTTCTTCTATTTTTACTTTGTGCGGCATAATAAAAAAAAGATATTACATGAAAAGGAAACCCCGTAATTGCTTCATATATTGTGCATACTTTCATTAATTAACGCTTCCGAAATTGGGCGAGCCCCATAATACCAATCGTCTTTGTCGATGCAGAAAATATTGCGAAGATAATATAGCCCTGAATGTAGTGCACTTAATTGGGAATAAATGCAGGAAATTAGGCAGCCTGCCTGCTCTAGTCTAGTTTTCTATCAACATCAAGACTATATCAACTAGACCAATTATAATTTTGTCGCTCCTCTTCTGTTGCAGAATATTTCCCACCATAAACATTACAACAAAACACTTAATTATATTTGCAAGAAATTTTCCACGAATATTGCACTATCGGCTATCATGTCGGATCACTCTTCTGACCTATATTACGCCACCTGTGTTCAGTCCACGGCTCACAATAGCAAACAATCGACTACTGACGGACAGAACTCTCTTTGTTTGGCATAATTTGCCTTAGTGAAAGTGTGTTGTTAGTTTTAGACTGTTGTTCTTTTTTTGGCCTGCAGTGTAACTTTATTTTTCAGTGGAGAACGGTAGATCATGGTTTAAATTACTTTATGTACAGTTACGTAATAGTATTTAAATAGCTTTATGATTGTTAGTCTCATTGTTGTTGAATTTTTTAATCATGACAGATGAAAGTACTTAGCTGCAAGTCGTTAGATTCACACGTTCCGAAATGTTTAACCCTTTCAGTGCCCAGCACCCGACAGCACCAAAAAAGTCTCGAGACAAAGGTTTTATCGAGTTCCAATGCAATATGACGCAGTTCGGTGACACATGAGTACCAACCGTTAAAATGGAATCAGAATATTTTTATAAACAAAAGTCAGTCAAAATACATAACAACAAACACACAGTAGCCAGCAAGAGACTACGAGATAGTTCATGTTACGATGCCGACACCGGAGCTCGTACTTCCTATGGACATGTTACTGATCGCAATGATAAACAAAGCACGCGACAAACGATGATCACTGAACAATGTGTTTCATTGAACGGTCGCGCGAGTCATTGATGAGTTGAGGAGCCCTGAATGGAGGTAAGGAGCATCTTACGAATTAGTGTTAGAAGACCTTAATGCTCGAAATACTAGGAACATTTCTAAATAAACCAAGAAGATATTATGATCAAGAAATCACATATTTAGTTTGATATAGGAACGCTATAGAAGTGGTGTCTCAATAACCTAAGATCTATTCTTGATCGTTGATAATTGTTACACTTTACGCCTTGATGCTCTTGCACACACCTCTGATATAATGATTACTTACTTTAGCGGTATATTTTAATCACAGTTCTTTACACACAGTGCTTTATGATTATAAGATGACCTGGTCTACATCACTGATGCCCTGATACCGATGTTTAACGCAATTATGGAAATCAACCAGTCAAGATTTGGAACACGCCTTGACAAACGAAAGATTAAGAAAGAGAAATAAAGCAAGTTAAATAAATGTTGTAATATCATTACTTGAAGATTTCTAATCGGTTTAAATTCATGTCAATAAACCAAAACTTACGCCATAAACACACGTATGAAATCTCATAAATTGAATCGATCATTAAGACGCAAGAGACCGACAAATCTACAGCATGTTAGCCAATATTACAGGATAGTATTCATAATAGTAAATAGCCACGGTATTGTAGTATCGGTATCAACACAAATGTCATCTGGTTGAGTATTTAAATCAAATGGAGAATGTTTCAAGTCTCTGTTAAGTACAAGGACTTTGTTAATCGTTTGAATCTTAATAGTTCGACTGGTATCAATTATCTAGTACATAATCTGCTAAGAGGCTTAGCAATGGGCTACTGGATCAGTTTAAGGTGCAGAAGCAGAAGTGCTACCTTTTCAAAGTCAACGCCCATTGGATCTAAAATGGATAACTTTTCCCTGCTATCATTAGTTTGTTCAAACCCTATTCAATGTCGTATCTATATTTCAAGCCTTCATTGAACCGTCGAGTATCCATTCCTTGACCGTCATTATTAGCTGCATTTCATGTGTTTTAATGTATGTATATTCTGTTGCATTGCGACTATAAATCTAGCGTTTTTGATCCCCATATATTCTCCATATTTATACTTCTGACTACATTCTTTTTGAAGTGAACACTACATTCTTTTTGAAGTGAAACTTCTTTATCGGGGTTGGAAAAAAATTTAGTGTAACATTTTTTCGTTACGCGTCACATTTTTCCGTTACGCGCCATCTTTTTCTTATCCCTACCACGCGTGATTCGAAGTGGGCGTGATCATGTTATTTATTTTTCAAGTTTTCAAGTTATTTAAGCTTAACCTTTGTCATATAAGTACACACATTTTTTTATGACTGCGGGTCCTTCGTTTCGCCTACATAACTTCGACCTTTGTAACCTTGAAGTTATCTACCTATATTATTCTAAACTGAGATCGTGGCTCCACAATCTAAATAGAAACTGGGGCACAGCGACAGGTCCAGTCGATAGCTCACGTTTGTACTCGGCGTGAAACTTAGTACCGGCTTGTAGTGTAGCAGGCTCGCAAGTAGATGCATTTGCATCGCAGACATTAAACCAGTACTCATATTAAACTGGCACTACTCATAACATTCCTGTCGTTGTATGTCGTTCTGGTTAACTTCTATGTTTAAGAATGCTGTGATTTTGGTTCGAACCGCTCTGTAACTTTCCTTTCATGTTGAAGGGGTTATATCATATGGACAGTTAATTTTATTGATCTGCAAACCAGCTTATGGAACCTCAATGCAGGATACGGCCTAAATGAACAGTATCTTAAATATTTGTAAACTATTCTAGAGGTAATTTCAAACTTTCGAACGTCTAGTTTACGGACCATGAGAGACTAATTTTAAGTAGAACGGCTTTCTTAGAGTAATTTCCCACTTAGGTGTATACGACGAAGCAATGAAATCACTTCAGATACAAGTCTATTTTAAAGTATCTTCGTGGTGAAAATCGAATTAGCATTTAGATTTTGCTGGTTATGATTCGGTGAGTTTCTGTTTGGTAATTCAAAGGATTACCATAACCATAATAAAAGATTAGTTGGTAGTTACTTAACGAGTAAATACTACAGTTTTTGCCTCTAAACAAAACACTTAAGTAAACGTTACGCATTTAGTATAATTCTAATCAATTGCTCGGTCACTGCACTTGCGGTTTTTCTGCTCACTGAACACATACGTCCATAATTGGATTATTAGTTAATTGCTTATACAATCGGTCAGTAATTGACGAACGGGTTTCAGGATTGTGTAATGTATATCATCAATTTGTAGCTTACATAGTTGTAGAAGTAGATGCTATGATTATAATATTGTGTTTCCGCGGGCTTCAGCTGAAAATTCTTTCATGTGAAGTTGGATTTGTCTTGGTGGAGATAGACCCTCGTGTATTGGGCCTGCGCTTCAAGATCTCTCTCTCGTCGTATCAGATTACCGTCACATCGGACTATGAGAGTAAAGGAACAGACAGAGCTCCTGAGCCTGCGCATACACTTCTGGACTACGTATAATATCTTCCGCGCCGACGATGCAATGGCTAATCTCCGCTGAGATTGGCCACCGTGACTGAAAACGGTCAAGAAGACTATTACTGTTAGATCAATACTATGTACGTCTACCTATATGCACCTCATGATTAACAAAATCTTTAGAACAGACTGTATTTCCAAACACTATGTCTGTAGCATTTTAGCTGCCAATTATCCTACTTACTCTCCCATTTTCACTTCGCTACTGAAACCATTTATCAGTCTGCAATTGATTTTGATTTCCTCGTCTGATCAAAAAGCTGTTGAATCCTGAACTCTATGATTTACGAGATAAGATACAATTTAAGTAACAATGTAGTTGTTTGAACTATCTAGTTGGTTTAGCGGAGCGTAGTGATTCTTCCGGGGAAGTAGAGCGTTGTACTAATGTATGTGTTGTACATCTTCTATTCTATGTATTATTGCTGTTTTCTTGTGGATACTTTCTACAACAATTTGGGCACGAAAGACGGTCTTCTCTTGACAAACGTCACATTTTTTCATACGTCTCCCTTGAGCAAAATAGGTACCAGTTTGGCAGGTATAATTTCATCTTCAAATTTTTGTGAATTTTAGGGTTCTGTACCCAAAGGGTAACACGGGACTCTATTACTAAGACTCCGCTGTCCGTGCGCCTGTCACCAGGCTGTATCTCGTGAACCGTGATAGTTAGACAGTTGAAATTTTCACAGGTGATGTATTTCTGTTATGCCTGCCATCAGGGCTGCGGGACTGTTCGAAAGAGATACCGCGGCCCTGGAACACATAGGGCAAGGAAAGAACATGGATGGGTTTTAGTCAGTACAAGTCTGAAACTCCCTTCCACTCTACCCAGAGCGGGAGAAGTCATTTGATGATTTCCCATCCGAAAAAAAAATGTATTTCTGTTGCCACTATAACAAATACTAAAAACAGAGTAAAACAAATATTTAAGGGGGCTCCCATACAACAAACGTGATTTTTATAATAGTACGGAACCCTTGGTGCGCGAGTCCGAGTCGTACTTGAACCAAAGTATTTTAATATTTTCCGAATGTAGGTAAATGGAAAATCGATGGAGACAAGATCTAAGACAAAGTAGATAATGATCACAGGGGTGAAACGGATTTTGTATTAGAAAGTAGGTATCGAAATGAAAGCTTCTAAGAAATGAGCTTATTGCGAAAAGTTTCCTTTAGCCGAGACATATTATCTCACACGGCAATCAGCAGCATATAATTATCACTCTAAATAAGACTAAACAAAATCTAAATGAAAGTCTTGTATTACCAGGGAAGAAATTAAGACCACATCCATAAAACACGGAAATAAACGCAATGCGACCACTTTTAAAGTCGCATAAGACAACTTTAAGTTGAACGACGAGAAAAATGAAAACAAGCGTAATTGCTAAGAAGATAAGGATCATAATGAATTTGTGATTACCTCAGTTTTCCATAGACACGGGCCATACGTGGCATGCAGCTAGTTTCACAAAAAATAAGTGAAATGACAGGAAGAGTGGCCGGTCCAGTTGGAACTGGACGAAACTGGTTTTGACTGGCCCGAACCGGTTTCTATGTAAAGCGTAACTAATGCACCGACGAAAGGTGAGTGTACACATGCACTAGTTAACGTTTGGAAAAGTGTTAAAAAGGTAAATTAGGACGTACAGATGCCAGCCAGCACATCAAGCTACTACAATCTGTCAGATTTCTTTAATAGATTTTCGACTTTATTGCATAGCATTAGGTTCAAGGTTGATTGGGAAAATCTGACAGTTTCAGGTGGCTTGACCTGCTGGCGTCTGTACAAACCAGATATTAACGATATTCTTTAGGTCGGTGACTACAGGTGACCATGATATGGAGTAAGTAAGCCCCAAAAGAAATTGTCTATTCTGTTGCTGCGGTGGTTATAATGCGTGGCATCAAATCCACGCATTTTTAACCGACTTCCATAAGGAAGAGGTTTTCAATTCGACTGTATGTTTTTATATGCATGTTGATCGCCCTATTTTAAATATTGTTTTTTTGTTTGAAAGAGTATATTTCCAACTTGGTCCCATAAAAATATTGTCATGATCTGATCATGGACTTCAGAGATATGGAACGGAATTCTTCAATAATAGACAGTAAAGCGATTGCTGCAATCGCTTGGATGTTTATTGTTTACACAAAACCATAACATAACATCACGCCTGTATGCTCTGAGAGGGTACGCAGATGTGTACAGTAGACCCACATTGCGACAGGTAACCCTATTACCATGACATGTAGTGTTAACAATTTAAAATGCATAGCAAATATTTGTATAGGATATTACAACAAGAAGAAAGAAACACTTTTTTGCAAAAAATAAAACCGACTTAAAAAACACAAAAAACTGACTCAAACAAACAAAAGTCACCGACTTCTGAAACTAAAGTTATTTTTCACTTTTTTGTGTTTTTGAAGTCGGTTTTATTTTTAGTAGTACCATGTAGATAGATCTAATACCTTTAAACGAGCAATTCTTGTATATATATAATCTGAATCTTGAAAACGGCTCCAACGATTTTCATGAAATTTAGTATACATTTCATGAAGTTTCGGGGGCGATAAATCGATCTAGCTAGGTTTCGTTGTTAAAAAATGCCGTTTTATCCGTGTTACTGAGCAAAGCTCGGTCATCCAGGTACTGTACTTAAATAGAGACGTTAGGTCATCTTAGAATTTTCTATCATTATCTACACATTTAGACAGAGCTAATAAATTTTAAGAAAGTGATGTTACCCAAGCAAAACACATTGAAGAGCTCTTTATTAAGAATATGAACAAGTAAAATGATAGTGATTGCGCATATCTGAACCGCCGAGATGCGGCACTCGGCAGGTTTTCTAGCGGAAACGAGAGTAGATAGCTTCTACTAAATACAGAACGCCGGTGTTACTTTACTTGGACGCCCACTTTCCGTGTCCGTTGCTTTCTCTGGAAACACACGATATTAAACGGGAGCTTTAGCATTGTGGGTGAAGAAGAAAATTTTAAACGGTTCCATATAGCTTGGAAGGAATTTCTATGAATGGAAGTTAGTTTCCATTCATAGAAATTGTAAAATATACTACTGTCATGAGAATCAGTCATATCGCTGTCATCAATAGTTTTAAAATGGTCTCCAGAAAACAGGTCATCAAAATTCGAGCAAATAAGTTTCATAATCAAAGCAGAAAGATAGACTGATCCGATCTTCCCATTTGTATTTTACATTAGTAGCCATTAGGCACCACACAGGTGCCTCTGACCAGTTTACAACCGAAAGAATGAAGGATGTGAGACTGCTGTGTGTAAAGCTACATTTTATATATTCTGTTTTCACTAGTATTCCAGCTTGGAAAGTTAAGTATAAGCTTAATAAATATTAGCACCGTTCACGAGCCGTTTGCTTCCTACTGTTCGCTGTGTGGGCTGACATTTAGTTAAATTGCATGGTTTCTGGTTGCATCGGGTTCCGCAGTGCTCAGTGCTAGTGTTCGTAATCGTATCTAATATATTACTTTTATTGTTATTTTATAGTGAACCGTCTTTGTGTAAGTCGCAGACGTAATGTTCAGTCGTTTACAACATACAACGTAGGTATTACAGGTATCTGTACAAGTGTTTTTAGGGTTCCGTACCCAAAGGGTAAAACGGGAAGACTCCACTGTCAGTCTATCTGTCTGACGGCAAAAGTTCACGTATGTTGTATGGGTTGCCGTTTTTAATAACGGCGACAGATAGGCGCTTGAAATATTCACAGAATATTAACTTGTATTCACTTTAAAAATAAATAATTAAATTAAATTAAAATAAATATTTAAGGGCTCCCATACAGCAGACATGATCTTTTTTGCCGTTTTTAGTCGCACTTGGCCAGTTTTTTTCTTATTATTTCGCAGTTATATCAATGCACCGATTGAATTTGACATTATTATCGTGGACGAATATTGGTTTTGTAGTAAGCCTGATCGTCATTATTCCACCGACGGGATTTGGATTGAATTTGTACATCTCTATCAAATCAACTGTCATCTCATTTACCCCTATTACAGCAATATCATCTTTCACACCGTCCATTCATCATTTTTTGGTCTTCCTCAATTACCTACTCTTTAATCACAACAAAGCGTCGTGTCTCAATATAATAAATCAAGTTCACACGTCTATGACCCCGCGCTTCGAGCAAGGTCAAAGGGTGGTCATTTCTCTTCGCGTAGTGATGTGCCTGCTGCCTGCATAACGATGCAGTTGCGTAAGAGTACAAATGAACGGGTTCGTAACGTAATTGTTAGTAAGCAGTGCTTCGAGTAAACGCATTATTATTAATTAAGTTGTATGGAACCTGTTATCATCATATGTATTAGAGATTGCTGAATTCAATTTAGAAGGCATCTTTCTACTAAGAAGCATGCATGCATGGCCATAGCCATTTCCATATCCTCTGAGCATTAAATGCTATATTTCGCCCTGTGTGTTGACGTCGATCAACTAAGTGCTATGTCATCATCACCATTATCTGTCTGGCTTCTCCCCACATATGTTGGGGTCAGGGCCGGCTTCCAGAGTTACCGCTAAATACCAGTATTTTAATTAAATAATATGCAATTATTTAGAGCGCGGGAGGAGCTCGTGCCTAAATAATAACAGCCGCTCGGGTCGATCTTTACCGGTTAAGCCGTGCTTGCCTAGGTTGGTCTGTGGATGAGTGACCACCCATTACCTACCGAGTTTTCTCCGTGCCTCGGAAAGCACGTTAAACTGTTGGTCCCGGCTGTCATTTGTAGATCTTTGACAGTCTTTAGGTAGTCATTGGTCCAAAACGTCTGACAACCAGACTTACCAAGGGGTTTCGTAACTGGGTTGTGGAGGTCAGATAGGCAGTCGCTCCATGTAAAATACTGGTATTCAGCTGCATCTGGTTAGACTGGAAGCCGACCCCAACATAGTTGGGAAAAGGCTAGGCAGATGGGATACCGCGTCATTGGTGCTACATATTTAGACATAGTCGGCCTCTTTTATTCGCGACGGCCAACAACCACCTGACACTAACTGACACACTTTTAAATGTTAAAATCACCATAAAATTGCGAAATATTATTATTACTATCCTCGCATCATCATTCACGCACACGAATACACGTGACGAGTGCAGACAGGTGGATGTCAACGCACACATACATCATGCGGCAGGCCGTTCGACGAGTTTCGGCGAAAGTGAAAACGGCCGAGTCTCAGACAACATAAGTAAAAAGTGAATTTTATTTACTTATGTTTATCACCTACGTTTGTAAAATGTTAAGTGGTCTTTGAATGGTTATATGGCTGTTATGTTGCGGAATAACTTGGTGGATTAGGTTGTTTGACATTTTTTTTTTGCTTATATAAGAAATATAATTGTGAATACCGCTGCGTTTTCTTTTAGTATGAAAATTATAATGCTGTCAAAGAGTACGTGACATAGAGTATTTTACTTAAAACATTCGAGTGAGATTAATATCAGCTCCATTTTTTATTACATTAACATGTTAATGGATTGTTCACACTCTTTTACGGAATATTATCATTTCAATCATATTTTATGGTCATAATACGACGCAGGTTTACGCCGCGAAAAAATCTTGAATGTGAAATTTCTCAAGTGGAACCTGTATGAATTCCCAAAAGTCGATTATCCATATCGGGAGCTTCTCTTCAGCATCATCGGAGAAAGTTATTGAGAAAACGATCTCATGGACATTTTTCATACGGCTGTCGCGGTGTCTTACGAAATATCGAACAATATTTCGCACAGTGAAATCTGCCACATGCCTTTTCTTCTAAACATGTAACAATTTCATATTTAATTTTATCTCTTCTGGATACTGTATTAGACGTTCTTGAGATTAATTATTATTGATTTAATAAATTGCGCATACAAATTCGCAATACTCATATTCGTGCCATATAACTAAACTTTTAGTAACACATTGCGAATTACATTTCACGATGGGCATAAAAAGTAAGGTCTACCCGATGCTTTAAATGTTAAGCTTCTGCGTAACGCAATGGGAACATTAACACAGACTCGCTGATCCCATCAATCAGCTGCTACACTAAGACAAAACCAGTTAGGAAATCCAATTAGCAGCTAGCAGTTGTAACACACTACAATGAAGCACAAAAACAATTGGTAGTTAGTTGGCACACAAACGGAGGCCTTCCTGCGAACAGTTACTTGCAAAGGTTAACAAGTGTACTAAGTAGAGCGATCAATAAATCATTGCATTGCCCTTTACCACGACTAACGTGATTTTATATTTGATAAGCCATAATCGTCATCAGTTATGAAGCACTTTTAGCTTCTTTGGAGGTCCTACTAGTGTTAATTCTGAATGCAATTTCATTGTATAATCCCATCAGCAGTATGAGTATGGCAAGATTCTATGACTACAGTCTTATAAGCCTGCGTTTGTAGAAATAGCTAAGAAATAATTCTAATAAATTTATGTGTGCTATTTTTCTTACCATAAACTTCAGCTGTTCAAGTGTTGTCAATATATCCGGAAATGCTGTAGCAGGCATATCGTTCCCTTGTGAATGTTCGTTTTTGTCTGTGCTTGTTATCCTGTCTGTATCCTTTTATCTATATTATGAGTCTTGTCACTTAAAATAAACTAATTCTATTTTTTTTTTTAATTTAAGGAACCCGAGTCATTACCTATAACTGTATCTAGCTTCAGTAATAACCTAACGTTTTGTGGCAAGGGAAAAAATACAATTACTAAGTGACAACTTTGTGCAGATAAAAGGAAACAAACGTTCCGTAACCAATTACAGCGCTATTTATAATTATATCTGAAACCGTTTTCTATTAGTTTAACACTATTTATAAATCTCGCTTTAATTAATGGATTAGACTTGTCGAACAATTTTTGAGTAGAAACTTGCTTGCTCAATGGACGTGGCTCTTACGTAAAATAAATTCCTTGTAGATACAAAGCTCCAAAGCGTTTAAACCAACACTTGCAAAATACAAGTGAAAGTAAATAAATAAACAACTAAAATATCAAAAGGTCTTAAGAACTTCATTTACAAAAGCACAACGAATCTATGTAAATCAGACAGAAAGTGACATTTATTAATTTATCGGATTCCGTAACAATGGCTATGGCTTATTATTTACCACCATAGCAAGATGGATGTCAAAGAAAGTCGCCGATAATACTCTGTGGTTGCTGGGAAGCAACCGTGACTATAATATTGTTGACATGGTTTGCTTCGCCAGCCACCTTACCGTGAACAAGTAAATTGTGCGATTGGACAAATTAGATTATTTCGTAGACTTGTCGTTTTTAAATTAGTTTGGCAGAATTTTGAGTGAGTTTTTACTTTCTAGTAATAATATGATTGTATTAAATTTGAGTTTCAGTGGTTTGCAGTTACGTAATCGGGGAAAAGTTGATATTTCGGAACAATGTTGGTATGATATTGATTAGGTAACATGAAAAACATTAAAATAATTGAACTAACGGCATATTGCACATTTAATTTTAATACCTATGTGATTGTGGTCATGTTAATTACAATTAGATTTGATGATATAAAGTAAAGTATCGCTGATTAATGAACGCGTTACGTAAGATAAAAAAATATGACGATCAAATTAATGAATGGCGGTTTAAAAGTCTTTTTTCTTTTTATTCTCTATTTTTACAAAAAAAAAGCAAAACATAAAAGAATATGGATATTTCGTAAAAAACCCGATTTCTTATTAGCAACTGCGACACAATACCAAAATAGCAATAGTTAGACTTCATATTTATTCAAAATCATTAATTTTAATAATTTTATCATAATTAATTTGCAAAACAGCAGATGACAAGGTTACGCGAAATTAGTGGAAAGTATTTGCCATTGGCAATGAAAGTGAGGTCGATGACCCCAGTTCTGTCGCTAGATGACCGACACTTGGGGGTTTCTTTTCGCGGAAATAACAAATGATTAAAATTATCATTAATCAGTATTTAGATAACTTAGCTAAAAATAAAACAGCACTCTATGGAATTGTATTATTAAACTATGTTAAATAATATCGTTATTAGTGATGTTCTTCAGAAAGGTGGGCGGGCGTGTATGACCGGATGTATGAAACTTGGCGAAAGGAGAATGGAAGGATACATCAGGTAGCGTTGCTTTAGTTTCTGCCTACCCACATGAGGAAAACGCGTGAGTTTAGGTACGCAGGCATGTCTAGAGTAATCAAGGTGTTCATAAAAATGTAGTCATTGCCCTTTACCGCTAAATCTGCCTAGCTTTATAAGGATTCATAGCCGATAAGTAAATTCCTCCCTCAATTAAAAGTGACATAATGCCTGGCGTACATAAATGACAACCTTATGTCATATAATTAGGGTCTATATAACAAGGGTTAAGCATGCCTAATGCAACAAGTATCTAAGTAATTTCATGTGATGGCTTACAAATGTCAAGATTGACTTATGTCATACTTAGGTGTTAAGTAATGACATTTCTTACGACCTGTGTAAGAATGTAGCGTTCGTAATGAATGACTAATGATGACGACCGGCCGAGTATGTGTGAGATGCAGTTCAAGATGCTGCGACATGAGACATTGGTCTCGGTGCTTTGTCAATGTCACTCGGGTAGTCTATACTAATAGTACAAAGAGGTAAAGTTTGTAAGTTTGAATGTAGAGGTAATCTCTGGAACTACTGATCCGATTGCAAAAATTCAATCGCTAATGGGATGCTTGTGTGTCATAACTCATACGCTATATTTAAAACGTTCCTGAAGGATAATTTCCGGCCATAACGCGAGCGAAACCGCGGGCAAGAGCTAGTTGGTTCATAAATGTAATTTCAGGTCGCCATTTGTACGTAAACTTGCAAATTATGCACTAGGTCGGAAAGAAAATGCGCTACACATACAATCAATGACATGGATTATAATAAAGCCATAACAGCTTATATTGCAATCAAACCAGTATGAGAAAGCAGACAAAGTCGCAGTTACATCTAGTTTTTAAATAAAATCAAGTGTCAGTAAAAAGTTCAATCACCTTAGATTACATAAAAGTATTCTTTCTTAGTGTAAACAAAAACACAACCTTGACTCTACAAAGCTGTTTATATTTTCTCACGACATGCCGCGACTGACACAATGCAGAATCACTCATTCTACGAACTTTGACAGCTTCTTCTTCCCGCCATGTCAGTGATGAGAGCGTTCGAAATCTAGCTTTGTTGCACGTCCTAATGGAAAATTATGAAATTGATTCAAAATCTATTTACCTATTAGATTCTACTGGCTTTGTCCACATCATCAACTTCCTGTCCTTGTCCCATTCTATTTGGGGTCGGCGCAACACGTTTTCTATTTCCATTCTCTCCTGTCAGACGTCACGGCATCATTTACTCCTTACTCTTTCATATCCGTCTTCACACAATCCATCCATCTTTTCTTTGGCCTGCCTCTCCCTCTCCATCCATCAACATTCATGTTCATCACTCTTTTAGTCACATGCGTTTCATCCATATTATGTTACAAGATTTCAGTAACAAATAGTTGTTTTGAGTTATTGAAATACCAATGAACAGATGTTTGATGTTATGATGTAGATTAAGGTTAAGTAATTCTGTTTGAATTTATCTCATTATAATAATGTCTGTACAGTCACGAGCATCAATATGTATACACTTTCCTAAATTAAAAAGCAATTATCGTGAGAAATTACGATTGTAACTTGGTGATAATTATGATGATTTTCATAAAAATATGAGTTCCAAAATACTATGCTCGTAACAGCATGAAATTTGAATCAAAACAGTAGGAGAAAAACACTTCTAAAATATGTTAAGTGTGTGTGTACATCATTGATCTTTTATATTGAGTTTAGTTTTTCCGCACAATTTAAACATATTTAAATAACTTTGAACAACAAAAACGAATCAGTTGCAAAATTCAGCATTAGCATTTTCTTTCTCTGACACCCTAATGTCATGCAAAAGCAAACGTCTATTCAGCCTAGTTTCGCAAAAAGGTTGTGTATGTATTACAATCCTGGCTTCATACTGCGAATATTCATGTGCCTGTCTCTGCATAAACGTGGTGTTTAAGGATAATACTGGCTAATTTATGTAAACTTTCTCCTCTTGAACAAAGTAGTTAGCAAACACTGGCTCCCTTTGATTCTTTCAGGTCGATGCACCTGTCCGACATGACCAATAGGGCTGGTTCGAACATCAATTACAAATCTATGGGAAATTAGAAAAACAATTGCTCCGTTATTTCTTTGCAACACATTTTGTAATGTTTGAAGATTGTAAATAATCCAAAATCCTCTAATAGTACATAATTTTATCTACAACCTACCATTTAATTACAAAAGCTAGTATATGTAGATTTACTTTTCATACTGAAGAAACCGTTAAACTGTTCTACAACTTTCCATAACTATACTCACGATTAAAATATACACATCTTCATGTCAGTCCATGTTTTCCTCTTCCGATTATAACAATAGATATCGATCTAACCGGAGACAACCCTAACACTGACCGCCGACTGACCGGTGAAAGCTTTGACCGAGCGTCCACTATCTATGGCAAATATTTTGAATGCTATTATTGATTATGATAGTGAAAGTTGTTTGGACGCTCATAGGCTTACTTCGTTGAGTAATAAGCTCTATTTAGTAATCTGAACCGATGATACACGATATCTTGTCAGTTTGTCTGCAGTTCCTGTTTCGAATTCCTCCATTGCGTTGGCCGCTTAGAATGAAAGGTAACGTGGAATTCCAAAATACCATATAAGTTTTGCAACCTCCTTTCAGTATGTATACGGTAAACCGCCAGTTACTGGCCATATACCGTCAAAATAATTATGATGCCTTTAAATATTTATTTTTATTTATTCTTTTTGTTTTTGTTTATAGCATCCGTCGTGAGTTTTGCATGGAAATAGGTCAGTATTAATTTATTAATTTAGTGTAACCTTATTGTATTAATACTTTAAGTAGAATTGATTTTCCTTGCAACTGAGGATCGTGTCTCCGCATAGGTTCTGTCATGATCTGCCTCCAGCGATCTCGATCAATCGATTATAATCTCATAAACGAGAAATATTAGGCAATGACCCTATTTTCTCGGTTTATTACAGACTTCGATTGGCAAGTAGAGATATTTAGCTTTGATAAAGTTATTTTTACGCGACTGCGGGGAAGCTCAAAAGAAGGGTTATGTATTTTTCAACACACCTGCTCGTAAAGTGAACCTTATTACATCGTTCTTAGGGCCATCTAGCTTTAAAAAACATGACGTGTAAACCAGCGGCCAGACAGAAAAGACGCCAGACGAGGGCGGGGCGCGGACTCGTCGCAGACAAAAGCGTTGCGCCCGCGCCCCGTCTCTTCTGTCTGTTTTGCGTCGCGACGCTTCTATACATTTTGTATGAAAGGGACGCGATAGAGACAAATGTCCGCGCCCCGTCTGCGTCTTACGTCTTTTCTGTGTGTCCAGCGCCTAAAAGTGTTTGTAAAAACCTATTTGCAAAATAAACATCATTTATCATTTATAATGTATGTATATAGTTTTGTTTTTTAAAATTAATTAATTTTTGGGACAGAATTTAATGTTAATGAACATAAGTGTATCCTCTTTTGCAAATCTCGCAATCATAATTAGGTTTGCTGTAATAAAACCCAATTCTGGGTTAAGCTCGCCATTGTACATAAGCTATACTATTGCAATTTGTATGTTTATTTTTAATTCGTGTGCAATAAAAAAAGGGAATGAATGAATGAATCTTTTACAATCCAAGGAACGTTTCGTGAAATAGTGAAAAAATACCAAGATCTTCGTTCAACAAAAACAAAGAATGGCCGCTTTTTCCAAAACTTTCAGAAAGGAAAATGTACTGCACAACGCAAGCCTTTAATTTGGAGCCAAAGGAAAAGCTTTTGCCCCGAACCACAACCATGTACATCTCGTAGCATGATTTATTTGGTGCCTTCTCCTTCCAGTAATTTGTATGATTTACCTTTCTCGCCGACATTTACACAAGAAGTAAATGAAGGTACTAGAGAAGTGCCAAGTACCAATGTAATACAAACTGTGGAATTGCCATCAAAAACAATCCAATGTCGTTTTGAAAATTGTACATTCACCATTTTTTTAAACAATTAAACGATTTATACAATACATGTTTGTTTTTTCCTCACAAGTATATTGAAAAAGTGTGTATGAAACTCGTGAGCAACTTGCTCACTAGACACTCCGCTGATCAACCCACAGCCTCGTGTATAATGAGCAACTTAGCTCACTTGTATCATAATATACTATTTCCTGTTTATATGTATGTATCTGTCCGTTTCTTTGTTCCCTAGTTATCATAGCTTATAAAATGTTTATAGACATTTTCACGTTAGATTCTGGATTTCCTGGTAAATTTTTAAGAGTCTATGCTTGACAAAAGGTAACTCCAGAAAGCAATCTCCAAAATGATATTTAGTATTTTAGAAGGTTTTTATACTCAGTTATTTAAAGATACAATCTTTAAAAATATTGAGTGACAATATGAATTTAGTAAGATCTACAAGTGATTATATTTTTATTGTAACCTTTTTTGAAGTTTTTAATTCCTATAATCTATAACACCTCACCGGCTTTTTGTTGGCAAAATCTCTGAGATGCCTTTAAAGTTATTTTTCTTTTTGAGATAGCTTTTTAATAGTTTTCGATGAAAACAAGCCAGTATTTTATGGTAATAATTGAGTGTAGCCTTTTTATACTTTACTTTCTTGGTTAAAAAAATCTATCTGTCAAATGACTAAATACTTTATGAAATAACTATAGTAAGGTGACATGGTAACATGTTTAACTAAGTATTATTCTAATATCCGTAGCTGTTCTCTGATGACTCACAAGGCTATAAGTTATAATTTGTCGCATTCCAGGGTTGCTATTTGATTAATTTGTACTTAACATCTGGTGAATGAGTAACCAACATAGAATTTTATCGATAGGTCCCTATTATTAGGGCTACGACCTCTATCCGTCCGTATGTCCAGCTGTCACAGGACTGTATCTCTTAAACCTTTAGTACTTGGATGACAAGCTCGAAGATCGGTCGAGAACGACATTTTCTAAAAATGAAATTTAGCTAGATCTTTTTATCGCCCCCGAAACCCCCTGCATACTAAATTTCATGAAAATCGTGGGAGCCGTTTCCGAGATTCAGATTATATATTATGACAATATGTTATTATACAAGAATTGCTCGTTAAAAGTATTCGATTTGGCAGACATTTTTCACAGGATGCGTACTACTATGACTGTGAATAACAAAAATAAACAATTATCAAACGGAAAATTAGTTGTTTTTTCGGCGTTTTTTGCATGTCATTGTTATTTAATATTCAAAAAAGGTACGGAACCATTCGTGGGCCAGTCCCAACTCGCTTTTGCCTGGTTTTTCCTAATTATCACACCATGTCAAGCTGCAATCAATAATTTGCTCAAACAAATGATTAAATCATAGAAATCCATTCAGCGAAAGACATTTTTGAAATTTCCTAGCAACGTTCTGAAGCAATATCTACGAAACAAAGCAAGACCGTTATATTACAATCATGATTTATTATAAAGCGTGTAAAATTAAACACAGTTTCCCCCATTAGAAATCTAGGATGGTTTAGCATCCGGCACGCGTATATTTTCACTGCATGAATAGTACATTACTCTTTAGACAAGCGTTGCGGAGATCACCTTCCGTACTTGAGCATCGTTGTGTGTTGGCGATTAATGAACAAAATATTATCTTGTTTTTTAGACTAGAAGGTTACTCAAATAATTATAAGATAGCTGTTGCCCGCGACTTCGTCCACGTGGCTACCTCCCTGCCAAATTTCAAGTTTGTAACACAAAAAATTAAGGACTTTCATACA
This sequence comes from Lycophotia porphyrea, assembly GCA_950005105.1. Lineage (NCBI taxonomy): Eukaryota > Metazoa > Arthropoda > Insecta > Lepidoptera > Noctuidae > Lycophotia > Lycophotia porphyrea. Next base: position 3,130,448 of record OX465407.1, read on the forward strand.
AACTTGGGAGAGCACTTAGACGTCCTTAATCCGGCCCTGTCGCAAAATCCGTTCTTAGCGGACATATACTGACTATAAACTACCTCCCTGCCAAACTTCATCTTTATATGTCATGCGGTTTTCGATATTTAGTGATGAGTGACCTTTTGCTTTTGTATATTTATTAGATTAGATGACAACATGTTTTTGTCTCGATCATTTGTATTCCGTCCTGTGTATTCAGTTTGACAGAGTTTAAATGCATACGTTATCTGTTTAATTTTTACGAGCTCGGGGTTAAATAATAACAGCCGCACGGGTCAATCTTCAAGGTAAAGCCGCGCTTGCCTAGGTCGGTCCGTAGATGGATGACCATCCATTACATACCGAGTTTCTTCTATGCCTCGTTATGCCGTTCGTTCCGGATGTCATTTGAAGATCTTTCACAGTTGTGACAGGAAGTCAGTGGCCCGAAAGCCTGACAGCCAAGGTCTTACCAAGGAGTATCGTATTATCCAGTACTCTCTGGGTTGTGGAGGTCAGAGACGTAGCTGCTCAACGTAAAATACTGATTTCCAGCTGCATCCGGTTAGACTGAAAGCCGACCCCAACATAGTTGGAAAAAGGCTAAGCAGATGATGATAATGACCTATTTAATATAACACAAGTAAGTTCAGTAAAATTTCCCTCACGATTCCACATCCTTACATAATTATGCCTTTGCCATTTGGATTCAACCGCGTTATGTAAAGTTAGTCACTTTGTATAAAGTCTATGGACGCTATACTATAGATAGAATTACTTATTATAAAGCTAGAAAAGCCGACAGTGAGTGAAAACTCTTGGCTCATGTTGCGACACCATTTGCCAAGCAATTACTATACAGCGGATACATTACGGTATTGCGACAGAGTATAGGCAAGACTTACAATAACGGTCTGTGCCAAAAAGACGGTGGAAAATGTTTACTTATGTCAGAACTTCATCATCGGCTTAACTTTTTCCCAACTATTTTAGGGTAGGCTTGGCTTCCTGTTTAACCGGATGCAGCTGAATACCAGTATTTTACATGGAGCGACTGTCTATCTAACCTCCACAACCCAGTCAGTACTGGTAATACCATATCTCTTGGTAAGACTGGTTGTCAGAGTTTCGGGTCACTGTTTACTAATTACTAAAAGTCAAGATTGGTGAATTAACAATATTGTGGCTAAGCAACCTAATGAAACCCTCTCTTGCATACTAATGCATTAGACAATCGAGTTAACAATCAATGAAGCTGGTCTTACCTTAAAATACCTGAGTCTACTATGCTACAGTTTCTTTGTCAAATGTATGATATGGATTCTTCCGTAGAGATTTTACCGACAAACCATCACATTTTTATAAGCTTTTCTGAGAAGCTAACGTAACAAATGTATTTATAATTGTTACGAATTTGTACGGCTACTTTTATTATAAAACTAGCTGATGCCCGCGGCTTCGCCTGCGTGGATGTTGGTTATCGCGACCAAAAGTAATCATGATGATCCCATTTCCTCAACTCATGGGAACCTAGTTTGCCCATTTTCAAAGTATTAAAATGGTGTAGTATATTATCGGTTTAAAGATTCTTTAATTATTCTAAAAGAACATACATTGTTCACTTGCAGACTAAATACATAACTAAGCTAAATTGTAGTCCAGTAGTTAACAGTTTTGTTAGCTTAATACAGGTGGGTACGATGTCGACATATTATTGTGAGTAACTTAATAGTTTTGTGTTGTTAGTGACGTGCTGCCTGAGTTTAGCTTTAAATAGGTTGAAAGAAGATGTGTTCCTGATATCTGCTGGTAGACTGTTGTAAAGTTGAACACCTTCGTACTTTTTATTTTTCCTGCCATATTGCGTTCGCGGGGGGCGCGGCTGGATTTCGTTAGGGTTTCTTTGGCTGTATTTGGATGTTTTCATGTTAAAGGACAACTGTGTGTGTATGGTTTTGTTAAGAATTTTTCGAATGAGAACGCAAGAATTGAATGTGTAAAGTTGATTAATGCTTAGTTTCGTCTTTTTGTATAGGTCGAATGTGGGTGTGTGATAATCGTAGTTGAATAGAAGTTTAATTATTTTATTTTGTGCTATTTGTAGATCTTAGAGGTCCTTAAGAGATAGACATAAGCCATCGTGGATTTTTCTGTAGACCTATATGAGATATACAATTCTACCATTCATCATTTTGTTATATCTTAAAGGGCAGCGTTTTCGTTGAAACCTCCCCCAGACGGCTTATTTTTTTCCAACACCTCCAACATATATCATTATATTTTAGCCAATCTGTACAAAAACTTGACAAATTATATACTAAAAAATTCCTTTAGTACCACTCTAATTATTTAAGAAACAACATGAAAATCAGTGCAGTAATTTTTGAGTTTATCGCGAACAGACAGATAGACGCGGCGGAGACGCGTCATCATCAGCCTATAACGTTCCCATTGCTGGGACACAGGCCTCCTCTCTATGAGAGGGATTGGGCTATAATCCACCGCGCGGGCCCAGTGCGGATTGGTAGATGTCACATGACTTCGAATTATTGGTTCTAGCACATGCCGGTTTCCTAACGATGTTTTCCTTCACCGTTTTTGAGAGCAGTGGTGATGAAATAAATTACACAAAGTAATACGCCTGCCTGGGTTAGAACCCACGACTTACTGTTCGTAAGTCGGGGTCGCTACCACTGGCCCACCGCTGCTCACCCACATTGTGTTATAATATGTAATGATGTTGGGTTCGGCTTCCAGTACAACCGGATGCAGCTGAATACCAGTATTTTACATGGAACGACTGTCTATCTGCCCTCCACAACCCAGTTATTTCTGGGTAATACGATACCCCTTGGTAGAAATACAGTGAAATTAGTGATAGCTTTAATTTCCACATCAGGTGTTCCAGATCTTCAATGTTTATATGTCAACAGAGAGTGCTCATCAGACTGAACAACTTTTGCTAAGACGTCATTCCTATATATATATATTATAGTGTAACTGGGCTCTTGGAGCTCGACAACAGCTGTTCCACATCTTCAATTTTTATACGTCAACAGAGAGTGCTTATCAGTCTGAACAACTCTTGCTAAGACGTCATTCCTATATATGTTATAGTGTGGCTGGGCTCTTGGAGTTCCACATCAGCTGTTCCAGATCTTCAAATTTATTCTCTTAGCAGAAAATGCTCATTACGTGGAACAATTTTTGCTATGGTACCATTTTTGTATCTCTTATAGTTTAGCTGGTCTGTTGCGGTTCTGCATCAGGTGTTCAAGTTTCCAAGATAAATTATAGCCTATATGTTGACCAGACTTAATACCTTTACAACAAAAAAAAAATCATTCAAATCCGTCGAGTAGTTCCGAAGATTAGCGTGTACAGACAAACAGACAGATTTTTTTTTTGGATTCGTGCTCTATTACTGTTTCTAAAACGCCCACAATTTTTTTTTTTTTAATATATTCAATGTACGAACTGGATGTCTTCCTTGAGAATTGGAAAGAAGTAGCACAGAATCGCGACCGTTGGAAGGAATGGAGGGAGGCCTTTGCCCAGCAGTGGGACAATATGGGCTAGCTATAATATAATAATATAATATAATAATGTACAGACACAGTTTTTTTACTGTCTTATTATACGAGTATGTATAGATATGTATGTATGTAAGTGGGTAGTAATATGTTTACTATACTATAGTAAGTAATGTCTCCTATTGCGAATTTACTAGGGACGTTTAATATTAACTACTTTTTGGAGATAAAAGGCGTGACAGTAATTAGAAGAGAAAATCATAGTTCTGACATACAGTCCCCAGTCCCATAATCCCATTTATAGTCCTTTCACAGTTTTACTGCTAGCAATTAAGTTGCCATGGCTGACCTGAGTCTTTAAATAGACTCCGGACCCAAGTTGGACGCAGCAAGGAAAACCAGCTCAGGTGGAGATTCATTAATGACTCTGCCCTAGAGTGTAAATGTGGTGTTGTTCCACAAACGGTGGGGCACTTTAATATCGTATCCTGCGTGTCTTGTTGTTTGTTCACTACAGGAACTGATGGACGCTACTGAAAGCGCCAAACTAGTAGCTCAGTTCTGGGCCGACACAATATAGATTGCCATCGACACGCTAAGAAGAAGAAGTTGACTAACCTGGGGTTTGAATGATTCTGTAGAAGCTATTTTTTTAACACGCTTTTATTAGGTTCACCTGTGACTAACTATGTAAAAAATCTTAGAAGTTTAATTTGACCCACTTTCCAGTTTCTGATTGAGCTACAATTTTGCTTACATATTGAGGTTGGAAATCAATGTATGGTTAGCTAAGTGACGTTATTATAAATCCAATATGGCGGGCTCCCAAATATGGCGGTCTAGTTATTTTTCAGGCATTCCCATGATATGAGTATCAAATGAAAGGGTTTAATGAGAAATAAAATTACCTCACTCTAAAGCGTGTTTTTTTTTTGTTTTTTAGCTAGCGGAAAATAAACTATGGAGGTGAAGAAGATGTGACAGAAACTGTCTTCACAGCAGTGCCACACAGTGTTGGTACATTTTAACGATATGTTTTAAGAGTGTGGTTCACCTTGTGCTAAGGCACTCAGATTGAAGACTGGTCCAAACTACGTCTTACCTACATTTAGAAAACGGATCTAAAGATAGTCTAAAGGCTTTTAAAAATGTAAGGATTTGATGAGTTTTCGTCACACACAAGTGAGGTTATAGTCGGCATTTAATGTCTTATTTTGGTGTGTAATAGAGGGTACTATGGTAATGGTATATTTCTTGTTAAATAAGGTTTAATTAAGTTTTATTCGGCAGTTATGTTTAAAACATTACTAGTGGCCTATTTAGGCTTGAAGTAAAAATGTAGTGTCTACAATTTACTACAGTTCTTATTTTGATGTAGTGATGATTTTCTTTAACCACACTATGAGCAGGTATATTAATTTGAATCCACATGGAGACATTGTGTCCCATTTCAGTTATCAAATTGCTGAAGGAAGCTTAGAGGATGGTCGTAATTTTCAATCGTTAAGGTTTATAAGTTCGTTAGTTTAAATTCAATGTTATATTCTTCGTTTACTTACCTTGAGCTTTCAGACCATAAAGTAATCTAAGCCTTAAGCTTTGTTCTTCGCTTCATCTTATATTCTACCACAAATCTGGATGATGATTTACCTGTAAACAAAAGAGAAACGTTAGTTAATTTTGGATCATATTCATAGGAACTTTGGTATTTTCTTAAAATGTGCTTAAAATTACTGCAAAGTGCAGACGAATCAATAAAAATATCTTTCACTTTTATTATGAATCGGATTGAATTTCTAGGTTGTCTCTAAAATATCGTTTAAATGTATTTCAATTAAAACGGAGAAGATGAATATTCAAAAATTTACGGCAGATTTAACTTGCATTTGAATGCCATCAAGAAATCGATAAAGTTTTGTTATTATGGAATTCTATATAAATCATCATTTCTCTAATATTTTAGTGTCTCTTATAAATCAGACTCAATGATCAGAAAATGTATGAATCAACTTTCAATTTTAGTTCAAATAAGTATACCGTGTTGTCGACTAAAGTACAGACCCAAGCCAGCACATCAAGCTACCCGAATCTGTCAAATTTTCCCAATCATCCTTGAACCTTATGCTTTAGCGATAAAGTTGAAAATCTGTTAAAGAAATTTGATGTGCTGGCGTCTGTAGGTACAGACGCCAGCACATCAAATCTACATTATCTTCAAAACCATTACAAGGTTATAACAGAATTTTTCGCTTGCAAGTGCCTCGTCCTACGGAACTGGTTCCTTCGCCGATGCCAAGTAAGGAGTTAGTACATTATACGTCGGTACGCACGGTGTTGCAAACAATGCTTGTCATAAACTGCTCAGTTACGAACATAATGGTTCACTGTGACATGCGGATTTACTTGAGATAATATTTGTGTGTGTTAGCATAAATCAAGACTGCATTTGACATATCAAATAGGTATAGGCAAGGATGCACGTTATAGAAGATATAAAAGAACATTGGTCGAAGGCTTAGAAGAATGCGACGAGATGATGAAGACCACCTGAGAATAGCAGATATCCATGGGACCAGCACCGCTTGTCAGCAGTGAAGCTGGCAAGACAAGAACAGAACTGGGAGTAATTGTGGGTTCCAAGTAGAACTTACCGTCCGTAACACAATAAGGTCTGGCAACCAGTTTTACCAAAGGGTATCGTATTACCCAGTACTAACTGGGTTGTGGAGGTCAGATTGGCAGTCGCTCCATGTAAAATACTGGTACTCAGATGCATCCTGTTAGACTGGAATCCAATCCCAACATAATTGGGAAAAAGCTAGGCAGATGATGATTAAATTGTACTATTATCAACTGTGAGATAAGAACCCACAATTAGTAGCAAATGAAAGCATAGCTTAGGATCGCACTGTGTTGTTGTATGTGACGTTTCTAGCCTCAAGACACTGGCTACCAGGTGCTCCTGGCACCGAGTGCTTTCGTGGGCTAAGTAGACACAATCAACTACATCGGCTTACATCTTATCCCCAAGATTAGTTCAAGAGCCAAGGTCAGTATATTGATTAAAGTTGCAACCTAAGACTTGGTGGTAATAAAAAAAAACTTGAGATAACCGGCAAAACCCCATTGAATAACGATCCATCATAAGCTGGTACATCACCCAATTAGCTGTTAAAAAGCCATCAGGGACTTTCAGAATTCCAATACAATAGCTGCGATTGCGCTAGCATAGCTAACAAAGTGCGTGGCGTGGGTGCTCGTCCTTACCCCACACTCAACAGTGCAACCTCACCTCAAGTCGCGCTGTGGGCAGACGATAAGATGGATGGCGAGGCAGTAATGAGGTTGTCAATACTATAAATTGTAACCCACAGCCTACTGGTTCGGATTAGGCGTATGACGCCGCGAAAGGCTAACTTTACGAGATTTATGTTATGCGCTAATAATGAATTTTACTGGTTGTGTGCCAGTGTGGAAGCTGATGACGATGATACCATCTAACCGACTTCACGGCGACTTTAGTGGATGGCTTTCTAGCGTAGTTGTTAAGAGCTTTAGTGTGCTACTCTTTCATGTGACTAAGAAAATATCGTCTCTTGCAATAGTGATACCAACATTTTGCCATACCAATGTTTTTCTTTTGACGTGACAACGTCTTGTAAATCGATGAACTCTGGCTGCACGCAAAAATGTATCAAGTTCCGCCTGAGCCGAGCGTGCAAGCGAGAGCGCGGTACAAGCGATAGAGAGACACGATTGGCCTAAGCGTTCGGCTTATGACGCATCTATGTATTATACAAAATAATTAAACTTCATTGATAATAATTTAATTGAATTCATAAAAGTATGCAATTTTCATGAATGTTTTATGACGTTATCACGTAAAATTATCGTCCGTAAACAGATTTTACAGACAACCATTTTTTTTAGTAGTAAGGAGATACGCTAGTTATTCGGAGTTCTTCAATCTATTTCGAATTGGAGTTATAATACCAAGTCTTTGTAAAACTTGAATTTGTTTGACAGGTTATAAACTCCCAAGTGATATGTTAAGTACAGGATATGTTAGACCGCCCCTGTTCCGTTTTGCATACACCTTTAATTTAAGTAATATGTTGATCTATCTAGTTCATATGGTAGCTAATGTTTGGTGAGAGGGCTGTAGTGTTTGTAGTTAAAAGCAATTGCTTCTGCGAACTCGTATTGAAGGACATTTATAGTTTCCATCAAGTGTATGCTCTACAACCATGTCTTTAGTAACCTTGCTAAGCCTGGTATCTAAACTAACTACCACTATACACTCACGGTTTGTGCGTGTTGAAAAGGGGAACAGTATAAGAGTATGAATTAAATCCGGTAGAAGAAGCGTTGGCAGACCAGGATGGGTGGATTACATTACACGAGTTAGACCTGGTTGAGTCTCGCGCAGACCAGGGAAGCATGGCACAAAAGAGAGGTCTTTATTCACCAGCTGTGAGTGAGTGGAACAAGGCTACCAGTGTAATCAACAAAAGCCACAGCAATCAGCTGTTTGCTGAAAATGTTAGAGACACACGACGAATGTGGAGGTTCTGGCATTCCCTCAATTACAGGCAATCGCTAGGGGATCCTTAAAACGACAATTAATGTTCCGGGCAATGTGATATCTTATGACCTTCGACCGACGTAGGGTGTGTTAGTGTGTACCAACGATAGGTGGGCTTTACTTAACAACTTAGCTTCCAATACGAGGATATATCATAACATTTAGTAATACCTAGCGACACGCCTTTTCCGTTATACAATAGTTACCTACTACCAACACAACGTGTTACACATAATTAACGAAATCAACCGGATTGTGCCAACATTACTTAACGTTTTATTGGTCAAAGATAAATAAATCACTTTTAGTGGATATTGCTAAATGAGCTCTAATTAACCACATGATTAGGCCTCTGAGGAAGTTGAATTAGTCTGAAATGAAAGTTTTAGTTATAATGGATGTACGGGTAACTCATTTCCCGTGAAAATGTGTTATTAGGTTATTAACACCTACATAACTACTAGTCTACAACTGATTTTACGGCATTCCTTTGTTCCGAATATAATAATAATAATCGGCTTGTTTGGCCCGAAGGCACCAAACAAGCCGATTCCTGCCGGCTTCCCTTCGGGAACAAGGCATATGTTACTCAAAAGTGATTTGATAGCATAGCATCTAGTATAATCAGCCTAATATAATGTTCCAACTGCTAGTACACAAGCAACAAGCAAGCCCTCTAATCTAATAAGAGGGAATGGGCGATAATCCACCACGCTGGCCCAGTGCGGGTCGGTAGATGTCTTCGAATTTTTGGTTCTAGGACATGCCAGTTGTCTTTCCTTCACCGTTTCAAATTAGAATCTACGGTTCAATGCCGACACGACATGTTATTATATATTATGTAATCGTGAATTTATAACAACATTACCTACATTTATATATTGTGTAGGTTTTAATCAGGAAACATTACAAGTTTACTGATTTCCTGCGTTACTTATTTCAATTTTATGATGTAGGTGTACTACATTTACAAGTCTAGTTTTAATATCAATCTTTATGGTACATGGCCCAGTTCAGTGACAAAAAAAAACGAATGTTGTTAGTAGTTAACCTTCAAAGTTACGGTTGGACAGATTTATCACAGGATCGAGGTAGAATTTGTGACATCCGTCTTATTAAAGACATCCTTTTGAACGTGCTCTAGTTTTCAAGGCTAAATCGTGGATTTCAGCTTATTGTAATGTGTCAAACTGTTCATACAATAGTAGGGTAGGAGAGCCTATTGCCATCGTCTGTTTAGATTGGTTCAGGTTCCAATCTAACCATATACCGATGGTCGGACTGCCTCCACAGGACACCCCAATATTTTTCTTTTTTGCCTAGTCTTCTTTTTTGTGACTCTCGCACGATAGTATTTTGCTGGTCAAAAATTTCGCCACTTCCCGGCGTTGTCAGTGGCGGAGCAGGGGTCACTACGATTGCAAGTTTTGGGGCACAGAGGGCAGGATAGGTAGTGGAACATGCTGCTTTTCCATCGGTGTCTCCACTTAACAAGGTTGGTGTCTATCTTGAAGATGATGCTTTATTTATCATCAAAAGAGTTTAAACACGTAAGTCTACTCATAGGATCCAGTTGCCACATCAAATAAATCTCTCGCTAATCTGGATCTGCAGAGGCCGTTTGTTCGGTTGTTAGTACGAGCTGCGCTAACAATGGCAAAGTCCTTCACGGTGTCGGCGTGGTTTCAAAGGCTGTATTACAATCATCAGTCTTTATTATTCGCGCTGTCTACCGAGGAAGTACCTATGAGAGTTTTTAATAGATCAATTGTCTGAGATGCAGGGTGTAGCTATTTTGAAATTGTTCAAGGTGATTCGATGTCTTAGAATCGAGCTCTCTTACTCGTTCGGACTTTAAATATTTCCAAAGCGTTTTCATTTGTCTGATATTATGTAGTACTTCTCCAGAATTCTGTTTTCATTGAGATATACAGGGTGTAAAAAAACTCTTCACGAAGCCGTCAACCAAGCATTTTGTACATCAAACTATCTTTACGCAAAAATTATTGCTGGGAAACGACTTTTTTTTTGGGGGTGAAAAGTCACGTTTTACGGTAGGACTCGATGTAACGCATTCAAAACATTGTGTTTATGGATGGATTGAATTGTACGGGGGTCGTGACTGTGTCTTAAGTAAAAAAAATACATTAATAACATGTATTTACAAAAAAAAAACTCGTAAAAAAGTTGGAAGTTAAGACCCCCAAAATCTCCGTAACTAGAACGTTTAGAACAAAAAAATGATCGCAATGACGGGTAGAACAAATGCCTTTCGGCTTTGTGAACAGTCTGTTTACACCCTTTATTGGGCTGATTATACTAGATGCTATGCTATCAAATCACTTGAGTAACATACTGCCTTGTTCTCGAAGGGAAGCCGGCAGGAATCGGCTTACGTACGTACGAAGCCAGCAGCGGGAACTAAAGAAAATTACAGTGTTGCTGTGTGTTACTCTCGTCTGGCGCTTGTATGAGTCAACTTCGAGTAATTGTTTCGTATGGAGGTGGAGAGTATGGTAGAATGGCCTTGCTGCAGCCCCTGAGTGATGTGTAGGTACTAAAGTAATTTGTGAGATACTATTTGAATGTAATAGGTAGCGTTAGCCCATAGAGATCATCTGCCACGATTGTTAAACTTAACAAAATGGACCAACTTGGCTAAACTGAGCTATAAACGATTCGCCGTTTTTATAACGCTGTTTCATAGATCTTGCTTCATCACCACTATCATGATCTCGTCTCCATTAGTCTTAGTAATCTTGCTTTCTAAAAACTTATGTTTCCGTAAATTACCTCCAATATCTACTACTGCCATTATAAATCCGTGGTTGCAAAAGCCATGCAATAATGGGGAGATATCGTGAATGCATAAAACTATCAAACCACATTAATAATGCATCCTTCACAATAAACCCGTTGAATATTTATAATATTGCAAGTCGGTCGCACCGACCCTAAATCGTAGTTTAGTTAACCGATGATTAATGTAAGTGTCGTAATTTAGGTAGTTGGTAGGTAGTTGTATTAAAGTTCTTCGGTAGCTGTTAATATTTTTTTCATACTTCTATTTAGGTAAAATGATAAGTCATTTATAGATCTTTGATAGTCGTTACAGGTAGTCAGTGGCCCGAAAGTCCGACAACCAGTCGTACCAAGGGGTATCGTATTACCCAGTATTAACTGGGTTGTGGAGGTCAGATAGGCAGTCGCTCTATGTAAAATAATGCGCTCCATCTAAGCTGTATCCAGTTAGATTAGAAGCCGACCCCAACACAGTTGGAAAAGGCTAAGCAGATGATGATGATGATGAACTATACCTAGGTAAAAGATGAAGTATTTTAAGAAAGTCATTGTTGCATTTCACTGTTTCGCCTACAAAAAGCTGAACACACGAGCTTAATGATTCAAGGAACGCGTACGCGGCGAGTAATTGTTACCCATCTGAGCGTGGGCTGATCCCAACAATTGAATTGTTGATTATACAAATGAATGAGAAGCAACTGATTGCTAGCACGAGTTGCAAGGTCTTTACCAATTCGTGTCAGTAAGGCTTGTGGGTTACAATCGGCATCTTAACATTCACCGTATATATCGAGCGATGCCGACTAAAGCTTCATTCATAAGTCATGGTATTCATTAAAGTCTATAAATTACTACTTTATAAACGACAAGAACAAGGAAAGTTTGAGGATGTATGCATGGGCGTCTGTTACTCTTTCACGCCAAAACTACTGAACGAATGTTTAATGAAACTTTACAGATAGCATAACATCAGAATACTTGAATATTATTTATAAAGACTGTGTATAAAAATATATATGCGGGCGTATCTGAAATAAAATATTTGAATTTGAATTTGTAGCTGCAGGTAAGCTAGTGTAGAATCATTCAAGGGCGGAGAATCTTTCATTAGAAGGCTCACGAAGAATCCACTTAAAAATGAATAAAACGACTACACATAGACGGAAAATAAATAGTTGATGTTGTATCTAGGTACACCTAAAAGGACGTAGCAATTACCTTTTTAAATAAATATTAACACTAATGTTAAAGTATCTTAATGTCACAAGTAAGATTCATTAACACGTCTACTTCCGTTCAACTCCCGCTGGAATGTGTAACAATTGTGGCAATCAGTACGCGCGCTGAACCGTACGGAAGACAGTGTTGCCACATGTAGGAAAACGACGATCGACAGTTTATGCACTGGCAATATCCTTCGGTGAGGGAAGTCGAGTTAATTCGATGTTCGTAAATGTAATTCGATTACGGAGATTAGAACCGGGGTGTCGATCGATTTGTTTTGTTTATCGATAGAGTAAAATAATTATTTTTGAAGATGGCAGCCATGTTTATTTAAAAGCAGAATAGGACGTTGAACGGTTTGTCAAAGTTTTTGTTTGTATTCTATTGCGGAATTAACAGAACAAGTAAAATTGCCAACAGCCTGTAGCATAATAATTAGATCCAGCTTGACCCACATTAATTCGTAACAGCCCATATTCTGTTAAAAATTTGCGCTAAATAAGCTAGTTAGCGAGTAAAAAGTGAACTGAGCGCATAATTAGCAAATATAATAAGTATAGATAGGTTTGCTCAATTGTTTACACATTAGTAGACATGAAAGGAAATTATTTATCTTTTTCTTGCCTACAACAGCATAAAGTTAACAAAACTAAATTACTTAAGAAATAAGACAGTTTAAACACAAATAAAACAACTGTTACATCTAAGTTTGCGTAATCCAATAATTAGTATGACGGCACAAAACAAAAGATAACGTAAACGCATCGGTTAACGTTACGCGAGAAGAAAGTCGTCGACCGCGTTACCTCGACGGGTTTTCGGCGAAAGTTGAAAAACACAATAAAATGAAAAATAAACGAAATGCGGAATTTCGGTAATAGTGAGTAACGAATTGTCGTCGTTTGGGAACTATTGTTCATGTGCTGTTTCCGTTCGCGAACAATATTGAGATTTGGTTCAAATTCGTAAGATTTTTCTGTTGGCATGTTACCTATATTTAATTAATTAATTTTATCTGTGTAGGTACTTACTTTCTAACATTTTGTCAGAAGTTTTATAGCCGCCGAGAATTTAATGATTCATACACTTTTCTATCATTTCTATGAAACATCAATAGAATCAATTTTCTAAATTGCCTCATAACTATTTTATTACGTCTAGACTACTTACTACTTTCTTCGTTTATAAATCTAATAAAATTATTCTATATATTTTCATCAAAACAGTTGCTTTCTTTTGCAACTTTATAAATTGGATAGAATTTGGTTTAATCGATAGCCGCAGCTTAAGAGATTTTCTTTAAAACTGCAATGGTTCACGCACTTAAAAACAAACCTAAGAAAATATTCTACAACAATTCTGGAGAGTAAATTCCACCTTTAAAATCTTGAGCTAAACCATACCATCGCTATCCTATTAATAATTCCTAGCTTTTTGGGATCGATTCCACCATACAGTGATTTTGATTCGTAATTTTCAGATTACTGCAACGCAAATCATCATCAAAACAGTTTTTCTCTCTTTCTAATTTCCACCAACTAAGATCCCAATATGGTCTACAATTACAGTGTGTCTCTCTTTAAGACTTAAATGAGGCAAGTAACAAAGCTGTCCTGGTCGCTACGTAAGTACAACAACATTTAAGAGATCGATTCGAGAATAACGAGAAAAACAATGTTCCCGGATTCAGTAAATGGTTCCGCAGATAGCGCGGCAGATGAAATAGTTATGTGATTAAGTGAGATTGTTCCGATCGGCGTAGATACGCGGAAGAGCGGCGGTCGTCGTCCCCGCGGCATTCTCACGCCGTGCCCACTCTCACGCGGCACACGGCATGAGAACACTATATTTACTTAGCTTTACCGGCAGAAAACGGAGGCAGACCCAGAAGGAGATGGCGGGATGATCTGGACTTATTTCTATGTGAGTGGCAATTAGAAGAAAGATGGAAGAGAAGAAGAGTAGAATGATGACGTGAACAAAAGTTGCTCTTAGCGTTTTTAAGATATGCTATGGTTGTCTGTATTTAGATGATTGCTTAGTGGGCTATAATTTTTGGATGCCAGTCATGACAGACTGTTGTCGAAGATAAACACTTTAGTTTACTATGTCCGATGATCAGATTCCATCAGCTGTCAAAAGCAAACAGCATATTTCTCTTTCGCCTCAAACCATAAAAAAATTTCAACCTACAATTAACCGTCATAATCCAACAATTGCAAATCCATTTCCCTCCAAAACTATTCAAATCAGATGTTAATTCTAACTAAACTAGCAACGAATGCAAATCGTGTGTGCAATGAGAACCGTCGGCGTCGGCCCACTGCGCTAGATGTTCGGCGGGCGAGTCGCACGCGACGGCGCATGCGCGAGCCGATGTATTTACATTTTTACACCATAACTGGTTAATGAGCTTAGAAAGGACACGTTTATTGGGAAATTCTAGCTATTTATGTATTGGACTAGAGGGCGGGCTTATGTAAGTGACTGTTATAGCACCTTCTTCGGTAATAAGTCTACTAAGATTACTTTGTAGACTAATTAATTAATAATATTAACGTAAACGTAACGTAACTTAATTTCAACTTCTACATTAGTAGAAGTTGATATTAATGGTGGCTTGAGTCGATTAAAATTGAATTTTTAACCTAAGTTTTAACATAATTTTCAGCCAAAGTTTTTGAGGTATTGGTTACGGCAAACAAGCAAGTGTATGAACCAGAAACGCAGCCGATGCTGTGGCTCTCTATCTATTTAGATCACATTTCTTTTATATCTTTTACCTTTACAAAATAACAACTCTTTTATTAATTCAATTCTTTCGTTTCGTTTCGACTTCGTTTTTAATTAGAGCGTTTAAAAAGGCATCGTATCCAATCTCCGTTGGAGTTTTTTTAATTGAACCCCAAAACAACAATACACAGCCTTATATAACTCGTTAATCATAGCAGATCAAAGGTGGAATCAACCTTAACGAGTGATCAAACTCCGGTTAAATCACGCTTAAAAGCCGTATCGTTTCCGGATTTCTCTAGTTTAGCATATTGGGCGATCCAATCTTTGGGTGACAACTTTCTTAATGTGAGAAAGTGATGGGCGTTAACGACAGGTTAGTATGGTGACACCTGCCCACATTGTTGTGAAGTTCAACATTCTTGGGTTACGTCAGGTTCAGTAAAAGTGTCGGATTTGCCCTTACAAGGTAACCGGAGACCAATGAGACATGGGTATGTCGGCCATTTGACGAGTGTTGACAGAGGCATTGTCGGCGACACTCTGTATAATGCTAGAATAACATTCGAAGTCAAGGTGGAACCGGAACCAAAACAAAGGTAAAACAAAATGGACGACAAATGGAGACTTAGTCACCAAATTGCTACCTATCATAGATGCAGTAATTTGCATCTCTCTAAGCATTCACAAAAAAACAATTGTTTTTGTTTATTGGCAATACCTTTATTATTTTAGCATTACTCGGGGAGTTTCAGACTTTCAGTTGTTATAAATTTGCGTGGCATGCAAAGTAATGATCATCATCATCTGCTTAACCTTTTCCTAACTATATTCAGTGTAACCGGATGCAGCTGAATACCAGAATTTTACATGGAGCGACTGCCTATCTGACCCCCACAACCCAGTTAGTACTGGCTAATACGATACCCAATTGTAAGATTGGTTGTCAGACTTTCGGGTCTTGTCACCTTGTGTCACCGCGCCACGGAGTCTGGGTTTGTGCCCGGTTCATGGCAATTAGGCTCGTCCCTTATTATGCCTAACTCTTTGGCGAAACAAGGCGAGATATTTCTAGAGATGTCTTTTAGTAACATTCTGTGATGTCGACTATTCTGGTGTGGTCGCATTTGATTCCGGAATCTGAGTGCGAAAGTGGAGCTTGCGCCCGCCGCGGCCGCGACTTTATTAATAGGAAATGCCGATGCATTGGAGATTAGGAGCAGCGGCTACTCTTCCGCGATGAAAGTAAATAGTAATAATTGTGAGTTTTCATTGAATTGAAGCTTTTCAATTATTGCTAAGAGTTAGTATTCGTCGTACCCATATTATCGATAGTATATGACTACCTTTGAATAGACCCCGGACATAGGTTCGCCGAAACAAGGAAAACCTGTTCAGGTCCATAAATAGATGACTCTGGTCTTGAGTGTAAATGTGGTGTTACCCCACAAACGATGGGACAATTGATATTGTGTCTTGCCTGTTCTGTTGCTTGCACATCACAGGAGCTGATGGAAGCTACCGAAAGTGCCAAACTCCTCGCCAAATTCTGGCTGACTCCATTAAATTTGTCGTCAGCACACTAAGAAGAACATCGTTACTATAATATATAATAGTCAACATGCTACTGCTATGGGAGTTCTCAGATAGGCTTATCCTTTCTTCTTTTTTCGGATGGGAAATCATTAAAATGACTTCTCCCGCTCTGGGAGTGTCAGACTTGTACTGAATAAAACCCATCCATATTCCTTCCTTGCCCTTTGTGTTCAGGGCCGCGGTATCTCTTTCCAACAGTCCCGCAGCCCTGGCAGAGATACGCTTATCCTAGCCTAGAGTTTTTAGTCTCAAAAATCATATTACATTTTTTAATCGAGATTGGTGTGTTATTAACTTATTATTTAGTTACTAAACACATTTTTATTATGTTTTTTCTCAAGGTGTTAGGTACTGATTGTTGGTTCGAAAGTTTCGCAGTGTTGGTGATTGTTAGCTGTCACAGATTACCTTTAGCGGAAATCATGGAGTGTCGCAAGAGAAAAGCAAAGATCGCCATCATGTCCAATACTCTCATCTTACAAGGAGACTTTCTATTTTATAAATACTAATAAGAAATCGTTATGTGCCATCATCATAACGACAATGAGCGAAATCGACTCTTTTATTTTATTTCACGAATCTAAAGAAACCTATTAACTCTCAGACAATTTAATATTTATATAATGTTAATGCGATAAAACATTCATTTTACAAGATTTGAAAATATACGGACAAAATGCTTTGAGAAATTATTTACGTAAACCAAAAGGAATTTGAGATTTTACAAAATATTAAGAAAATGTAGAAAGTCAATAGAATTGGCTCGCTACTGAGTTGTTAGCTTGCTTGAGTTGTAATTGCTTATAAAAACTTGATGGCAGAAATTGCTATGAACGTACTGTGTATTATAACCGTTTCTTCTTTTGTATCACCCTCAAAGTATATTTTGTGGCAACTAGCTCTGTTACTATTAAGTACCAAGTGTTCAAGATTTAGATTTTTTCATGTATCCATTCTTTATCAACGGAGACTCAAACGTGCTTTATAAAAGATTTTCCAAGTTAACCGCGGTTGTGGCTCATGCCCAACGTGCGTGATGTCGTATGTTGCATAGCCAGCTTTACGCCCTTGAACTGAGAGAGAAAGTTACCTGTCGTTGGCTGATGAATGTGTCTGCTTTTGGACATTATAACATCACTCATATACCTAGGGTCTTGCTTCCCGTATCAATACAAATATGATACATAGCAATAGCTCAGACTGTGGTAAAAATATAAGAAAATCACCAATGAGGTCTTTTCCATCCAGTTAGCTGGGGCTGGACTAACCGAGGAATCATTGTATTAGTTTCATCGAAAACCAGGTACTTAGGTCGAATGTCTTTTAAATTGAACCAACATGATGAGGCTCATTGAAACCATGCAGAACTTTAAGAAGTTGGCTGGTGAGATAACTACTTAGTGGTCAGTGTTTCGAGATTTCTTGTAAGATTTTGCAGTCCTTATCTTTCGTTGATAGATGAATTTAGGAGAAAGCAATTGAATGGGCGAAATAACTTAGAATATGGCTGTAATTTTTTTTTGTTCCCGAAAATTAATGCAGCCTCTATCTGCTTATTTTACCAACACTAAACGATACCTCTAGTCAGACTCTACTATTGGACTGGAGACGAAGTAAATGTTAATTTGAGTTTATCGGTTTGCTAAAGGGTACTTACTCTATAATATTATTCACGCGACAAAACCATTAAAAGTTCTTAGAAGTTTAAAAAACTTACCTTATCAAAACAACGTCACTTCAATTCCAATTAAAACCTCCTTTATAGTTTGTACACTTGAATAATCCCAAATAAAAAATTAAATAAAAGAAACCTATTCAAAATCCGAACCGGTTCGTTGACTGAATCACATTTTTCTAAATACAAAAATGGTTCAACATGACACTCTGTTTACTTGACTTAACTTGAGAAAATGAGAAAGGTTTAAGTTAAGTGTAAGTAGCGTGTTATCACCCCGACCGGCGCGCGCACACTGACTCCAAGTCGCCGTAACTTGAGTGCAACTTAACTATCACTCGCCAGGGCCGCATTCGTTAACTTATCTATCATTATATCAGAGCTTTGAGAAGTTCTTATTCACAAAATATATTTTTTTACTTATGAGTTATTATTATTAGTTCGCACAGAAATAATGAATTGTTTTATGTGTGATCACGCTCTACACCTCTGGCCAATTTTTAGCGGTGCTAAACCAAACCAAACTTTTCTCTTTTTGTAAAATATTATTTTATAGGCAGTTTATCATCTTAAGTGATGCCAAAACAGGTATCTTAATAAAGGATAGGGCCGGCTAGTGAAAGTATTATGGAAAAATACGTGATGTTTTAGCCAATGGAATGTTTAGATTACATAAAACGTTTGTTATGGTGGCAGTTTCCGGAACTATTCCCAGGGCCCACTTACATGCTAAGTTTTTCAAACTATTCGAATGATCCGACAACAGGTGGGTCATCCAAGAAACAAGTAGTTTTTTGCCAGCAATAATAAGTTACTGAAGTGTAAAATGTGCATAACTATTTTTGTTTAGCTTTGCTTTTGTTCCTGTATGTGGCATCTCCCTGAAATGCTTCTAGGTTATCATGACAGTGTTTTCAAGGCCCCGCTCGGCCAGAAGACATACTGTGTGACACTTCTGGTATATCTGTCCCGATACATTCTGCCTACATGACTCGCACAGACCCACTTCAGTCTAGCAGAAGTACTGCAAACGCTGATGAATCCTACCTGTTACTCAAAACCATTTAGGCTAGTTTTGTATTAATTTGTATGATTAAAGAATCATTTGGCTCCTTTTACTAAAAAAGTTGTCACTATAACGCACTATCCATCACTGCGGTACAACTTGTCAACCGCGGCTGCAGTCCATCCCTGTGCCCCGATTCCCCGCGCCTACAAGTTACATGATATATTTTTTACGTCTAATTTATTTGATGTCGGTTAAGTTTTTGTGTTTCCTGTGCAAGGGACCGCTGCCTACCGGGTAATGGCTCCAGAATCTACGCTCAGGTAGCCGAACATTTGTTATAAGATATGGACGCAATCAATTTACATGTTTAATTAGGATAAGGCTGATATTTTTGGGTCAGGTCGCGTCTTTTGATAAGAATGAAATGAATCAGCTGCTGCCTTAACGCATACTGACGTCAAAGGAGTTACGTGGAAAAAGAAGTCCACTCTACTATCGTACCACGCCTAGCATATTTTTTACCAAAAAATAAATTAGGAGATACTCTTTAGGATTTCTTAACCTAAGCGGTTACAACGGGCCCCTTATTACGAAGGCTCCGCTTTGTGTCTGGCTGTATCTTTTGAACCGTAATATGTAGCCACTCGAAATTTTCTCAGAGTGTGTTTTATTGCTATGGTAACGACCATGAAGAAAAATAATGTAAATGTTTTAAAGGTAAAAATTAAAGGGGAACCCACTTTAATTTTTACCTTTACAGAACACACACACCACACACAGGCGTGCGAAGCCGACTCGAACTTGACCGGTTTTTTCCATATTTTTTTTTTTTATAAAACGTTGCCCCGCACTAGGAATTTCTCCTGTATCGTGGGTGCGTTTACAAACATTTAAACTCACATACACAAACAGCCAGACCCGGAACAACTATCTGTAGGTCATACAAATATTTGTTGCGTGCGGGAATCGAACCCGCGACACGCAGCGCAGCGCCAACCGTGCCGGCAAATAGAATAGTCGTGCCGTTTGATATTAGTCCTTTCCTATCTAGTACCATTTTAAGGGATGTGAACACTTTATGTTGTCACAATTGACCAAAAATGCGAAATCAAATAAAAATAAACGATATTCGTTAGGTCAGATGTAAAAATTCTCGCATCATCTTAACATTGATCTTCTCCTTTATTTGTTTTGTGTAAGCAAAATACAAAAAAATCCTAGTAATAGATGCAACACGATTAATTAAGAAATTCCAAAATGTGTACGTTGGCTGCGGGACTGTTCGAAAGAGATACCGCGGCCCTGGAACACAAAGGGCAAGGAAGGAACATGGATGGGTTTTAGTCAGTACAAGTCTGACACTCCCTTTCGCTCTGCCTGGAGAATTAATTTGATGATTTCCCATCCGAAAAAAAAAGAAAGATGTGTAGGTTAAGACTCAAAAGGAAAGATTTCTATCTCCTAATCATTTGGCATTTGATGAACGTCTCGGCATGAATTATAAAACAAATAATGTTGTGATAAAAAGTAAAAGTGTGAAAATGACATAACTTTCTTATCTAGTCAAATTGAGTTACCAGACGTTGTGTGGCGGGATCGTTAGCGTCACTTGCGTACGCGCAGACTATCGACACGATATACAGTTAAAGAAAACCCACTTTACAGGATATTAGTGATAAGGACATTGTGACTGGGTTTCCTCAAAGGGCTAACAGGTGAATCCATAAATAGGCCCAAATATACAGAGAAACCCAATTAAACTTTTCTCGAAATAAGGGTCAACACCAGATGACCGCAAATATGTCACACCATTATGCATTAGAATGAAGGACAATGGTGCAACAAATATCTGAACTTATTCTGAAAAAAATTCATTATTTTAACAAAGTCAACTTTGCAAGTTTGTCGAGTGATTTGTTAGCAAGAAAATTTGTGTAACTTCTGTAAATTTATGTATCGTAGAGTCGGTGAAAATGTGACGCAACGCACTTAGTTCCTTCGAGAGTATGGTTTTCTTAACATTATAATTTGTGCTTATGTATGTACTTGCAGCCGGACCGACAGATCCGTGAAAGTCATGGACAGAATATTCTATTCACTTTGTCTTCAGTACTTTGCAAGTATAATAAGACAAAGCGAACCTTTAATGAGTTGGAAATGAACTAGTTTAAGGGATAAGTTCTTTGTTTAACTTTTTCACAACTATACAATGGCACGAATCGATAGTATTAGTGTCAATATGAATGTTCTCAAAAGTCGGTTAAAAAGATCTTCCTTTTTGAGAACTTACGCTAGCTAGGTACAAAGTCAAATGTAATTAGCTAGCAAAACTCGACAGACGTGATGGCAACTCGCACTTGGCGGTTTTTTTTTCATATCTTTCCTCACACATTCCATACATCGTTTCCTTGATCTTCCTTTTTCTCTTTCTCTTCCTTTTTCTTTTCTCACAGTGCGTCAGCTCTTTGTACTTCAATCTGTCCTTAGGAAACATAGCAGTCTTCCCCCATCTAACCCAAAAAAGCGTACAAATCTTCCCCCAGGTACCCAACACAGAACCACGTTCGCACGGCATCAGTATTATGTTATTAGTGCATACATCTACAAAAAGATTCATAAAAAACTGAAAATCTTAGACCTCAACAAGCACAACCTAAAACTAAAAGTGACAGAATGGTTACTTAAACAGGACTATGCCGAAACGGAGACTTTACTTACCTACATCGCCTAGTAAGCACACACCTATTTCCATGCTTGCACAAATACTCCTATCCTTACATCCATACTCACTCGCACTTACAACTCCCCCACTCACATACATACCAACACTACATCACCACTTATTCACACTCACACACACACACCTACACACCCACAATCATATTCATTCATGCTCACTCTCTCACATAACCATACCTACATAATTTAAAAACTAAAGAAACCTATAACTCTTTTCCCGTCTAATGTAAATCGACACAGTCCACTTATGCATCAATCAATTGGAACCCATTGCGAAACACTGTCTCTTAAGATACAGGATACCCTAGTTTAAGAGACAGAGTTCAATCCATTGTGTACAGATTTCTGAAGCATCCAAATGTTTAATGTAAGTGTCCTTTAACATTAATTCAAATGTATAATTAACGTACAATTTTATCTGTATTTTTGGGAAATAAAGATATTTATTATTTCCTTTATTCATATTAATCCTTATTATTTACATTTTTAAATATTTTACTATCAAAAATTACAATATACAAGAACATTTAAAAATATAAAAAATAGTAGCCCACCGGTATCGGGAACAGGGTCCAAGCTACCGGCGGTCAGGGCTCCAGAGAGAGGAACCTCCTAACAATACGAGCCGTGTCTAGGAGTACCGTTTTCTGAATCAAGCCCTTGATCCAGCTGCCTAACGAGAGCCTTCTCAGGTGTTGGTCGAGGCTCTTGGCAATTAAGCCATGGGCTGATACGACTACCGGCACAATGATTGCTGAGTCCACATCCCACATGTCGACAACCTCGCGAGCTAAGTCAAGATACTTGATTTGTTTATCTTTCTCGGCTTTCACGAGGTTCTCGTCATGCGGGACCGTAATGTCAATAATCATTGCGCGCCGCTCTGATCGATCCACCACCACTATATCAGGCTTATTGGCTACAATAGTCCTGTCAGTGATGATGGATTGATCCCAGTTCAGTGTGATATTGCCATTATCGAGAACTGGATCGGGCACATACCTATAGTACGGCACTTCCGATTCCACAAGGCTGTATTTTAGAGCAAGTTGCTGATGGATAATCCTGGCTACAAGATTGTGTCTATGCAAGTACTCTCCGTTAGCCAGACGAGAACACCCGGAGATAATGTGATGGATTGATTCGCCTGGACGGTGGCGGCATGCCACCGTCCAGGCGAATCAATCCGACATATGTCAACCGTGCCGTCCTTCACAATAAATTTCCGGTAGTTATTCGTCATCATAACTTCATCCATAATTGCACAGACAAAACCTTCGGTTTCTCCAAAGAGATCCCCGGAACGTAGCCAGGCTACGGACGCTGATAGGTCTACATCGGGCCCATGCAGGGCCCGGAAAAAGCGTCCGTGAAGCTCCTTACTCTGCCATACTCCCCTGCGGTCGTTAGTGTCAAGCACTACAGGTTTGCGCCAGTTCTCTTTAGCCAAGGAAAGCGGGGTGAGGCCCTTGTCCACCGCGACCACATCTCGATGCATAATTACTATTATTATTATTATTTTTAACATCATGCTCGTACTGCACGCTGTAATTAAAATCATGGAAAACAGTAGAGGGACATCCCTCTACTGTGTCATATATAGGGTGTAAACAGACTCTTAACGAAGCCGAAAGGCAATTGTTCTCCCCGTTATTGCGATCATTGTTTTGTTCTAGACCATACCTGGGAACCTTCTAGTTGGAGTCACAGTTCCAACTTTTTCACAAGTTTTTTTTTTAAATACATGTTTTCAATATAAGATTTTTACTTTAAACACCTCCAGGACCCTCTTACTATTCAATCCATCGATCAGCACAATTGTTGGAGTGCGTTACATTGAGTCTTACTGTAAAACGTGATTTATAGCCCAAAAAAAAAAAGTTGTTTCCCAGCACTAATTTTTGCGTAAAGTTACTTAGTTTGATGTACATAATGCTTGGTTGACGGCTTCGTGAAAAGTCTGTTTACGTCCTGTATATATTTTTTTAATTATGGCGAATAACATAATTCGCTACAACTTTTTATGAGCTTAGCAACAAGAGATGTTCACAAATTTTTGCAGAAACTTTCTTGTTTTATAACCCAGGATGGTAATATGACCATTTCACCTTACTTTCTTAGGTCAATAGTTTACGCGGCTTCTCCGGGCTCAGTAGATTGTTGAATCTTTTTAGCAATCAAATGTTGTCTGTATTTCTACAATACTTTATTTTATTTTATACTATTCGGGAAACTTACAGCTAATATAAACAATTTTCTCAAACAATACGAATTTGAAGGCCATTTACAAGTTTCTAGTTTATTTTAAGTAAGTAGCTAAGTATTCGTATACCCAAGGGTAGCAATATCCTCAGCGAAAAATATATTTTAGGTGGCAATAGAACGATAAAATATCGCAATTTGTTTTCTTCTTCTTCTTCAACCCTTGGCCACCAATTTGTTTTCGCGTGGCTGAGTTTTGGACTAAACATACTACGAGTATTTCGAATTTTTGCCATCGATACGCTAAGAAGAAGATCATCAAACTAAAATTGTCGAAATACATTTTTATTTTGATAAGATGATTGCAGCTTTCATTATTTTCAACTGTCTTCAAATCACCAAGTCTGCATACCAGGTCAACACGCTTGCGGAAGTCCCAAATTATACTAACCACTGGCCATTTTGATTGCTGCAGAATTAATGAATTAATTTGGTTATTCTCCTAGCTGAGAGGACAAGACGTAGAGGTCACTATCACACGGCACATCACGGCATTGACCGCCACTCTCAAGTTTGTGAGGAAAGTTGAGTTCATCTCATTTGCATCGAGACGTGAATCTGATTAGCAACGTGAGGCACACATTAAGTTAATCGTTTAGTGTAAGGCGATCTAAAGTGCGTTTTTTAATCCTAGAGACTAAATTGATGAAATGTTCTAAACGTTTTTATAATATCGGATGAACAAAGACAAATTCAAATTTTCAATAGGATTAAATGGACTATTGTATGACTTTTTCATGAAATATTCATTGAATAGGATTACATACACTTAGAGGGTTGTATTGATTGTAATTCTGGAACTACATACGCGTTACTAGCGCGACTCATTTTTCATCAACGTATAACCTGACACTGACCTGCAAATTGCAAGAAACGTAAGAAAATTTGAATTTCGTGGGCTACCGTGACGCAACAGCCTTAATGTAGTTTAACACCACAATGAACCATTTTCTTTGTGTTGTGCATTCATCATTCTCCTGCCCTTGTCTCATTTTTTTTTGATCGGCGAAGCCTGTTTTTTCTCCCATACTTCTCTATTACTCGTCATCTCATAAGTTTCTAGCCATATCAGCCTTCACAGTCTCCATCATTTCTTTGGTCTTCCTCTACTCTTATAGCCCACATTCGTACTCTTAACTTTCCTCACGACATTGTCTTTGTTCATCCGATATTATAAAAACGTTTAGAACTATAATATTTTACCAATATGCTAATCCTACCTGGAAATATGGTGAAAACATAGAATTTTATGTTATACTTGTAAGAAGCGGTCGAAATTGTTATATGTTTCCAGGATAACGAGGCTGTATGAGTTTGAACTGTTTTGAAGATCATTATTATATGCGAAGCCGTTTATGAACTATTATGGGGTCGGCTTCCGGTCCATCCAGCAGCTGTATTTTACATGGACCGACTGCCTATCTAAACTGGGTTATACGTCACCCTGGTCACACTTTCGGGAGTGTTGTGAAGATAAAGTTAATATAACGTATACAGAGCCATCAGTGACAAACTATCCGTGATACTACACATTTGTAGTTTCTGCTCTCAAGCGTGACGACTCGAACAACCCACCAGTCGGCCCTCGGAAGAGAAATGTGATATTATTAAGTGTGTTGTAAGATTATTGACTATGTTCTCCGGCTCGCCGGTCCGTTGGGCGGCTGTTGGCCACTTATGAGTAAACACATGGGCTCTCCACTTTCTTCGACACGCCTTCGTTACGTAACTAAGCGCGCGCGCGAGTGACGTCAGCAGCCAAGAAGCTTGAATGAAAGAATGGAGAACACATTCTACCCATGTCGTTGAAATTTTCATCTATCGGTCATCTGAGTCGCATCCGGTTTGAGGCTTCATTTATTTATTTATAAGCTAATCAGTTGGTATAAATGTAAATTGAGTTTAAGCATATCGATTTTACTCATAATAAATACGATCCATATCTTGGCATGAACTTGAACATCAAAACCCCATGTGGTTTGCTTGTGTCCTTGTTGAAAATTTCACAGTTCGCCTCTATTAAGGAAGGAACTTAGGTGTAGTCTAGTGAAGGTGAAATGAACACTACAGTTTTTTTATCCTTGATTAAAATGAGTGCTCTGCTCCCGTATCTTAGTAACTTTAACAGAGCTTAAAGCTGTAGTGGAAAGGCCTTTGGGAAGGTTGTAACAAAATGGCCAGGAGCTGTTACTGTTTATCCCCCTGACGTATTTACCTCCTAGGACAGCCATGAGGTGCCTGCGGTGTTCATTATTAACAGGCTCTAAAGATTAATTGCATTAACGCATGTAAAATGACTGTGTATAGAGAGAAAATTGGTACTATAATCTTTGTAAGTAGGTCGTTCGGACCGTTTTGCTAACGCTTGACGGGCAGCTTGACGGGCAGCCCCAGCGGAGATTAATCAGAGATAGTGCTGAAGTGTGTGCTCAAACAGAGCTGTACTCTCCCTCCCTCACTCGCATAGTCCGATGGAACGGCAATCCTACACGACAGGATCAACAGCTTTACGAGAGACGGGGATAACATACGGCCAACTTCAAAACTCTAAGATGCTACTGAGAAAATAACAATAATTAAGTTGGTAGAACATCAGCGAACAGCCGGATGGGTGGATGACATTCTGAGGACCTGGTTGACACTCGCGCAGACGAAGGAAGATGGCACAAGGTGAAGGGCAATGTTCAGCGGGGGGGGGGGGGAACAAGACTGCCTATGATGATAATGATGGTGGATAATTATTGTGCTTTTGAATACATAGGTATATTCTTGAGAGCACTGTTGTTTTGATTTCGTGATTTTCCCGACAAAAATGGAAGTATCTAGCACAACTGGTTAGATTCTTCAAATATTTTTGGGGTCGGCACAACACGTCTTTTTCTTCCATTCTTCCCTGTCAACCGTCACGTAATCAATTTCTTCATATCACTACTCAAATCATATCATATCACATCCTTGTTGTATTGAATCACGGTTGAAATTAGTCTTACGCCAATAGGATAGTTGGTAGTGTTGTTCTATCTGCTATTAACACCAAACTAGAAATCCTACAACTTAAGTTTTACCAAGTCAAGTCGACTTCGCCGTTGTGAGTATCAGTGGAGTTTCTTACCCATTCTTCAGTTCTTCTAGATCTACGCTTTGGTATTGGCAACTACAATCTTTTCACAGTAATTATGCCATGTGTTATGGCTAGATTGTAACTTCATGTTTGCTTTTGTCAATTTAAAAGTGCCTGTAACTGGTCTATTTGAAATAAATGCTTAGAGTTAGATTTTTTTGCATGTTTATATTAACCACGAAATTATGTCCTACATCATTATACTACAAATACCTATGCTAATGGGTAATTTCTTCTCCAAGTCCATCATAAAAATCCCTTCTCCTCGTCTACGAAGGTAGCTTGTCTTAATGGCGTGTACTTTCTTGCCCGCGGGCATGAAAGCCTCGGTCACACCTGCCGTAATAATGCGTGACGCAACATTGATACACTTGTAACTACTATGTAATGTAACTAAGTACTTACTGCGCCTGTAGTAGGCGTAGTAATTACTATCTGTAACTACTTGGATTACCTTCAGCGGACGGAGGGTTTTGTGAAGATGTAACTCCTAGTATCCTACTAACACTTTCTAACCAATTCCGAAGGATTAAGATAAAATACATAATACCAATTTTTTTTTTCGGATGGGAAGTCATTAAATGACTTCTCCCGCTCTGGGCGGAGCGGAAGGGAATATCAGACTTGTACTGACTAAAACCCATCCATGTTCCTTCCTTGCCCTTTGTGTTCCAGGGCCGCGGTATCTCTTTCGAACAGTCCCGCAGCCCTGGCAGGCATCGGCCCCTGCGGGCCCCTCCCTGAATTCATAATACCTACATTGCTTCACATCCTTGAAAAATTTGGTCTGCTCAACATCATAAAGGTGGTTGTACACATTCTCGCCGAGACACTTCGAGGCAGGGCGAGTTCGAGATTGAGCATTGTAGCGCTCGTCTAGCCTCGGTTTGCGAGAGTTACGAGACGTGTCGGGAGATACAGAAACTCTTGATCAATACTCAATTCTTTATTGCATTCTTACTTAAGTATTACATAGATGGTATGTATGTATAACAAATTAAATGGTCAATATAGACCCTGTGGTGATGTGGCCATGTGGTGGATTATAGCCCATTCCCTCTCATAGAGAGGAGGTGTGTCTCAGCAGTGGGAACATTATAGGCTGATGATGTGATGTGATGTGATAGACCCTGTCGGGCCCAGCAACATTGGGAGTGAGGAAGAGGGCTAAGTAGAAATTCTAGCAATTCAATCATATTGTTATAAATTATTAGATGTCTTTGTCTATTTTCATATACACTAGTTTCATAGAGTAAAAAGCTGTTATTTTGACATTGCAAACAGACAAATTTATTTATTTGTGTAGAGACAAAATTGATTAACATAAAATCGAGTTTACGTATGTACCTTTCATACAAATATGACTTCTTGACAGTTATATAAATAATTGATTTAACGTATACCTAGGTGTTAATATCTACCTACTAATCAGAAGTAGAAAGTACGAAAGGGTATCAAAAGACTTGTGAGCCGATCCCATAACTAGAGTTGCCAACCGTACTATAAAATATAGTATTGTACCATATTTATGGGCCGCGTACTATATATTGTTGAAGAAATATATAGTACGCAAAAATACTATATTTTCCACACCAACATCTAACAAACTAATGCTTCATTTAAAAAATGTATGAACGCGCCTTTACGTTAACTTTTGACTGATGGCATAGTATGTATCCGAAGTTATCTGTCAAAAGTAAAAGATTGTAGCTTACTGACAAAACTACAGGCCGAAAAGAACAGCATATTTAAAAAAATGTTTTCTGTTCCCGACACTTCGGCATTCAGAGAAGAAAGAAACAGATCTTATCAATAAAAAATAACTTTATATTTACATTATTTTAAAACTTTTGTTTTAGACAAAAAATGCAAGATCAAAAAAGTTTTTATACAAATTAAAAAGCTTCAAATATATCTATTTTTATATTTTTACTAAAAAACGTAAAATACTATATTTTTTTGAAATATACTGTATTTTTTATAGCTTAGTTTGAAAAATACTATAATTCGCCGAAGAAATGTTGGGAACCCTACCCATAACTCTGATCCCCCCCTGATTGGTTCCCCCCCTCTATGATCGAGGCGGGAGGTAAAGTTTGCAACCGGCCAAGTGAGAGTGGTGCAGACGTTTGACTAATTACTTTCTGTAAATAACATTAAGTGTTTGCAGTGCAGTTTGTAAATAACACAGAGTACTGTCTTCTGTCTAGGCTAGGCTTACCTAGGCATATATTACACAACTTGTTATATGATTTTTAGCAGAAAGCAGTAATTAGCATCTTCCATGTATGATGACACGACACGATTGCCTGTGTGGGAATGCCAACTATTACTGTGCACATCTTGGTCTAAAGTTTAGTACATTTTTGACTTAACTATATTTGAAATAATTTCGGTCAGTCATGAATATAACCGATGAAGCTTCAAACAGGTTTTATCTTTGTGTGACGATGACAATCTATATTTAGTCGCCCCAAGTGACAAAATTGGCACTTTCAGTAGCGTCCATCAGCTCCTGGGATGTGCAAACAACAGGCAGGACATGATATCAACTGTCCCATTGTTTGTGGATCAACAGTTCAACACACCATTATTGCGTTAAAACCTCTCAAGTTAGACTTGGCAGATGCGAGGAACTAATTCTATCAGTACCTACAACAGTGCAGCATGAAATATTTCATTAGTTTTTTTTCAAATAAATGTTTTTAATATATTTTTTTTACTTAAGACACCTTCACGACCCTCGTACTATTCAATCTATCCATCAGCACAATGATTTGAATGCGTTACATTGAGTCCTACCGCAAAACGTGATTTTTCACCCTAAAAACTGTCGTTACGCAATAATAATTTTTGCGTAAAGTTACTTAGTTTTATGTACAGAATGTTTGGTTAACGGCTTCGTGAAGAGTCTGTTTACACCCTGTATTATACAACCCATACAAGTAATGACATTAGTTGTTGACGTTTGTTGGTACTGTTACGAGCTGGGTATGGGATAAATTAATTACCACCGATTAATTAACAAATAACTTTAATTAACACAAAACACTTTAAACTTAATTACAATTACGCTATCGATCACTAGTCACTTAAATATCGCACTTCTCAATCACTTCGATTCGCTTCGTTGTGTAGCCAAAATCAGACTGCCTGCTCCCGCAAACATGACGGCTATTTATAGGTCAACCGATCCTTCTCGAACCTTCTCACAGTGGCACAATGGAACGTCATCCTTCGAGAAACTTCGACACCTTTCTCGAATGTTCTAGACAGTTCCATAGTGAATACTGTCCTTCGAGAAGGTTCCACAACTCTCTCGAATCTTCTAGTAATTTCTATACTAGAACATTCTAGACTCGAGTCGTCTTAGACAGTTCAATAGTAGATCATTCGAGACTCGCATGTAATCTAGAATGTTCTCGTAAAGTAACAGACGTAACACTGCCCCCTCCTTAGACATGCTCGTCCCGAGCATCATTAGCCCCGTAGTATCGCGCCAATCGGTCTACATGGACAATCTTAGGCGCACCTCGTGGACCCTTCTGTATTCGGTAGGTGACATCGTTGATCCTAGTCACGACTCTGTATGGTCCATCCCATTTTCCTTGCAACTTCGGAGACTTCCCCTTGCTCCGCACTGGGTTATGCAACCACACCATTGAATTCACCTCGAAACCCCTACTGTTTGCCTTCCGGTCATAACGGGTCTTCATCTTCTCAGACATCTGTTGGCCGGATTGTCTGATATGCTCATAAACATCATTCAACTTGTTACGCAAGTCATTCGCATAATCTGTTACACTGCGTGGAGCATCAGGGGAAGTCCCAGTGATTAAATCTGCAGGCAACCGTAATTCCCTTCCAAAGTTCGCGAAGGCTGGTGTCACAGTCGTACTTTCGTGAACTGCACTACGGTAGGACAGAAGAAACGGCTGTATGTGCTTGTCCCAATCCCTTTGCCTGCTTTCCACGACTTTTGCGAGATATCTCTCCAACGTTTGGTTGAATCGTTCCACCATTCCATCAGATTGTGGATGATAAGAAGTGGTTCTGGTTTTGTGAGTACCCATCAATCGACAAGTCTCCTGAAATACTTGCGATTCAAAATTCCTTCCCTGATCGCTGTGTATTTCTAAGGGTACACCAAAACGACAGAAGACCTCCTGAACCAATTTATCAGCGACAGTTGTAGCTTCTTGGTTAGGAATGGCGAAGACTTCTGGCCACTTTGTGAAGTAATCCATGACAACCATGAAGTACTTGTTCCCGCTTTCACTTTCTGGAAATGGACCCGCAACGTCTAATGCTATCCGTTCCCAGGGGGCCCCAACGTTGTACACTTTTAAAGCACCTCTGCTGCGTGTTTGGGGTCCTTTCACAGCCGCACAACTCGTACATTTGCGACACCAGTCCTCCACATCATCTCGACAGTGGATCCAGTAAAATCGCTCTCGGATCTTCAAAAGAGTCCTTTTTACCCCCATATGTCCTCCTGAACATCCATCATGGTAGAGCCGTAAAACATCCGGTACCTTGGCTTTAGGGACAACCATTTGTAAATGATAGCTGTCTCCTCGAGCGTTTTCCCATTTACGGCACAAGACTCCATCCTGGATCACCAAGCTGTTCCATTGTGCCCAATAACTCTTCGTGATGGAACTCATCGCTGCCACATCACTCCACTTGGGCTTAGGAGTACCAGCTTTCATCCACTCGAAGATCGGTTTGATGTCCGTGTCTTTTTGCTGAGCCTGCTGTAGGGTTTCCTTCCATTCATCGCTGAGATCCGTTCTAAGCATCCTCACGGGCACTACTTCTTTCGTCTCTTGCCTGGCACAATGCTTACAGTCTTCAGGACAAGGTCTTCTTGACAAGGCGTCAGCGTTACCGTGAGTTCTTCCACTGCGATGTTCAGTTACGAAGTCATACTCTTGTAACAGTTCAATCCATCTTGCCACTTGCCCCTCTGGATTCTTGAACTGTAATAGCCACTTCAATGCAGCATGGTCAGTTCGTAACTGGAATTTCCGTCCCAGCAAATATTTACTAAAGTGCTGCAATGTCTTTACTACGGCGAGTAACTCCCGTCTCGTAACGCAGTAATTTCTTTCCGGTTTGGATAAAGACTTGCTGAAGTAAGCTATGACAACCTCCCGGTCTCCTTTCCGTTGAGACAGCACGCCCCCAATTCCAGTATTACTCGCATCTGTGTCAACTACGAAGTCATTTTCTGTGTCAGGATATCCCAAAATAGGAGTGTTGCACAGACGCTTCTTTAACTCCTGAAATGCGATGTCGCAGTTCTCGTCCCAACAGAATTGCCGCTTTTCCTCAGTGAGTCTGTGTAGGGGTTTTGCAATGTCAGCAAAATTCTTGACAAACCTTCGATAGTAGGAGCACAAACCCAAAAATGCTCTGACCTGTGTCTTGTCTTTCGGAACTGGCCAATCCTTGACGGCGACTACTTTCTCTGGGTCTGTTTGAACACCTTCCCCCGAAACTATGTGTCCTAAAAAGTTTACTTGTCGTCTGAAAAACGAGCACTTTTTCGGACTTAACTTAAGATTTGCTGTTTGGATTTTCGACAGCACTCGGTTGAGGTTTTTAAGGTGATCTTCAAATGTACGGCCCACGATGATTATGTCGTCTAGATAGACAAGACATGCGTCTCCAATCAATCCGGCAAGTACTTGCTCCATCAACCTTTCAAACGTAGCGGGAGCATTGCACAATCCGAACGCCATAACTTTAAACTGCCACAACCCCTTTCCTGTAGAGAATGCAGTTTTCTCCTTGTCCTCGGGGTCTATTTCCACTTGCCAGTAGCCACTTTTCAGGTCCAACGTGGTAAACCATTTCATTCCAGTCAGCGTATCCAGCGTGTCATCGATCCTAGGCAGTGGGTAGCTGTCCTTTTTCGTGACGTCGTTCAGTCGTCGATAGTCCACACAAAAGCGCATGCTGCCGTCCTTTTTCTTTACCAGGACCACAGGAGAACACCACGGACTGGATGAAGGCTCTATAACACCGTCCTTCACCATTCCCTCAATCATGGTGTCCACCTCTTTTTCCCGTGAAACTGGCAGTCTTCTTGGTCGCTGACGGATTGGTAACTCGTTACCTGTATTAATCTTGTGCTGAACGAGTCCAGTTCTCCCTATGTCAGCATCATTTGTAGAGAAAATGCCGGCGTACTGAAGTAACATCTTCATAGCCTTGTCCATTTCTCGTTGAGTTAAGTCACAGTTTTCCAAAAGCGTAGACACGTCAAAATTTGCACTACGAATTTTATTACCGGTAGGCAGATCTTGCAATTGACGCATCCAAGCTACTTCCTCGCAAGTGCCGATCAGCGTGCCCTTCTTAATCACTTGCTCCTTGTCACTTGGATTCAGTATGCGTACTGCTGAGACGTTGGTGGCCTTTACCAGAGTACGTGCCATTTTCCATGGAAAGTCATTGGTCACCCTTTCTATCAGAACACTTCGATCTTTGCGTCCAGAATTCTGTGGTAAACTAATTGGCACGATCGTTTCTGATCTACGAGGAAGAACAATCTCCTTCAAGCAGTACACTTTCCCTGATGGTGCACCTTCCATGAAGACTTCCTCTGAACCACACTTCAATACTCCTTGATCAACGTCGATCTCACAACGATGTTTCCGCATGAAGTCCAAGCCCAAGATGCAATCGTCCACTATGTCGGCCACGATGACATAGTGCTGGTAAATTCTGTCACCTAATTTTAACTCCACCTCTTTCTTGCCTCGGACGATTATGTGCTGACCGGTCGCTGTTAGTAACTGTATACGGTCGTGGTTATTGAAGTAGTCCCCAAGAAACTGACTTGCTAGGTGAGAACTGACGACCGTGTGAGAAGCTCCAGTATCCAACGTCAGTTTGCATGGTGTTCCGTTGACTTCGCCTTTGATGGTCAGGCTGTTCCCGTCATGTGCTTGCGAGATCAAGATCCTCGGGGCTCTTTCAATACCAGCCAGCACCCGCCCCTCAGTCCTGGCATTTACTCGTTTCCCTGCTGTGGCTGGGCAGTCACTTCAGCCACCCTTCCCTGCTGATCTTCTCTCGGTGTGATGCGCTTAGGACAGCTTGACCGAAGATGACCCCTTTCTCCACAAGTGTAGCATCTAGGGCTGTAGCCATGCGAGCGGTCACGTACAGGTGATGCTACAACCTCCCTGACGCGGTGCGTTCGGTGGTCTTGCCTCACTGCCTCTACTTCTAAGGCATGGGCCAAGGCATCTTTCAGTGTCTCATGATGCCCAAGTCTCACAGCGGCTCTAACTTCTAGGTCCCGTATTCCATCCACGAACGCCTGCACCAGATTTCCATCGATAAGTGCAGGGGCAGACTGGTATGCTTTCCGAACCAGCTTTTCCACTTCCAGGGCCCACTGCTGTAGGTTTTCGGTACTACGTTGAACACGATCCTTCAACTTAGCACGGAACACGTGCTCCAGGTGCGCGTCGCCGTATCTGGACTCTAACGCCTCCAGCAGTTGCTCGTAGGTTACATCCTTGCCGAGCGCCTCAAGAATGGTGAGGGCCTGGTCTCGGAGGCCCAAGGTGAGCGCGGTCATAGCTTGCGCTTTGGTCCACCCATTCGCCTTCATAACAGCCTCAAATTGGATTTTATAGGCCGACCACGAAGATGTTCCGTCGAA
This sequence comes from Lycophotia porphyrea, assembly GCA_950005105.1. NCBI lineage: Eukaryota > Metazoa > Arthropoda > Insecta > Lepidoptera > Noctuidae > Lycophotia > Lycophotia porphyrea. Next base: position 3,165,414 of record OX465407.1, read on the forward strand.
TGGCGGCACCTTGAAACCACGTGCTGAAGGTGCAGCAACCACTGAAGCCACAATTCCGTCTCCAGCTTTAAGTTCACCTAAAGCCTTCTTCACATCAGCAATCTGAACTTCGGCTTCGCAGATACGATTTTCATGCTGGTGAACCTGCTCCTTCATCACCTTGAGGTCTTTGCCAAATGTGGCGTGAAGATCCTTTATGAGGAGCATCTGCTCTTCTTGGCGGCGGACCTGCTCCTCTTTATCCTGTCTCAACTGTTCTTCTAACCGGCGAGCCTGCTCCTCTTGACGGCGAGCCTGCTCCTCTTGACGGCGAGCCTGCTCCTCTTGGCGGCGAGCCTGCTCCTCCTTATCACGTTGAAACTGCTCCTGCAACTGACGATTCTGCTCCTGCAGCATCATCATTAAAGCAGACAAATCTGGCGCCACGGATGCTGGAGGAACCCCAGATGGACCAGCGACTGGCTCTGACGTAGGCTGGACACCACCCGGTGTCTGTGTCGGAGAATCACCAAACCGCCTTTGGTCCATGTCCTGCTGTCGCTGACTCCTGGTACGGATACCGTCCGTGTCGTCCTTTGGTAGAATCGGCATAACTTATCCCTCACTTCTGACACCAATTTGTTACGAGCTGGGTATGGGATAAATTAATTACCACCGATTAATTAACAAATAACTTTAATTAACACAAAACACTTTAAACTTAATTACAATTACGCTATCGATCACTAGTCACTTAAATATCGCACTTCTCAATCACTTCGATTCGCTTCGTTGTGTAGCCAAAATCAGACTGCCTGCTCCCGCAAACATGACGGCTATTTATAGGTCAACCGATCCTTCTCGAACCTTCTCACAGTGGCACAATGGAACGTCATCCTTCGAGAAACTTCGAATGACCTTTCTCGAATGTTCTAGACAGTTCCATAGTGAATACTGTCCTTCGAGAAGGTTCCACAACTCTCTCGAATCTTCTAGTAATTTCTATACTAGAACATTCTAGACTCGAGTCGTCTTAGACAGTTCAATAGTAGATCATTCGAGACTCGCATGTAATCTAGAATGTTCTCGTAAAGTAACAGACGTAACAGTACGATCACCGTAATCTTCGCGGGTCAAAGTATATTGGGTGTACTGCTGGTAATTGGTGCACAAACCGAGATGAGACCGTATTCGAAGCTAGGTCCTTGACACGCTCCAGCTTTGAGCGCGTGCGCTTTGCACCACTTTCGCAATCTTGTGAATAATCTCCGACATTTGCGCAAAACGCGTGAGATTTTGTGAACTCGATAATTGGCATAGAAACTTACTTGCTTATATCAATTTAACTTTTGTACCAGTAATTACCACCAGGCACAATCCAGAAATTCCTGATGAAAAACAAATAACACTTTGGCCGACCTGGGAATCGAACTCAGGAGTTCTATGCTCAGCAGTCGCGTATAAAAACCACTAGACAAACGGCAGTCTTTTGTACATTCTTTGTGATGTTATTAAATCCGTCTCTGGGTCCATGCTTATCCGTTAGATAGAATATACTTTCCTACTAACTATGTAATGTATGAAGGTGTGGACTCCTGGAATCGCTCCCTGGGTCCGGCAAAGTTAAAATTGAGTGTTTTCATTACTTTACATTAATAACAAACACGACTGCTGACAGTTGGAATTCTAGGTCCGTTCTTTGGATTTTTTAAATTTTAACGGGTTGGCTACATTCTTATGATGGAAAATAACATAAAATAACATCACACCTGTAATCCACGAACGGATAGGCAGAGGTAATAATAGTAGATCCTAACAGTAAGTAGTAGTTTCGTCAGTTCTGTTTTTAAGTTATCCCCTATTTCCATCAACCGCTGCTACCTACTGAGAAATTCATGATGAAAAACCTAATAACACTTTGCCCAACCAGGAAAGCGAACCCAGCGGCCAGCAGTCAGACGCGCTTGCGGCCACTAGACGAACGAGGCAGTACGACGGAAATGCACAGGCAATGTTACAAACAAACTAAACTAGTGCGGTATTAGGATGCAGCGCGCACTGGTCGTAATAATTGTCGCGGCGAGTACTCAACAATCAACATGTCGTAACGTATTACGTGAGGTTCACACTCGTGGCCATAACATCGTGGATGGCGGACGAATTCTGATCACGCGCTGACGAGCGTCAACTAAACACTCACTTACCAGACATGGAAAAGATCGATTGTCAGTAAGTCGCAAGCGGTTTGGCGGAGCATGAGGTCTTGGATTTGATTCCAAGGTCGGATAAAAGTATTAGTGGGATTCCGATCTCAATAGTAGTCAAGGAGTCTGAATTTAACCCGATTGATGGCGATTGAATACGTTCGTCCCCTTTTACATGGGACTTAAAAACATAACTGATTAAAATAATGTGAGTGTTCTATTAGGTACCTCTGCCTAACTCTTTCGGGATTACGGTCGTAATGTTATTTTATGTTAAATTTATTAACGGTTCTACGAAGGACCTCAAAATCTTGGCATCATCACAAATATTTGGCCCTCTGGCTGAGAAGTACGATGATGTTTTTCGGTATCCAGCCTAGTTGAGAAAGGAAGGTATCCAATGGTCGTCAAGATATTCAAAAGAACGTCACAGAATTGTTTTGTAGCTGAATGTGATGATTGTAGAGGTGGAGCCGGCGGCGGTCCTATTGGTTCGAGCGGTGAAATCTTTAGCACCTATCTTCTTTTAGGTAGGTACCATACCAACAGGCATCAGTCTGTGTTGTAATAACTTGGATGATTTTAGCAAATAGCTGACAGCAGTCACGCTGCTTTGAGTTGCCTTGTTGACCGCTGCATCTGCACACTTGTCACGTATCCCACTTGTTATATCCGCAAGTCGACTCCACTTTTTAAGTTTAAAGCATACTGAGTAGCATGGTTATCTAAATGAGATTCTGTACACTGGGTAGTGCCCTCTCATCATCATCATCAGCCCATAATTTTTTTTTTTTATTCCCCCTGCTGGGACACAGGCCAGGGAATGGGCTATAATCCACCACGCGGGCCCAGTGCGGATTGGTAGATGTCACATGTCTTCGAATTTTTGGTTCTGGGACATGCCGGTTTCCTCACGATGTTTTCCTTCACCGTTTTTGAGAGTAGTGGTGATGAAATAAATTACACAAAGTAATGCGCCTGCCTGGGTTCGAACCTACGACTTACTGTTCGTAAGTCGGGGTCGCTACCACTGGACCACCGCTGCCCTCTAGTGAATCTAAAATGAATTTACAATATTATGATAACTGCCATCTATGAGTGAATAGAAAAAGAAAATAAATTAACCTGCAGATGCTACTATATGATATATAATTTATTATTATTTACCGATGTAAATAATAATAAATTACTAGTGTGAGGATTTTTTGAAGCTTATTTTATTTACATTACGCTTGAATTTCGGTTTTTTGTGTATTTTCTATGTAAATTTGTATTTAATTGGCAAATGTTTAAATGCGTGCCATCTATCGTCGAATAGCAAAACTATTTTATGAAGTAGTAAACTCAGGTTCTTGTTGCTTCATGTTTAAACTAACAGATGGCGCTGTCATCAATTTATCAGTTGAGCTGGAACCACGATAGATGGCAGCAAGTGAGACGCCATTCTTTTGTTTTTAGATTAATTCTACTATGGAACTATTAAATACTCAGAATTCTATTAGCGATTTAGAAATCAGCATTAGGTACTGGTGGGGCATGTACCGATTTTTACAAGATTATATTTTATAAATTCCTAAGTGCCTAACTAGGTACCTATAGTTGCATCAAACTTTTGAAAGAACAGTACATCTTTTTGTAAAAGGTGCTTGCTGTGGAACTACCATCACCACAACCTAAACCCAGAAACATTTCAATGTCTCTAGGACGTAAACTCATAAGCCACTGGTACAGCCGGATTGCAGATACCACACAGAGGAGGGTATCTAACTACTTAAAATGTGTAGAGGGTTGGGTCGGCTGCCAAACTTATGATCACATCCTCTAGGTAATAACGAAACTATACCTACTGACGTTATATTCATGCTGATACTGCGCAAAAGACGAGCGATGTTTCATGTTCATGTTCGCACGTAGTTATGCCTTTTTTCCCGCTCTGGGCGGGAGGAGGGAGTGTCAGACTTGTACTGACTAAAACCCATCCATGTTCCTTCCTTGCCCTTTGTGTTCCAGGGCCGCGGTATCTCTTTCGTACAGTCCCGCAGCCAACACGTAGCATACCTTAGCCTATTGCCTATTGCCCGGTTTCTTAATAATTTTTGGATTAAAAAAAAATACTGATGAAAAATTCTAATGTACCGCACTGAATATGTGGTAACCGTTTTCGGGATCCTTCCATTCCGTATCATCATAATTTAAGAAAAACTAAAAAAATACGGGTAATTTAGGAACAAATACATGAAATTATCGACGTCTCCAAATTAAACGCAGGTCAACTGTTGCGATTGGATTTTAATACTAAATTCAACCAATCGCAGCAATTAAATGCAGGTCAACATTTTTGTTCCAGAAAGTGGACGGTAGCGCCAGAGGGATGGTGATTTTGCTCCAAGCCTTGTGTCTGTAAAATAAAACAAACATTATAAACTTGTATTATAACCAACACCTCACCCTCACCGCGTCTCCCGTAGGAACCTACCCCTGAGCAGTGTCCGTGTTTCTTGCAGCAGTAGAGTAGATAGGTACCTACTCGTCACTTCCCTGTTGGCTGACGTCATAATGGCGGAGTCGTGTCCGGCGTCCCGGCGGACCGCGCCCTCCGCGGGAGTGCGCCGCGCTAGGGCTGCCACGACTCCAATACTGCAAATAGTACAATAGTAAATATATTATGGTTAAAAAAATAAAGAAATTAAGAAGATAAATGATTTTTGCCAAAAATAAGATGTACTTTTCTGAAATAAATATTGCATTAGAAATATCTTGGCATGTTACCTTGTGTTTCACATATTTATTATCACCTAGCTTTTGCCCGCGGCTTAGCTCGCATTAATTTAGAATTTGACAATGAATTCGGGTTGCACTCTGCTTGTATAATAATATAATTCAATCATGATTCGAAAGACACGTAGCGCCATCTATTATCATGAGAACGTTATTGTTGTTTTCCTCGGGAACAGTACTATTTTTCAGGATGAAAGGTACCCCTATGTCCGTTTCTGTACACTTGAACACGTATATATGTAAAATTTCAGGATGATTGATTCAATGGTTTAGGCGTGAAAAGATATCACACAGACAAATAAACTTACTTTCGCATTTATAATATTAGTACCTACTTTTGACGGCGATATTTGTAATAGTCCAAATGGCCTCAGTAAGAAGAAGTTGTTGTCTTATGAATATCGTAACACCTGTTTGTATGCTTTGACATTTGTGATCGGTTCTTTTTTACGCGCGTTAAGATCATCATCAGCACATTACACAAGTAATTGAGTGCGAATTGTGATGGAGGTACCTACGCAATTGGAATGAACACTGCACTTCCGTGTAAACGAAGCTCTAAAGCAAATCTACTTTACGTGTGGCGCCTGGTGTGGTATTCATTCTCTACTTATTTCAAAGCATCAAAGCCATTGCATTGTGTAATACTTTCAGAAGTCATCAAGCTGCGTCATCATCATCATTCTCCTACCCTTACCCCTATTCATTCGGGGTGGCATATTTATTTATTCAAACTTTATGCACAAGCAAAAACTGTACAAAGTGGGCATTTTCTACCAGTCCTTACCTTAGGGTAATGCATATCATGTTGCACACAGTCCATCCGTCATTTCTTTGGTCTTCCTGTACTTTGCTAGCATCCACATTCATCCTCAAAAATTTCCTCATGATATTTTCATATCAAGCTAGGTCAACAAGGTAAATAATATTATTATGACCACAGAAGCGCGCACCCTAAAGATGATAGCGTAATGAATGCCCCTGAGATTAGGACGTTTCATTTGCGTCTGAGCGGCGTACAGCGTACACTGTCGTTCAGCTACACGGAAATTTCATTAGCCGCTGTGTCGTTCCAGTGATCTGACTTGTTGTGTCTCTGATTATAAATATCTTATAGGGCTCTACTAGCAAATAGATTAATAGATTAAGTCGTCTTCTAGATTAGAGGTACTAGCACGAACAAATAGTGTAAACGTAACGTAAATTCACGAATTCGTAACGTAATTCAGCTGTTATCCTATGACATTCTGGTTTTTCTTTTGCGACAAGCAAGTTCTCGAGTATACACCAGCAAGTAATTGTCACATTACTTCAGTATAGGCTTTTTCGTCGATACCGCCATTTGACGTACAAGATAGTTCCTCTTATCAAAGCTTCTTATCAAGCTCTTATTGCTGTGACACGTTCAAAAATAAATGCTCTATGGTATTTATTTTTGAACGTGTCACAGCACCATGCGGAAACTTGTTTTAAGGGTTCCGTACCCAAAGGGTAAAACGGGAATTAAAATAAATATTTAAAATAAAATAAATATTTGCCCCCATACGACAAACGTGATTTTTGATAATGGTTACGGAACCCTTCGTGCGCGACTCCGACTCGGACTTGGCCAGTTTTTTTGTTTATGTTTTTCTATTGAGTTTTCTTGTAATTATTGCCTAGTTGGGGCAGACATGGACAGCCCTTCGCAGTTCAGCTTAGCGATTTTTTGAGCAATGTTAGTAATCTGAGTTTAGGAGCGCAGTGTGGTGTTGCGAATGTGGTGTGGGCTAAAATAGACACTATGTGGAGCCCCGACACACGTAGAAGGCCTCGCGGCAGACCTCTTAAAAAATTACGGGTCGAGCTGAACAAAACCAATGATCAGTTTGGCCCTGGACCGAAAGAATTGAAAGCCACGGGGAGAGGTCTTTGCCCTGCAGTGAAATGATGCAGACTAACAGTAACAGTATTGTCCTGTACGAGTTCCAATAAATACTTTTCTTTCTTAGTCCCTCGGGCGCATACAGCTCCACGAGCTATTCGTGTCCGCATCGTGACACGTGACGTCACACAATTATCACCGCGCTGTCACCGGCCGTTGTTTTAGCGCCTCTCCGTGATGTTTGTCTGCCGCCCTGTAAGGCGAGCAACGGTAACCTACACCGCTTCTCTTACATCTAGTAGCTGTTCCTCGTCTGTCTGTCTGAAATTATAAAATCAACAAGACAACATTTTAATTAAAAAATCGGGAGTTAATAAACTTGGCGGAAAATCGCAGTCCTTTCAGTCAATACTCACCTACTTGTTTGATTTGTCTAACATTCGTCGATCTCACCCATATTCGTAGTCTCCTGCCCTTATTTCAATTTATTTTGGTTTGTCGCAACACGTCTTCTTCTTCCATACTTCTCTATTACTCGTCATCTCAACAGTCACTTTCTCTAGTCATATCATCTTTCACACCGTATCGCCACACTTATAGCTATCCACATTCATACTCAAAACTTTCATCATGACGTTTTCCTCATCCCTCCCTCCACATCACATCCCCATACTAAGAAAACCGATCACCATACAACTTTTCAATCCCTGGCGCTACTTTCAGACTTCTTCTTCTTTGCAAGTTTCACTGACGGCTCACGTTATTTTCTGAATATAGTAATATTCTGCAAGAATCATTATCATCATCAAGTCCTTGCCCTTATCCCAATTCATTTTGGGGTCGGTGCAGCATGTCTTTTTCTTCCATACTTCTCTACTACTCACTGCCAACTTAGTTACATAAGGAATCATGGGTAACGTTTCATAACGTTGTTCTCTTTTAATGTCGTTTCAGTTATTTAAACCCTGATTTGCATCAAAATCAGTGATGTTTATTGTTTTACGTTGCTGTTCAGTTGCTGCTGACGACCTTTGTTCTAGTTAAGATTTAAAATAACTGTGAAATACCAACTAACAAAGCAAGCAGAGTCACAGACAAAACTAGTCTATTCTTATGATAGGACACGTAATGCTTTAATTGTGACAATTGGAGTTTCCCTTCTCTTACGTGATTTATTTCATTTACTTGTTCTAAGAGCAAGCACTGCTCCTCGATATTAAAGGCAATGCCCATGTTTGTGAGTTCGTCGTGACGACATGACGACGTGAGTTTGTTGTTCTCATTTTCAGGTGAGAGGTAGGTACTGAAACGTTACAATATTAAAAAATAATCTATTTTTGACGTGATAACGTCTTAGAAATCGATGAATGCCGGTTACACTCACGAAAACGTGTCACGTTCCACCTGAGCCGAGGGTGCAAGCGAGAGCGCGGAACAAGCGATAGAGAGGCACGTGGCACGTGGCACGTGGCACGGCCTAAGCGTTCGGCTTGTGACGCATGTATGTATTATACAAAATAATGAAAATTCAGTGATAATAATTCAACTCAATTCATAATATATGTGTCGGGGAACGCCCGGATTTATTCAGTTAGGCTCGAGAATTAAGTGGGCAGACGATGGGTTTCGTGCTTTGAAAACACATTTGGTACGATACACTGTTTCTAGCAAAACTAACGAATTACTTGAGATTACAACTTAACACAATAACTCGGGACACAATGAATCGAGTACAGTTTCAAGACGTCTCAACTCGGCTGCGATCAGACACTGACTGTCGTCCTAGCGTCGAGCCGCAAACATCAAGACTCTGTACCGAGCACGCCTCGGTGGGAGTAAGTACGTCGTCCGACGTCACCACAGGCGTACCGCGATTCATTCCAAGTCTATACCAATGACCCGCTCCGACACGGCCATCCTGCTGGCACACGTCCTCGTGTGCTGGTTACTCTGCAAACAAATAGTCCACGACAGAATTTTGTTCCACTCGGTCACTCCTGACCAAACTCTTGGTTCATCGGGTCGGTGAAAGTAAGGACATTTTTTAACTCTAATGTTTTATTTAAAAAAAAAATTAACTCTTTGATTAATTCAAACACGGTCACATTGGGAATAATCGAAAATACAACAACCACTACCCTGGGCCAGGTACCATAGTCGTTCGAATCAACTTTTAAAACTACTGCAACCAATAACTGCCAAGGTTATAGAAACCTTTGAGTAAAACCTCCAACGCCACGGCTCTCCAGTCGAATTCCAGCAATCGTATTGCTCTCACATCCACCACGTGGATCTAAACTCGCGCATCCATCACATGGATCGCCCGTGTGCACCACCCACTGACTACACACTATGGTCTTTCCAGACCCCAACCTCCGCCAGAGTTAAACGCACACCGCGCACCCTTGGACTACTTGAGTTTCCTCAAGAGAGTCGAATTTTTGTACCGGGCTACGACTACGTATTATCTACTGGTACAGTCAAACACACTACGGCCGATAGATTGCTTTACTCGAGCTTCTACCACAAGTTAAGCTTAAGCAACTCAATTCATAATATATGTGTCGGGGAATGCCCGGATTTATTCAGTTAGGCTCGAGCATTATGTGGGCAGACGATGGGTTTCGTGCTATGAAAACACATTTGGTACGATACACTGTTTCTAGCAAAACTAACGAATTACTTGAGATTACAACTTAACACAATAACTCGGGACACAATGAATCGAGTACACTTTCAAGACGTCTCAACTCGGCCGCGATCAGATACTGACTGTCGTCCTAGCGTCGAGCCGCAAACATCAGGACTCTGTACCGAGCACGCCTCGGTGGGAGTAGTACGTCGTCCGACGTCACCACAGGCGTACCGCGATTCATTCCAAGTCTATACCAATGACCCGCTTTGACATACGAGTATGTATGCAATGTTTTCTTATGACGTTAACACGTAAAATTATCGTCCGTAAACCGACTTTACAGACAACCATTTTTTTATGAATGTCATCATTCAACATTATGTTTATACATTACTTGTAAATAGTTAATTATACATACATTAATATAACATCATACCACAATTAGAAGTCCCCTATTATTAAGGGGTGAGCCTTTTGCCATCAACCTGATGGAAAAACCCAATAACACTAAGCCCGACCTGAGAATCGAACTCACGAAGAGCACTAATCGTGTAACAGCACAGCAAGAAAGTCAATCTGTTTAGTAGCGTTTCGACTACTTCGATTCTATACTTGCTGCAGCTATTGAACTGATTTTCAATCCTACAGCCTAAGTATCGAACGTTTGTCTGTACTTTATGGTTAAAATTCCCGGAAAACAGCGGACTCATAGCGATATAAAAGTAATCGTCTATCAGCTACAGATGAACAGTTTCTTACTTATCTCACCAGAAGCTGCCGAGTACTAGCGCGTTACGGAGTGGATCAGTGGACTACATTCAGTATCGCGCTAATTAGTGCTCCGTTGGTCTTATGCCCGCGTGAGATCTTGGGTTCGATTCCCGGTTATCTTTTAGAAATTTCACTGAAGCAGTCCGGAGTTTGGAAGTCGGCGATACCCCGTGCTTCCGAAAGCACGCTAAGCCGTTGGTCCTGCGCCTAATCTCTCTCCGGTCGAGATAGGATGGTCGTCGGTCTATGAGAGTAAAGGAACAGGGAGTGCACCTGTGCCTGCGCACACACTTGTGCACTAGAATATCTCCCGCGCCGGTTGCAAATCTCCGCTGAGATCGGCCGCCGGCGTCGAGAACGGTCCGAGGGACTATTATTAAAACTCAGCAGCTTAGGTAAATATAAATCGCTATATTACGGCTGCCTATAAATCACAAAAAAGCGCTCCACAAATCTTGCCCTTGGAATCACGTACAAGCTTCGTCATGTGTATTTAATATTTATTGAAAATATGGAGACGTGATAGACGACGAAGCTATTGTGGCTTTTAGCACCATAGCATCACGCCGTCGCGCGCTAACTACACAGACAAATAAAAAGGTGTTTGCTCTAGAACCGGAGCACTGCACCACTTAACAGGGGCCACAGATAGTCGGCACTACTGGCCACATAGCAACCACTGTACAATCTATATATATATGGTCAGTAAATCGAGTATAGTCAGTGACCCGAAAGACTGACAACCAGTCGAAACAAGGGCTATGGTATTACCGAGTAACTCAAAGGTCAGATAGGCAGTCGCTCTATGTAAAATACTGGTAGTATCCAGCTGGATGGGGTAGGCCTAGAAGTACACCCCAACATATTTGGGCAAAAGGTTGGCAGATGAATAGTCAGTAAAACGTAGGCATCACGTTATGTTACCGGTCGCAATCGCAAGTGTGATCCCGCAAGGAATAAGAACTAGAAGATTTTGAAGGGTACCTAGCAAAGCGCACTTTGAAATGAAAAAGTTTAATTTTTTTTAACCTTTAAGAAAATATTAGAGAGCAGAAAAATGTAGATAGTAGTGGTGCCCCAGTTGTAAGGACCCCACCCCATCGTTGGTTCGAATCCTGGCCGGCGCGTTACTGTGTAGTAGATTTATTTTCATTACCACTGCCCTCAGAACCATTGTGGGGAAACCGGCATGTCCTAGAACAAAAATTCGAAGACATGTGACATAATTATACCAATCCACATTGGGTCCGCGTCGTGGACAGTCCACTACCTCTCACTGAGAGGAGGCCTTAGTCCCAGCAGTGGGAATATTATATCCTGATTATTATAGTGAGTATGCCTAGATAATATAGCAGCTCCGGCTATGATGAACTTAATAGCTAATAAAAAAAAATATAAAAATACAATACTTCCGAGGTAGCTCGCAACATTTTAAAATTCACTCTAATATACCTAGCGTTGTTTAATAAACTAATATTTTTTGCAAGTCTCAAGTCAGAGGGAAGCAAGGAAAAAGTGGCGCATTCCCCCACAGCGCACGCAATTTGCCCGTAGATAGCTTACGATAGCTTATTAGCAATAAACAAAAAGTGGGGGCCGACACCGGCGGGTCGCGTCCGGCTGGGCGTAACCCATGCGAGGTAGCGGAAAACAGCAAAAGAATAAATAAGACTACATGCAATGATTCAGAGGGGTAAAAAGAGAAGGGAAGTCAATGTAGACAGGTTAACGACAGTTCTACAATCATCGTGAGTTATTGATTTAAACTTTTGCATGTGCTTGAGAGTCCATGTAGTCTATCAATTGATTGTGGACTTCATTTTACTTTAAGGAAACTTAACCGTAACTTTCTAGGTTATAGTAGGTATCTGGCGGTATTTTGTCTTTTCCCAAGTGGTCGTTGAGTTAACATCTCCTGAGCAGGATCACATGATGTATGCTAATTTACGGAATTCTTGTATGTGCATCATATTGCTTTTTTGTTTGGCAAGCGGTGCTGCCTTAGTAATAAATATTTTGGAATAAATTAATAAAAGTTCTATATAAACATCATCATATCGGCCCGGAATAGTACTTTAATAATAAAGAATATTTAATAATAAAGACTATTTATTTATTAAAGGTCAGGAGGTTCCTCTCTCAACAGCCCTGACCACCGGTAGCTCGGACCCTGTTCCCAATGCTGGTGGGCTACTATTTTTTATATTTTTAAATATTTTTTATATTGTTTTATATTTGAATATTTAAAAATGTAATAGATATGTATTTAAATGAATAAACGAAATAAGAATATTTTATTCTAACTTGCATAACATTTTTTCGCCACAAATATCTTAAATTTGCCTCCTCTTCAAGTTTGGACCATCGTCAATAAATCACTAAGGTTAAAACATCATTAATATTAAATCACGGGCTCTGATTTATAAGGCGAGGGGCGGCCGCGGTGTGGCGCTAATCTTCGGTTCAACTGGTGACTTACTGCGTTATGCGTGGTGGTACGGTGTTGTCTGCACAAGTAAGAACAGCAGATGAACTTGATCATGGAGGACTTGCATGTGATGACAGGCTGAAGAGTTCTGAGGAGAATGATGTGGTGTCATATAGCGCACAGCTCTAAATAGTAGATTATTAACCAAGGGGATAAAGCAGTGTCTTCTGTCGCGGGTGACGATTTAAATTGCGAGTGTAGCGAGGGATTTAAGTTCACCCAAGACTAAGACAGTTTTATCACCGAGGAAAATACTCTACTTTTCGTACCATTTGCGAAAAAATTAACACAATAATAATATGAGATAAGCATTTATTAAAACGAATGACAATTAAAAGTAAAAGTTAACATTCGAAACATTGATCCAATTTTTGATAGAGAGAGTTACATTTTTGTTTGGTACATTTATTGTTGATGAGTTGATTTGAGTATTTCTCTGCTCTTGCGTCTGAGGAACTTGCGGTTCATTGTAGATAGTATACGTCGGAGATAGTGGTGGTGGTGCATCGTGAGTTACGGACGAAGATAAGATGCCGGAAGTTGATGGTTGTGGCTCTGATGGATTAAGTTTTATATTTTTGTTAATTCTGGTTAAAGACATTTAATTCTCATAAAGAAATTACATTTCACTTACATGAGAACAAATTTAAATACACAAACTATTCATTGTAGCAAGTTGCACTTGCTATATACAAAAACCAATTTTCACCACAAAAGCATATATGCAATGGCTCCAAAATTGTACAATAAATTACCAGATAAAGTTATTTTAGCCAACAACTTAAATCATTTTAAACGTCAGCTTTTTAAATTATTGAGTGACAAGGCATATTACTCTGTCGATGAATACCTTAGTGATAAATTAGAATATAATAATTTTGTACATTTTAATTTAATTCTGACTATTTAAATTTTTTTCTGACATTCTATTATTGATTTGGTTCAGTTATCAACGTCCTCCACCTTTAAGTTTACAAGTTCACATCCGCGGCAAGCACCATTGAGTCCAAAAATTAAGGCCACCTATAACAAAGATAAAAAACAGGTAAATATATAGAATAATTACCATTACTAAGATACGAAATATTCATAGTTAATTCATGTATACTTACTTTTGTGGCCAGAAAAATTTCGTCAGGAGCTTCATTGAGAAATTTTTCCACATTTTAAGTCGTAAAAATTTTAGACTTCTTTGCACAATGCTCTTCTGATTTTCTTTTTAAAAAAGCCAGTAATTTCGTGTATCTATTTATTTCAATGCTGTGTTTGATGCTTATTGTAGCTTTCAGTTTTGAGTATATGCACCAAAGAGTATTCGGATTCTTTGTCTCGGATAAATAATCAAAAAAGACAAGAAGTACTGATTCTGAAATTGATAGGCCTTTCGCACTTCTCCACGTTGAAAATTCTTCATACGTTTTTAAATAATTTTCCTTGGATTTTGTTGGAAGCAAATTATTTATAATTGCGGCAGCATTTGCACTGATGGAATCCGACAATTCACTGTCACTGTCGCTTTGATTTAACATCGTAACGTATTTTTAGAACATTAACTTATTTATAAAAATAAATTAAAATAAACTTAACGTTTATGTTTTTGAAGAAAACAAAAACGCGGCAAATTCCTAGACTAATATTTGTTTGTCGGAAAAGCAAAGGCATCAAGCTCATATGGCCTCGTCGGTTTTCGTAATTTTATTTAATAATCATAACTGCATAATAAATGCGTATTCCTTTTTCAAAAAGATGTATAATGCTTTATATACAAACTCAATGGTGTAAACACAGATGTAGTTCAGTATACATTTCGGTAAGTATTCCAAATTTAAATCACATTCCTAGAGGATGAATGAAATTCAGTACAATTTTCTTTCCGTTTTTAACAGATTAAAAATGACTATTGTTATGTTCGCTTTTTGTGGCGTAGAATGTCACTTTTTTGAGCAAGTGGTACGAAAAAGTAGTTATCATGCTGATAAACAGTTTTAGAAAAATATCCAATCTTGCTAAGGGATATCGAATTACCCTCTAGCTGGGTTACGGAAGTCAGATAGTCAGTCGCTCTATGTAAAATACTGTCATTCAGTTGCATTCTGTTAGACTGTAAACCAACTCTAACATAGTTGGGATAAGGCTAAGCTGATTATAAAAATATTATAATAATACATTTCGCAACCGGCGCTGGCGTGCGGGTATAGCGCTATGTACAGTTGAATATTCATTTGACAATAAAATAGTGCTTGAGTCATCCGAAGAAGAATACCCGACCAATCTTCTAGATGTGCATTTTTGATCCGGTTGTAAGAACCAGGAGGGGTATCTATTGTGTTACGCAGGAATTGGGTTAAGGAGGTCAGACAGGCAGTCGCTCAAAATAATGGTTACACCTGAATACCATTCATCTAGTTAGACTGAAAGCCGACGCCAACATATATTTGGAAAAGGCTAGGCAGTTTATAACTAAGAATTTGTAATAGTATCAGTACAAGACTTAGCTTAGGACGAGCATGTGTACACTCGGGCCAGGGGGGAGAGGAAGAGGGCAGAAGGGAGGGGAGAGGGCGAGGGGGCGTGTAATATTCCGCGTGACGTGTGAACAGCCGGCCGTGCGCTGCTCATTTGTGGAGATACAGCGTGTTGCCGACAACTGACCTTCGGCTACATTATATAGCTGAAAGGTTGAGGAATGGTAACAGTAA
This sequence comes from Lycophotia porphyrea, assembly GCA_950005105.1. Lineage (NCBI taxonomy): Eukaryota > Metazoa > Arthropoda > Insecta > Lepidoptera > Noctuidae > Lycophotia > Lycophotia porphyrea. The sequence goes on from OX465407.1 coordinate 3,180,832, forward strand.
TTATGTCGCCAAATAGAAAATCTCTTTGTAATGGTTACTGAAGGATAACTTCAAGAATGCAGATCGCTGCTGAGTTCAAATACCAGTATTTTCTGATCCCTGTCGAGCGAGGTGTTAATTAGTCGGTGACATGAAATTTCCAGTATAAAAAATATTTCGTATAAAATTTCCACTGAAAGCGATCACAACACTCTGTAGCCGGCGCGTAGTTCACATAGAATTTTGACATTTACTCGCTAATTGAGGTATCAGCTCGCGGCTACCGTGCATGCGCGCGCGCCGCTTCCGGCCCAAGCTGCACAGGGCTGCCACGCATAAGCGGTGTCCGCAAGAATACACCAACATAATATAATATCACGCCTGTAATTCCCGAAGGGTTAGGTCATTATACAGACACGAGCACTAATATGTAAACATTTAAGATCTTTTAAAAGTATTTTCTCCTATTGCTCTGATTAAAATTTCCTGTTCTTACGAAAGTAGTATTTTGGAACTTATATTTTTACGATAAAGGTCCTATATCCAAGTTACAAATGTTATTTCTCGCGAAAATTGATTTTTATAGAAAAGTAAAAAAATACAAATTGGTGCTCGTGACTTTACACCCATATTTTGCCAGTTATGTTTAAATCCCATGTAACAGAGTGTGAGCTTCAATCTGGATTCGTGCCCATCAACTGGGCACGAATCCAGATTGAAGTTCCTGTTGGTAAAACTCAATAACACTTTACTCGATCTCGGAATCGACCTCATGCTCAGTAGTTGCGCTTGCAATCATTAGAACAACGAGGCAGACAAACGGGAGTTACACCAAGAAATCGAGAATCACTAGAAGCTCCTCGTAAAAAAACTAATTCGAGGAGGTACGTATTTTGGAAACACATATTTCTGCGTTGTTGTCTTCTAGTCTAAAGGGTGCCAGTTAAAGTAACCACCACTTAAGCAGAACAGAAGCAAAAAGGGGTCTATAGCCTGCAGTGGATGATTCCAGGCTGATATGATGACATAGGACAGTTCAGCTTAGCCTCTGCGATGGCAACGCCTCCGGGGTTGCAGATGTCTATAGGCGGCGGTGATCAATTATTTACTAGTGGGCTTACGGCTTCACCAGCATTTCTTATTTCGTATAGATTCATCGCCTTGTCCGGGTAAACGGCACGAAGCGCTCTGGGAGCACCCAGCACTGTAACAACTTACTTGTTTGCCGTGTCATGATTCGTAGAAACCACACTTACTAACGCAATGACACCCACCATTTGAAAAACGGCTGAGTCCTTTGATGTTATTTGATTCTATATTTCGAAGCAGAATTTGACGAGGTTGGTTTGCATTATTCTTGTTTTCACAAACTGATCTAAGTAGTCTTACTTGAGTGCTAGAAAAAGATGGAGTTAAGCGTTCTGTATAGATCTATCTCTTTCTCACATTAAAGTAATCTTGCTTTAAGATGCCTTTAGATCAGTTCCAAGTTCTAGCAACCCTAACGGCGCGGGAGTTTTCATAGACTATCCGAAGCGTGTGAGGTCATTCATACAGTAGCCCATATCACGATGGCATAGAGTCGATATCTCAAGTACAATAGAACGAAGTCTATTTCTTTTTGTTTTATGTTGGTACTTACAAATAGTTTTCGGGTGTTCGTTTATGAGCGCTGTTCTCACGTTTATGGCGTATGTCCTGGGTGGCTGCCATCAAGAGATTAATGTTTACATTTGTTGTTAATGAACATATTGATATTTGAAACTGAGTCTTGTTCCGTAGGCTATAATGAAGAAAACCTTTAATGAAACCGTTCGAACTTCCAAGGATCATCGAACTTTTATTCTAATAAAATTGCTTTTAAATCATGTTTTGTAATTTGGTCTCTGTACGGTCAAGGAGCGAACATATCATTGATGGCAATTAATATTTGTACTTTAGCACCTAATCATTAGTGCGTCTTGTCTGTTTCTAAGATTGACCTGAAGCAATATTTTTTATAACACATTTGCTCGTAAAGGGTCTCTTATTTCACTAATTTCAATATCGTATTGTATCTCATTACGTACTTGTGCGGTAATGTAATGTAAAACGCACGGTTTATCAAGATGATCCGTTAAATCGAACGGTACTTTTTAAATCTTAGCAAAGAGTTTTATGTCAGAAAAGTGGTCAACATTTTTTATGAATAAAATTAACTTTGGGAGATAACAAATAATTAAACATTTGATTCTTTAATTTAATTTTTGACAATAAATTACAACCATTTATCTGTAACAAAACACAAAAATATTAATTTACTATATTAGTAAAAAAAAGTTCTGAAGCGCGCGTCTCGCTAATTTGTGAACAAGTAAAAATTAATCCGCGCGCTTTTTATTTTCGCTGTATTGTTCTTATTTTTTATTTGAAAATGTCGTCAAGTAATGATGAATTTATTAATTCGACACCGCCAGAAGTCTCAGAGGCAGCGACAAAGGCTACTATAAGCCTCTCGCCTGAAAAATCGACCAACAGATACTTACATGCGTATTAAAATTTCGTTTTAGAAAGTCCAAGTTTTATTTATTTCCTCGCAAATATGTTATAAAACGTCGTATGACATACGTGCGCTTTGATCATTACAGCCTCTGTTTTCTTGTAGCCCTCACCTACGGCACGGGCTAGCAATATCGCCTCGGCTGTGGTTTTCAACTTACCGCACTTATATCATAATGTACTATAATAAAGCTTCATGTAGACTGCACTATTTTATAAATAAATACAAGTACCTGGATGACCGAGCTTTGGTCGGTAACATAGATAAAACGACGATTTCTAAAAATGAAACCTATCTAGATCGATTTATCGCCCTCGAAACATACTATATTTCATGAAAATCGTTGGAGCCGTTTCCGAGATTTAGATTATATATTATACAAGAATTGCTCGTTTAAAGGTATTAGATTAGATACAATGCTTTAATATGCTTACAAAAACAAAAAAACATGCATTTTGTTTTTTTTTGTCTGCCGTGTACAATGTACAATGCCGGTATCAATCAATCGGAATGCACGCAGATTTACTCCCCGCCTACGTTTTAGATCGTGTCCTACTATTAAAATACGCAACATTTAAGAAAATATCCACATCCCAGAGAAAATACTGTTATTGTTACTAAGTAAGCCTGCATCGTCCCACTGCTGGACAAAGGACACAACCCCGTGAATACCAGTTTTCTTTTTATCCAGGGTTAATGAAATGCACAAAAACATCCTTAGTTGGGATGCCAAGGGCTATTTGAAATAATTTGTGTTTGTAAATCAAAAACAATGCATTGGCGAGCCATGTCGGTGACATGTTTCATTATCATCCGTCATTGTTCGACGAGGAGCTCATTCTGTCAGCAGCAAGGTAGTAACTAATCCCGCACACTGACAAATGACACGAGACCCGGTTATGTCAACAAGAATGAGAGTGATTAATAATCAATAGTAAAAACATAGCAACTTACTCTAAAATACAGCCTTGTGGAATTGGAAGTGCCGTACTATAAGTACCTATATAAGGTCCCATTAAAATAGATGGATATTTGATTTAATTTTGAGCTAAAATAATAAATTGCTGATTTTTGGTGTATTTTCGTTAGCTGTTTTTTTTTCTTGTAAGTTATCTAATGCTTTGTTCTTCTTTTTTATACCATTGTCCTTATTTTGGTGGTCTGAATGATTTCTAAAAGTTTGTCCATCTATTTTAATGGGACCTTATATACCTAACCGAGTTCTCGAAAATGGCAATATCGTATTGAACTGATACTGGGATTTATTTATTTGGATCTCCAACAGAAACTACACAATTACATGCAAGAATACACAGAACAGGGACAAATACAAGTGTGCGCTTCCAATGATAGGAGACCACATCATTCACTTATAATCTAGGTACATACAGTTTTGATAAGATCAGATCAATTTATTTTAATTTATCTAGATGATAAATTAAAATAAATTACACGGAAAACATACAGAGAAAACAAGGTGAATTACGTAAAAGATGAACTAAATAATGGAAATGGAAAATAAAAAAATAATAATAATAACAATACAAGAACAACAAAATATTACACAACATATACATATTATTACATACACAACATATTATTACTTGGGTACAGGGATCAATCCATCATCACTGACAGGACTATTGTAGCCAATAAGCCTGATATAGTGGTGGTGGATCGATCAGAGCGGCGCGCCATGATTGTTGACATAACGGTTCCGCGTGACGAGAACCCCGCGAAAGCCGAGAAAAATAAGCAAATCAATTATCTTGTCTTGGCTCGCCAGGTTGTCGACATGTATATTTGACGGTACAATTTTAGAAAATCCCTTAGATATTGCAAACGAATACGTTTAACAATACGTTTCAAAACACGAACAAAAAAACGAACAAAAATTACGAAACGAACGAAAATACATTTTGATCCACCACCACCACTATATCAGGCTTATTGGCTACAATAGTCCTGTCAGTGATGACGAATTGATCCCAGTTCAATACGATATTGCCATTTTCGAGAACTCGGTTAGGTATATAAGGTCCAATTAAAATAGATGGACAAACTTTTAGAAATCACACAGGACATTTGCAGCTAAATTGATTTACTTATTAGTAAGTCAATTTCGCTGCAAATGTATTTTGAGTAAATTCAAGAATCTAGATCCCTAAAATTTCTTGAACAAAGTATTAAAAGAGTTCAAAATGACATGGTTATTGCGCCTGTTACTCCATTTGAGTAGTGAAAATAGTTAATAGTATGGAAAATTAAAAATCATGACGTGGTTATGACGACATTCCCATAGCAGTTATTAAAGAAAATTTAGATATATTAGCTGAACCTTCGACTAGTTTTGTCGTCTTAGGGGCGTTTTTCAATAAATGCATTTCAGAAGGTAATTTTCCGGAACAGTTAAAAATAACAAAATTATCCCACTCCACAAAAAGGGCTCAAAACCAGATACAAAAAACTATAGACATATTTCTTTGCTCCTTATTCTTTCTAAACTTTAAAAAAAAAATATTAAGAGTAAACTTGTACTTCATCTAAATTTAAACAAGGTTTTGCACTTGAGACAATTTGGATACCAAAAAAATGTTGGAACAGGGGACACTATATATACATTAGTGAAAGATATTATTAGTATATTGAATAGGAAAAAGAGGTTAGCTGGCATTTTCCTTGATTTAAGCTCAGCCTTTGATACAATTGACCACAAATTACTCATTTCAAAATTGGAGCATTATGGCAAATCTTTACAACTTTTCTCTTCATATTTAAGAAACAAGAAAATGTATGTGGATATTAGTAATATGCAAGCTAATGGTAAAAGCAATTGCAATAAATCTATATATACAGTTTCTAGGGATATACAATGAAAAATATTTAAATTGGAAAAAGGAATGCAAGCCATTGATTCGTATATTTCCTCACCATGTTATGCCTTACGCAGTCTTAGGGACGAAATAGACATAAAACACCTTAAAATAGTATATTACGCAATAATAGAATCAAGGTTGAGATATAGTGTTCAGTTTTGGGGGAATAATTTTAAATATAACTGCGGAAAGTGCCTAAGCCTTTGTGCTCCAAAAGAGAGCCATACGAACCATAGTACGGATATCGCAAATAGAGAGCTGTCGGCCACACTTTATAAATTTACAAATTCTTACTCTGCCCAGCCTCAATGTTTTAGTATTGTTGGTGAATTAAAAAAAAACCTGCATTACTATGAAACAGATGAGGAGAGACAGTTGAGGGAGAGTACGCGCAGGAAAGATTAAAAAAATAAAATAATACCCCAACGTAATATTGTGCAACATAGTCCTCAATATCAAACAGTTTTTAACAGGTTGCCATTTGGACTTAAAAAGAATTTACAAAAGCTCATATAAGTCAAGACTCAAAGCATTCCTAATTGAAGAAATATCTGTATTCGATAAACACATTCACAGGCATTCCTAATTGAAGAAATATCTGTATTCGATAAACACATTTTAAAGTTTTTTATATTAGTTAATATGTTAATATTGTTATGTTATTGAATTTTTATATTTCTTTTTTTTAGCTGTTATTGAATTTTTAATTGTATTGAATTCTTAATTTGTAATGTATTTTTTTTTATTTTGTCGTAATTTTTTATGTTAGGTTATAGTTTTAATGCATGTGATTTTATTATTTATTTAGATTTATTTGATTTCAAACACAATGTGCATTGTTGTAGTGAATGGTGTGGTGAATTACTGTACAAACTATAATTTTGATTGTTCATTCGTGATCGGCCGATTGTCTGCTGTAATAAAATAAAAAACTTTAATTTATTGTTTAGACTAACATATTTAACTAATATATTTTGAATTTTGAATTTGAATTTGAAAAATATTGAGGATTGAAATATTTCTTTTTCTTGGCGTGTGGATGGCAAAAAACATCACTTCAAAGTTTTATGTATTTGAATACGATACCATTCTTACTGCTAGTTTCTGATTTGGGTATTTGAATAGTGAACTAGTCAAAGTCTATATAAGGTGAATTATTCAGAAATCGGAATACAGAATTTAAAACATAAGTAGTGTTAAAAAGTTTTAAACTTGAATAACTCAATTTAGTAACCGGCAATAAGTATCAGAGACATTGATGGTTCCTGTTAGTGAAGCGAATTCTTTGCTCACGTTTGTAAAGATTGTCACTATGCTATATTGTCTACTACCATATTTTACCTGTAATGAAATCAGTGCACTCAGCGTGTCACGCTGTCCTCGGGCACCACTCATAGCCCTGAAGTGGAAGACAACATGTTCCAAATAACATGTCATTCAGGAGTACTGTTTACTTCCAGTCCACTCCAAATTACTGTGAAGTACGGTGAGATGGTGATCGTCGCGTATAGCTCTCAGGTAGATAGATTGTCGCTATGGTTGCGATTGGCTGGAGGGCTGTGTTCAGTGCTAGAAACATAATGGAGGAAAATCGTGAACGTACCCGCTGTGGACGAAATAGCTAGGTAGAGAATAATAGCGGTTGCCCACTATGGGTCTATACTCGACCGTAATTCACATTTTTCTGCACTTCTTCTCCATATGAACTTACGGCAAATCTAACATTCTTCTGTGGGCACTATGTGCTTAAAATGGGGTACAAACTTTTGGGGTACAGACTATGTCAGGCCTCAGTAGTAGGTTACAGAAGTCATAAATTACACACAAGTAAACCAAAATAAGTTATTAGGTACTGGTTCAATTCATAGGTTACCCTCGTAAATTGACTAGTCTTCTTTCAGGAGTTTCTAGGCTAACGCCTCAAATGTTGAGTCATGTTTTCGCACAGATCTGCATGTTTTTCTTGAGTAGCTAGTGTCAAGCGTAGATCCAGCCTTTAACAGTTAATGGCACAACTGCCTTAATGCACGTACCCATAAAGCTTAATGCTTCACCATCCATCCATTTTCAATCCATTCGTCACCTGGCAATGTTTATGTTTTCAAGCAGGCGGACCATCCGCCTGCTTGAAAACATAAACATTGCCGAATATCTTCACTAAGCCAGCGTTACGCGCATATTTCCTCGCCGTATGTCGTCAGTTGTATGAATTAATTTGCGTCGTCTCCGCGGCCATCTTGTCCTGACATCGTCCCGGCTGGCACGCGCCGGCTATGCCGAGCATTCCTCTTGAGGCGCTGCCGTATTGACGTTTGTTTGATTAAATTGTGTCTACGTACAACTACAAGATATTACTGTTGTTAGGAGAACAAGACGAGTATCTAAAGCACCTGATTCTACTTTCAGTGTGGCTCTGTTCCTGTCTCTTTCAAAACATAACGTCTGTAATCCCCGAAGGGTATGGCAGAGGTGTACCTAATAGTACACTCGCATTTCGCTAGTTATGTTCTAGTTCTATGTAAAGGGTGTGAGCAGTGGCATCAATCGAGCACAAATCCCTTCTCCTTGGCTGCTACTAAGAAATTCCTAGAAATTCCTTCACATTTAAGATACAATTAACAATATTTAATGCTAATCTGAAACAGTCGCCCAAATTCCCAATATCTAGCTAAATTGAGACAAACATCCCACGATCAGTTATTAAGCAATACCTCGCCCTAATGAAAACCAACTAAAAATTCATAATGTCGTGCATACACGGGCGGTAACAAGCGGCGTACGGCCGCGAGCCGTCGGCACGTGCCGCCTGCAGCGTTAATCTCCTAATATCTATTTATTATTGTAGCACATGTTTGCAAGGTCATTATCGCGGTGGGGTGCCTGCGCCGTGTGCACCCACCCTTATTGTTTGTTTAAACTGTAAAGGTGGAACTTGCAAGTCATAAATAAAAGCAATAAATGTTAGTTTAGTGAGAATCAAAGTGGTGATCGATGATACTGAAATAAATGAAAGGTTTAAACTGATAGTAAGAAGAGAGTTACTGTATTGGTGATCCAAGTCTTCATCAGTATTCTTTTTAACCGACTTCCAAAAGGAGGAGGTTCTAAGACATATAAGCTGGTCAAGCTTTTCTTTAAATGGGCTGTTAGTCATCATCATCATCATTTCAGCCGAAAGACGTCCACTGCTGGACATAGGCCTCGTAGGGTTCTCATCCAGCGGATCCCCGCAACCTTCACCAGGTCATCGGTCGGCTGGAAGTACTGGTGCACAAATATTGTTACAAGAAACGTGTTTCTCCTGCGGTCGTTACGTACTCGTATGTATATCTAATGTCGTTCAGATATTTTCTTTTCTCGCTCATGCATTCATGCATGCCGTAATGGAAAATACATTATACACATTGATGTGGTGTGATACAAGTATCCGATACTCACGAACGCTGGGATATATCTGTTTGAGACACACATGTATCGTCTTAACATGTATCGTGGCTGGCGCCGAGAGCTATCATGCTACTTGCGTGGCCTTGTGTACTCCTTGATTACTCCTTGATTCCCGTTACTGCTGCATCTGCCCATGAGTTTCTGACCATCTGTGACAAATTAATTTGCCCTCCTCGCACAGCCAAACCCACCACTCTATTCCCAGCCACTGCATACCCCGAAAGCCAGAATCAACAGTGGCGACAACCAGAAAAGTACCGAGACAATGAAACTCGACAAATCCTGTACCAACAATTTAGTTGTCTTGGCTCTCACAACAAAATTAATGGCAGAGGAGAAAGGAGTACACAATGTCCACTTCCCTCTAATCAAGCTGGAGACAGAACATGAATGAAATTTTCCTCAGTCCATCCACCAGTGGATGCTATAAAATTATCAATTACTACTAAATTGTGTAATTGTCGATCAGTCGCCCGCGGCACGGGGCGGCCCACACGTGTAAGTAGTAATGGCTGTGCCTGTCAATACCAACCCGCCATTATCTTGTTAGCTGCCAATCAAACTCAAACATTGTGTCCTGTGTTTGTATTCGCACGCCTCGTCTTTACATAACAACGATGTAGGAGGTGTTGTGTACTACCAAAATGCTGGTTTTACAATGACCAGCAGATTGAGCAGTGTATATTTTCCAGTATCAAGTTTAAACGATGTATACGACAAAATGTCAGACACGCATACTGTCAGAAATCGCAGAATCGCAAAAAGCCAGAAACGCAGAAAGTCAGATACGCAAAAAGACAGAAATGGATCAGATGTTATATTACTGTTAGTTTGCTTGAAGTACGTTTGTACGCGTTATCGCAAGCTGAGAACAAAATGAGAACAGTCAGCCTTGCAAAACTTCTTTAATTATACATATAACCTACACTTCGTTAAATAGACGCAAACACTTACCCCGTTTCTTCCGTTACTCGCACACAAATTCACAATATTCCACCAATAACAATACATTCCTAATATGTTCTGTAGTAATTTCCAAATAATTATGGCTTTAATTTACAGAATTATGTAATTTAATTATGGAACAACCGTTCTTTGTCTTTGTTCCATTGAAATTTCTCCGGTCTCATTATTTTACCACTACCGTCACTTGTCCGCTGTCTCAAAAACATGTCAAATTGAAACTAATGTGGCGAGCCTAGTAACGCCGTCTAAAATTGGACTCGAGAATTAAAATATTGATCATTACAGTATCCCATCCTATCTTAATCCTATCTTATCCTAATAATATTATAAATGCGAAACTGTATTTACATTCCGTTTCATGAGATTTTGCGCTCGTTTAGTTGTTGTAATAATTATTTGATTTTCCTTGACAAAGCTAAATCAATTTAAAAACCTAAAATTTGTTTAATAACTTTAATTTTATTTATACATTGAAACAATCTAATCTATCTTCATAAATGCACCGTAGTTTCCCTAACATTCGATTTATGTGGATATTTTGAAAAATTGTTGACAATTTGCTAATTGGCTGTGTAGATATTAAGAATAAAAATTATTTATTGCGTAACTGTGTACAATTAGATCTTATAATATAACATAACAGTTTTAGGATCAACAGTTACCCATGTCGTATATGCAATACTTAAAGAAAAGCAAATTGATTAATTCGTTCTTAGTGTTACCTACTTATATCATTTTTTGCCAAAAAGCAAATTATAATATACATTATTGAGTAACATGTTTTTAAATTTGGTTTTAAACATATTTCCATTTAATTGTCTTATAGCTGGTGGTACATTATTGTATACACGAATAGCAGTTATATAAGTACTTTTATAATACATACATCCTTGAACATACATCATATTCTCGCCTCTGGGTAAAACTATAACATAACATATTTATATTGGTTTCGAATGTTCCTGTTTGAATCTGATTTTATTAAATTAAAATATTGCATATTATTATTAACAAATAAACATAGTTCCAGTATATAGATTCCAGTAAGTGTGAGAAAGCCCTACGTTCTGAAAACATCATTATTGTTGGTGTGATTTACAATTTGCACTGAATCAAAAAGGAAAAGACACTGCGTTACATAGTGGTTATCGTTATAACTTAAATAATAAAAACAAAGCGGAACAACAAACTGGTGCTGCGTTAATCGGTCGGACTGCCATGCATCGATTACTTTAAATAGTGCAAAAGATCGAGTTATTCGGAGAAGTAATCATACATGTTTTGCAGATTTAAAAAAAAAACAAGTGTTTATAGCCTTGCAGAAGTGTAAAAATGACGTTTGTGAAGATATGGCATCTGTACGGCATATTTATGAAAAACACTTTGACAAACTAAAAAACAAAGGAAGCGACTATGTGGGCCACATACCTACCCTAAAACAAACACAAGAATCATTATATAGGGCTATAAAAAGATACCTCAGTACCAATAAATTGTAGTTTGATAAATTGGCCGACGTGAAAGTGCTGAATGCTTTAGGAAAAAAAAATCTCATCTGCGATAACGGAAGTGACGAGAGATTTTAATATTGTCTTCGCGTATCGCAAGAAAAGTAATTAAAAGTAATCGATGTCCTCCAGGAGAATATTTGGGAGATGATACGTTCAAAGTTGTTCCGAAGCCGTTTTTACAATTATAAACTGTACACCTGAACCTGGGGTCGACAGATGAGACACTTAACGTTGTTCCTGTGATTTACGCCTTACTTCCAAATAAGTCTGAAATGACATAAGTATATGAGATCTTTTGAATGACTAAAGGATAAACTCGGAATTTGTATTGCAAGTTATAAATGCGAAGTTATGAAATAGCAGTTATTAACGCTGTCAAGAACGTATATCCTACTGCTGATATATCAGGATGTTACTTCCACTTCCAGAAAGCCGTTATGAAATTATCAAAAGAACTTAAATTATACGAAACACGAGTAGGTCGGAAAATTACTAGAATGGTTGCTCACCTACCTCTTTTGCCTGAGGATCCAATAAGAGACTGCTGGATTACTATTTTAGAAACGTGAAGAACTGATTAAATTTAAATCATATTTTCAAAATCAATGGATTTTAAAGTTTCCTATGAGGGTATTAAGTTGTTCAAAAACAAAGTACCGCACCACCAATATTGTTGTCACCATCGGCTCAACGTTAAAATACCTAAACGCCTAAATTTTTTTTGTTTTTGTACATGCCGTTTTGAAAGAAGTGTTGACTTCAAAATAAAAAATCGTTGTTTTTATCAAGACGAAAGAACCGCCGAAATTCCGATATCGGATTTGATCGGAAGTATGAAATATCTAGGTAAACTTGAAATTGGAGAAATTTCACCTGTTGTTCACAATGTTTCATTTGTGCAAAAAATGATATGTCGCCATTTACTCTATTGATAAATAAATAAATAAAAATAAAAAATGCCTTTTATTCCATGCATTTACAAAATATTTTTTCACAGTATTGAAATTTCATGCTTGATTATTATTATTTTCCTTTGAAATATTAAAGAATATAAAATTAAAAATATAAAAAAAGATTCGTTATTTTTTTCTCTATTATACATATAATAGAGAAAAAATTGGAATATTCAATTATATCTACTCTGTTACTATTTCAATTTTTGCATGCATGGACCCCTCTCAGGTTAAGGCCTCCTCCAAAGATTTCCATTTGTCTCTGTCTCTGGCGTCATAGATCCAGTGCGGTCCAGCGACTTTTCTAATGTCATCCTCCCAGCGCGTGTACGGTCTACCCACGCGCCGCTTACCCTGTGGACCTGGTTACTTTAGATGTCCATCTCTTATCTTTAAGTCGTGCTACGTGGCCTGCCCACTTGAATTTCAATCTTTGAGCATATTCGACCGCATCAACTGTTTTGGTTATGCTTCTTATATTTGTATGACGGATTCTGTGTGTTTTTCTTATATTGAGCATGCTACATTTCATTACCCTCTGGCACGAATTCATTTTATTCTTGATGTTATTCGTAAATTTCCACGTCTGGCAAGCATATGTAAGACATGGTAAAATGCAGGTGTCCATCATTTTCCTTTTCACTTCTGTTGGCATGTTACTTTTCATTACTTCTTTGTAACTCCAGAACTTATTCCACGTAATTCTTGTTCTGCGATGCACCTCTAGTTCGTTGCTATATGCTGGCCAATGTTATCTGCTTCCCCAAGTAGATATATTTATCCACTCTATTGATATTAACAGCAAATTTTTGTTAATGTTTTTTTATGTTGAAATCAATAATTAGAATTACTTTCTATAATATTTTTCTAAAAATGATTTACAACTCTTTATTGTATTGATGACATTACGACAGTAGTAAATGGTTATGAGTTTCTGACAATTTGCGTATTTGACATTTTGCGATGAAGTCTGTCGATCTCACAATATGCGTGTCTGACATTTTGAGTATCTGACATAGGGCGTATAAATCGTGTAAACCGATGACTAAAAACAGTAAGAACCTAATATCTATGACCTTTTCATACTACCATGCGTTATTCAGTTTAGGGCAGATAGACATCCACAATAATGAATAAGGGATGTTATTAAATTCCATTTGAATTGGTGCAGCACTTTCAGAGATGAGCGTTGACAGGTAGATAGTCAAGTACTTCAATATTAAACTACAAAGGCGCACTTTAGTAAGTATTGCGTTTGATATGATGCAGCACCAAACAGGACGACTGTCAAATAAAATTACGTCAGCAATGTGCACTGATTAAACGTTCTCATGAGAACCTCTAACATCACGCTAAACTGATCACATTGAGCAGGAGTTAGCAGAAGTTTAAGTGGATTGTGTATATCTATTTTAAGCTCCCTATTTGTACGCATGCTACTTATTTTGTGTACTGCAAATTATTAAGAACAAGCTTCCATCTGTGGCTTCGTCCGCGTCGAAGAGACATGATGGCACTCGGTATTAGTGCAACTTCCGCATTTTACCAGTGAGAATACTTATTTGAAATTGAAAAGTGCAGCTTTGGAGAACCTCTTTAGGCTTTATTTGACTAATAAATTTGTGCCATTTACGTTTGAATATGCTTGCGGGTATGTGGCCACCGCGGCTGGTTTCCTTGAGTAAATAAATGTTATCGCACCCTGTTTGGCATGAGGCTCCGTCTTGTTGAAACCACGTGTCTGTAACAAGAATGCCTTACAATAAAAACAGGGAAAGGTAGTGGGTGTGATGGATTTCATGGATATTTAAAAAAAAAATCTGATTCGCCTCAAAACAAAAAATAAAACATCCGTTTCTTAATTCAACTTCCTTCAGTTAGTCTTAAATATTGCGGTGATGCTGTTACACCGATAATGACTCACAACACCAACATTAAATATGCTTTATAGAAACTCCTGAAATCCTTCAGTTTGTTGTCTTACTACTGTACTTTACTTGCATTATGACAATGACTACACTAACGCACCTATATATGAAAACCAGCCCCTCCTTGCCTTTAAAATGACATCCCGTTGTTTGAAAATGACGCTTATAACATAAGGAATAAGAGGCACCGTGTCATTTTCGCAACGGCTTTTGTAAGTATGCACTGGGTCAAATTGTAGCAACCCCCAGCCAATAAACATCAATCAACGGACTATTAAATGCACCTTTGCCGTATGATACTGTAATATATTCCGCTTTGATCTGCTATCATATATCTCGGAGGATACGGCAATTTAAAAAAGATATCCTTATTTGCGGCTCTGCCAAATACATGTTTTCCTTTATTTGTTTTTGTTCCAGTTTGTAGTTTCCTCTTGCATATTTGCGAAATTGAAGCCTTAGCGTCTGGTCTGCCAAGAACATTTCTTATCTGGATATCAGTAGTAGATACAAAAATATTCATAAACACAGCCAAACACAGGTTAAAGTTAGAGGAAAAAGCACCAACCATTACTATTTTGAAAAAGGAACAATCCAAAGGTCGCTTGTGGAACGCAGCATTACCTACATGAAATGTGCGCAAGCGGCGAGCGGCGCATGCCTCACCTGCGACGTAGCGCGGGTTTCGAGGCACGCGCCCGCCACGCGACTGACGTCACTGATTTAATAACATCCCTTGTTCCACAAACGCATTCTTTGAGCGTTTCAGCATAGTTGTCAGGGTACATCAATGATGATGAAATAAAATTGGATACTAGAAGGAAGAGGTATTATGGGCTCCATAAACAGAAATGAAAGTACAAAATATTTTGTCATTTCCAATTCTTGTATTTTACGAAGCAGATATAATAGAATCATGTAGTACTGATTAGCTTATCTAAAAGACGTTAAACCAGTAAACATTTTGACCACAACAGCCTGCTCATCCGCTCCATACATCATTCAGTCTAAATCCTCACACCATTACGAGATCATAAAAAGCCCGGCTTGCGAAATACGAATTTTTTTTCTCCGCCATTTCCGTATAAAGCCGTTTTATAAATCAGGCGTTAATACAGTTTGAAATATGTTTGTTTCGAGGCTAGTTAGTGGCAGTTTGTATTCCGGGTGGTGTTTACTGCGCGGATCACGGGGCTTACTGCGCCGCGTTAGGAAAAATTGTGCGCCGATCTCTGCTATCTGCTCAATGTAGGATATTCGCTTTTTCATTGGTTACGAGTTTGTAAACTGTTATGGTGTTTTATACAGCTTTGTGATTGCTTATGTATCGGTTGTTTGATAGGTGTAACGTTTTATTGTTATAATTGTAATCGTGTCTACTAACATAGTTTTGTTTATACTATAACTCTATTATGTGCCATGCTGTCTGACTGAAAATAAAGTATTTTTATTTCTAAATAAGCATTCTACAATTTTTATACAGAGTGTAAACAAACTCTTCACGAAACCGTCAACCATGCATTATGTACATCAAACTAAGTAACTTTAACGCAAAAATTAGTGCTGGGAAACGACTTTTTTTTGGGCTGAAAGATCACGTTTTACAGTAGGACTCAATGTAACGTACTCAAAACATTGTGCTGATGGATGGATTGAATAGTAAAGGGGTCCTGGAGGTGTTTAAAGTAAAAATCCTAAATTAAAAAAAAAAAAACAAATGTGTGCGTGTAACCTTTACGCGCGATTGAAGTAAAACTTTATTAATTTACTTATTTTAAAAGTAATAAATAAACAAGTATATTTAGAGATTTTCAAAAAAATTTGCAATTTAAAATAATGTTTTTAAAACTGTTGAATTTTTCATTCACTTTGCTATTCACAATTGATCCGTTTGAAAATTTGGAAATAAATAATCCTAATTGATTATGATATTTGCCACTAGCTGGCGTATAAGTCAAGAAGCGTGGAGTATATGACATATACTAACGACCAATCAGAATTATTAATTTTAAATGGCGGAAACTACAGACTATAGTAAGCGTTACTTCCGTCAGAAAAAAAATCTGAGTTACTCCCTAGTCGCGCCTAAAGAAGCTTTACTTCAACATGTATTTAAAAAAGAAGTTACGAAAAAGTTGGAACTTTGACCCCCAATATCTCCGTAACTAGAAGGTATGGTCTAGACGGTATGACGGTATGGTCTATGGTATGGACGGGGAGAACAAGCGCCTTTCGGCTTCGTTAAGAGTCTGTTTACACCCTTTATTGGATAATAGCAGTTCGCTAGCCTAGCGTGGTATTACTGGTAACATGCCTGTTGGTTCATAACATCACGCCTGTAATCCCCGAAGGGTTAGACAGAAGTGTACCTAATAGTAACCACATTTCAATAGTTACGTTTAAGTTCCATGTAATAGGGGCCGACGCCGAGCCTATTGCCATCAACCGGGTACAAATTAGAACTTCCTGGCTGCTACTGAGATATTCCTAATGGAAGAACCCAATAACCCTTTGTCCTACTTGGGAGACGAACCAAGAGTGAATGTGTAATAACTGCTGAAGAGTACGCTTTGTAATAGTGGTATTCGAGCATGAATAAATAAGAATTAGAAAAGTATTAAGTAACTCTTACACGTGTTTCAAACTAATCATTGCTGAACACCCAAACCGACAAATCTGTAGTGATGTAAGTATTAAATATCGAGCGTTGAGCAAACGGCTCGCAAATAACAGCAAGTAACTCACAGTGGGTATCTCAGTTACAAATAACAATATATTAGTTCCCGGGGGAGCGCGAACAGGGCTTTGCTCTTACGCCGGCACCGACTAGGGATGTGCGGAAGGGTATGTATCGATATTAACACACGAGAGTATTATAAAAAGAAAGAACGAATAATAATATCCCCTTTTCAATCTGGTTTCCGCCCGGAACCGTACTGTCACTGCACTTTTGAAAGTTACTGACGATATCCGCTGGGCAATGGGGAGCAAGCCACTTACCGTTCTTGTATTGCTTGACTTCAGTAGTGTCTTCAACTCAGTGGATTTCGACATTTTGTTAGGTATCAAATCTTTAAATTTCTCTTCTTCTGCTTTAGCCTGGTTCAATTCTTATCTTTGGGGACGCTCTCAGTGTGTTCGCCTTGATGAAGCTTTCTCTGATCTGTGTAGCCTCACCGAGGGTGTTCCTCTGGGTGCTGGTGCATTCTCCCTCCTCTGCTTTTTTCAATTTTCATAAACCAGTGTAATTCAATTCAATTCTTCCAATTTCCATCTTTATGCAGATGACTTGCAGTTCTACCGGCACTTTATAGTAGCAGATGCCGATTCTGCCATTGCTGCTATGAATAATGACCTGGCTTGTATCAGCGCCTGGGCATATCATTTGGTTTGCAAATTAACCCAACTAAATCTCAGGCCATGATCATTGGCAGCCGATTTGTTCATGGTGCGGCCGTTGTTGCATCTTTGATGCCGTTGTACCTTGATGGTGTTTGCATCGATTATACAGAGACCGCCAAAGATCTGGGTTTAACTATTGATTCCTTTCTGTCGTGGCGAGCTTAAGTCAATGAGGTTAGCCGTAAGGTACACTTCTCTCTTCATTCGCTGAAATGCCTTCAAAGTCTCCTGCCTTTGAAGACTAAAATTCTTTGGCTCAAACACTTATTCAGCCGATAATAGATTATGCCGATGCCTGCTACCTGGATGCTATTGAGGAGTTATTGAATAAGTTGAGCGCTTGCAAAATGTATGTATTCACTTTATTTTTGGTCTCCGTAAATATGACCACGTTTCTCACCTTCGCAAAGAACTCAAGTGGCTTCCAATCCGCCGCTTCCGTCGCAGGAACACTAGGATCCTCTGTCTCCTCTTCAATATCCTGCACAACCCGTCCTATCCTTCTTATCTGCGCGAGCGTTTTTCTTATGCCAGCTCTACTGGCGCACCGTGTAGATCGCACCTTAGATCCCTACTTAAATCCCATCCTCATAAATCCAGCTATTACTCATACTCCTTCTCCGTCCATGCTGTAAGGTTGTGGAACTCACTTCCGCCTAGCATTCGTGATTTGAGGACCATTTCACTGTTCAAAGCCAGAGTGAAAGATCATTTTACCTTTCCTCTCAATTGTTATAATTAATTATATACGTACAGGGTGTAAACAGACTCTTCACGAAGCCGTCAACCAAGCATTATGTACATCAAACTAATTAGCTTTACGCAAAAATTAGTGCTGGGAAACGACTTTTTTTTGTTGGCTGAAAAATCAAGTTTTACAGTGGGACTCAATGTAGCGCACTCAAAACATTGTGCTGATGGATGGATTGAATAATAAAGGGGTCCTGGAGGTGTTTAAAGTAAAAATCCTAAATTAAAAACTTGTATTTAAAAAAGAACTTGTGAAAAAGTTGGAACTTTGGACCCCCAATATCTCCGTAACTAGAAGGTTCCCAGGTATGGTCTAGAACAAAAAAATGATCGCAATGACAGGGAGAACAAGTGCCTTTCGGCTTCGTTAAGAGTCTGTTTACACCCTTTATATATTTTTATTCGTTTATATATCTTAGCATTATGTATTTATATAAGTATGTATTATTATTTACTTATATGTTTAATTATATTAAATATTATAGGTTAAGTTAGGTAAGGCACATAAACGCATTATTTTCGTCCTTTTATCACACACTTTGTCTACGTTTTATTTCTCTATTTGCAGGTCTGCTGGCAGAAATTTCTTAAGAAATAGGCATACCTTTGTACTCAAATTTATAATGTTATTCTCCTGTGTTGTCTACTGTGTGTACATAAATAGTAAAATAAATAAATAAACAAAATAACTTTTTTAAGCACAAACGTACGTACGTTGACGTACGCGCATATTTTGCAAAATATACACAAGCGATACACGGAAAATAGAAAACAGAAATGTGAACACAGCTGCTACAAATAAACTAAATTCAGTAGCTAACATTTAAGGAGGCTACTAAAACAGTTTATTTGCACCATTGACCGTTTTAGCGTTGAATTAACGAAAATTCTAAGATTTTAGAAGAGGTTTTCGTTTGGGTGTTTTTTTGGGTGAAGTTTTTTCTCACAGAAAAACAATTAACGCCGTATCATAGGTAAGTTCGTCTAAAGTACTGTGGTTGAAAGAAATGCGAAGCCCACGCCAAAGGGTGAAGGTAATTCTGTATTGTTATTATAAATTATAATAAATAATAATAATAATAAATTGTTTTATTTGGGCACAACATAGGAACCATTTTTGTTAGTACACACCTTAGATACTACAACTTATACACTAGGATTAGTAATAAATATAAATAGCATACGTGTTAATGAGTCACGTACTTACGACGCATTTCATGCGGACAATGATTCCGCATGAGATGCCTCAGTATAAAGTATTGTTCTCCTTCTTAAAGTGTCGAAGGCAATCTAAATGTAGTGTATCCAGAATATGGCGACAAGTTTCACAACTTCAGTAGTGTTCATTAGTTCTTGTAACGTGCAGACGTCTTGGACACATAAGACACGATATTATGTGTCCCATCGTTTGTGGGACAGTGTTTACCTATTTATCGCATTTATTCCAGCTGCTGAAAATCACCACCTGGATTTGCGTTGCCATGACTGTCCTGAAATCCATAAATAGACTCCGAACCCAGGTTGGCTGAAGCAAGGAAAAAGGAGATTCATATATGAATCTGCCCTGGAGTGTATACGTGGTATTCTAAAGAATTATGGGTGAAGTCTTTTTCATCTTGAAACGTTAGTATAAAAGAGATTTTACTATAACTTTCATATAGCAGGTACAGCACTATTGGGTACCTAAACTTTACGCGGGGTAGCGATTAAAGAAGGCGGCGGAAGAAGTATTCATTTCAAAATGAATTATTCTCTCGTCTGCCCACCAGCACTTACTACGTACTTACGTACCAAGTTTTAAATTCATCCTCTATGAAATGTTACTTCAGCTGCTTTTATTTTACCTAATTTATACGTGTAGATATGGCAGCAAGTATATCTTTTCATTTCATTTATCTTATATTGTTTTTGACATTTCATTCTTGACATTGGGCATGTGAAGTGAAGGAATGGGGAAAATATCGTAAGGAAAGTTTTGAGTACGAATGTATTAGCTATAAGACTAAATTATGAAATGATAGGGAAGACCATAGAATACGTAGACGGAGGTGACTGCTAAGAGGACGAAAAATAGAGAAGTATGGAAGAGGAAGACATGCTGCGCCGACCGCAAATAAAAGGGGATACAGGCAGAATACCTTCGAAACTGGTTCAAATGATGGCCTAGCCTTCTCCCAACAATGTTGGGGCCGGCTTTCAGTCTAACCGAATGCAGTTGATACCAGTATTTTACATGGATCGACGATTGTTTATCTGATCTCCTCAACCCAGTTAGTACTGGGTAAAACGATATCCTTTGGTAAGACTGGTTGTCAGACTTTCGGGCCACTGACTACCTGTAACGACTGTCAAAGATCTACAAATTAATGACAGCCGAGACCAACAGCGAGTCACGGCGAAAATTCGGTATGTAATGGGTGGTCACCCATCCACACTCCAACTTAGGCAAGCGCGGTTTAACCTGAAGTTCGATCCGAGTAAATGTTATTGTTTAGCCACGAGCTCCTGAAGGCGGAGTAGTATGGTAGGTAAATAGGTACGTAACAGGGGGGTAATATGTCCGAACCCGAGCCATAGTCTGCCTCTCTACCAAATCTCATCGAAATCCATTCAGCCTATAATGGCGGCAATAAGTGACAAACAGACTTTTTTTCGTATTTATAATTTGATTACGTATGTGACTTGGAATTGAAGGTCTTGCATGTCTGCTTTATTTTATGAACTAGCTGTTGCCCGCGACCTTCGTTCGCGTGATTTTTTTATTAAAAAATCCCTATTATTATAAGCACTTCCCTATTTGAATCGAATTTTGTTACAAGTTTCAAGGGTTTCATTTTTTTTGCACGGAACCCTAATTACTTATCTAAAATAAAAGTAGCCTTAGTTACTCCTTGTTACATCAGCTATCTGCCAGTGAAAGTCTCGTCAAAATCGGTCCGGCCATTTCAGAGATTAGCCGGAACAAACGGACAGACAAACAGACAGACAAAAATTGTAAAAAATGTTGTTTTGGTATATGAACCGTGTATACATACATATGCACTTATTAAAAAGCGGTAATTTTAATGTTACAAACAGACACTCCAATTTTATTTATGTGTATGTAGTATATGTATGTATAGATATTTTTCCAAGTGCTGATCTGCCCTTAAATTTTTAATTTTCATTACTAAAATAGTGTCAGTTACAAACAATTAAATTGCCCCATCGAAACAGTACCAATGAAATTGGTAGAAAATATGCAATATTCTGTAGTAATTATGGATCTTTTAATTATTTTGTTCTGTGTACGAACATTTCTATTGAGCAATGAATATTCTTATCCAAATATACAAGAGACAGTCAAATTTGTTTTTGTGCCCTCTCCATTACAAATGACATGCATTACTGATGACTGTTCTTTGGAAAACCGGGACATCTGCCGCTGTGTCTGTGTAGGGAGCACGGGATGGTCCCAGTACCAGAGTGTTGGTGGCAAGTGCCGAGCCGGCCGAGTTAAAAACCGTGTAACTTTATTACAATGGAAACGCTAAAATGGGGAGCGAGCAGTGCACTGTCGTGCATGATAAATTGGTGGTGTAGTAATATTTTGTACCACTTGGCAAACAAACTAGGTATAGTTTTATATTTGTTCAGTTGATAGCCAAGTATTTAATTTATTAAGCATCCTACAAGAATATAAGTTAAGAATAGATATTGACAATTTAATATGTAACACTTGCACTGTACAGAACATTCCTTTACAATTCAGATATTCTGTTTTGTTCATGTTTTTTGAAGTTATACTTCTTTTGGCGCGTTACAGAAAAATAATTAGAGTAATTTTTTACGATGCGCGCGCACCCCTTCACGAAATCCGACACCCTGAATTTAGCTAGTCAACATACACCCTGAAGTTAGCTAGTCAACATTTTAGTTTTATACGCCAAAGAAGTATAACTTCTTACGTGCGTAATAAGTACACACACACACACAGTTTTTTGAGAAAATAATGCCTATGAATAGTTTACTACATTATGAGGTGTCTTAAATTCTGCTTTCGGTCCAATTTTGCGTAAAATAATATTGTGCGCACATAATTTTGTCTGGAAGTGTATAATAAGCTATCCGGCGAGTTAAGGCGGGTGCGTATTAACTTATAATAAACTACGCGCGGTTTCGGTGATACCATGCGTTACCCCACACGATTGTCTGTATTCACCCTAACGACCGGCCGCTTACCCCGCGAAATAACACTGTGTTGTATTGGGATAAGATTGAATTTTATAAGATACTGTGAAGGAAACACTGAGGTTAGGCAGGAGTTAACTGTGCATTCGAATTTGGACCGTATAAGGTAGAGTTGAGTTAACATTTGGAATGGCAGTAGGTTGGAAATTGTTGCTTTTTCGGTGGACTTTTTACAGATACCATAGGCATATCAGATATTAAGCCGAGGGTATATTTTTATTAAAACTCATCGCTTAGCGCCCGCCGCCGCCGCCCGCCACCACATCTCCAGTAATGGTGTTTTGGTTGCTTTATTGTTTGTTTGCATAAGTTTGTTATTATGTTTTGTTTTGTTACAGATTTCACGCTCTACTCTGTTCGAAGTCAGACCGAATGATAAGGTTAGAAGTTTCTCTGTGTAAAAAATATTTGATATACACTTTTGAACATCACTCAACTCTCAACTTAGTAGTTTGCACATTAACAAACTAATATATCGCAAGTAATGGTTTTTAACAGCTTCTTAGAGAAAAACTGCAACTTTACAGAAACGCGTTCAAACAGAGGATACTAGTGACTACCTACAACTAGACTCATTACAATACACCACAACCCGGCTTCACCCACTGCTGGGTTACTGTGTATAGGCCTCTCCCTGCTTGTGCCAAACTCCACGTTCATTCGCCAACATCATTCAGGATTTACCCGCACTGGCAACAATGTCGTCTGCCCATCTCCACCGGACGACGCATAGTTTACACCTCTCTCTCTCTCTCTTCTTCAACACTTGGCCATCCAATGCTGAGTGTAGGTCTCTTCCAAGTCTCTCCACTTTTGGCGGTTTTGTGATATGGCTATCCAGTTTCTTCCGGCCACTTTAATGAGATCGTCTGGCCACCTAGTCGGTTGTCTTCCCACATTCCTCCGTCCCGTCCGTGGTCTCCACTCCAGCACTTTCTTCCCCCATCTTCCATCCTGTCTACGGCATATATGGCCCGCCCACTTCCACTTTCGTTTTCCTATCACTTCCGCTATGTCCGTGAGTCTCGTTCGTCTCCGTATTTCGGTATTTTTCACCCGGTCATAGTTTACATTACACCTATTCTAGTCTAAATGAAGACAGACAAACTGTAATATAATTAAATCACAGATCACTTATTGGCCAACAACCTTAGCCACTAGCAAGCCCAGGACCCAGATCAAAGGGCATCAAACGGCTACATGTTGTATGTTTTCCCAGCCTTTTCTCCCGTATAAGCTGGTCTCGCTCTGGCGCTGTAATTGCATTAGTTTTAAGTAAAGACACATTACTGGTAATCCGGCGGGGCAGCGCTAAGTGACGCTAAGTGAAACCCCAAGTGTTTACTTAATCCGTCACGATTAGCTCGCTGCGTTTGTTTGCAGGATTCCTGTACTAATTCATGCAACTTCGAACTTTAGAACTATTCTTCATCGTGCGGAAGAATTTTTATTTTGGAGATGGTGAAGAAAGTTTGTTTGCGTACTCATTTAGATTTCATTATTTATATTCATTATATGTATATAGAAGCCGACTATCTTTTACTTCCTTTGTCATAATCATCATTCTCCTGCCCTTATCCCAAACTTATTTGGGGTCGGCGCAGCATGTCTTCTTCTTCCATACTTCTCTATTACTCGTCATCTCAGCAGTCACCCCTTTCTAGCCATATCATCCTTTACACAGTCCATCCATCGTTTCTTTGGTATTCCGCTACTCTTATAACCATCCACATTCGTATTCAAAACTCTCCTCACGACATTTTTCTCATTCCTCCACATCAAATATCCATATCACGACAACCGATTACCAAACAACTGTTCAGTCACCGGCGCCACTTTCAGACTCCCTCTTATGTTCTCATTCCGTATTTTATCCATTCAGGTTACACCCACTTCGCCTTTTCACATTACCGTTATTGGTACAATTCTTTTTTGTTGCTTCAAAGTACTAGTGTTCAGCTGCATCCGTTTAAACTGGAAGCTGACTCCAACATAGTTGGGAATAGGTTAGGCAGATAGTGAAGAGTTTAATCAAACCATCCTTTGTCATGTAAGAAGACTTTATTGTAAGTCGCATAGCTACATAGCATGATCTCAACAACGTTGAACAACAATTCCAACGCAAAATATGAAGCTCGCGTCGCATCAAAGCGAACTGTCACAGACTCTTGTCACAAAGTTCCACTTTGACAGAGTAGTGGAGTACTGCTCGCTAAACGGCATTTTACTGTAGTAGTACTGTGCACCTGGCGCTAGCTGTGTGTAAGAGGGCACGCGAATTGAGGGACAAAAGGGAAATTGGAAAGGACAATGGGCAGATTTGTATGAATAGTAACTGGGTTGTGGAAGTCAGACAGGCAGTCGCTTCATATACAGTACTGGTTTTCAGCTGCATCCGGTTAGACTGGAAACTGACCCTAATATAGTTGGGAAAAGGCTAGGCTGATGATTTTATTACCGTTTGATTGTGTGTCCTGTAACCTGTTACATTTTGGCGAAAACAGTGCATTACCCGTAGATACTTATCACAATCCAATTGTTGTTGTGTTCATCATTCTTAGTTGTTGAATTGACTTCAGTGAATAAATAATATTCTACGTTTAGGTAAGTAGGTCTTTAGTCTTCAAGAAAATGTGTCCACCCACAGCTTCTATGAATATTTAACTGGCAAGTCGTCGATTTTATAACTATCGTTTGACTGAGTATTGGTGGTTAATGTTTGTAGGATACATTAGGTATTTTTATAACACAAACACGCTCGATGGGGTGTGAACCATATATTACACACATTTCGCCAGTTATGTTTAATTCGGTAGGTACCATGTAATGTAATAACGGAAGCACCTCCATAAACCGGGCAAAATCAAGACTCCATGCTACTGCGAAATTCCTGAAAGTCCCAATAACAATTTGGCCGACCTGGGAATCGAACTTTATAGTAGTAGTAATGACTTGGTTTTATTTTGTCAGTTAGTTCCCACTACTTTTGAAACAGGTTGCCAGCAGTACGTGAAGTGGCTCAATGCAATATGTTGCAATTACGCGCGTGACGTCAGAACGAGTGAATTTTAGTGCAGCAGCGTGTGTGAGAACTATGACGTAAACGCTTCCGAGGCTGAGTTCAGGGTTCTTATTGAAATACCTACCTGATATTAGGGTTCTGTACCTAAAACTTAAAAAAAACTTGCCTTGCCATCTCAAATATTTTTTTTAGATAGCATAATTATTTTCCTAAACATAATGTATGGGAGCAAGGGTTTTTCATCTGCAAATGTAAGATTTTTTTTTTTTGGGCAACTACGGAACCCTACATTGTGCGTGGCCCGACACGCACGTCTTTTGAGTGAGAAATCACATTTTACTGTAGGACTCAAAGTAACGCGCTCAAAACATTGTAATGATGGAAGGAAAATTTGTTTTATTTCATTATGGATAAACTAACTATATAAATTAATAATTAAAAACTATTAGATAAACTAAAATAAATAAACTAATAACAAACTATAAAAGGCATCGAAAAACTTCTCCTCAACGCTGCCAGCTGGTAATGTGCCCAAGAGACCAGCGGCGTTGAATAATCTAAACTAATATTATAAAGAGGAAAGATTTGATTTTTGTTTGTTTTTTAAGATTACGGTTTAAGTCAATAACTACTGGACAGATTTCAAGAGATCTTTCACTAGTGAAAAGCTACATTATCAGCAAATAACATAAGCTATATTTTATCCTCGTATTCTCACCTGAACGGGAACTATGCGGATGAACCGCGGGGCGCTGCTATAATAAATTGAAGGAGCTATGGAGGTGTTTAAAGTAAAGTTACCACATTAAGAATATAGAGAAATAGTTGGAACTTGAGCTCCAATATCTCCGTAACTAGAAGGTTCCCAGATATGATCCAGAACAAAAATCTGATCGCAATGACGGGGAGAATAAGTGCGTTTTGGCTTCGTAAATGTTCTTTTTAAACCCATTATTTACCAAAAGCACCATTATAAACGTTGTTCCAAATATGAGTTGAGGAAAATGCAAAGAATTTTTCCCTAGAGCAAGCCGCTTTCATGTTGCCTTCATAATTTGATGAAATTCTTCTACTTCCCCGTGTACAAGGAATTTCATCAAACTTAAACTATATCTATCTATACATATAATCTATATATATTACATATAATAAGACAGTAAAAAAACTGTGTCTGTACATAGAATATATTAAAAAAAAAATGTGGGGGGTTTAGAAACAGTAATAGAGCACGAATCCAAAAAAAAAAATCTGTCTGTTTGTCTGTTTGTCTGTACACGCTAATCTTTGGAACTAATCGACGGATTCGAATGATTTTTTTTTGTTGTATAAGTATTAAGTCTGGGCAACATATAGGCTATAATTTATCTTGGAAACTTGAACACCTGATGCAGAACCGCAACAGACCAGCTAAACTATAAGAGATACAAAAATGGTACCATAGCAAAAAATTGTTCCATGTAATGAGCATTTTCTGCTAAGAGAATAAATTTGAAGATCTGGAACAGCTGATGTGGAACTCCAAGAGCCCAGCCACACTATAACATATATAGGAATGACGTCTTAGCAAGAGTTGTTCAGCCTGTTGAGCACTCTCTGTTGACGAATAAAAATTAAAGATCTGGAACACCAGATGTGGAAATTAAAGCTACCACTAATTTCACTGTATTTCTACCAAAGGGTATCGTATTACCCAGAACTAACTGGGTTGTGGAGGGCAGATAGACAGTCGTTCCATGTAAAATACTGGTATTCAGCTGCATCCGGATGTACTGGAAGCCGAACCCAATAGCACTACATATTATAACACAATGTTCTCCGCCGCGTCTATCTGTCTGTTCGCGATAAACTCAAAAATTACTGCACTGATTTTCATGTTGTTTTCTTAAATAGATAGAGTGGTTCTCGAGGAATTTTTTAGTATATAATATACTATATCCATTTTAATACTTTGAAAATGGGCAAACTAGGTTCCCATGAGTTGAGGGAATGGGATCATCATGATTACTTTTGGTCGCGATAACCGATATCCACGCAGGCGAAGCCGCGAGCATCAGCTAGTCTGAAATAAATTACGATCCCGAGGAATTAGCAGAAACACTGCAAAACGGATGTTCAACGTTGAAGCCAAAACAGCGTCAGATATTTGATAGAGTATGTTGCAGTGTAGAAAATGCACCGGGAGAAATACTGTTTTTAGATGCGCCCGGTGGAACAGGGAGAACTTGTCTCACCAAAGTTATCTTGGCTCGAATTATGAGCCAAAATAAGATTGCTCTTGCAGTCGCCTCCTCGGGAATAGCAGCCACATTACTGCAAGAAGGAAAAACCGCACATTCAACATTTATAATACCCCCATCGACTTGGAGCGCACAGAAAGCCCCGTTTACAACGTGTCTCGCAATAGTGATAAAGCAAAGGTTTTACGCGATTGCTTTCTTATTATTTGGGACCAGTGTACGATTGCACACCGCAAAGCTGTGGAATCTTTTGATAGAACTTTGCGAGACATAAGGCAAAATGACCGTAAGATGTGAAACGTTACAATGCTTTTCTGTGGTGACTTCAGGCAGATCCCGAGGAACGAGAGCCGATGAAATAGGTACCTGCTTAAAGAGTTCTTTGTGATGGCGTAGTATAATATCTACTCATTTGAGATTTCATATGCGAGCATATTTAGGAGGCAACCCAAAGCGCAGAATTGTTCCACTTTATTGCTAAAAATCGGTGACGGCTCATACCCCAGTCAAGAAGGTGGTAAAGCTATTTTAGTAGAGAACCTGTGTTGTTCTGTTGCCTCACAACAGGACCTCATTTCCTTTGTGTATGGGGAGCCCACAGAGATCTCGAACCGAGACGCTTCTTGGCTATGCCAACGAGCTATTTTGGCCTCTCGAAACGACCAAGCGGCGATGATCAATTCTGAAATATTGACGTAATATGTTCATGGGGAAGGTAGAGAATACATCTCTATTAACACAGTTATGAACGAAGAAGATTCTACACACTATCTGGTAGAGTTTTAGATTCCTTAATAACACCAGGTCATCCAGCATACAAAATTTATTTAAAAGTTGGAGTGCCAATAATTCTTCATTTAGTCCTCCAAAGCTATGCAAAAGCACTCGGCTGAAAGTAACAAATTTCCAACAAAATGTCATCGAAGCCGAAACCGAATGTTGTTTTCATTCCCAGGATCCCCCTTATTCCCAATAATTTTCCTTTTTGTTTCAATCGTTACAGAGGCTTACTGGGAATTGCACTTCCCAGTAAGCCTCTGTTTCGCCATGACCATCAACAAAGCACAAGGCCAGACATGATCTCTTGCGGGGGTACAACTCACTTTTGATTGCTTTTGTGTCTCTATCACGAGTTAGCAACCCTAGAAACCTTTTTGTTTATGCCCCGGGTAATTCCACCTCTAACATAGTATATAGAGAAGCATTAATATAATCACGTTTTCTCATTGCATAAAGTTACAAGACCTGGCCGCAAAATATTTATTTTAAACTAGCTGCCGCTAGCACCAACCGCGTGAATGTTGAAAACTATCCCAGGTTAAAAAGTATCATATGTGTCACAATCTACCTCTGTGCCAAATTTCATCACCGTTCAGCCGTTCTGACGTGATTGAGTAACAAACATCCATTCATCCAACATCCAAACTTTGGCATTTATAATATTAGTATAGATTATATATTATACTAACTGCCGCCCGCGTGTATGTCGAAAATTATCCCAAGGGAACATACTCCCTGGGTAAAATTCCTATCTGTTATTCGAGACTATAATCCGTTCCACCGTTCTAACGCAACAAAGTAACAAACATCCATCCATCCAAACATCCAAACTTTCACATTTATAATACATAAATATATTTAGAAAATATAAACAGGGTAATGCAGCGCACTGACGACAGTGCGCTGCATTATCCTGTTTATATTTTCTATAGCGGTCTGTCAGCTAACGCGGGCAATGATTGAATGTACTTTTATTTATGTGACGTATTTTAGTTTTCGACAGCCACGTGAACGAAGTCGCGGGAACAGCTAGTTTGGAATAAGAGTAGGTATGTATGATTGTATGTGTGTGTAATATATTCTTTATTACTGGAAATAGGTAGCTAGGTACTGAATGCTACTTATATCTGGTGATTAGGGTACTAAGTCAACCTAAAACTCGTTGCATCCAGGCTTTAATTCACACAGAATAAATCCTCAAACTATGAAGATCAAAAATGTCTTTCACCATTCCAGCACCAGTTGAACCTCTGAGCTTGGGGAAGGCTCAAAGCTTACACTTCCTTCCCAACTGGAGAGAGTGCCACGCAGCAGGTGGGGGAACTGATACTCGGAAGACCTTGTAATCTCCACCGTCCTTAGCTTCATAACGCTCTTTACCACAACCAGGATATCTTCAGCCAAAACAGCCCTGGTGCCCACCACTGCGGTCACGAAAACACCCGGGGAGATAAATCAGGGGATTCTTGCCCTCAAACTGGCCAGTCTCATGTCTATGGCCAAGCCAATCACTCAGCAGAACCACGCCGCGTACTCATAGAGGTGGAAGGCAGCCATCGCCTCACGGTATCTGAGGCAGTATGGCCTGTGATCATCAATTTGGGTGCCAGGTTTCAGAACATTATAATAGGGAGAGATTAACTGTGCCGTGAGATTGTAGATAGGACTCTTCGAATAACGAAGAATGGGGCGGAGGGGGCTGTATTGGATCAAATAAAACTAGTATGGGAGTACTCATCATTGAAGGCAGTCCAGTACAAATCAATCTATTCATAAAGTGACACTGCAGGGCATTAGAGTTACCGGCTGTGCTGGATTAGGCTGTAGAGTTGAGAGGACTGCCGCCACAGCCACAGATGCTCTACTGCCGTACAGTAGGTTAAGAGGCCCTAAATCCCATCAGGAATTGAACCATGCTCACTTTCCCGACCTTTACTATGCGACAATAGCATACGCAAAGTTCCATAAACTCATTGGAGAGAAGTTCCAATGCTCACAGGCACACCATGCTACTAGTGTATCATTGACAAATACGTCAAGAAGATGGTAGAGGCTAAGCTAGGGGACTTATCTGAAGACACCAAGAACAAGTACTAAGAGACATTTTTGGCTGTCTCGATTTTAGTTTTTTTATTTATCAATAAATTGCTGTAGGTATTTAGACTAAGTAACAAATCTGCAGTCAAAAAGCAATATGAATCAAATATGATCTTAGTTAATTTCAAATATGTAAAGAGTTAAGAAGTTCAGAACTTGAATTCAAAATCCGAAAAACGAACTTCAAATACTATCCATCGAACCTACCTACACGAAAAATTATGTGATTAATGAATCCAGGAATCAAAATATAACGTAACAATATATCGTACCGAAATAAAATAAATGCTTAGACGGATCTACAACAAAAAAGCGAGCATAAAAACAGTCCGTATCCATTTCGTCAAGTGTCCATTCCCCCGCATTCCTTATTCAACAACGTCCAAAAATTAAAGGCGCTTTTACAAGAAATCGCACTCAGACTGCGACGTTTTCGAACGCAACCCAGCTGAAATATTTCCAACGGATCTCATTCGAGTACTCTTATTTACCTCCGACAACACAAGTATAGCGACTTATATCACGAACACACTGCCTGTATTTGTTTTTTCCATTACAAAAGAACGGAACGCCCTGCGCTCGCTCTAGCAATAATATTTCAATATCGCGACGTGGGTGCCAGCCCTAGACGCTTTCAAAGTGATTTCTCTGCGCTCCGATTGGTCACCGCGAGAAGGCAAGGAATGCGTTCGATATCCAAAATCTGTGAGAGACAGAGATAGAACTGCGACCGCGTCGTACTGAACGCTGCAGTAGAAACGAGACAAAAGCAGTTATGTCGGTATATGAATATTGTATGTATGGGAAAGGTCCGTATCAATAATACGTGCACGAATGAAATAATAGATTATTCGTTTGTTCAAATCGAACGTAAACAAAATGTAAGCATCCATTACTGATGCACGCGTCCAAAACGAGCGAGACACTCAGATGTTAAGCGGGCGTTAGACAAGGACGGGTATATTTCTTCGCGTCGAGCTTTCCGTGGAGCAGGGTCGGCAACAATGTGAGCACTATCTGTTTTTGTACCAGTCGTCGGTCGGTTTCCACATTAAACGATCATTTTAAGGGCGAACCAATCAAACTGCAAATTTATACAAATTGATACTAAACGGGTTATATTAATTTTATAACAAAAATTAAGTGTGTAAATAAGTTTGAACGGAGTCGTAATTAAAACTAATTGGGTTTAATATAGCGCTAATTATTTTGTATTAAGGCGGGTTTTCGCTGGAATTTCGTCCTTTTTGACGTTTTGAGTGAGTGTCGTTGATTTTTTTTTGTGTCGCTGGAAAGTGGACTTGTGATCTGGTTCTGAAGCATGCCCGTGGCTGGGCCGAGGCAGCTGGCCGATAGTTCGCGAGTGTAGTGCCCGCAGCAGCCATTGGTTTGTGCGGCTGTGTCGAGGACGATGTCGACATAGGGGGCGGCCAGGGTTGGCCCCTAGAGGCCATGCTCAATAACCTCACCGCGACAGCTTTGGGAGGTAAGTTATCATTATTTTTCCGCCTTTGATATTTTCAATGGTAACATTAACACTTACCGTCCTTGCACAGTAGTGACAGCGACAACTCAACAGAGAGCCCATCGCAGTTGTAAACGTCTCTTTGTGCCTATAGGCCTTGTTTTGTTCTGTCTCCTGCTGATATGTGGGGAAGCGGAAATCATTGTATTCCTACTCCTCCACTATAGTTTTCTGATCAATTTGGTTGCGGGATCCGAGACGGCATTTTTCTGGTGGTCGCCACTGTTGATTCTGGCTTTCAGGAGTTACAGTGGTTTAGGAATAGTGTGGCACACATGTTCAAATTAAAAAAAAAAAAAACATAGATCTTATTGCAACGGGACTAAAGTTCATTGTGATTTGATGGTGATGTACCGAAAATCACCGGTAAAACAATTGTGAAACACAAACGTAGTCCTGTAATAGATTTTTTTCATAAAATACCTACCTCACCTAACCTTCCTCTGAATCCACACATAGTCTGTGACAGAAAGAAAGAAAGAAAACATATTTGTTTGGCCTGTGCAAAACGACCCACTTCGGTTCACCACCACCGATTAAAAGGAGCGGAATTTCCTCTAAATACCAACTCTTTTTCTAAATTGATTTGCCACCCGCGGTATAACGTATTTGGTATCACCCACGGACATGGAGCCCAAAAATTTGTCATACCTTGGCACACTCCTATTCAAACTATACATGCATCTTCCTGACTTATAATGTACTAGTGACCCGCCCTTGCTTCACCCAGCGCCACCTATCGGGGCAAAAACTACATTTAATGTAGCCTATATTTTAAGTTAAGCATTTAGCAGTAGAGTGTTGAAAACTGCGTTCAAATCCATGCAGTAGTTTTTGCGTGATGCGCGTACAAACATACAGGCAGGAAGATAGACTAAACTATTGGTTTGGATATTACCTAATAATCGGAATCATCTGACTAGCCTTTTCACAACAATGTTAGTCGGCTTCTAGTCTAACCGGATACAGCTGAATACTAGTATTTTGCATGGAGCGACTGCTTATCTGACCTCCACAACCTAGTAAGTACTGTGTATTATGACACTCTTTGGTAAGACTGGTTGTCAGACTTTCGGGCCACTGACTACCTAGTAATCGGAATGCAAAATTTAAATAATTTAAGTATTATTCTAACTCAAAACTTTTCTTTCAACATATTCTTCATTCTTCCTCATCACCACAGCCAGTTTCTTCTTTCATATAATAAAAAAAAACCATTGAGATTCTCATATGAATAGATATTTCAGACAATTAGATTTTGTTTCAATTTTTACGGTACCTTTGAAATACTTTATCTAAGTAAATCTAACCTTAAGTTGATAAAATACTCCAATTTAGGTGGTAATTGAAATATTTATGACTAACTTTTATTAATTTTTGAAAATCTCTCGCCAGAGACTCTCCTTCCCTTATTTCAATGCATTCAGCATGTCTTCTTCTTCCATACTTCTATATTCGTTCAGTCTTGATCTCGTGAGTCACTCCTTTTCCAGCTACATCATCCTTCACACAGTTCATCCATAGTTTCTTTGGCCTTCATCTACTCTTAGGTTAGCCATCCACATTAAATACTCATAACTTTAATTAAATTCTTGGACAGTTCACAAACTAAATTCTTGATATGGCCACACTCAATGCTGACTTTTCCTCTAATGGTAAAATAGACTCCAGCCCCATCCTCCCTTTGGAAAAGCAAGAGTACAATAAAACAGTTTGAACACAATATCCCGGGCTGCCGTCGAACCGTTCTGTTTTACGGGATTCAATTCCATTAAGTCGTGTTTATGAGCCGGCTGTAATCCCGGTGAGCCGGGACTGAGGCGCTAAGACTCGGGGCGCCTCGACGTTTGCCCCTGACTAGGGGTGGATGTAATTTAAATGCTGATCTTTAAAGAAAGTAGTGTACTGTATATCAGTAAATGTCACAGTACGTAAGTATGAACAGCACCAGATCAATGTATAAAACAACAACCTGTCTTACTAAGCGGTGACGTATTACTCAGTAACTGGATTGTGGAGGTTAGATAAGCAGTCGCTCCATGTAAATCCAGCTCCAGTATCTGGTATCCAGTTAGACTGGAAATCGACCCCAAAATAGTTGGGAAAAGCCTAGGCAGATGGAATGTTTACTTAAAACTAATACCTAGGTGAAATTATACCTAGGCGGTGTAACGGATAAACAAAACGATGGTACGATATTGTGATGCCTTCATTTACGTTGGTCTGTGAGAATTTTATGCTACTAATGTTAGTGAAAGAACTAAATAAAACTGGCCATGTGCGTGTCGGACCACGCACAATGCCGGGTTCAGTAGTTGCCCATCAAAATATGAAGACACTTCCTACGGTCCGATTTGCCACAAATGATGATTTTTATAAAAAACAAAAAACAAACTTACATTTGCAGATGAAAAACCTGTGCACCTATACATTATGTTTAGGAAAATATACCTACTATCCAAGTTCATTTTATAAGTTGGTCGACTATTAATCGTAAACTTTTACAGTCTAATTAGCTGTAATATTTTTCCTTTTAGCTTCGTTATATACCTATACTACCACCGTGATTTTTTTCACATTTCACAGCCAAACATCCGTTTAGCTGGTAGAGGTGGGGGATACTTGAGTCTAACAAATGTGTATACAGGACATTTCCTAGAAAAAAATACTTTCCGATATTTTATTTTACCACTTAGTATATTTATGCCAAATTACAACTTTCTAGTACTAATAGTTTTTGAGCTAAGCTGCCGACAAACAGACCGACGGACATGGCGAGACCATAAGGGTTCCTTGTTGACAACGGAACTCTAAAAACTGGTCATCTAATTGGGAGCTACGATGCCATAGACAGACACACACACACATGACACATGTAAAAATTGTAACACCGCTCTTTTTACCTACCTATTTATTTCAAGGCACTACTTATTTTTACGGCACTAACATAGTTTTCAGTCATTTGACAGCTGGGTTTTTAGGGTTCGCAGCCAAATGGCTAAAAAGGAACCCATATAGATTCGTCCGATTCGTCTGTCCGTAAGTTACAGCCATTTATTCCGAGACTGTTGGCACCACACAGTTGAAATTTGGAGAGTAGGTGACATCTATGAAGCGCTACACAAAAGTGACGTGAAATTTTGAAAAAAAAAAAATAGGGGCCTCCATACAAACAAACTTATTTAGTTTTGCTATTGAGTGTAAATTTACTTATGAATGAGTGATATTATATGTTTGGTGCTACGGAACCTTGTGTGTGCGAGTCCGACTCGCATTTAGCCGGTTTTTTTATCACACAGAATAAAGTGTAAGACGGTTACATTCAATTACCTATTTATTACTAAATAGGTCGAAATAGGTCGGTCGTAGGTAGGTAGGATAGACGGTTACATTCAATTACCTATTTATTACTAAATAGGTAATTGAATGTAACCTTCTTACACTGCTACATGCTTGCTTGTTTTCAACAAAAACTATTAAAAAGCCGTGTGATGTAATTATAAAAAGAAAAACATTGAAAAAACTTTAATGGCATTCCAGAGTTTTTGACAAGAAATGGCCTGTGGTGTGTTGAATGTACGAAAAACATAAAAAGATGTTCCATCAAAAATGTTATGTACATTCTTTCGATCGGCGAACCTCTCACAAAGGAACTACTTCTTTGATAGTCTACATCACATCCTGAAATATGAACACACTTTTCTGGTACACGCTGTAGAATACCTTGAGGAGATCAGGTAAAGTATAAAATGAAGTTTCTTTGGAATCATCATCAGCCTAGCCTTTTTCCAACTTAATTGGTGTCAGCTTCCACGAAATCAAACTTCTAAGTTAACGTAAAAAAGAAACGGCTGTTTATGCCGCAAAAAACATATATTTCGACACTCTCAAGGGAATAAAAATTTATAGGGTACTTCCCGTTGACCTAGAATCATGAAATTAGGCAAGAAGCAATGTCTTAATGCACATGTAAAGGAAAAATCTGAAAATTGTAAATACATTTGTAGTTAAATAACAAAATACCTACAAGTTTATATAGAACCCTCGGTGCGCGAGTCCAACTTGTACTTGCCCGGTTTTTTATTTACTCTTATGTAGTAGCATCCGTTGCTTATGTAATAGCATCCGTATTTTAAGTTTTTGATAGGAATAGAACAATATTAATTTATCATTTGAACGCAGCCTTATTCCATCCGTCCGTCGTCCAACCTTAATCGTTCGTCCTTATAGTTGTAAGGTGAGGAGGATCGTGACTCCGCCTACCGCGTTTGATCTTGAGCTAGCTCCGGCAACCGGCTATCTCGATCAGTCCATTAAAAATATGCTTCTCAGTTTATTACATAATGTTTATTACGTAATTCATTTATTCGAAATTTGTTAAAAAAAGAAAAATAATAATGAGCAGGTCACATACTCTTCGGACAGTTGGATCACCAAAAGAAGTCTTTGTCTATCGAGCGAAGTTGAGGTGATCCATGACAGTAATTGATAAATACAGAAGCATAGACATTCATAACTCTTCTTTCTTTTATGTCAGTCACAACTCCACCACTTAATTTTTATTCTAATGTTTGCATCTACAGCCGCTCGGGCCGATCATCAGGTTAGGTTAGTTAGGGTTACATCCAGAGTTTCCTCCGCGCCTCGAAAAACATGTTAAGCCGTTGGTCTCAGCTGTCATTTGTAGATCTTTGACAGTCGTTACAGGTAGTCAGTGGTCGAAAGTCTTACAACTGACAGCCAGGCTTATCAAGGGATACCGTATTACACAGTACTAACTGGGTTGTGGAGGTCAGATAGGGAAGCGCTCCATGTAAATGCATCCGGTTAGACTGGAAGGCGACGCCAAAATAGTTGGGAAAAAAACATTTTAAGGTCGGATGAAAATTACGTTTGGTTGAGTGGGTCGGGTTGGGTGGCTTTTCGTTGTTTGCCTCAATATTATCAATTTTTGTATTACTAGCTGTAAGCCACCCAAATATAATAAAATAAAATCATAAATATCGGGGCCCCTACAGGGGTATTGTTGAGCAAGCAACACAGTAAAATTTTCGATTCGTAAACATATTTTGTAAATCCGTCGACCCCCATGCCAGCAAGACTCGTTAATTATTTAATACACGGGTCTGGCTGACATACCAATGTCATGGTCAGAAGCCTGAAAATTATTGTCAATTATTATCGGTCCCACCCTTTCGTTCCGTGCATGTTATCCGGCAAATAATGACATTCTTTCATATGTGTCTTATCATCGTTAGTCATAACTAATGGGAGCAATGTAACAAAAGATTAATTACTTGCGTCTCGAGTCAAGACTTGACGGGTTATATAATCGTTGCTTGCGTATCGTAATTATTTTCCTCTTAAACGTCTTAGTCCATTGTGATGATTTTTTATACTTATTGAGTCATCCAGATGGTTTTTACCTACCACAGACCCGTTAGATGAAGCTGTTCTCAAAATCCAGACTTTTTTTTAAATTTCGCACCAAGTTTAAATTATTTATATTTCCCAGAAATACAAATAAACCTTAATTTTCAGTCTCTCAACACTTCAGGTTATATGGCTGCCTACCGGTTTCGCTAGTGTCTGATGAAGTCTCATTTTCTGGATAAGAATCTCACATGGGGGCGACAGTAAAGTAATATGTAGTTTGAGGAACCGGTTGTTTATTTGAAGAATTGAAGTAGTAATATCTGTTTCTAGTCCGTTTTGAGTTCTTTTTCGCCAGGTAAACACGTCTTTGGTCTAAGGACACCTGCCAACAGTACAATAGAGAAGGTTAAACATACATACAGATAGACATACGGTCATTAAAAAAACTGGCCAAGTGCCAGTCGGACTCGCACACGGAGGGTACCATTATCTAAACAACATGAAAGTATGTATGTATGGGGACACCCTTTAATTATCAACTTCTTTTTTATTTTTTGGAATTTTTCCTTCATTTGTGGATTAAAACCTTGCTTTTTGCCAAATTTCGTGATTCTAGGTCAACGGGAACTATCATAATTATAGGTTTTCGACCCAAAACCTATAGGGTACTTCCGGTAAACCTACAATTGTCAATTTTGGTTAAAAGCAAGATCTCTTTTGAGGTACGGAACCCTAAAAAATAATAAAATTTCGAACACGGCTCTGACCACTGACCACGGTCAAAGGCCATAAGTCCAGTAGTATGATGTTACAACGCAAACAATAACACGTCACGTCATACAAACAGTATCACCAGTGTCACTACGAGAAGATGTGAGTAGGATGCATGTGGTCAACACTAGACTAAGATAACAATATTACTCGTTTTATTCTTATTGAATTATTAGCGTCCGTGCCGAGCCAATTAAAAAGAAGTGCTATAATTCATTAATGTTGATACAGTGAGTGATGGCCAACTCGTAAGTGAGCCGATTTGAAGAACACGGGCTTACGTGTGGGTGGGTTCGAGTCCTAGTTCTCTTATTCTTTTGATATTACTTCTCTTTAAGTGTGAATCGCACACTTTTAAGGATGTACACTTTTTTTACTCGACTACGGCAAAGGATGGGTTTGGTTTATTAATGAGCTACTAAATCGTTTTGTACTTCTAAGAATGTACGCTTGTTAGGGTTCCGTACCCAAAACGGGACCCTATTACT
Organism: Lycophotia porphyrea; assembly: GCA_950005105.1. Classification (NCBI taxonomy): domain Eukaryota; kingdom Metazoa; phylum Arthropoda; class Insecta; order Lepidoptera; family Noctuidae; genus Lycophotia; species Lycophotia porphyrea. The sequence goes on from OX465407.1 coordinate 3,219,709, forward strand.
AAGACTCCGCTGTCCGTCCTTCTGTTTGTCTGTCCGTCTATCACCAGGCTGCATCTCATAGACCGTGATAGCTAGACAGATGAAATTTTCACAGATGATGTATTTCTGCTGCCCCCATACAACAAAGGTAATTTTTTTTTGCGATTTTTGACGTTCAAAAAGTACTAATTTACAGCCTAATTTGAATATTACACTTTTTGTTGTTTCGTTTTTTATTTTGATAAAATTGAGGAATCTTTATAATTGCCAAGGCGGAATTCACATAGCAGTGTTATGAACTGCAGTGACAAATGCCCACGTCAATCAAACGACGGTTAACAATACACTTCCGAAGAAACAAAATTACAGAACGAATAGTATTTTTCTCATTCATCGTCATCCTACAGCAGTCCACTGCTGGACATCGGCCTCCTCAAACGCACGCCACTGAACTCGATTCTCAGCAACTCTCATCTAGTTGTCACCAGTCATCCTGCGAAGATCTTTGCTCCATCGAACCTTAGGGCGTCCCACCTTACGTTTGCCGATACGCGGTCTCCACTAAAGACCACGTCTACCCCAACGGTCATCGGTTCTACGACTAATATGCCCGGGCCATTGCCACTTCAGCTTACTTATTCTGTGAGTTATGTCGACAACTCTGGTTCACTGTCGGATCACCTCGTTCCGGATGCGATCTCTCCGAGTCTCCAAGCATAGTCCGTTCCATAGCTCGCTGAGCGAACTTGAATTTACGGAGCAGCCGTACCGTGAGTGTCCTCGTATCGGCCCCTAAGTCAGGCAGGACGCACTGATTGAAGACCTCATTATGTTTTCTTTTGCTTTTTTCCCCGCGCTTTGCCTCTGCAGGACGAAGAGGAAGCAAAGGTATGAAGCCGCAATAGGCTAGAGTAAAAAAAACCTCAAATATTTTAGGACACAAATAAATGTTATTTGTTGATAAAAGTAAATTATTTTATAAACAATAATGTTTAATTATGATATTCTGTTTATAAACAAAAGTTAAATTCAATTTCAATTTTAAAGTTCATTAAATATGAATGCTTTAAAAACATGTGCCTCTTTGCTGAGGTTAAAAAAAAAACAATTACCGCCGACTACAGGAATTAAACAATTGTTTAAGGTGTTTTTAGGGTTCCGTGCCTCAAAAGGTAAAAAAAGGACCCCTACAAGATCTCTCTCTTGTCCGTCTGTCCGTGTGTCACTACCGATGTTCTCAGGAACGGGTGAACCTAGCATGTTGAAATTTATACAAGATACTGAGGTCTATAGTCTCTATAAGGTGTATAACAATCAAGGTCCTGAGTCAACACTACATTCTACTACTAGATTCTACGACTAATTCTCGCAAAAAAGCCATTGTTTCACGTGCTGTGTGGCAAGTAGGCTTTCAAACTTTTCGATGGTATGGCGAATCGTGCGTCCGGTAGGCCGATTATGTTGACCATAAGTTGCTCTAAGTGCACTAAATGCATTCCTCGTAGAACTATGATTTTCGTAATACAATATAATAATAATTTGTAGACGCTGTGCAGGGCTTAGTCTTTCCATGATGACTTGTCAAACAAACTTGGGTAACACGATTTACGCTTCATCTGTCAAAAAATCCCTACACAAAAAAGTGCCTCGAAATGAATCACCTATTACTTATGCTGTCGTCTTAAAGAGAGGTATCGAGTTGATTTCACATATAAAATGGTTCGAAAAAGCTAGTAGTAGTAGGCACACGTCATGGCCCGTATTGCGTACGTATAATAACATCCTAAACCTCATCTTATAAAGCGTCGCGGTCTGCCATTGCGACTATAAGCGATACCATTTCATATCCCATTACAACTTCAGACGCAAGTTTTATGCTTGGAAATTCGCAATTTCTTGGCAAATAGAAAATGTCGAGTATCGCCAAGTCTTTGGGAGCAGCCAACGACCGAACTTTGCCAATTTCACGCATTAACACTTTGTTCTTCGGCTAAATTGGATTTATTAAACGGCGTAGTTTCATTTTTATCTTTGGAGGATTTTTAAATAGTTTACTGAAGAGAACGGCACACAACTTAGTTAATTTTGTCGACAGTATGTACTTAGGTACGTACTGTTGACAATATAGGACATAATAGTAAATGTGTATGCGGTGTGTCTCCACAGACAATGACCCATCTCCCATCTTGCACTGCATGCCCTGACACTTGCGAACTTGACGATCTCTTGACTGCATCCGCGAGCGGAGTTCGCGTAGCTGAATTTTGGGCCAAACATATTTAGCAAAAATTTTGCCATCGACACGCTAAGAAGAAGAATAGTACATTTTGATGTAAATGTTACATACGAGTAGTAAGTAAAGTCTTTTCGCATAATGATTAGGCAAGGCCAAGTGCAACTGGGTTTTTCCATCAGGAATTTCTCAATAGCAGCTACGGAGTCTGGATTTGTGCCCAGTTGATGGCAATAGGCTCGCCCCCTATTACATGGGACTTAAAAACATATCTGGCGAAATTTGGGTGTACTATTAGTACACTGCTGCCTAACCCTTCGGGGATTACAGGCGTGATGTTATGTTATGATTAGGCAAGGAGAAGATAATCACCTGGTTTATTTCTGCTCCCTTTTTAGTCAGTTTTGGTTGTCATATACGTTAAAATAGAGACGGAAAGGCTGACCTATATCAGGAACAACCAGGAGCACAATAAAAATTAGGGAAATTGAGTTGGGCAACCGCTGGGCAGTGCCTTACAATTCTGTCCTATCACGTACTTTCAATGCATATTAATTTTGAGTACTGTAACTCTGTTAAATCTACCAAATATATTTGACAGTACGTGAAAAAGGATAGTCATCAAGTAAGTAAGTAAGATTTTGATTTGTTTAAACATGGTGTACATGATACATTACATGCAAGATAATAAGATAGTCATCAAGCGGCCTTTACTCTAGAGAATGAGAAAGATGTGGTGAAAATCTACGAAAGTGGCCGTTACATATGTAGTTCTGAAGCAGTTTGGAGGATCTTAAGCATTGAATTCATGAAAGGTTACCCCCCGTTTTACATCTCGCTGTTCATCTTGAAAACGGTCAGCGTATATACTACACCTCCAATAACCTGTCACAGAAAATAAACAGCGCAACTCAACGCTACTAGCTTTTTTTGAAGTCTGCAAAACGGACAATTTTGCTAAGACGCTGCTGCACTTTGAAGTGTCTTCTTACTTTGTCTGGAACAACAAAAAAAAATCTAGGAGGAAAAAGAGGAAAGTTGTAGAGGGCTGGCCCGGAGTAATGAAAGAGCACGGTCTAGGTAGGGTCTACACGATTCATCCAAACAATACGGAGTGCTACCACCTACGCTTGCTACTTCTTGAGGTTAGAGGTCCGACATCTTTTGAGGACTTGAAGACTGTCAATGGCATCCTCCATCCAACATTTTAGCCTGCGTGCAAGGCCCTTGGATTGCTGGAAGACGACAAACATTGGGACATTACTTAACATTGCGTGTGAAAGCTTACATAAAAACGTGGTAGAGGCCATTATATTTATTGGCTGTGCTCGAAGTGAATCGGTGTATACAGGGTGATTGGTAATTGGGTGCAGGCCTTGAAATGGGTGTTACTAGAGCTCATTATTTTGCAATAAATTTGACCCCGATAATAAGGGGCCAGATCTGAATGGTTTCGGAGTAATCGACCTTTTTAAGATTTTTTAGAAAATTTCCTCCTCCCGACCAAAAATTGATAATTGTGACAAATCTCCGTCGCTCAGAGCTTTGATATGATACTTTTCAGAGAGCGCATAAACGAATAAATATTTCGAAAACCAATCTATCAAAAACAACCCAAACCTTTGTGTCATAAAGTTCATAATAATGAAAAAAAATTAAACTACCTTTGCTTTTCAAGGCAGATTACTCAAAATAAATGTATGACATTAAAAGTGCAAATTACAGAAACATATTCTTTGTTTTATTAGCTTTCTAATTTGGTATCATATTACTCAATTCAAGAAAGAGTATGGATACTAACAATAGCTAATAGGTAGAATCTTGACCGTACTGGTTATTACACTTTTTGGATGATGGCTTGCTTTTTTTGTTTTGTGTCATGTTTGTTCTTTGTGTCTTAGTCGGTCAGCATCATAAACATCATGTTTGTTACCCATACTATTAGATAGTGAAGGTAGTAAGTGATTTTTATCTTTGGGGACATCTAAAGGACTTGGTGTATAAAACACCGGTAACATCAGTAGATGACTTAAGAGAAAGAATTTTAGCCGCCGCTCAACACATCAAAGATATTTTAACAACACGTGTCACCGGGTCAGAACTACGCCATCGTCTGCGCGCATGTATCCATAACCTGTGGCGACAATTTGAACAAAACCTGTAAATACTTTTAATATTCTTTTTAAGCTATTGCATAGCTTCTATCGCGGGCCTTGAGCGTGGAGACCGAATCCAGAAATTCCGTAACGAAAATAACCTAACACCTAGTGCCTAACACGTAGTGTCAGATATTGAAAAGCCTAGGTTATTATTTTTAATCTACTGCTGTATAGGTAAACCTATACAACCTAACCTCCTAGCTCCAGCAGTAGATTAAAAATAATAACCTAGGCTTGTCAATATCTGACACTACGAAAGTGAATTAATAATTATAATTACATAAGTTGATAAAAAATGCTATGCAATAGCTTTACCGCGGCAGTCTCCGAGTGCCACACGTCTTTTTTTTTATTTTATGTTTCACCATACCTTATTTTGTCATCATTATTTTCTGACCTTATTTGATTTTGTTTCGAATCGGTGCAGTTCGTCTTCTTCTTTCTTACATCATTAGTAGCCGTCATCTTAGAATTCGTATCCTTCTTAGCCTTTATTATTTTTCAAACGTTCCACGTTTGGCATATATTTTCTGAATAAATATTTTTTTGGGTTTTTTCTTTTAATTTTGCATGTTTAATTTAAAAGGATACTGTTCTATTAATTCTAATAAGAATTTACGTTATCTGCTTTGTTAAATGAGCGATTTTGTACTTATGATGTTTGTGATCCTGACCGATTAAAACTAATAGGACCAGATAACCATAAAAACATGACATATCGGTAACAAAACAAAAACAAGCAAGCCTTCATCCAAAAATGCGTAATCACCAGTATGATCAAAATACTACCTTGTCTGGAATAACTTTTGTTAGTATCCATAAGCTTCTTGAAGTGGATACTGTGATATCAATTTTGAAAGCTAATATGAAAAGGATGTCGTTTCTGTAATTTGCATGTTCAGTGTCATATATTAATTTTGAGTAATCCGCCTTGAAAAGGGTAGTTTTTTTATATTAAAAGTTCGATTACTCCGAAACCACTCAGATAGGATCACTAATTATCGGGTCAAATTTGTTGCAAAAGAGCTCTAGTATCAACCATTTTAAGGCCTGCACCCAATCACCAATCATTGTATACCACGGATACCACCAAGTTCCAAGTTTAAAATCTGCAGTTCCTCCTTAAGGTATGTTTGGCAATGATAATTAATAAGTCTCAGGGTCAGTCACTGAAAACAGCGGGAATTGATCTTAGAGGGGGCTGCTTCTCGCACGGCCAGTTCTTCGTGGCCTGCTCCAGAGTGAGCTCATCTAGCAGCCTGGTTGTATATAAAGATCGTGTATAAAGAGGTACTTTAAGTATAAATTAAAAATATATATATATTCCAACCTGACCTAAGCCCCTGTGAATAACAATCTAAGTAAAAGCGTAATATGAATTATATAGGTAACTATTTACCTTAACCTTAATTTTTTTAATAGGATTTAAATTTCCGTTTTACAGTTGCCTTCTGGCATTCAAGTAGCTAATTTTCCATTCCGTTATGTATTCCGCTTCTATTGTTAGATATTAGGATTTGTTATCCTCCAGCAATCATATGTCTATACTATAATAAGCAGTGTGAGAAGATATTGTTTACACATAGACCCACTTTTAATCCCGGTAGTACGTTCCAATTATTAATAAGGCAAAGGGCAATTGCTTACCACCTCAGCTTTTTGACCATAGAGAAATAAACAAAAAACGTAAAAATAATAACACAAATCCTAGTTTTTCAATAATTTTTATCTCCGCCCTATTAAGGGTTAAAGCTAATTTCATGAATACTTTAAAAAGCTATGGTTTATTTCAATTTAAAGTTACCCGCCTCTAAAACAACGCCCGTATATTAATTGAACAGTCGCAGTGCTTAAACGGCTTAGAAAATGTTTTACCAAAATCCAGAACTGCTTTTTCATTACCAGCAAATGCTTCCCTCGCCCAGAAGAATGCAGCAGACAGGCGGAGGTTTTCTTGAAATGCAGTCGATTCAGATTATATTAATTTATTATATTATTTTTAATATATTTTAATATCATGCACCCTCCACTCAAGCTCCTGCGTCAGGGAGAATATTTAGCACCAACAGCAACAGATTTCACTCTCACTTTCAGGGGTGGAAAGTGAGTGGAAAGTGGCAACTAGGAAGTGAGAGCTGCAGTACATCAAGTTTGAATAAATGAGCACCAAAAACTTGTATAGGACATGAGGACCATAATTATCGCGATTTTTAAAAGATTTTGTTAAATTTAATATAACTTAGAATGTTTGTTCGTTTAGGTTAATTCTTGTTACGTAAATTAGAACAACTGCCTCTCATACTACAGTGTTGAAATAAATGTTGATTCAATTAAGTGACGCGCGCGTGTAGTGATTCGTCAAAAACTCACAAAATACCAACAATATAAATAAACTAACTGTTGCCCGCGACATTCGATCGCTTGAAAATATAAAAATATTACTTCCCTATTTGAATTGGATTTTGTTAACAATTTCAAGGGTATTATTTTGTTGTACGGAGCCCTAATCCTTTTTCAGTCGCGAATCTGCACACCATGAGAAGCGGGCTCCATCACAAACTGCGGCCGATCCCACGACACCTTAACCCAACAACTTAACCCAAAGATTGTGTGTGTGCAGGTCACAAAGAGTCGTGCGCCGAGGACAGCAAGCCCCACGAGATCAAGCCGAGCCTGGACCGGTCGCACCATGCGCTCGGGCCGCGGCTGCACATCGCGCACAATATACGCACCGAACACTTACAAGGTATACATACGCTCCTTCGGTAGTAATGAATCTGTAACTTCTGGTGTTCCACAGGGCTAAATCCTGGAGCTTATCCTGGACTAATCCTAAATCACTCCTGTTTAATAATAGTACAGGATGGATAGGTTCAACGGGGCAGTAAGGGGAACTACCTTAACCGTTACAGGTACACGAAAATAGTATCAGGAGATTTTCCTAAATTTTTTGTGAAATGTTGATCACCATTCACAGATTAAAAAAAAAATTACAGTTAGCAAGAAAATGTCCATTTTACACAACATATTTTTTTGATGACGATCGATCCTGTTTCTAATACTGACCAAAACAAACATTTCTATGGGGATAACCCAAGTTGGAGTACTAAAAAAGTCAGAAATTGCAAAATCAAAAATCAAAATCAAAGCATTTATTTCAAGTAGGCCAGTTACGGGTACTTTTGAATTGTCGACAAGATAAAAATGTAATGAAGCTACAGTCCCAGTCACAAGGCATAAAAACTGTGAAAGTACTGTTGAACTGTAGTTGCCCATTCCCTAGCGTAGATCTCTATGGAGAAGAACGGGCAAGAAACTCCATGGACACTCTTTTAAATCAGTATATTTTTACAAAAACCTTGGTTACATCATTCATGTTAAGATGGTACATTATGTGAGAACGATGTAGCAAGATGTGCAGTGTGCACGTTAAAAGTGTCCATAGTAAAAACAAAAAAAAAATGAGCAATTCAAAAATAAAATAATTAATTCAAATAAGCAATGGCAACCAAGAGGTGACCAGTCACAACTGACAGCGCCCGTTCACGAACATGACGCATGTATCAGCACCATTCAACTCAACCATTGTGAAGGGAACTAAAAAGTAAAAGTGGTGTAAGAGTTTAGTACTCAAATTATGGTTGGTCTCATAGAAGTTTTTGATCACTATTAGAAACAGGATCGATTGGCACCCTATCACAAGTTTTTAGTATGGGCTAAATAATGCCATGCTTGTAACACCTGAACTAGAGATCTTGATGTTCCACTGGATAATAAGTTATCGCTAAATCAACATGAAGAAAGAATTGTTAATAATTCATTTTAGATGTATGGTTTTGTCCTGAGATTATCTACTTAGTTCAAACGGCTCTCCACCTATCTTTACTTATACAAGACGCTTGTATGCTCGCAGCTCGAATATGCGGTTTCAAACTGGAACCCGATTTATAAGAAATAAAGGGTGTAAACAGACTCTTAACGAAGCCGAAAGGCACTTGTTCTCCCCGTCATCGCGATCATTTTTTTGTTCTAGACCTGGGAACCTTCTAGTTACGGAGATATGGGGGGTCAAAGTTCCAAAATTTTCACTAGTATTTTTTTAAACACATGTTTTTAATGTATTTTTTTTACTTCAGCCACCTCCAGGACCCCCTTACTATTCAATCCATCCATCAGCACAATGTTTTGAGTGCGTTACATTGAGTCCTACCGTAAAACGTGATTTTTCAGCCCAAAAAAAAAGTCGTTTCCCAGCACTAATTTTTCTGTAAACTTACTTAGTTTGATGTACATAATGCTTGGTTGACGGCTTCGTGAAGAGTCTGTTTACACCCTGTATACAAGGTGATTTTTTTTACCTAATCTGAAGGAAAAGTACGCTAAATACTGGAGATAGCAAATTTACTCAAAGGAATATTCTTTTATTTTTATAAAGAAACAAATCGTCATTCTAAGATTTTCGAAAATTCGCTTGCCACACTCGGGAATCGGGAAAAAATAACATCCTGTAATTTTACGACATCAATCGATAGGGTCGATGTGGATCAAATCTCTCTAACAAACGTGATAAATTAAATGAATGGAAAACCAAGAAATCTAAACGTATAAATTCAATGGGTTAAGATAAAACACTTTTACTCAAAGGTACCATCCGATTACTTGTGATTAATGATAGTACTTAATTGACAATTATCTTTGACGTCATGTATTTATTAAAATGACGAAGAACTATTTAAATAAGAAGATTGCAATTTTAACAAACAAACACGTGCAAATTGCAATCTTCTTCAATTGTTAATTGATGAATGATGCTTTGCAGTTTCCTATAACTTACATCCTAGCTTCTCCCAGCAGTTCACGGCTGCTAGGTTAAAAATAGGCATTTAATCAATAAGAAATTAAGTACTGCTAAAAATATTGTTGGTTGTTTGTCGTTAAGGTGGCATCCACCAACAGCACAGTGGAGGGCACATGGCCACCGTGCCAGTCAGCATGTCGTCATCAGCCTCCGACAGCGACAAGCCTGCCAAGCAGAAGAGACATCGGACGAGGTAAGAATATAGCACTCGCGAGCAACCTAATCGACTCACGCCATAACCGAACAACATACGTGATTTTTTCAAGAAATACGTACTTAGTTTATATTTAAACTAACTGATGCCCGCGGCTGCGCTCGCGTGAATGTCGGTTATCGCGACCAAAAGTAATCATTTTCGTTGAAAGCTCCCAGGCGGCTTATTTTTTTCCGACACCTCAACAAATATAATTATATTTTAGCCAATGTAAACAAAAACTTGACAAATTACATACTAAAACCTTCTTAGAGAACCACTCTATCCATTGGTGAAAACAGTATGAAAATAGGTGGAGTCGTTTTTGAGTTTATCGCGAACAGACAGACAGACGCGGTGGAGGACTTTGTTTTATAATATGAAGTGATATAATATAAAAGTCACTCTCTCACTCATCACGAATTGTTGAAAACCGCTTGACGTATAAATATTCTGTGCCGCCTAGAATTACAGCACCCAAAAGGACGCTTTTTGTAGTCATCACCCACATTATCACATTTTGATCAGGCAGTCAGTTCTCTCCCATAACATAACACGCCTAACGCATAACGCCATTAATCGCCGAAGGGTTGGGCAGAGGTGTACCTAATCGTACACACACATTTTGCCAGTTATGTTGAAGTCTCGTGTAATAGGGGGTGAGCCTATTGCCATCAACCGGGCACAAATTCAGATTTTGTGGCTGCTACTGAGAAATTCTTGATGGAATAACCCAATAACACTATTCTTTTAGTATTTTTTCAATTCCATACATAATTTAATGTTAAGTGGAAGAGTGGAGTCACTTAAGGGAGCGTCCATTAATTACGTGAGGCGTTGAGCGTTGAGCCGAATCTCACCCAATCTCACGAGGGAGAAAGGGGGGTCTCAGTAAATATCACGTTTTTTTTCCATGTAAGAAACTGTAAAATTGCGAGAAAACAACATGCTTCTCTACTAAAAAAAATGGATTAGTTAAAAAAAAAAATTAAATGCTTGCAACGCAGTCAAGCACAGATTACCGTGTTTATACTAAACTACGCATTTTAATAAAACTCGTGTGAAATTAAGAGGGGGGTGAGGGGGTCAAGTCAAATCTCACCAAGGGAGGGCGTCGAAAATTCGCCAAAAATTACCTAACGTTATTAACAGACACCCCCTAACACAAGCATCTCCTTGCTTAAAAAGTAATCTCCAAATCAAGTCTGTTATATTATAACTTTATGTAATTTAAATAAACAAAACTTTGCCATACCCGGCAATCGTTCCCAGGACCTCATGCTTAGTAGTCAAAAAATTTGAATTAACACCAAAGTCACAGAAAATATGGTAACACAACAACAACAGTTGGTACTTTTCTATTTATGCAATGTATTAGGAGTTTAGGAAAATAGTAGTTTTTTCCAAATCACATTATGAATGCGCGCTAATAGCTTGAGTCGACTTGGTTGCTCGCGAGTGTAGTCAAATTAATTAATATTTTGACTGTTTGGATTACATAGTGGCAAGCAAAATTCAACACAATTGAGTTAAAAGTGTCACAAGTGACTGATACTATTATTTTTGCGAAAATAATAAGGACTTACCTTCTCCTTTTTGCAAAAATATTAGTATTAGTTCCTTAAACCAACATAGACGCCATTGGGTCTATTTCGGTGCCACAATTTTATTTAATAAATAGCGTTAATAATTCTTAATTTATTCATATCCAGGTTTACGCCAGCCCAACTGAACGAGTTGGAGAGATGTTTCTCTAAGACACACTACCCTGACATCTTCATGCGCGAGGAAATCGCCATGAGGATCGGCCTCACTGAGAGTAGAGTGCAGGTCAGTGATCCCTACTTACCGCTGTACGATTCAGAAAGAATGACTTAACTTCTTATTCAGGTTATAAAAAGGTCACCGGTGTTTTTGCGATTTGATCACTATATTATTCATTCAGTAGTGGACAGTATATTCCCCACCTAATGAATAGCACTAGATCTCTAAATAAAATAGAGATTTCCACTGACCAAATGATCATAATATTAGAACTTATCACATCGATAACAGTCAACAGGTGATTTTAAATATCAAACAAATCAAATCGCTAACACCGTTATACCTTAACCAACATCCGCTGAAAACACAATATAAAAAGAATTGGTCCCAAGCGCTCACCTTGTGAGACGCCCTCTTCGCACGTCCAGTCCAAAAGTTGCACTACACTGATACATTTCACGGCACCTTCTACCTGATTCAACCTTCGCGTTGCACGAATAAAAATTAAGTTTTAAGTTATGCTCTTTTAAAAGCTTATGTGAATGGGTGGTCGATGCTGTGAAACACTTTTGTAAAAACTTCATAGTCGAAGCAACCTCCGTGTCTTCACTTTTTATATAGAAATGCCTGCCAGCTATGCGGTAGCCGTATTTTTCGAACTGTTAAAAATTATGACGTGATAATGATACCTCTGGTCCGTTTTTGACGTTTAAGATATCATCGGGGAAGAAATTAGTGATTGAGAAATTCAGTCAACATCTACTTATTCTATTCCCAGCTATGTTAGGGTCAGCTTCACTGATCTTATTAAAGATGCTGTTATAAAATTAGCCGATAGATTTTTGATTTTGATTTAGCAAAATATTCTTAGTAGATGATTCTACTAAGAATATTTATGTTAGCCATTTACACAAAATTTCGCCCACAAAAGATCTTAAGTATTATAAAGACTAATATTAGAAACGAACTGCAGGTAATCAGCCACTGTCACTTTGTTCAAGCACTTAGTTTCAAGTTAAACTATGCTTTACATTAGACATTAGTCTTAATTTGTGTCGTGTGTTCACTAATATTTGTATTTCGTTAACACCGGTGACACACGGTCTGTTGGGACCTCGAGCTTTTGTTAAACTTTCGTTGCAGTTGTAGCAAATGGGCCGGTATTATAGATGCTCGCACTTTGTTCAGTCGAGTTTTAAATTTAGGACAAGTTTTTGAGCTCATATTTTGTTTAGATTAGATTATTAAACTGAAATATCCAAGTAAAAGTTCTAAAGCAAGACTGCCTCGTTGGTCTAGTAGTCGCAAGCGCGACTGCTGAGCATGAGGTCCTGGGTTCGATTCCCTGGTCGGGCAATGTGTTATTGGATTTTTCCTTCAGGAATCTCTTAGTAGCAGCCACGGAGTCTAGATTCGTTCCCGGTTGATGGCAATCACCCGCTATAACATGGGATAAGATAAGATAAACTTAAACAAAACGGGCGAACTGTGGGTGTACTATCAGGTATACCTCTGCCTAAGCCTTCGGAGATAGCAGGCGTGATTTTATGTTAAGTTCTAAGTCGCTGATACACCAACGAACCCAATCAGATGTTCCTAATGTTTTGTGTGGCACGTTGAGCTAAATAAACGATAATATTCCCAAAACGTGTAACAAATACTGACTTCTAGTTAATAGTAGTGAAGAAGAAAACCTTGCAAATTCAAAATGTAGAAGCAAACGTACGAGCACCGTGACCCCATTTTAGTTTCTGTTGTTCGTCATGCTCGTTATTTTTCCCATCCGTGTGTTCATCACCAAGAAGCCAGTTGTAATCCGTGAAAATTGCCTGTTTATCGTCACAGTTATTAAGTTTAGTGTTACGTTATTCATTGTAACTGTTATCGACTATGTGTTGGCTGCTACTGAATGGAGCTGCGTTCATTGATCGGTCCTCTCATAAATATTGATGGCGGTCTATATTTGATGGCGAGAGTTGTTTTCATTCGATTTTAATTGATTTAGGAATTTGCTATTTTTTACAAGTATTTTAGAAAGTAAAGATGAGGCAACAAATTATGTAGGATTTGATGGAAAAGTGAATGAACCCTAGGTGTCAAACCCTTTTTAAATTATTAAAAGATTTGTGTACTGATGACCATTTCAAACATTAAACTCTTTCTTTTGCGGTACTTGTGTGTATTCAATCTTTTCTGCCTATTAAAAGCATTAATAAACTCTAAATGATTTGAATCAATCCACACATACTCGTACATACTGAACCATATTTTGCGGTTACATCTCAAATTCTTGTTCAGCCTGAATTGGCAAAAAAATTGAGAAATTCTAAACTAAATAGCTATAAAATTTGTCGTGGATCAAGAATCAGGATCCAATAGCCTTTGATTAAGAGGAAGCAGATAATCGGTAATCAAAAGAGGACAGATCCAACGGAAAGATGACTGAATTCAAGAACTTCCAACTAAGTACATAATACAACACCACACCTGTAATCCCCGCAGGGTAAGGCAGAGGTGTGCCCAATAATACACCCAAGTTTCGCTAGTTATGTTAAAGTCCCACGCAATAGGGGGCGACCAACACAAATCCAGATACCGCGGCTGCCACTGAGAAATTTCGAAGGAAAACCCAATAACACTTTGCTCGACCTGAGAATCGAACCCAGGACCTCGAGCTTAACTTCCAACTAACTATAAAATAAAAGACGTTCTGTGGCTTATGTTACGAGCGTGTTTAATCTGACCTTTATACACCTATCTTTCATACATCGTAAACGATTCACTTGTGGAAACTGGAATGCAAAGATTTGGATCGGCAAGTACTCGGTTGCTACAAACATTCAAAGACTCGATTCAGCTCGGAAGACCAAAAATGTAGGTTATATACTGTGTCGTTGTCCATCATTCAACAGCATTTTATCTGCGCAGTGGGCGTTTCATCACTTGACATTGAATTTGAAAAATACCGAGAATTGGTAATTCATCTAGGTAACACATTCGGCCTGTGAAACGCATTTCAACAAAAATATCGTGATGTATGAATATAGCCGTCGTACAAAACAAACACCACTAACCTTTACACCACGGAGTTTAAAAAAGTAGCGTCGACAAAAAAGTCGATGCTTTGCTACGCACAATAAATAAATAATAAAACGCGTACGAAGAATGTCGCAGTGTGGCGTGAAGTGGTCCCGGAGAGCCACACAAAACGAACACAAATGTGTTTGTCCGTCCGTCGCGGTACGTCCGTGTGGCCACCGCCGCCGTCGGGCCGATGCCAGGCAACCAGCTACTGTGCAATGTCCATTGTTTCGAGCTCTTTGTCTATTCACACAAGGCGTTTTATTAAAAAATGCTCGATCACGAGAAAATTATCGTTTAATTAGGTTTTTATTCAGCGTTCATTCTCTGTCATGAATTTGTTTAATTTCAGCATTCCTACGCGACTCTTAGTTCGTTAATACCTTTCAGTTGATTTCGTACATTAGTCAACGGTTGGCACCTTATGACGTTGGTCCCGGCTGCGATTTGTAGATCTTTGACAGTCGTTACAGGTAGTCAGTGGCCCGAAAGTCTACAACGAGTCTTATCAAGACTTATCGTTGTACCCAGTATGAAATAGGTTGTGTAGTTCAGATAGGTCGTCGCTTCAAGTAAAATACTACAGCACCACGAAGCTAAAAAGTAAAAAAAAAATACTGTCAAATTTTATGATTGGCAGAAGTGAAAAGTGGGCGGATTTGACAAACTAAAGACGGAATTCAAATAAGTCATATTAATTTTAGAATCAAAAAACTATTTGTAGACATCTCACCATACAAGCCGAACTCGGAGAAACATATAGTGAATACACATGAACTATTTACAATGCCCGCCGGTCAATTGCAAACACGTCTTGTGCCCGGACTATTTGCTCGACTTCGGTCGGCGCTCTCGGCACTGTATTATATAAATATGCAGCAAAGCGACCGAATAAACAGAACTTCTATATATGGACAGATACAAAGTTCAGTCTGTTACAAAAACTTCACAATCTATCGATTGTTCAAGCTATGAAAATACAAGTGAGCCGACACTCGAGATTTCTATATTAAGTTCTAGCTCAATGCCCGCGGCGTCGCCCGCGTGGAGTTCGATTTATGTCTTATGGGAACATACTATCGAGATAAAAAGTATCCTATGTGTTAATCCAGGTTATAAACTATCTGTGTTCCAAATTTCATCCAAATCCGTCCAGTAGTTTCGGAGCCTATTCGGTACAAACAAACAAAAAAATCTTTCCTCTTTATAATATTGGTATAGACAACACGGTTGTTTTATGGTTTCAATTTATACTTAGGTTGACAGGTTAAAATCATAATACAAATGTATGGAAGACACTTTGTTGCACCAACTTTACGTGGGCTGGAATAAATGCAGGATAATGCTGATTCATTACGTTAAAGTGCTGCTTTCTACAATTGGCGCCAAGGACTGCGCTTATAGTTTGCCAATTTATTTGAAACCGCCCCGTCGTTGTCAGAAAGATAGACAAAGATGACATACGCCCCTGCAGCCTCATATAGGCAAAGATGGCCGACTTCCCGCTACGCGACCTGGATAGCGTGACGGACATGCTTTCACGTCAACAACAACAACACATCCACAAGCCATTTACCGATTTGGTCCACTTGGTACTATCAGTGACGTAAAGTCAGGTCAGATAGGCCAGTCGCTCCATGTAAAATACTGGTATTTAGCTGAATCCGCTTAAACTGTTAATACCCAATAATACTTGGTAAGTAGGTAAACAGAGTCCAAACAAAGGCAGTAATTATTCTGAAACCTCCAGCTCTTCGCTTCCTAATGCAGAAGTGTATCGCTATCGTACACTATTAACTTTATGATGTGAGTACAAAGAGAGCTAGGAAATCCTCCGGGCGGACATTTTAGCACTGCCATAAAAATATTATACCGCAGATGTAGTAGGCGAACCATGCTGGACTATTCCGATTTCGGGACAATGGTGAACATTTGGTACTTATCTACTATGCTGTATTTAGTTTTTTGTCAGGTTATTTTGTTATAAGGGTTCCGTACCCAAGGGTTGCCAACGGGACCTTATTACTAAAACTTCGTTGTCTGTCTATGTCAAGGCTTTACATAATGAGACCTTTGATGTTCTGATTATTGTTGTTATAGCGGCCACAGTAAAAAAAAATCCAACCACTCCGGGAGTGCCGACAGAAGTCAAAAACTTTTTTTGTTTTTTTTCTAGATTCTGGATTATTTTTAAACAATATTTTTGCACAAAACACAATGTATAAACAAAAATATTTTTGCTTATACATTTGACTATACACTGTATTTTTTGGGCTTGTAATATGTAGTAAAAAGAGGTCGTTTAAGGTGTCGCGAATTCACTTAAAAAAAAATACTTTGTCACAGACGGACGAACGATCCTGTTCGTCCGTCTGTGACAAAGTATTTTTTTTCTTGTCTGTGACAATGTCAACGTCTGTGGCACTCTTTAGGTACGGAGCCCTAAAACAAACATCTAATATCCAACTTTCGCGGATACCCTTATCCGTACTTACTATTATAAAAATGCGAAGTAAGTTTGTTTGTTACCTTTTCACGCCTAAGCCACTGAAACGATCATTCTGAAATTTTGCATAAACGTTGTCAGGTATACAGAAACGGACATAACCTTTTATCTCGAAAAAAAGTACTATAACGTTGTACGTTAACGTAGTAACAATAACGTTCTTATGATAATAAATGGCGCCACGTGTATTTCGAATCATGATTGAATTATATTATTATAGAATTGTTTGTCAAATTCTAAATTTACGCGAGCGAAGCCGTGGGCAAAAGCTAGTATTGCAATAATCCTACCTCCCTACCTACCAACTACAGATGTCTTAGTATCCCCAAAAATATTCATGTTTCTTATGGAGACTCTACACGTTTGATGTGCCGTCCGTCTGCATTTCGATCGCTCTTGTTTGCCGTCAATTGTTCGTGATTCTTACTTATTCGCACGTTTGTTCGATTTCACATAGGACGCTTCGGGTTTGGGGGGGCCAAATCCAAAACGTCTCGCGGTTCAGTATTATTAAATTTGAATTATGAATAGAAAATTGTATTTCACACTCGTCGAGTTTATAATAACCTATCTTGTAAGTTTATAGCATTTAAAATCTGCTAATTCTCTTAAAAATTCACAATGCACACTACTCTTCTACCGAATCAAATAAAAAGTGTCCCCGTCCTGACTGTGTCGCATTTTGTTTACTAAATCCCTTCATTATTAAAAAGATCCCTAGTGTGGTGGCACTATACTGGGTACAGACATCGACAAAAATAAATGGCACGCGTGCCCCTCATTCGATATTCTCGACGATTAGACAGTTAAATGGTCGCCGGGTACGTTACATGGGAAATCTTTTTCTATCATTAATTATTCCAGACTTTTTTTGTATTAAACTTTTTTAGTTTGTGCATGCGATTGTGCGTTAATTGTATAATGGATACATGTAACAGATAGACACGCAAAACCATTTCATGTTGTGAATATATTTAGGCATGAATCGCATTTAAGTACGTTCTGTGTTATTTTAACGCGTCGTCGTGGCGTCTGGTCACTTGAATAATTGAGATTTTAGCACCACTGCTGTCTTGAATAATTTTCTATGAATTTGTATATCCCTTAAAAACAGAACATTTAAATCAACATCAATATATATTTTGAAATAAGCCAAACAGTATGATGATTTTGGTTATGTGCACATTTTACCCCTTACAAAGTATAATTATATTGGGCAAGTGTGGCCGCCCCTGCAACATTAGGAGGCATTAGCATGCCGACCGCGGCGCGCTATATTAAGATTTATTAACCCAATAACTTAGGGTCCAAGTCCCGGAGCTTAGCCCACCAGGACGTGTAATGTTTGATTATTTACAATTTTTTTCGTAAATTATTTATTTTGTGCTTTAAATAAAGATTTTATGTTAATAAAGTATTATAACTTTTGTTCCTATTTTTTGTTCCGTTTTGTTCTTCTTTTTCTGTATTTATTTAGCGTGTACAGAAATTGTTAAAGATATAAATAAGTATTTGCGTCAAACTACCACCAGTTTTCAATTCCAAGTAAGAAATGCAGTATTTACTTAAAAGATAAAAAAAGATAAAAGATAAAATTTAAAGATATAATACTGCATTTCAAAGCAATGATATAAATAGTTGATAAAGCTTTTGTGTTAGTGCCACTTAAACACGTGATCAAAACATTGCTGACAAAATGTCAGCAATGTTTTGCCTTGTTGTTTTGCCTTGTAAACATAACGTAAATACGTCGACTTTAAAATTAAAAAAATACCTACTTGTGTCACATAATGTTTTCATAATTTATTCATATCTGTCTATGGATGAGACTGAGTGTTCTTCTTGCAAACAATTTAACTAAAATGCTATAGGATAATAACTATATTTTCGGTCAAAATTCGACGTATTCACCTTTCGTATACATCGTGCGCTCATGCTAGGGCCTCTGTTATTTACATATTGTTCTCAAAACAGCTTTATGATATTATGAATCACAACAAATGAGGGGCGGTAGTTAACCACAATGTAATCATAATAAAATGTATTAACACCTGGAACACGTATCGATCGACAGGTGGCGCAGTTATCGACATATCGATAATATTTATCATCAGATTAAGTCAATCTCTAATTTAAACATATTTTATTGTCTGATCAGTAGGATCGGTAGTTGCCGATACCTTTTTTTTATGGGACATCATCAAATGACTTCTCCCGCTCTGGGCAGAGCAGAAAGGAGTGTCAGACTTATGGTAAGACTGTTTGTCACGCCTTTTCGAGCTTCTGACTACCAGAAATGAATGTCAAAGATCTACAAATATCAGCTGGGATGTCGACTTAGTGTGCTTTCCGAAGAACCGAGGAAACTATAATGGATGGTAACCCATCTACGGACCGATCTCGGTAAGCGTTACTTAACCTTGAAGATATAACTGTGCGGGTGTTATTATATGGCCACGAGCCCCTCAACAACTATTTAACTTTCCATGTTACTATTTTGTCAACATAATATTCTCAACGCATTATCAAAAATTGCATCACACAAACACTTATCACAATAAAAGATAATGTTGCCAGCCAAAAAATAGACCCCGAAATCCGGTCTACCCCACATTATAGGGATTTGGCTGTGATTTAGCATTATTTGGGGCCATTTGCAATAAAATTGTATTGAGGCTCAACGGGCGAGTTAATTTTGCTGGCAACACCGGGGTCTGTTAAGTAAGGGTCAGTGTAGTCGGTGCATTCCCAGGTGGGTTCAGAAGTAATAAGAAATGAGCGATCATTTGTTTCTTGGCCAGTAATGGATTGTTGGGAAGGGGCTGTCAGTAATTGTCAAAAGCAAGGCAAGAATGAAGATAAGTATTAGCGAGTATTTCAACTTTTAACCGACTTCTAAAAAACGGCCGAGGCACACATACGTAAGTCCATCAATGCCTAGTTGTGGCCAAGGCTTGTATAATACTTTTCTCAAATAATGCGAGGAAATACAATTACTTTTCAAAATCAATGGTGCACACAAACAACAATCATTTTTCAAAAAACAAAGCCATTTATTTCTATTTGCAAGCCAATTCGAAATTTAAATAAAAAACCTTTAGAAATTTAAACCTTTTGATAAGTTACCTACTTTTTTATTTTAATAAATAACTCTTGATTTTTTGTGTCTGGAATTAATCAGGAGAAAAAACACACAAGACACAAGTGATTAAAAAGTTGACTACTAAAATTACATTAAATTACGTCAGGTGCTGACTATTTTGACAGGACTAAACTAATATTTATCTTCTGTCCTTTTCATAATGAAATAGAAAGAAAAAGATGCACTCAACTTAAATTTAGTTTAGTTTGTGAACAACAATGTATAACAATTAAAACATTACAAACGTACGAACTTAATTGGCCGCTAAACACGACAGATATGTATTTTCATACAACTTTTGCAGGCCGCTGGTCGTATGTATCTGCCCAGTACAGCAATTTCGATTTATCTCGAAGAAGGTTGTCAAAATAATGCTCCAATTTCCAAGCACGTTTGAGAAAAAGCTTTATTTTGAAATTACAAACAGGCACTACAATTTTTAACCGACTTCCAAAAGGAAAATGTTATCGACTCGTCTCAATTTTGTGTGTATGTTCAGCGTTATCTCCGCCAATTGTGGACCGATTTTAATGAATATTTTTGTTTGAAAGAATAGTATTCCGCGGTGGTCCCGTTTAATTTGGTGAAGATCTAATACTAATCTTCGGAAATACACAATGGATTCTTCAAAAATAGACAAAAAATCTGTCGTGCTTGCTACAATCACTTGGATGTTTATTGTTTACACAACATCACGCCTGTATGCTTTGAAGAGGTACGCAGTTGTGTATAGGATACCGACATTTCGACAGTTAGGTATGTTAAGTTCCATTTTATTGGGGTAAATAAAAAGTATTATTAACAATGTAAAATAAATGCATAGCAAATATTTGTGTAAGATTTTACAACTAAAAATGGATAAATAAAAAACTGTTCTTCAAAAACACAAAAAACGGAATCAAACAAATAAAGTCACCGACTTCAGAAGCTAAAGTTATTTAACAGTTTTTTTGAAGTTAGTTTTGTTTTTATTTATTTGTATAGTTTTCTGACATAAATATAATGCACTATTAACACAATAATTCGTTAAGCAAGTCTGGTTAAACGCATCCTCGCACCACGGCCGACACCTAATTATTCGTTCCCCTGTTTTTGCGTACCCTGGCGTAATCCCTGGCAGGATATTGACTTTTAAATCTGTAGTATCACGCCAGGGGTCGCCAGCTGCTCTATTATTAATACGGATTACTGCGCTCAATTAAATACGTGTGGAGGTTTATGCACCGCTAATATTAAGTTTTGAATGCAGATTATATGTATTTTGTGTGTCGAAATTGTTTATGTAATACTGTGAGGGTTGTTTTTTCGGTGGTCTATCCAATTGGTGATTTACAAGCTTTTTTTTACTGAAACATCTATTTCACGGTTATTATTCAAAAGCGCCTGTAACTTGTCTATTAATGTGGTTTGAGTTTTAAAAAATATATTCCGGCACCTTATATAAATAAAAACATGAACATTTTAATTCGTACACGTAGAGGAATCCCCTCCTCCATTAATGATTGAGTCAGTTCCGTGTTCTCGTCGTCGGGCGCCACCACCGCGCTCTGCGTCGCGGCCTCGCACAGAACACAACAACTAAATTAAACCTCCCGAGGGATTCTCGGTGCTATGATGTCCTGCTACTCTGCAGCTGTCATTGTTTGGTTCAGGGTAGAGCAGGTAATTTATTCAGTACATTTTAAAATATTTTCTTACTCTTTCTACTACAGTATTTCAGAATTTATTGAATTGAAATGACAAAGTGTAATATACTGGCATTTTATAATTTTACAATTTATTATAAGAAAGGACAATTTAATTCAAATTTGTAATTTATTGTTTCAATTTAATCATTAGAGAGTGACAATTTAATTATGTTTTTAGCTTTGTTTAAATACCTTCGAAATTTCCTTACCTACATATTTGTATGCCCCAAAGGCCGAACATGTTGGATCTTTTTTGTTTATGAACAACCTGTATGTATACTCATGTTTTTACAAATAAATTTCTTATTTTATCTTTCTCGAAAAGTGGCATTAACTGCGCCGCTTGACGGAACATTTTTTACGAACTAGCCGTGACCAATGTATGCAAAAGCACGGAGAATGAAAAAAAAATAATCGTCATTTCCCCTTGCAAGTTAATTGAATAACGCTGTTTGATACCCGTTCTTGCGTCGGTAGAGCGACAAATTCACTGATGGCAGCATCAGTAAGTACAACTTTGATTTTTGTGACGTCTTCAAAGTGTCACTTTTCCGAAATATAAGCTATCAAAGTTGTACTGATGGAGAAGAGTGTGACTTTGATTGCTCACATCTCAGAAAAGTGACGCCTTAGAAGATTTTATCTCATCCAATACTTGTTTACACTGATACAAACTATTGAAAATACAGGTTTTGTACGTGGCTGGTATTTTGAAAATAAAGTAAAATAGCGGAAGTTGAGCACGAAAATGATTAATTCCAACCGCTTTGTTACTGACCAAGAAATTTTCTTTTAAAATGAAACAGCTAATTTTCCCTGAACCAAAATTGCCAATGTATCCACAAACGTCGACGGCGGCTGCCTAAGAAGGGCTAACATTAATATAAGCGCGGCGCGTTCGTAATGAAACGCTGCTGAGCGACTCCATTCAATTTACACACAGCTCGGGAAGCCGACGGATTACCAGCCGTCGACTTTCACGTCACAACGAGTTATTTACTTTTCATAAATGTAAACGAAATGCGCTCAACTTTGCTCAACTTATAATTATTTGCTAAGATCTAAAGCGGAAGAGTTGTCACGTATTTATGAAAATAAACGGGTGAGTGAAGTATATTAATTTGGTTGACCATTTAAATGTCTCCAAGTAAATTTTCCTGGGTCTTATTTGTGAATAAAGAGCTTTAAGTAGACTATGTTAATAATCTCCTTCATAGAGTGTGATATTAATAAGACGATACATGGCAGATTAATCATTTCAAGCCAGAAATTGTTTTATAATGATTAAACAGGCACCTAAGCCATAGTCACTTGGCACATTAACTTGGTACCACTGCCCCCTCAGAGCGGAGTTCACCAACAAACTGAAAGCAATTGACGACACCTCCAAACGACGATCCAGAGCCGTTCAATATTCCATAGCAGTCGTGACACAGGCATCTCTTGAACGCTGTTTACATGTACTGATTGCTTAGTAATAAACTTTGAAAGTGTAGGCCAAAGCTAAGAATCGGTAGAAAGAAATCTACCTACCAACAAGAGCACATAATCGCTAGCATTTTTTACTTCAGTGCGAGTTTTCTCAAGTAACCTACCTTCTAATAGATTAAGTGTGATTGATATGCTTGCCAGATTCCCCACTAAG
The DNA here is from genome assembly GCA_950005105.1 of Lycophotia porphyrea. NCBI lineage: Eukaryota > Metazoa > Arthropoda > Insecta > Lepidoptera > Noctuidae > Lycophotia > Lycophotia porphyrea. The sequence goes on from OX465407.1 coordinate 3,242,957, forward strand.
TTTCCTTGACTAACCAAACACTACGGTGTGTGGAAACAATATTTTTACGATCTAATTCTGAAGTCATCATCACTCTCTTGCCTTCATCCCAATTCATTTGGGGTCGACGCAGCATGTCTTCTTCTTCCATACCTCTGTATTACTCCTCATCTCATCAGACACCTCCTTCTTGCCATATCATTCTTTTCAACACACTTGCTCATAAAATGGCTCTAATTTCACCGCAATTAGGCACATAATGACACCTATAATCAAACTGTGACTTTTTCATTGCTATTATTCGCTGGATGCGAGTCGCACGGGACCGGTCAATGTGGCGACACTTAGGGGAGGCCTATGTCCAGCAGTGGACGTCTATTGGCTGAAATGATGATGATGATGATTCACAAGTGAGTTATAGGGTTTTTTTTTTTATTTTATTGATTTAGTTGCTTTGTTCTTAAAAAAGTTTCGATACAAAAAACAATCGTGTTCAATAGTACAAATAAATTAATGTACTTATTTCTCGCTCATTTCATGCAACTTCGTATTTAAATAGATAATTTCAACTTGTACATTTTTAATATATAAAACTTTCACTCAAATATAAATTAGTTTTCTCTGTAATAAAGAAAACTTTGAATTCCCCATTTTGTACGTGGATAAAACGATATCCGCGAAAAGCCAAAAAAAAAGAAATCTCATTATTTAGTCTATGGCCGATCGCCATTGTTAGATGCGCGCGCATAGGAAAACTGATTAATTTTTCCCGCCATTACGAAATTATTTTCACAATTCGTTTTCACTGTTGAAATTATAGTTATTTATTAATTAAAATGTCTACAAGTAATAGTTATAAAGAAAATAATTTATGTTGTATTCCGCCCGATTTAAGATGTGAAGCCCTTAGCGTTATGGAATGTTTACTACCTGAAAATTCCAAGGACAAATATCTATTGGCGTACCAAAATTTCATACAATGGCAAAACAACAAGAATACGCAGTCTTTTTCAGAAAATGTGTTCATGGCGTATTTTAAAGAATTATTTTCTAAGTGCAAACCTATCTCTTTGTGGTGTAACACTCAATGTTAAAAAGTACAGTCCGAACAAAGAATGGAGTGGACTTAAAAAACATACTCTAATGTGTCAGCTTATCTAAACTATCACCAAGAGACTATCCGATGGATTTAGAAGCAAGAAATGAAAGTTTTTATCGTCTCCATATAACCAATATCTGGCTACTAAGGTTAGTTAAATTAATTTTAAATATCTATGTGACTTCAGCCTGTGTTGTGTGTTGAACTTAATTGTTGTTTCTTTTTTTCAGGTTGCTTTAATATTTGGTGTAACTGGTGCATTTAGCATACAGGAACTAACTAATATAACTGTAAAATACGTAGAGAACCATGGCCATCAAAAACAGTTACTTATAATTTTACTAACTGCACATTTACTAATTGTTTCTTTAAATAAACTTTTTATCTACTAAATAAAATTAATTTTTAGTATTATTTTCTTCACAAGTGTGTTGAAAAACGTCGTATGATACACGTGTGTATTGATGATTACCGTCCTCGGCTCTCTTGAGACCCTCACCTAACGGCTCGGGTCTCAATGGCGCCTCAGCGGTAATCACCAACATTACTCACTTGTACCATAATGTACTATTATAGATCTAATTCTGAAGTTTTAAATAAAAAGATAACTCATGGCGCATCCACACATGTCGCCGGCTTATGCCGCCGGGTTGGCCGCCGGCCGTGCCGCTCGACATGTGTGGATGCGCCATAACTTATAAACCTCAAATATAAATAGCTTATTTCTAGTAACTAGGTTATGCAGGTCAGATAGCAATCGCTTCATGTATAAAATACTCGTATCCAGCTGTATACGGTTAAACGTATATTATCACTTACGAGATGTCTTCCGTGATTCTTATTTATTTTGAGCTCCCAAAGAAATCCAATATCCCGTAAATGATAATATAAGTTTAGTTAAATCCGTGAAAGCTTAAAACAGTGTTAGTCTAACTCGAAGCCGAATCCAACATAGGAAAAGGTTAGACAAATTTTGTTGTTACATTTCTATATTGCGCCATATAGGTATAGTAGACCCAATTCAAGCCAAACATTTTTATTACTAACATATATTGCAGCCTTTTAAGAACGAAAAGCGTATTATTACTAGAGTTGACGTCTATTTGGAAAGCATAAAAAGAGGTATTTGTATAATATATAAGTGCGTAGGTAACGCAGTTGTAGGTACTAACAAAGCGCGCGGCCGCGGGTGGGGCCATCAACCAGGGTTGACCCTCATCACAATTTTATATCGATGATTCCAGTTCATGTTTCAACTTTATTTCCATAAGGTACATATTTACATAGATTCAATAGTGATAGCATTGACAAGCGTGGATTATAGGAAAATACTTATACATATTTGCATGTCCTCTGATAACTTGCTTTCAACATCTAACCTTTGTCAATTAATATTATATCAGCCCATGGCGTCCCACTGCTGGGCATAGGCTTCCCTTCATTCTCTCCACTTCTCGTGGCACTAGGTGCTTTCTAGTCTTTCATAAAGCGGTTTAGCTCACCTCGCCATCTTTACTTGGATCTTCCACGGCATTGATCTTTCTTTTACAGCACATAATTAAAAAAAATTCAAATAAAATTCAAAATTGCAATTCTGATGAATTACTTAGAATATTTTTAACTGCGTGAAAGTTACTTTTCACTAGTGTGGTTGTTTGTTATATGGCTGTAGTTATAATCATTATCATCAAGCTGCAGCCCTTTTGCCCCTTACTTGCTGGGCTCGTCGCGGTATGTCTTATTCTTCCATATATCTCTTTGTCATCAAGTGGGTCACCCTTTCTACCCATGTCATCTTTCACACCGTCATATCCATCGTTTCTTTTGTCTTACCCTGTTCTTGTAGCCACATTCATACTTAAAACATTCCTTAAGACGTTTTCCTCATTTCTCCTCATCACATGCCCATACCATGACACCTATTACCACAAAACTTAGAGGTTGGTATAAAAAGTCCCATCTATCGACACTGGCAGCCCGTCACTAGCGGGGCGTGTACGCGTGCGCGCGTATGTATCGAGCGGCGGCTATATACTCGCTATGTATCGCTTCGTACTCCACGCTCAAGATAGCTAGCGACCGTACGTTGTTTGCCATTGTGTGTTCATTAAAACAACAACCAGTTTACGGTTTAAGGTACTTTATTTCACTGAATATGAATACAAAAAAATTATTCTCTTCCATGAGGAAAAAATAATAACTATGAAATGAAGTGCTGGTCTCGCCAGAAGATAAAATCAAAATTAAGTTAAATAAAAAACCCGGCCAAGTGCCAGTCGGACTAGCACACAAAAGGTACCGTAGCACCAAACAGTATTTTAACGCGTAAGTATTCATAGGTCAATTTACACTCAATGACTCAACAGCAAAACAGAAAAGAGGGGGGACGGGACACAATATCTACGGCTTTAGATGCGAATATCCCATCAACAATTGCCTTGCTGTCGATAGACACCCCACACACTACTTTCCAAATTTCAGCTGTGTGATGCCTACAGTCTCGAAGTAAAATGGATGTGAAAAGACAAAAAGATGGTCCAAACGAATCCATAAGGTTTCCGTTTCTTACCAATTGGCAACGGAACCCTAAAAAATAGTTGGTAAAGATTCACAATTCGAGCATTTCAAAAACATGGGTGCTTTAATAAAACGACAGTCCTTTTTTTTACCTTTTGTTTAATTAAATGGTTACTCTGCCTAGTGATGAGGTTTAGGAATACATCCTTGCAATTTTTTTGAAAATATCTATAATCCTTTGCATTACGCTCAAGTTTTAAACTGTTGAGAATCGAGCGAATCGTGCATTAACATCTGCACTCATTTGATTTTAAAGGAAATAGATCATTCCTTCATCTTGTAAACCTAGTGTTTCTTCTGGTGGCAACGACTCTGCTACCGTGACGTGACGTCCATGTTTGTTCTTCACGTTAGAACTCGCACGCTGGCGCAATTGATAGGCGCCATGGCTCGCGTGTTACATTCATTATAGCCTTGGCGAGTGACTCACCGTCTAAAAGACGCAAAGACGTATGCAGCGTATTTCAGAAGTATGGTCATATTCAGGAATGTGAACTTCCTTCATGCGAAAAACATCGTCATTGCGGAAAAATAATCGGCTGTCTCATATATTTGGGTCTTTTAGTTCGAGACGGTTTTAACGATTTTGGTCCCATCGAGAAAGATTAGTTTGATAGTCTGTACCATATCCTAAAATATTACCGCACATTTTAAGCCAAAAGAAAGGGTTATGATTCCAGCAGTCTATGTATGTACTTACATATATATGTTTGTGTTTACATTATATTCCTCCGTAGCTCTTAAACTTTTCATCCGATCCTGATGAATAAGGTCAATCGATACTGATCAATCGATTCGTTATTATGGCCCGGGTTACATAGGCTCATTTTGACCGTTTTCAACAATAGGAGCCGGTTTTACCTTGTAAACCCCGAATTTATAAAAGCGTGATTTTTCAGTAGTCGGGTTTTTTAGTGGTAGTATATGTGGGTGTTTCGCATACCGAACTGAGCGTAGCCTTAGTTATGAAGTAATGCCAATAAGTTGCTGCACTGAGGAATTTATTGAACCCATTATATAAGTAGTAGATTTTTAGCTCAATGTACCTTCTGCTTTTGGTCTGTGTTTTTTGCATGAGCTTGCGATTCGGGCCCATTCGTCTAAGACCTCATCATTTGTGACTTTCTGAGTCTAAACTTCGAATGCCTCTATACGTTTCCCGAGATCATCTTTGATGGTCAAAGCCTCGTATCCACGAGAGAGAGAGAGGAATACCAAAGACAAGATGGATGTCTTGTGTGAGCAATGATGTGATGGAAAAAGGAGTAAATGACAGCGTGACGATTGACAGGGGAGAATGGAAGAAAAAAACGTGTTGCGCCGACCCCAAGTAACATGGGACAAGGGCAGGAAAATGATGAATCAGCTATTGTCAATAAGTACACCTCACGTCAGACGTCACATTTATATATTGTCCAATAACTAACAATTTACAGAAAACAACTCAAATCAGCTACTGAAGCGTTTAGTCCAGACAATATTCATGTACGTACGTACGTATTTGAGATGATTTCCTTCACATTTGCATATTTTTTTCACACGTTCGCTCTTATGTTCTAGCTGCTAGAATCTAGCAGTTAAGTGCAGACGACTAAAAGAGCAAACATCTACTATTGTATGCCTAACAAACAACATTTTGTTTTAAATGCTCAGATTTTTGACACCAACAACCTAGTATGTCTTATTAATACATAAGTATTAATAAGACATACTAGGTTGTTGGCTCAACAGTCACCTCCTTTCTAGCCATATTATCTTTCACACAGTCCATCCACAGGGTGTAAACTCTTCACGAAACCGTCAACCAAGCATCCTGTAAATCAAACTAAGTAACTTTACGCAAAAATTATTGCTGGGAAATGACTTTTTTATTGGGGTGAAATATTACGTTATGGTATGACTCAATGTATCACACTCAAAACATTGTGTTGATGAATGGATTGAATAGTAAGCTGATCGTGGAGGTGTTTAATGTAAAAATCTTACATTAAAAACATATATTTAAAAAAAAGACGTGTGGCACTCGGAGACTGCCGCGGTAAAGCTATTGCATAGCATTTTTTATCAACTTATGTAATTATAATTATTTATTCACTTTCCTAGTGTCAGATATTGACAAGCCTAGGTTATTATTTTATATAGGCTTACCTATATAACCTAACCTCCTAGCTCCAGCGGTAGATTAAAAATAATAACCTAGGCTTGTCAATATATGACACTACGTGTTAGGCACTAGGTGTTAGGTTATTTTCGTTACGGAATTTCTGGATTCGGTCTCCACGCTCAAGGCCCGCGATAGAAGCTATGCAATAGCTTAAAAAATGATTGTCATTACGGGGAGAACAAGGACCTTTCAGCTGCCTTAAGAGTCTTTTTACACCCTTTATAGTTTCTTTGGTTTTTTTTTACCACATCGATGAAAATTGAAAAGAAAGTTTGATGAAGTTACGAGGCACTCACCCATTATATACCGTATGAACCGAAGAATGAAAAAATAGGCATAGATAAGGGTTTTGTCGTAATAATAACTGTAAATTAATATAATAATATGCCTCCTTTTAACTACGCCACACCATCAAAGTTTCTGCTTCCGCTTGCTGCTAAACCTTGCAGCATTCGGTCCTAAAGCTGCAAGGCTCGTTCGTCGGTCCCTCTTGGGCGCTAGACACGACTTTCAAATATGGCCCGCTAACAGCGCGCTCACGACCAGCCGCTCACGCTTGGGAAACTATACGGTATGCCCAATTAGAAGCAACGCCCGTTTTATGAATATCATTGTATTGCACTAACATTTAAATACACAGGGTCGAGGAAAATGTTACGTTATTTTGACTCATGATTAGGAAATACGAAGTTAAAAGTACGTATTTCAGTCATATTTATTTGCAAGTACATTTTGCAATATTGCTGGTTGTGTTGAGAAATCGAAGGTCGATTAGTTGGCTACACAAAATGCTCAGTCTCTAAGTCAAAGTAAACTCATGAGGGATAGATATTGATATTACCTATCGATCGTCGGGCACAACTCGGGTCACCATCATCTGGACGAACGACTGGTTTCAGTAGTCCCTTGGGAACCCACTTCTGACTTAATGTTGGTCTCTGAATCTCATCTCTCTGTTGAATAATTTTTCTTGAACTATCAAGGCAAGTCCTGAAACTTCATTTCCACCAAAGCTACATTCATTACATTTGTTACCCCGCGAAGTCGAAAACAAACAAAAAGGCGGAAAACCTGAATGTTTGCAAAGCGAGTATCCCGACCGCTGACAACATAAATAATAGAGTCCTGGCGGTGACAGTTGCCAAATGAGTATGTTCTTCTCTTTCTATCGCTTTTTCTCTCACTTGCACACAATAACTAAGACCGCGGTGTTACTTGAGCGAAGCGGGTGTGGCCATGTTTTGAAATGCTGAAAAGTAACAGAAACCATATAAACATTATTCCATAATCTTATAATTTAATAGTGGCGGTGGAGTGTTAGCTCTGATTCGATTAGTATAGCGTGCATTCGTTGTGTCAATATTACAGAAATGTATGGGAGTCTTGAAAGTAAAGTGTGCGGGATTGATCAGGTATGATTAGGGCGATAAATGAAAAAATACGTTGCTTGAGATGAACGTGCAGGTTTAATGTAACAATATCACACATGTAGGTAGGCGGTCGACAATTGTAAAAAAAAGGAATAAATTAAATCTATTAGCTAACATCTTCGTAGCCTCAACATTGAAAGAATGCGATTTTCTGCAGGCGCTTGCGCGAACATACCCCCGGGCGTTAAAAGCCTGCCTTCCGAACACTTATTGAACTTGGTCTTCAGACTCCGGATATATAGGCAACGGACAAATCTTGCTAAATGATCTGCGTAACAGACCACTAGAAGTCTTGACGTCAGCAACTTTGACTACGCCGTCTGTCCCTGGATACGTGGCAACGATGCAACCCATTTTCCACTTGAGTGGGGGGAGGTTGTCTTCTTTTAACAGAACCAAAGAATTCAGCTTCAAAGAGCCCTTACATGCTCGCCATTTTATGCGAAGTTGGAGCTCCGATATATATTCTTTACTCTATCTGCTCCAAAAATGCTGTCGAAGAAGCTCAATACGCTCAAATCGAGTCAGAGAATTGATGGACTTGTCTCGATACTCAGGTGACGGCAGCGATGTCATAGGACGTCCAATTAAAAAATGTCCGGGTGTGAGCGGCGTCAGTTCTTCGGGGTTTGATGATAACGGCGTTAGTGGTCTGGAGTTCAAAATGGCTTCAACCTGAACCATCAAGGTAAGGTTACAGAGGCCCAGCACTCTGACTAAGTGATGCTTGGTTGATTTAACACCAGCCTCCGCAAGGCCAGCGAAACGAGGAGAATATGCAGGAATACAGTGAAAGGTAATTCCTTCCTTAGCCATCTCCTCAGACAGCGAATCGCAACTCGCCTTAAGAAACCTAGAAAGGTCATTAGATGCACCAACAAAAGAGGTCCCATTATCCGAGTAGATATTTTTCGGCTTTCCTCTACGTGAGATGAACCTATTTAACGCCAGAGTGAAACTTTTGCTTGTTAATCACCGACTAATTCAAGATGAATTGATTTTGTAGAAAAACAAACGAAGATAGCTATATAAACTTTTACTAATTTACAGCCACGACCTTGGCGAACAGCTGACTGAATAGGACCTGCATAGTCCAAGCCTATATGTTCAAAAGGAAAACCTGTTAGAATCCGCTGCTGCGGTAAATCTCCCATTTTAGGACCTCGGTTTTACCTCTAAATCGGGAACAACGAACACATTGTTTACAGCACATCCTAGCTAAATCGCGACCTCGAATGGGCCAGTACGTATCTCGTAAAGACGCCAACAATAACTGGGGTCCAGCGTGGAACAATCTTTTATACTCATAATTAAAAAGTAACTTAGAAAAATGATGACTAGATCGAATAAGAATCGGGTGCTTTTTATTATAAGGAAAGTCTGAATGTTGTAATCTACCTCGAATCCGCATAATATTATTCTCGTCTAGAAAAACGTTAAACTTATTTAATTCACTTTTCATGGATAACGGTTTCTTATTAAGTAGTCAGTTGGAACATGTCTCCACTCACAGCCCCCAGTTTTATCTAAAATCTCGGCAACCCTGTTACGAACAAACTGCGGCTGTAATTTGTTTGGTAACATTTTTAGCCACCCTAAAACAATAGTGGAGTCAGTCCAAAAGAAAGTGCGCCGCGCGCTGACTCGTAATGCTGCCACGACCTTTTCAAAGATGCGAACACGTTGCTTGAGATGAACGGTGCAGGTTTAATGTAACAATATCACACATGTAGGTAGGCGGTTGACAATTGTAAAAAAAAAGGAATAAATAAAATCTATTAGCTAACATCTTCGTAGCCTCAACATTGAAAGAATGTGATTTTCTGCAGGCGCTTGCGCGAACATAAAGTCAAACTCAAACTCAAACTCAAAAGCATTTATTTCAATTAGACCATTACAGGCACTTTTGAATGTCAGAAAAACAAATTAGGCTAAGCTACAGTCACAGACACAAGGCATAATAACTTGTGAAAGTACTGTAGTTGCCCATTCCAAAGTGTAGATCTCTATGGAGAAGAATGGGCAAGAAACTCCATGGACACTCTTTTCAATCAAAATATTGTTACAAAATCTTGGTTACATCATTCATATTGAGATTATAAATATATGTGAGAACGATGTAGAAATACGTGCACGTTAAGAGCGTCCAGAGTAAAATATTATATCAACAATTTAAAAACAAAGTAAGTAGTTAAAATAAACCGTGGCAGCTTTGAGATGACCAGTCCCAACCGACAGCGCCCGTTCACGAGCATGACGCATGAATCAGCCCCATTCAGCTCAACCATATTGAAGGAAGCTAAATGACCCGACACACCCGCCACCATCAGCGAGACATTTTAGTGAGCATGACATTCTCTCACCCACCAGGGTAAATTCAAGTCAATGAAAGATAACCAAATGTAAATGGTAGCTTTACAGTACATAGTACTCACACATGTGCTATGCAATTATATAATACTAAGATATTGAGTCTATACAATGCAAAGATATTATTACAATCTTCTGCAGCTTCCACAATAACTTCACATGGTAATTAATTAGTTTGCCCCTATGGTTGTGGAGCAGGACCAGCATTGAGCCAAGCATTTTTATCATCAATGTAATCCCCTAACTTATAATATGCTTGCCTACATAGTGTGCGTTTTATACAAGATTTAAATTTCGTCTCATTTAGTTTTAGAATGTGGGGAGGTATTTTATTGTAACATTTTAAACAGTACCCCATAAAAGATGAGTCTACTTTAGCTAGCCTAAAACCTGGCTGTACTAGTTGGTCTCTGTTTCTAGTACTATAGTGGTGCCTGTCACCTCTTTTACTAAATAAATGCAGATTTTTCCTAACGTACATGATGTTTTCATAGATGTATTGACAAGGTACTGTCATGATGTTAATTTCTTTGAACAGTTCTCTTAGAGAATCACGCCTACGTAGATGATATAAGGCTCTGATAGCTCTTTTCTGCAGAATAAATATAGACTCGATGTCTGCAGCCCGTCCCCATAGTAAAATACCGTATGACATAATACTATGAATTGACGGATTTTTCTAACAGCATATGCTGCTGAACTCAGCCGTTCCTGCAAGAGATGTTATATGCGGACCCCATTGTAGCCTTGAGTCGAGCGTGATCCCCAGAAAAACAGTATCTTCGACGAATTCTAGTTTCTCTTGATTCAATACTATGTCACTAACAATACTTTTGACATTCGGTAGAGCAAATCTCATGCATTTCGTTTTTTTCCCATTTAATACTAAATTATTCGCGGTGAACCAATCATGGACCTGCAGTAGGGCGTTATTTACGTCGTCAAGATTTGTGGCACGTCTGTTTATCTTAAATATTAAAGAGGTATCGTCAGCAAACAACACCATTTGTGGTTGGTTTTTAAATAAATGGGGTAGATCATTTATATAAACTAAAAAGAGGAAAGGACCTAATATTGAACCTTGCGGTACACCCATACTTACTTTTAAACCCATTGAATTGACACCATTTATGTGTACTTGCTGATGTCTATCGTTCAAATACGATTTCACTAACCTAATCGCAAGTTTCCCTAAACCGTAATGTTCGAGTTTAAAGAGTAGGGTTTCGTGGTTTACGCAATCAAATGCTTTCGAGAGGTCACAAAAGATTCCTATGGCATCTTGTGCCTCTTCCCACGCAGTAAATATGTGTTTTAATAAGGTAACACCGGCGTCAGTCGTACAACGTCCTTTGGTGAAACCATACTGCTTCTCATGTAAGATTTTATTGGTGTTAAAGTGGTTGAGCATTTGATTAAGCATAACCTTTTCAAAGACCTTGCTGAAAACCGGCAACACGGATACGGGTCTATAGTTATTGGTGTCTTTTCTGTCCCCGGATTTGAAAAGTGGTATTACTTTACTGTATTTCATAAGGTCCGGGAAGACCTCCCAAAGTATGCCCGTTATTGTGTTTCCAGATACAATTAGCAACTTTCAAGATTCAATAATTCAATAAAGGTTAAACTAACTATATACATTAATAATTAAAAACTATTAAACTAAAATAAATAAACTAATAACAAACTATAAAAGGGCATCGAAAAACTAAATAAAGCATGTACTATTATAAGTTACGTTTGAAATCATGTGAGTTATACATACATACACACTAGTGATCGCCAATGAACGTAATTCGACCGCAATTCACTCTATAACATGAACGTTAACTATGCCAAATCTCATCTTTTATCAGAGTTTTTTCATCACGTATTAATGTGAAATCTTCCCTACCTATACAATTTATTTATTTCACTGATTTTTGTACCTACCACCAATAAAGACTCAAAAGGTAATGAATGGTTTTAGAATAAAACAACGCAATATCGCTCCCGCTTATCACTAAGCAACCGACTTAATTTAAATTTTTAATGTGCTCGACGTTTCCACTTGGCGAGGGTTCTTTTGTTTCGTAGTGACGTTGTTCAATGTTGTATATTGTAATGCCACCTACTTCCATAATGCATGTCGTTGCTAGTATATCATATTTTTATCCACACAAAAATTATAAAACATTAAACTCAGGGCTTACTGATAAAAATTAACCGTTTGACACACTTGATCGTTTTTTTACAGATTGATTTAAAGTTGATGTGATTGTCATAAAATTACTTGCTCTTGATAGGCCATTGATAATTTATAATTTAAAGCACCCCATTTAAGACCGCCCAACGAATTTAGAACTAGTGTTTGCAAAGGGCTGACGAGGTAGACGACCTGACCTGATCAAGGTCCGTCAAGTGATACTACGCAGCACTAACATAAAAAGAGAGATTTCTCTCAGATTAATGATCGCAAAGCAATGTTATCAACGCCAGAAGTCAAACGAAAGGAAACAATGATAAACAACATGGGCTTATCCCAGTATTATCGGAATCAATAAGTTGCGAGCGGCTGACAAATGACGCGCGATTTAAGACAAGCCCTACGTGGACCCGGCCATTGTAGGGGTTTTGGAGTGATAGATGATAATCGACGAAGGGTGATGTAAGTTATGGGAAATCTTACTGAGTTTGATGGTACAGTTCGTGCGATTCGTCCTGGGAACGGTCAATGTGCGAGAGTACGATCTAAATGCTCGTTTTTAAGGATGGCAAACTAGCTAATTGAAAATTTCAATTGTCTAGTTTGAATATTAGTCACACATACTACTACACACACATAGTAGCAACCAAATAAGTTGATTTTAATCGATTGCTCTTTTCGAGGTAAAGATCGGGGAGAAACCAGAACAAATGGACCATATGCCGGAAGCATTATAACTGTAACCCAAAAAAAAAACTGTGTTAATGGTTGATGCTTATTAGTGACACCCATTTAATAATGAGGGTGACCTGACTGGAAGACCAAATTAAAAATAATAACATATAACCCTTCGCCCGAATTAAAGATTTTTTTTTTTTAATTTGATAACAGTTTAACTGGTTTTGTTAAGCCTGTTCTTCAAATGACCATAGTCGTAATTTTAATACAATCGACCAAGGTTAAACAAAAAATCTTCATCGTTCGACATTCAACCTAATATAAAACAAAAACATTGTTCTTTTCTTTGCAGGTGTGGTTTCAGAACCGTCGTGCGAAGTGGAAGAAACGCAAGAAGAGTACAAACGTGTTCCGTTCTCCCGGCGCACTACTGCCATCGCACGGCCTGCCGCCGTTCGGCGCCGGCGACGTGTGCGGCCCCGGCGTGTTTGCCGACAGACCCTGGTCTATGCCAGCCGGTGAGTTGAATTGGGAAAACAGAAACTTTGCCGCTATTCCCACGCGCGAGAGAATTGCGGCGATACATATGCGACGATATAGTATCGCCGTGTGGGAGACACTCACCCTTGGTGATGACGCCTGTGAGGTAGCAATCAGTCCAGTACTACTAGGCGTTATTTAAAAGCTTAAACAAATTCATTTTTCGAAATAGTTTCTTTGACTTTTTGTTGAGATACGGGAAATATTCACACTACCGTCATACGTGTTTTAATGAAAAATCACGTCCTATGTTAGATACCCCAATGTGATTTATTATACGTGGAGGGGGCATGCCAAGTACAGGCGGGCCTTTCAGTGAGGTATTTGTGAGTGGAAAGCGGAGAAACTTAAGTCGGAGCAACCTCGTAAAACCCCACCCCTACACCCCCAAAAAAGATCCCCATCACCACTCCCCCAAAGAAGACACTCCTATCCACTCTCCTCAAATTCAAATCCAAAACCGCAACTACGCAGCAGGCAAAGTAGCCTGAGAGAGCCCTGGAGAGCTCAAGAAATGCCACCCATAAAGTGCTTCAATAAAACTACGGAGGCAAAGGCTTGTATCCAGCGCTAAACCACAGGTCGACAGCTCCCGGAACCTGAACAAGGGAATAAAAGACGCGCTAACAAAAGCAGACGACAGGCTCTACCAGTTTGTCACGGATTAAAGGAGAGGGGCTAAACATCCGGAGAGGCAGCCGAAGACCCCCAAAGACCTGATGCTGGCCTCGGTCGCACAGACAGAGCTCATTAAACAGCTTATGCAGAACCTCCAGCAGCATAACAAGATGTTGGAGGAATGCCAGCTGCACACACGGGCTCTATCGGAGTACCTAAAACAGGCACCTTGCTTTATCACAGGCCAGGGCCCTCGTTCGCCGAGATGGCTGCCATTCCAAAACATCTTCACTCAATGCACATGGCATCAGTTAATGACAAGAACACCGAGGAATGAGAAGAGAAAGGTTATTGAGAAGCTTAGGACGGCAGTGGAAGCGAGAAACGAGGGTACCAGGGTGGAGAGGTTGCGGAAGGCGAGAAATCAGAAGGTGGTGGTCGGCTTCAGGACCAGGGAGGAGCTAACTCGGGTGGCCGAGCCTATTTCATTATAGCGTCCTCTCTTGCCACTCAGATGGGGAGATCATCGAGGCGTTAAGGGGCCAAAACTACCATCTGGTAGGGGATGAACTGAGGATGGGGGTAAAGCACCGTCGCATGATGAAGACCCTCACATTGTTATGACGTGTCATCTTGCAGGTGTGCCCTTCTGTGCGGCAGAGGCTGATGACGTACGCGGGTCGAGTGCACAATTGCACATCGACTTGCAGCGGGTACGTGTTCTGGACCAGTCCCTTTGATTCACACTGCTTTCGACAGCGAGTGCTCAATTCGCGTGAAGTGGGACGCATTATTGGCGCAGCATCGATGGCGTACCTCTGAGGTCCAACTAGCGGAAACAGGAAGCGACTCATCCAGGGATTCCCAAACACACCTGAGTTCTCGGAAGAACTACCAGGTAAACCAAGCTAATCTGCAGAGGAAGAACCTAGCAACCCATGAGCTCATGATTGTGGCTATAGAGTGGAGGGTTGCATTTGCACAGCTTCAGTCTTGCATCCTTATAACCCCACCCACATACGGCTATGTGGGTGGGGTTAAAAGTATATAAGAGGACGCTATAATGAAATTGGCTCGGCCACCTGAGTTAGCTCCTCCCTGTTCCTGAAGCCGACCACCACCTTCTGATTTCTCGCCTTCCGCAACCTGTCCACCCTGGTACCTGGTAGCACATACGGCTATGTGGGTGGGGTTAAAAGTATGCAAGACTACCGGGCACCGAAAGTCTACCAGTGCGCTGAACAAGGAAATGGAACAGAAGAATGGAACGAAAACGGCAAAAGTCGGCAAAGGAATAAATATTAATAGAGCCCCTAAAGATTATATAACATCAAAAAATCTAATTGGTGACAATTTTATGAGAAATTGTCCCAATCAAATTGGCGCATGCCAATTTAAATTCAGTAGAAGTAAAATTAATAAAAAAAATAGATTTAGATCATAATGTAAAATATATATAATTATATTTTTGCGGGAAGTAGGACCGGGAAGGAATGTGGGAGGGAATCGTATAAGGTCATAGGACGGACCGCCAAAAGACAGGAAGACTTGCCGTTGGTGAAAGATGGAGGGCCTTTTCGAGACCTTCTAACCCGAAGACCCCTACAGGAGGGAGAAAACGCCTACCACCGTCGGACACGTGAAGCGGCCTGTCGTGCAAAGGAGTGGGCGCATGATGAACTCCATGACCAAGCGTTTATATCTCTGGAGGTGAAAACCGCGGTGGAAAGTTTCAACCTAAAGAAGGTACCCGGGGCAAGCGGTCTCACAGCCGATATCTGTGCCCAGGCTACATCCCGGGACCCAGGGACGTTACTTGCACTGGCCAACAAGTGCCTGGAGCACGGACACTTTCCTCGGGCCTGGAAAGTGGCCACAGTGGTAGTCCTCCTTAAACCCAGCAAGAAATCCTACACCGGGTGGTGTGGGAATCCTTTTGTACGTCGTACAGGCCTGCCAGTCTTAAACAAAATGCTGGGAAAGATGTTCGTAGCGAGGGTCAAGTGGCACCTGATCCTGCGGCTCAGTACTCGCTAGTTTGATTTTATGGCCCATAAAAGCACCGATCTTATGGAACCTGATCCTGGACCCCCTGCTGAAGCGCCGGAAGAGCATGGCGTCCACTGCTAGGCGTTCGCCGATGATGTGGTGATGATCTTCGACGGTGACACAGTGTTGGAAGTCTAGAAGCAGGCCAATACCGCCCTCGAGTATGTTCGGGTGTGGGGGCGTCAGAAACAAGCTGAAGTTTGCACCACAAAAAACTTGTGCAATGGTGATTACCAAAAACGTGAAGTACGATGCTCCACTCCTGAGAATGGGCGGGGTAGACATTAGCAAGTCTAAGGAAATAAAAATATTTGGGCTCACCGTTGACCATCAGTGCACTTAACACCCACGTCGCAAACGTTTGCAGAAAAGCAGTAAGCATTCACAAACAGCTGGCACGTGCGGCCAAAGTGAGCTGGGGTCTCATACGGAGATCATCCACACCATATATACGGCAGTAGTGGAGCCGGTGATTGTGTAAAGCACAACAACATCGGAGTCCAGAAAAGCCTCAACACGATCCAACGAGGATTCGCGCAGAAGCTCTGTGAATCCTACCGCATCGTTGTCGCTGAACGCGTCCCTGGTGCCAGCGCTCGGATAATCCAACTTGACTTCCGAATTCAGAAGGCAGCCACTCTGTGTGAGGCAAAGAGAGGGGTGCCACAACCAGCACTTGCGGGTAGGGAGGTGGAGCGTGTGGTGGCATTTACAGAGACTCTGCACCTGGCGAAACATACGGTCATGGAGATAAAGTAGAAGACCAGACGAATTCAAGCAGTCAGAGTGGTTACAGACGGCAGCAAGATTGCGGGCAACGTCGGAGCAGCACTGTCACTTTGGGACCGTGATGCCGAGAACAAGTCCGTCAAACTTAGCTCGCCGTCGTACTGCACAGTCTACCAGGCGGAACTTTTGGCCATATGTGTAGCCACGCGTGAAATTCTCAAGCGCAAAGAGGGAATCTTCGGTAGTGTGTTTCGTACAGTGTCTCAAAGGTCGCACTATAAACAGTCACAAACTAAGGTTGCCTCCACGCCCTGGCTGTGGAGGCGAGAGCGAACGTTGGCGCGGTTTTATACTAGAGCAAAGAAGTATACTTATTCTGGGCTAATGCATGTGCCAGGCTAGAGGGCAGTGAATGCGCAGACCAACTCGCAAAGGAAGCTGCACTCCGGTCCAAAACGAGGCCGGACTATGACCGCTGCTCGGTTTCATTCGTCAAGCGGCAGATCCGTGTGGGTTGCTTAACGAATGGAACTGGAGGTACCGGAACGGCGAAATAGCTTCCGTGACAAAAATCTTCTTCGCAGATGCAACACCGTCAAAATTGGTATAGGTTTAACCAACCGGCATCGTAATACAGATCTTTACGGGGCACTGTGGGTTCTCCAAATACCTGCACCGTTTCAAGTATGATGCATGATGGGTACCCCACCCATCAACACCCCAACATTTTTTGCAAAAAAGCTTTTTTATTTCCCAACTGCATATGATTGTTGGGGTCGAATTCTAGTCTAACCGGAAGCAGCTTAATACTAATAATGTACACCTATTTGACCTCTACAAAACAGTTGCGCATTCACCTAAAATACAACCTTGGATTTTAAAATAACCATAGCTTTTAATCAACTTTTTACTCTCATACCTGCAGGTTTAGGTCAGCTATCGCAAGGTGGCGTGTCTATGGGCGGATTCGGCGCGGGAGGATTGCCGCAGCTAGCAGCAGATCTCAACCCCTCGCTGCCCATCAGCTCCGTCGCTTCAGGACAGCCTTACCAGGGACATTACCCACTCAACTCACTCGGTTAGTACAATCAAACTGCAGAAATACTGATTTGACTATCATGTCCTCGCGTTATGAGGAATTTGGTGTTTCAGGTAGCTAAACAAACAAGAAAACGAAAAGAAAACAGTACAAAGACATTGTTAGGTTTTATGAGTTACAAAAGTATGTGCAACAGTATATTGATCATCTAGAAAATTGGTTCTCAACCTTCGTCGACGGACTACCAGTGGTTCGCAAGTGCTTAAAATAAAAGAAAATATAAAAATATAAAAGAAAATATAGTGAAAATGCCTTAATAATACAGAAGATGGACCTTTCGAACGCGATCGACTCCTATAAAATTGTGCGAACAATACAATAATACAAGCGTCTGGCATCGTTACATCATCTTCACGCACGCACGGTGGGTTCTCCGAATACCTGCACCGATCAAAAAGAGGTTGGATACCACTGGTCTTATAAGGACCATTAAGTAGCCTTTGAGTTTTTTAATAATTTACGGACGGAAAAGTTGTTATTCCCCAGTCAAACTAGTCGAAGTCTGCAATGACGAAACAGATATAACTGTTAAACAAATACGAAAATTTCACAACGCAACCAAAGAACCTTATGGTTTTAGGTGAAAATCCTAATCTTTCTTTTCTTACAGGAGGATTACTAAATTCCATCAAAATTGGATTACAATTGGAGTTTAACTGATGTTACTTTGAATTCGAAAGTTTTGAAAGGCCAGCATAGATGTAGGTAGAGAATATTGTTTGCGTCGTATAACGTGAAGACATGACGTTCTTTGGAACTAATCCAGCTGGTTTTTAATGACAAATGTGTGTGCTTTTGCAGGAGACACGATGATGTCGTACTGCAACAACATCAGCCAGCAGCAGCAGGGCGCGCTGGAGGGCTCGCCCACCCCGCCGCATATGGCACACTGTGGCAACAACAACTCGCCCACCGCCTCCGGTGAGTACCCCAACCATATATAATAACATGCCGCCGCACCTGGTACGCGGCGCCTGAAAACGGCAGCTTTTAAAGCTCAAAGCTCAAATTTTGTTCAGCACCTACCCCGACTTATTTCGCCGATTGTTGGCCCGTGCGGAGACGCTCTTGTGGACACCTCGCACGCGCGTCCAGCTAAAATAAGACAGTGTGGTCGGCAAAAATCTCTAATTGTTTTTAGCAGTGTAAACGGGATTGGAAGTCCATATAGCGCGTAGCAACGACTATTTTATAGATTTTGACAAACGGTCGTCCATTCAGTGAACAATACAATTAGCAACTTACTGTGGTTGCCTCCTTTACAGGGATACAGAAGTACCAGTCTCCGCCTGAGCGAATATTATAGTCTTGGTACAAGGGTCGGTTCGTCCTTTACGCTCCTAAACCAAAACATGTTTCACACCCCATCTAAATGCAAGCTCGCAGAGCTCCAGGCCCATCGTGATCGGCGGAGAATGTTAGGTGCCCCAGTCGCATTGCGGAGGCGAGAGTTTGCCTAAATAAGAAAAAGCTTAATTTGGGCAACTCGCGCAACCTCAAGGCGGAGATTGACTACGGTGCTCGAGGCCATTGACAGGCTTTTTGAGTTGGTCAAGGAGTCCGGAGCAAGGCAGGGTTCCTGCCACACCCGCAGCCGTACCGGTACCCGCCGCTGGCAGTCCTCGATCCAATCCCAATGAGATCCTTGCTGGCCAGACTGAGCTCATCAATGCCATGAAGAAGAATATCTCGGATTTAAAAGAAAATTCTGAGAAACTGGAACGAGTCCGAGACAATCTAACAGGAAGAGTCTGGAGGAGAGGATCTACGCGAGGGTAGCGTTCGTGAGTAAAAGCCACACCGGAGCACAGACCCTAGAGCAAACGACGCTGCACTCCAACGTGGTCTCCTCGACACAGGAGTTGGACACGGCGGATGAAATCCTCGAGAGGGTTCGAAAAGCGGTGGATGCGAAGGAGGGGTGAGCTTTGAAAGTCACGAAGGCCGAAGATAGGAAGATAATCATGGGGTGTGTAACTCAGGAAAAGAGATGCAAAATAATGGAGCGATTAGAGGCGGCCAGAGAAAATCTCGCTGTCGAGGAAGTGAAGAATTAGGACCTGCTTCTGATTAGTAGGGACGTGTTGAAAAAACATGGCGACGAAGAGGTCGTAAAAACACTGAAGAATCAAAGCCGGGAGATTTTTCACGGTGTCGGCGACGAGGACCAAAGGACCACAATGAAGTATGCGGTACTTTAGGAAGACCCGTAACCCCCACATGAATCACAAGGTCCAGGTCAACCTGCAACGAAGTCAGCTTGCCAGTAAGGCTGAGGCTACAGATTTTCAACACTGGGAACTTTCCCGCCTTCGACAACGTTCGGGCAGGCATTAGACTTGGTGGATGGCTGGCCGATGGATGAGGGTCTCCGACCACAACAGTATTACTTTCTGTATAAATTTAACTAAATCTAAAGGATCTCGTAACCACTTGTGTTTACAACACAAAGAAGACAAATTGGAGCCAGTTTTGTGAGAAACTACTGTATATAAAAGAAAAAAAAACTTATGAGATAGCGGTGACGTAAACCGCATCAGAGAGCTGGAAGGAGTTCTGCGGGAAGCAGAACAGAGAAGGGTTCTGGGAGGGAATTAACAGGGTAATGGGAAGGGTCGGAAAGAGGGAAGGATCTGCCACTTCAGATGGAAGGAAAACCACTCGAGGCGAAGGCTTCCGTAAGGCTGTTGGTCGAGACGTTCTATCCCGTAGACCGAGAAGAAGACGATACCATAGACCACCGTCAAACAAGGAAACAGGCGGAAATAGTAAACGCGTGGAGCCATGGGGAACGACATGACCCACCGTTTAACCTAAGCGGTAGCGATCTATGGGATCATTCAACCCAAAAAAAACCTCGGGAGCTGAAGGCTTCACGGCTGACATCTGCAGTCAGGCGGTTCACTGTGACCCTAACTACTTTAACCGATTGGGCTATTGTCTGTCCTAGGGAAAGTGTACGAATATCTACCTACCAGTCTACGACACGAGGTGACAGAGCGGGGCTAGGGAACAAAATATCCACCACTGACTCGCCCTGCATCCGCACACACGTGGGGACAGAACCGAATTAGGACGACCAGGCCTGTCTCCTAGCCCAGTTCTCCACCATCCTACCTCGCGCGTCTATGCAACGAGAACCTCAAGCCAAGTTCTTGACATTGAAGTCCCCGAGCAGAAACACGGGAAGGTAATGACATGAGATATGTATTAAGAGATACCTAGCTAAGAGCAAGGAAGAGAAAGAATACCTCGATAAATTATTGAACTCAGCTAACCCATTTTCAGCAGAGCCTGAAGAAGAGATTAACTACAGTAGAGATCAAGGGTGCTTGGTGTATGTAGAAACCGACACTCCTAGGAACTTATTCTCATATGTCAGAAAGCCAAATAGGACCGTATTGAATTCATTAATGAAGGGAAGCTTTGTGACAGAGAAAAGTAACGCATCGGCTCTTAGATAGCTAGCTAGGCTGTTAAATCGTGCCCTTTATCTCGGGTCCCCATATAAAATACCTCTTAATGAGTATTGAGGTTATAGGTGCACATATGGAGCTTCAAAGATCGAATATTGACCCCAGAGGAAGAGGCGAAATATGAATGAAATTTGGTAAAAAGGACGATGATACAAGCGGAGACTTTGACTTACCAATGTAAAATGTGTTTTCTCCGAATTGTAAATTAGTTTTGTATTTGAATGTTTTGATAAAAGAGTCTTAATAGATATCGATGCGGGAGATATTATAGTGCATATGTGTGTACGCAAACACAGGTGTACTCTGTTCTGCTCTTACTCAAATTGCAAATTGCAATCGGACGGCATGCCGATGCACAAACCGCCAATTTCCAAACTTCGGGTTGCTGCCGAAAAGTGCGAACTATAGTTAGCAAGACTTGGTAATCGAACCCCACGATCAGTAGTCGCGTTTGCGGTCTATAGCTAATATAGAATCGATAAATCATCATCATTATCCTGCCCCTATCCCTTCATTCGGGCTTGGTGCAGCATGTCTTCATCTTTAACCGATTGTTGATTTTGTTGAATGTTGTGCAGGTAACGGTGGCGAGCCGGTGGAGGAGGAAGTCTGGCGCGGGCACAGCATCGCGGCGTTGCGGCGGCGCGCGTCCGAGCTATCCGCCGCCATACCGCCCTACCTGCAGCTCAACTACGACGCGCACAGCCCCGTCTACTGACCGTCTCACTCCGTCTTCTGACCGCACCCTCCCTTCTGACTGCATAACTGGTGTAAACCGGTGTCCTCTTGAAGCAGTATTGTTTTAATCTAACTTTAGCGTGGTGAAGAAATGAAACTAGACACCTTGTTTAGCTGCATCTTTTTTCTACATTAATGTGACATTACAGTAATACTGCTATAAGAGGTGGTGCAACAAGCCTTGATTTTATTTAACCGGGATCTGACAGCAAACAGTTCTTCAGTACAGATATTTTACCTCAGACATAAACCTATGTCAACGAGTATGAAGGTTACTGCAAAATCAGAGGTAAACTACCAAAAAATGACAGTAGTGTGCCGCATCTCAAAAAAATTCTACTTAAATCTGCATACTCAATATCGTCATGTAGTATATCTTAAAGCTAACTTATCCTTTGACGTCCGGACTGGTTACATGACGGTGGAATCAAGCGCTAACGGCTCATGAAGTCATGACACAAATCAGTTCAATTTTCTGTATCTACTGAACCTAACAGAGGTTTATAAAAGGACTTATATTCAAAGTATACGAAGGATAAAATAATCGCCAAATATACGATTTTGATTAATTCTTTCATAAAAAGCTGTAGGTATCCTAAAATACGAAACAAAAAAAGGTAATATGGGTAGATCACGGCGCGTCAGGGATTTACTAAGAAAATCAGACTTCTCATCTTGATTAAAACAAAGATAATCTCAACTTCAAGTATACGTATAGCTACACATCCTCCAGCGCTAGGGCGACAATGATTACGATTATTCAGAAACATTATTACCTACTTACTTACTTACGATAAAATTGTGAGCTGTATTCGAGAAAATACATGTATACGCATTCGTACAATAATAAATTATAGTTTAATATTAAGCTATTTATTGTTTAAGTAACGAGTATAAAGTATTAAATAGTGTTAAATAGCAGTAATATTAATGTATGTATTTACGCGAGTGTGTCGTACTCAAGGTTATAGAGTTTAGGTACGGATTTCCAACATTCCAAATTCAAATGTAGGATAGTCTACAGTTATAGAAAATACAGAACATATTTTTGTTTATTCGGGCTTCGTCGTAAACCGTTTATTGATCTTGTGGAATAACGTAATCAGTATTAACTGCATTTCTAAATAGAAACTTAAGACTGAGCCCGAAATCTAATAGATGAATTTACACATACCTAGTGCAGCCAAAATACAATATTTTATGAATGCAATAGGGAATGTGATAGTAATTTTAAATGTGTCCCAATTTATAAAGCTGCTTGCGAAGATTATAAATATAAGCTGATTGAACAGTGTTTCTCCCAAAAGTTTTATTCTAGACTACTGATAAATAGTTATACGACAAAAGAGGGTAATTTAGAACAGTGTTTAACATTATACGAAATAATTCTGAGTACACTGTGATTCGGTGTATCTCAGAATTCAAGAACGACATATAATCCAGACCTTATACTGTATACGGTGTTTCGATCCAAAGTATGATTTATGTGTGTAAATGTATAGCTAGGTATATTCAATATAGATAAACAAAATTGGAAACTCACGGCCACTGTATTTTGAACATTTCTGTATTAGTTGCAAGTGGTTGATAGTTCCTATTGTGTTTATGGGCTCCGGAGAGGCAGATCATTTTGTTATTTTATGTACGTAGTTTTGTTTCAATTATTAATCCGAGAAGTTATTTCCGTCCGTTATTTTGTGTGTGTAAGTAATAATGCTTTGGTTTACATTAACATTATTCGGAGCCGCCGTCGTTTTATTTAGAATCTCTTAATTTTAAGTATAATCTGTATAATAGTTACTTTATTTACAGATGCCAAAGGGAATCTAACAAATTTTTGGAGTAACTAACAATGAACGCAATTTTGCTGTACACTTTTGCATAATTAAATTCCCGTTTTTTTATTATTAGTAAAGGACTGAGTGGTCACTAACATTTAAAACAAATAATATTTTAACTGAAAACAAGAACTCGCTCGCTCCGTGTACGTATAGCCTACATTTTAGAATTAAAGTACTAGTTTATAAGTATTATTATACATACATACAATAAAATAGACAATGTTCACTGAAGCGTTTCATTTCTAAACAACTGACATTTTTCACCAGTCCCTCAAAACCGACAGCTTCAATAACAAGGAAATTAATTGTTTTTCCAGATTATTTCCTGTGAAGTCGAAGATATAATTATGTTTTAGTGGTCCAGAAACTATTGAGTGTCTGGATACATGGGTCGATGATCTTGTGTATATGGAGATACTAACGCTGGTATTGTCAGTGCCTGACTCAGCTCAAGTCGAACTCGACACGCCCCAACTTGGGCGGAGTTGGGGCATGTCGAGCTCGACATTATAATTATACATTGACAGTTATAGTTTGTTTATAAATTGACAGTAACTCCCACGACTCGAGAGTTCTCATAAGGAATCATCTGTTAAATTTGCGGTACCGGAAAATTATTAATATGACAGATGATTTCATAATTACAGGCCGTTTGTCCACCGCCGCCGTCACCTGGACATCACCGAGGAACGTGATGAAAAGTTTGTCCTCTGCGACCGAACTCGGCAGTTCAATTAGGTTTCACTGTTGTGAAGCGCGTTTTTATAGCAATAAAACCAACTAGGAGAATGGCTAGATTGAACCGGTGGCAATTTCTTCGAATCGTCTGAACAGAGCGAGTGTCGTCTAGATGTTATGAAAACGGACTGGCTAATGAGACTCTCAAACAGCGTGAGCACCGACTCGATATAATGACCAATAAGAACTGAACTTCCCCATCAACGTATTTAAAGACTGACGGCAATGTGAGAGCATAATTATGAATCATAGCGAGTTGAAAATGAGGAGCAGAGACGTAATCGCTTGGAAAACATGCGTGAGACACGACATAGAAATCACTTTATTGGGGAGGATGTCTCTCGGCCATGAACGTTTTTGCAGATGTGTAGAAAATTAATGTACCCCAAGTAGTGGAGCCATTTGGAAACTTCATATCGACGAGATTTACTATCTAATGAATAGGTAGAAATGAACAAAATTGTGACGTGTTCTCGATGCTCTAACAATCTGAGAAAACATGAAGTTCCCGCCCAAGCGTATTGGAACAAAAGGGACGTCGCACCTTTACCACCAGAACTAGGTTGTTTACCAGATGCAGAGCAACGTTTACTTACTCGAATGATTCCGTTTCTGAAAATTATTTAAGTGCAAAATAGGTTCAACCAAAATTGGTGTGGTTTTATTTGCACAAGGCGTTGTCGAAGTTGCTAAGCAATTACCACTTCCACTTACAGGATTGGTTATTTTAATACAATCAAGAGAGAACGTACAACAAAGACATAGACTGATGAGTCTCATCAAAGGCTTGTACAAGTACAAGAAAATCAATCCAGTAGGTTTGTAAACATAAACAACACGACACGTCCGTGTCCCTGTCATTTCCTTTTTTCAGCAACAAAAAGAAAAAGAACAACAAAAATCAATTCTCTGCCTGTTTATATCGTAAATTAAATAATTTAGAGTTTACTTTTCATGTGTTGTGATTGTGACTAAGGACCGTTTTCGAAAATTGTATTCTGTTCTCTTATATGATGGACTTCAATATGCTACTACCTACTGCTCCATAAAAAGAAGCGGTCTTACCCTTATTTGCTTGTGAAGTTGGCTTGAAATATAAACGTGAACGTGGACTACTACGAACGTTTATGTTCCCTTGAGAGAGAAAGAGCAACCAATGTGATGTATATCAGTATGAACAGATCCTTTTTGCGATAAAACTAGTGATCAGAATCTCACCAACTCAGAAATTGAAATGGCGCCTACTAGTACCTCCCTGCAAAACGAAAGTTAGAAGATCAAATAGTCGATCCGGACACCTTGTAAAATATAGAAGATGCTAAGAAACCGCGAATTGACCTGAACGCCAATAGAAAGTTTGCGTGTATTGCTTCCATAGTGGCTATGTATTATATATGTGTAATTACATACTCATGATAGTTGATACTTTCCCAATAAGGTGGCGTTCAGGCTGAAAGAATGGAAATTAATGAGACTACATCACCCTCTTCTTTTGCAAAGCATTATATTAATGTAGGTAACCATATAATCAGTATCATCTTCACACTCCATAATAATTTTCGCCAAAACACCAAAGGCGTTGTAACAAATATGTTCTAGGAGACTTCTGCGACATCTTTAAAACTTTTTTAGACAGACGAAATAAAGAAAAGGTGGACAGAGATTCTCACTGAAAACGAGTTGAATTAAGACTTTCAGCCCTGATCCAGATCCTGAAAATTGGTATGGTACAATGGGACCTTACCTAGATATATCCTCAGCATGTGCATTACGGTCTAATGAACTAAGATTAGGTCACAACAACATGCCTATATCTAAAGTGAATAGCCTTGACAAAAGTTTTCCCTCAAAATCCATTGGTCAAAAACGTGCAACAAAATTTAGAAGCAACATTGCGCGCTTCAAAATCGACAAAGACGCTGTTCCAATTCATCGTCAATACCACTCAACAAATATAAAACTATAGTGGCAAAAAGAAAACATTTTCCAATGATTTCGGATTTGGCAATGACAATTCACAAATCCCAAGGAGGTACTTTCGATGCTATTGTTTATGAATACAATCGTTCTCACTCAAGAGAATTGGTGTACGTTGCGTTATCACGAGTAACTAGTATAGGTTTGTTCTTAGTCACTGAAGAATACGCAAGGGCAAAAATCAAAAGAGATCAACTACTTATCGAGAAGATTTATCAATTGAATTGCTAATTAATTAATTTACCTGCAGCCGTTGCAGGGGCTGTGCTGCAAATTCTAATTTATTTATAATATTTATTTTGGTTTACATGTCAGTGGATTTTCGGTGTGTTTGAAGTTCCACGCTGAGCACACGACGCGCGACGCTTGGCTCCTCCTCACCTGCAGCCGTTGCAGGGGCTGTGCTGCAATGTTTTCATTGGCGGCCCGCTCTGAACCCTCAACCTGACAACGCTTTTTGTTTTTTTTTATTATTTTTTTGTTTTTCCAAATCGTGTTTCTGTGTCTGTAATCTTTGTTTTATATTAATTTAGTTAATTATATTTATTTTGTTTAGCTTTATGTCTAATAGTAGCAGCGATGTGGTGGGTGATAGTGCATGTCAATCTTCAACATCGTTGACGACCCTCGAGAGATGCCCGCTTTGTACCCAAGCACGATTTTTTAAAGGTAAGCGGGGTCTGAATGTGCACATTGGAAAAGTACATAAAGTACAAAACGCACCGACTTCAGACCCTGTTATAACACCCTCACCTATAGCACAGGCAATTTCCTCTATTGACCCACTTTGGAAAACCCTTTCAAAATCCAAAAACTCCGTTCCTGTATTAAAGCGAGTTCCCCGAGGCGCTAGACCGCTTGTAGCACAAAACTTAGCAAGTTGCGTGCGCTGTGCCGTCCGGGAGAACTCGCTAAGTGCTTGGGAACAACTGTTCACCTTCCCTTACCGAATTCTTCACGTGCAAAAGAATTTGGCAACCAAAAAATCTTTAACATCACAAATTAAAGAAAATTGTAATATTTCGGCTCAAGTTTTAGACACAAAATTATCGGCACAGAGATATACGCCCTCAAGAGGTATATCCCACCTGGTGGAAACGAAGTTAGGGGAAGGTGACATTAGCGGTGCAGCCAGGATTCTCTTTAGCAGCGATGTGGTGGCACCGTGCTCTCCAGAAACACTCGCGGCTCTGGAGTCCAAACACCCCGCCCCAGCGGATGGCCTTTCCTTTCCCGACCCTCCTGATTCGGACTTGCATTCCCTCACCATTACAGGTCGAGAGTTGGTCATAGCCGTTTGCTCCTTCCGGAGTGGCTCCGCAGGTGGCCTCGACGGCCTAAGTCCTCAGCATCTAAAGGACTTAATATGTTCAGGCGCCGGGGAGGCTGGTGAGTTGCTCTTGAAGGAGCTTACGGCTCTTATTAACCTTATGCTCTCCGGCAAGGTAAACGAGTCCGTCATCGACGTTCTGTACGGGGCCAATCTATGTGCCCTGCGCAAAAAGGATGGCGGAATTCGTCCCATTGCCGTGGGAACTACCTACCGTCGTATGGCAGCCAAGATTTGCTGTAAATTTTATGGTGAGGCTGTTTCGAAAAAATTTCAGCCCCTGCAGCTTGGATACGGTTCTAAAGGGGGCTGCGAGGCTGCCGTACACGCTTTGTCGACCTACCTAAATTCTGGCAAAGGTGAGGTCATCCTGAAGGTTGACATAAAGAACGCCTTCAATTCAGTGAATAGGGACACCTTGTTAACAGAAACTAAAAAAGAATTACCCCAAATTTATAGTTTTCTTTGGCAATGTTACAGATACCCATCTAAATTACTGTATCGGGACAACCTTTTGGAATCTGCTGTTGGCTGTCAACAAGGTGACCCCCTCGGGCCAGTGATTTTTAGTTTAGCTATTCACCCAATTGTTCGACAGCTAAATTCCAAATTTAACGTTTGGTATCTAGATGATGGAACCTTGGGGGGCGATGTAGATTCTGTTTTAAAAGATCTAAATTTCCTAAAAAATGAACTTCATTCCATTGGCCTCGACCTCAACCTTTCAAAATGTGAAATTTATGTAGCGGACAGTACCGACAGACAACAGACTCTATCAAAATTTAACGCCATAGCCCCCGGCATCAAAATTACAGAAAAAAGCTCTCTTCGTCTCCTTGGGTCTCCCATCTTTGAAAATTCTTTTCCCGATTTTATCGAGGAAAAAATTCAAAATTTCAATGATGTTTCGGAAAGATTGCTCGAAATTAACATACATTCGGCCATCACAATAATTCGTTACTGCTGTTTCAGTCCAAAATTGACGTATTTCCTTCGTGCTTCCCCTTTATGGAAGCACACTCCCCTTTTGGACAAAATGGATGAAATTATCAGACATACTCTAACGTCAATTTTAAATGTGGCTTTGGACGACCGAGCTTGGGCACAAGCTACTCTTCCTATTCGCATGGGAGGACTCGGCGTCCGCAAAATTTCCAGTATTAGTTTACCGGCTTTTATATCCTCGGTCCACGGCACTAAGAAATTAATCAGGAATATCCTGTCTTCCACACTGATTGATTTTGATGTGCCGTGCATGCCCGAGGCTATCGATGCTTGGAAACTCGCTTGCCCGAATACTGAAGAACCCGACCATCCATTTTCCCAGAGACGGTGGGACGAGCCGCTCTGCAGAGTAGTTCAGAGCAATCTGCTGAACACATCTGCTACTACTGCTGAGCGTGCGCGCCTGCGGGCTGTGGGTGAGTGGGAGTCGGGTCTTTGGCTTCACGCACTACCGTCGTCGAGCATAGGCACATTGTTCGACGACACAACCTTCCGCCTCGCTGTTTCTTTACGCCTTGGTGCCGCTTGCTGTTCTCCTCATCGCTGTCACTGCGGTGAAGCTGTCAACAACCTCGGTCACCACGGCCTGTCATGCAGCCGAAGTGCGGGCCGTTTTGCACGGCACGCAAATATAAACGACATTATCCGTCGAGCTCTTGTCACCGTCGGCGTCCCAGCTGTTTTAGAACCCAATGGCTTGGCACGCGACGATGGCAAGAGACCGGACGGCATGTCTTTGTTTCCTTGGAAGATGGGTAGGCCTTTAGTGTGGGACGCAACATGCGTCGATACTCTTGCGCCATCCCATCTTCCTAGCTCATCGTGCTGTGCTGGTGCTGCCGCTGCGGCTGCAGAGAACCTCAAGCGGCGTAAATATAGAAACCTGTGTGGTAACTATATTTTCGAGCCGTTTGGGGTTGAAACTCTAGGGCCGTGGGGTCCGAGTGCTCATAGCCTATTTAAGGAAATTTCGAAACGCCTAGTTGACGCTTCCCGTGACCCAAGGGCTGGCTTTTACTTTGGCCAGAGGCTAAGTGTTGCCATACAACGTGGCAACGCCGCCAGTCTCTTGGGCACATTACCATCTGACAGCGTTGAGGAGGAGTTTTTCGATGCCCTTTTATAGTTTGTTGTTAGTTTATCTATTTTAGTTTAATAGTTTTTAATTATCAATGTATATAGTTAATACAATAATAACAGATTAAATGTCAAAACTGTCCATTGAATTGAAACGATTACCTGAAAATCCTTTGCAAACATCACCAAAACACTTCTTGACTTTATTTTTAAGAATAGTAGATAGTCTATTTTTTAACCGACTTTCTTCAAAAAGGAGGAGGTTCTCAATTCGGTTGTATGTTTTTTTTTTTTTTTGTGTTTGCTACCTCATATATTATCTCCGTCGTTTCTTAACCGATTTCAAAAATTCTTCTTTTATGTGAAAGGATATACTTCCCGATTGGTCCCATAGAAATTTCATCAAAATCGGTTCAGTAATTTGGTATGTTTTCACGTTAATTGCTATATCACGCGACGACGCCTGAAGTTTTGCGTGTTTAATTTGACACACTTCCTGATTTCCGATTGAATTAAAAATTTGCACGCTTATGTATATCGCGTGATAGTACAATATATCGATGACATGGAGCTGTTCTGATGATGGAGCTGGACGGCGGCCTTAGGAACTCCGTTATGAAACGGCATAACCCCATCGAGTTTGAGCTCGTATGATTCGTCTTGACGAGTACTTTGTCTCTAGATAATATCCAGGGTCTGATGATGAAGCTGGAAGGTGGCCATAGGATCTCCATGATAAAACGACGTAACCGCATCAAGTTTGGGCTCGTTTGATTCGTCTGAATGAGTAGTTTGTCTATAGATGGTATCCAGGGTCTGATGATGAAGCTGGAAGGTGGCCATAGGATCTCCATGATAAAACGACGTAACCGCATCAAGTTTGGGCTCGTTTGATTCGTCTAAATGAGTAGTTTGTCTATAGATGGTATCCAGGGTCTGATGATGGAGCTGTTAGGTGGCCATAGGATGTGCGTGATAAAACGACATAAACGCATCGAGTTAGGGCTCGTTTGATTCGTCTAAATAAGTTGTTTGTCTTTAGATAGTATCCAGGGTCTGATGATGGAGCTTGAAGGTGGCCATAGGATCTCCGTGATAAAACGACGTAACCGCATCGAGTTTGGGCTCGTTTGATTCGTCTTAATGAGTAGTTTGTCTTTAGATAGTATCCAGGGTCTGGTGATGGAGCTGTAAGGTCGCCTTAAGAACTCCGCTATAAAACGACAACCCCATCGAGTTTGGACTCGCTTGATTCGTCTTGACGAGTACTTCCTTAAAGTTCTGGTTACAATATAAAAAATAATTCATGATTAGAATTTGTGTGGTATGCTAAAAAGTCTACAACTAAAAAGGGTAAAATAAAAAACTTTCTGCGAAAAAAAACCGACTTCCAAAAAAACACTAAAAAAAAACTAAAATAACTTTTTCTTAATTACTTTCGGAAGTCGGTGACTTTGTTTGTTTCATTGTAATTTATTGTCACCGACTTCCGAAAGTAATTAATTAATTATTTAATTAGTAATTATTTAATTTTTTTCATTCAATTGTTAAAGTTTGTTGCGCATGTAGATGATATAGGAATTGACGCTCGTGTTAAAAAGATGAATATGTTAATTTTATCAGAAACTCATATGGGTAACGATGAAATAATTGACATTCCGAATTTCAACTTTGCTTCGAGTTTCAGAAGAAATAATCGTCCAGCGGGAGGAGAAGCTATTTATCAAAATATTCAGCTATTATTACAGTTCACTATGGCACAAATTATATGGATGTGCACGCGAAATACACCAGCATGTTTAATGCTACTGTTTCTGATATCGGCGATATGTGTATAAGTCGTTGCCACTCTGGTGATAATCAGTTATTATCATTGATGGGTACGAGTTCTGTGTTAACAAAAAGACAAAGAAGAAGATAAACACTATAAAAAAATCAATATTCTACGCAACTCGCTCATTTGGTTAATGGACGGAACTTTCAGGACTTTTCCTCGGCTACACACACAACTTTATTCAATACGTGCTATAGTAGGACATAATTATGATACTAGGAAGACAAGAACAAAGATAGTTATAACCTCGTATTTTTACGAGAGTTGAAATCATACGCTGCAGAATTCGAACTGAATCCACAGCACTTATTAACAGATTTTGAAATTGCAATCATCAATGTAATTCGTATTTAGTTCCTAAATCCGAATCATCACATATCTGAAGGAAGTCGCCATTGTAAAAAAACAACGGGTAGCACTCCGGGAGTACCGGCAGAAGTGAAAATTTGAAACAACGCCATCTAGCTTAAATATCAGAAATTTCAATAGATTTCTGCAAGAACGAAAGATGTCGCTGCCTTAGAAAAAAACTTGGAACAACGCCATATAGCTTAAACTACACGCACACTCGCGCAAGCGCCCGCCGATTCGATATGACGATCTGTCGCGAGTTTAACAGTTTTTACCCATCTCAAAAAGTGCACAACGCCGCTAAAGAAGTTTTCACTTCAAAAATACCTTACGACACAGACGCTTCGAATGACACCTTTCAAATCTGTTGATCCTCTCAGATTTGAAACAAGTGTCGCCATTGGTTAGGTTAGGCTAAATTATTCAGATATTCCGGGTAAACCCCACCACACATCTGAAGAAACTTTAAAAAAAATCTTGCTTTCCAGACGCTTCGTATTACACCTGTTTCAAATATTTTATTTGTTGTATGTATTTTAAACATAATGGCGGCTTAGGGCACCGCACACTACATTACACAAATTATATTGGTTATAGTTTTTTCTTTATAGTTTCAATAGTCAATAGAATAAAAAAAAGACGTGTAACACTCGGAGACTGCCGTGGTAAAGCTATTGAATAGCATTTTTTATCAACTTATGTAATTATAATTATTTATTCACTTTCGTAGTGTCAGATATTGACAAGCCTAGGTTATTATTTTTAATCTACCGCTGGAGCCACCATTAGTTCCAGCAGTCTACCGCTCTATCTATCTACCGCTGGAGCTAGGAGGTTAGAAAAAATAATAAACTAGGTTTGTCAATATCTGACACTACGTTTTAGGCACTAGGTGTTAGGTTATTTTCGTTACGGAATTTCTGGATTCGGTCTCCACGCTCAAGGTCCGCGATAGAAGCTATGCAATAGCTTAAAAATTGAATCCGAGTAAAATGCCAATTGAAATTATAGCTGATTGTGAAAGTATAACCTTTTTCATCTCATTTGCAAACAATATTAATCTGAAACAAACTACATTATACAGACAAAAGAAAAAAAAGGATAAGATAACAGAACCATTAGACATGGATTTTGAATTAAAGACAGAATATTACTTCAAGAATACGATGTATTAGAACAAGGTAAACATATAATCAGATCATAACTTTGATAAAAATACGATACAAACAGAAGAATAATAATAATAACTACAAATTGTGAAGGACGGCACGGTTGACATATGTCGGGCATATGCCACCGTTCAGGCGAATAAATCCGTCAAATTATTTCCGGGTGTTCTTGTCTGGCTAACGGAGAGTACTTACATAGACACAACCTTGTAGCCAGGATTATCCATCAGCAACTTGCTCTAAAATACAGCCTCGTGGAATCGGAAGTGCCGTACTACAGGTATGTGCCCGACCCAGTTCTCGAGAAGAATGGCAATATCACACTGTACTGGGATCAATCCATCATCACTGACAGGACTATTGTAGCCAATAAGCCTGATATAGTGGTGGTGGATCGATCAGAGCGGCGCGCAATGATTGTTGACATAAAGGTCCCGCATGACGAGAACCTCGTAAAAGCCGAGAAAGATAAGCAAATCAAGTATCTTGACTTGGCTCGCGTAGTTGTCGACATGTGGGATGTGGACTCAGCAATCATTGTGCCAATATTCGCATCAGCCCATGGCTTAATTGCCAAGACCTCGACCAACAACTAATTAGTCTCTCGTTAGGCAGCTGGATCAAGGGCTTGATTCAGAAAGCGGCACTCCTAGACACGGCTCGCATTGTTAGGAGGTTCCTTTTTCAACAGGCTCGGACCCTGTTCCCAATGCTGGGGGGCTACTATTTTTTATATTTTTAAATGTTTTTTTATGCACCATTGACCTATTGACCTGCACCATCAATGGTGCCGGGGAGACTAATTAGTTTTGTTTGCACCATTGATGGTGCAAACGAAACTAGTGTTAGTATGGTCTCATCTGCACCATTAAGATGAAACTATACTATCAATGCGATTGTAGGTATTACCTACCTAAAGTATTTCCCCTTGGCATTTTCTAATATTAAAAAACTGGCCAAATACGAGTCGGACTCGCGCACGAAGGGTTCCGTACCATGATCTATACAAAATTAGACCGGTTTACGATTTATGACGTATTAAAAAAAACTACTTACTAGATCTCGTTCAAACTAAAATTGGTTCGAACGGTGGAAGTTTGCATGGTAATGTACATCATATATTTTTTTTAGTTTTATCATTCTCTTATTTTACAAGTTACAGGGGGGGGGGGACACATTTTACCACTTTGGAAGTGTCTCTCGCGCAGACTATTCAGTTTAGAAAGAAATGATATTAGAAATATCAATATCATTTGGAAGACCTATCCATAGATACCCCACAAGTATGGGTTGTCCGCCAACTGCTGTTGGACGGACTTGATCGGTTTCATATAACCTGTTCGTGTATTAACTGAACTTAGACATCTTTTGTGATCGTGTGACTAGTTCGTTTATTAAGTCTGGCCGCCGTTCTCGTGTATTAACGCGACTGGCGGACGAAGAGGCCGAGCGCCTCCAAAAGGCCTTGATTGAAAAAGAAATGGAGAGAAAAGCAGAGGAGCTGCGTGTCCACCGCAGAACTTCAGCACGCCATCCACGGACCTGCTGATTGATATGACGTCGCCCACCGCACCCTGCGCCAAGAGGCTGCTGACTTCGCCGGAGGAGGTGTAAGAGGCGGGCCGGCGCAGAGTAGGCAGCAGGAAGTCGCCAAAACTGGACGTACCGCCTATTGGGGGTCTGCTGTTGGCCCGACCGAGCGTCGTGCCGCCGCCCGCCCCCAAGGAGCTGGAAGAGGAGCCTGAATACACGGCGCCCCCGCCGCCCACAGGAACCTAGGCCCGCTACAGCAGTGCCAACTGTATGGCCACCCGGAGAAATATTGCCGGGCAAAGGCCATGGTGTGCGGCAACTGTGGCGAGGAGGGTCACAGGAGCGCAGAGTGCCAGGCCCAGTCGTCCAGTTGCGCCACCTGTAAGAGGTTCGGCCGGAAGGGTGCTCACACCCACCGAACCGCGTCCAGAGACTGTCCGGCCAGGGCGCATGCGGAACAGCGACTGGTGGTAGCAACCAATTATCATGGCTGAAGAACTTAACATTGGGCAGCTTAACCTATAGGGCTCAGCAGCGGCCACCGCGGAGCTGCCCGCCATTGCGGGGGACTGGGGCTGGGCGTGGTCCTCGTGTAGGAGCCGTTCTCCACGTCCCGGCCATCCGTCGCGTCGCCAACTTATTTTGCCAGAGGGCCCCTGCCCCAAAGCGAGGATCTTCCTGGCACTCCTCGACGTGACCTGTGCAGTGCTCCATCACCTGACGAGCCACTGCATCGTGTGCCACATAGCCTGGAGAGGCTCGTCAGTACACCTAGTTAGTGCCTACTTCCAGTACTCTGAGGACATCTCTATCCACCTTGAGCACCTTACCGTACCGTGGAGAATCTGCGGGGACGGCGCGTGCTTGTGGGCGCCGCCACCAACGCCCACTCGCCCCTGGCATTGTGAGTCGAGACAACTGATGGGGCGCGGCCGTGAAGTGGCCCGCCAAAGAGAGGAAGCGGAGGGCCTCCTGTTGAGCTGGGACCTAGTGGTCCATAACCAGCCGAACCAGCCACCGACGTTCTGCACAAACAATGGGGAGTCCAATATAGACGTCACATTCAGCGCGCGAAACGTCAGCGTCGCGGAGTACACGCAAACGCAAGCATCGGCTGATTACCAACAGGTCGTGTGGCACACGGGAATGACAGCCCGCTCCCATAGAGGAGCCGTCGGGGTCGCCAAAGAGGTTTCGGGAGCACGGGATGGACTGGGACGTATGGGAGGGATTGATTGGGAGAAGCCTGCGCCGGTAGTATGCAAGGAGTTCACGCGAATCATCGCATGGACAGCCTGGGTACATCTGGGGACGGTAAAAAAGCTAGGGCGTATGAGTAGTGGTCTCCTTCACTGGAGGCCTCGCGTAAAAAGCACAATAGGCTGAGGAAAGCGTGGCAATCGGTACGACAGATTGGAGCGGACATCGAATCGAGAGCGAAGTATGAATTTAAGTGCCGCAGTAGTTATAGGCTCCTGATGAAGAAGGAGGCGCAGCTCGACTTCTTCCGCAAGCTGGCCGAATCCGGAAACCAGGACCCGTGGGGTCTGGCGTACCGCGCTACCAGTGGCAGGTTCAGGCCGCCACCCAATGTGGTGTGTGGCACCAGGCTTGCGGAGGGATTTGCCGTGGATGCGGGCACTGCCATGGAAAGGGTCCTATTGCAGTGCACACCAGCGATCACGAGGAATGTGTCATCATGCCAGCACGGGTTCTCTCGGGGTAAATCTACTCTTTCAGCTCTCAACGACATCCTGGGCACGGTTGCTGACAGCCGGTATAAATATGTCCGGGCAGTGTTCTTGGACATCTCTGGGGCCTTCGACAATGCGTGGTGGCCCATGATCCTGCTGAAGGCGAAGGGGGTGGGGTGCTCGCCAAACATAATTATATAGAATGTTGACGGCGTACTTCACGCACCGACGCGTCGGACTCTTGGCTGGAGGCGGGAACGTGTGGAAAACGTCGACGATGGGCTGTCCGCAGGGTTCTGTAGGGGTGGGTCCACCGCTATGGAACCTTCTGATGGACGACCTGCTTCGCCTACCGTACCCAGCGGGCGTGAAGGTGGTTGCGTACGCCAATGACGTAACGGTCCTCATCGAGTCTGAATCTCGTGCGCCATGGGTCTAACATCTCAGTGGGAGACGCGGAACAGGCTAAGCTTCTCTCCCTCAATGACCCTGAGGGGGGGTCTGTCCAAGCATCCGCCCACGGTCAGACTCAGTGGGTCCCCAGTCAAGAGCGTGCGCTCGACCAACGTCCTGGGTGTGGTGGTCGACGCGGGTCTGGCATTCACAGAACACGCTCGGTACATCGGCGAGCGTGCTGCGGCGGGGCTGGGTAAGATGTCACGCGTCTCCGCCTCCTCCTGGGGTGTCCGGTACAAGGGGGTCTTCTTCGCAACCATCACATACGCGGCGGGATGCTGGTGGAGGCGCATGAACACCTACACGGTTAGGACCGCGTTGTTGAGGACCCAGAGGCCTGCGCTCGTCCTTCTGACGAAGGCGTACCGGTCGGTCAGCACCGCGGCTCTGCCAGTCCTGGCAGGAGTACTGCTTGCCGACCTCGAAGTTGCACGTGCAGGCATGATCGACGACTTTCGGCATCTGCCTCGGGATGTGTTTAGGACAGGGAGGCGGGACATCGCATATAATGCCGTAGCCAACTGGCAGCGGAGATGGACAGCGGAGGACAGGGGTAGGGAACTGTTTCAATTTTTCCCGGATGTGGCGGCCCGACTCAAGGCAACTTGGGTCGAGCCGGACTACCAAGTCTCGCAGATCCTTACTGGACATGGATGTTTTAGGAAGAGTTTGTGCGAGATGAAGTTATGTGAGGAAAGTGTGGACTGATGCGGGGGGAGGACGAGTTTTATAGCGGTGTCGGGAGCATGTTTTATAGCGGTGTCCACTGTATGGAGAACTGCGAGGTGAGTTGATGGATGGGATCACACGCGCTGAGGAGGGACCGGTTTACTACGGCGACCTCGTCGCCTCGGAGGAGAATTTCCGGCGGCTCTAAGAATTCGCCCACAAATGGCACAAGATTAGGAGCGGGCTAGAGGGTTGAGAACCAGGACGGGCAGCGAAGCCGTTCTGTGTTGTCAAACACTTTTTGTTGGACAAGCTAGATTGCCGCCCCAGAAAGGGGAGAAAGGCAAAAAGGGGACGGGTCGGGATATTTGTATCAAGGAGTCAAGCAGCGGCTGCGGTAATAGCACATCTATCTAGGCGGGCTATGTCCGCAGTCGTCTCCTTGGCGTTTCGGCCCATATGACATGATGCCGTTGGGGCCATGGGAGGTGGAGGGTTTGTCACCTACACACCTGCCCGATGGCAAAACTTCAAAATGAATAAATAGCCTACAGGACACTAATGGTATTAAACACCACAACAAGTATAAATATTAGAAATTTGCACCGACTTCTACAAAAATCTCTATTCAGACCCAACCAATAACAATACTGAATAGTATATGAGTGCCCCGACCCTGAAAAGATTACTTTCATAACAGGCTATGAAGTAAAAAAAGTTTTAACCAGCATGCACTACGATAAGAGTCCAGGTGAAGATGGTGTAACAACAGAAGCCCTTAAACTCGGTTCTCCCACTCTTCTCCCTCATATCACCAACATGTTTAGTTCCATACTTCAGACCGGTAAGATGCCAGCAAAGATGTTCACTCAAATATCATCCTACTTCATAAGAAGAGAGATAAAAGCGATGTCAATAATTACAGGCCAATAAGCTTAGTGTCACATCTCTACAAGGCATTCATCAAAATTATTGTTAACCGCATCGATGCAAAGTTAGATTCCCACCAACCACCCGAACAAGCTGGTTTCCGCCCAAGTTTTTCCACGACAGATCACCTACTTGCTCTAAACCAAATCCTGGAAAAGCACATAGAATTTGGAGAACCTTTATATGTGGCCTTTGTGCACTATACGAAGGCATTTGACAGCATGAAACATGTAGCCATATTTTCCTCTTTACAAAATCAACAGTTAGACCAACACCTACATTAATATCCTCAAACTAATTTACAACAATAGCACAGCAAACATTAAACTCAACGTCAAAATTTCAAAATAGACAAAGGCGTGAAACAAGGTCCTCTCCCGTTCTCTCTCAAACTATTTACAAGCACCCTTGAGAAGGTATTCAAGAACCTAACAGACCTATGGTCCAGTAACGGTATAACAGTCGGTTGCAAAAAACTCACCAACCTTCGTTTCGCAGATGATATCATCTTATTTGCACCGACTGCTACTGAGTTACAACAGATGCTCCAAGATCTGAGCACAGCAAGCCTTGAGGTTGGTCTAATGATGAATCGGTCCAAGACAAAGCAAATGTCAATAGCACACAAAGTAGGGTTGAGGTAGATGGGTAAGAAATCCACTACGTCGATGAGTACATTTATTTGGGCCAGCTCGTTTCCTTCGAAAACAGGCAAGACAAAGAAATCGACAGCTGAGTCGAGAACACCTGGAAGAGCTACTGGTCCATGAAGTCGCTGATGTAGGGTGACCTACCTTTATCCCTGAAGCGCAAACTCATCGACTTGTGCATTCTGCTCATCCGTGCTCCAACTTGGTCCCCGACCGAGTCACAAAAGTCCAAACTCAAGGTTTGCCAAACGGCGATGGAACGTAGCGTATTGGGTATAAAGCTCAGCGACAGAATTCGCAATACCACAATACGCTCAAAAACTGGAATTGCTGATGTGGGCAATAAGACTGCTAGGTTGAAGTGGGATTGGGCGGGCCACATCTGTAGAATGCATCAGGACCGATGGGCCGGAGTCGTTACGCAGTGGGTGCCAGAAGACGGCCCCGTCGCCGAGGAAAAGAAAAGAATGGAAGGCTATGGGGGAGGCCTTTGCCCAGCAGTGAGACAATACAGGCTAAGAAAAAAGAAAAAAAAAGTTCAACGATACGGTTTTCGATTTTATTTATGCTTACATATTTTATGTGCACTTAAGTTAAATCGTTAAAATATAATAAGTAAAAACAAAATAAAATATTGATCCTTAAAAGTCACAAATAGAAACTTATTCTATGTATAACAACAAAAGTTCAAGTCAAT
This sequence comes from Lycophotia porphyrea, assembly GCA_950005105.1. NCBI lineage: Eukaryota > Metazoa > Arthropoda > Insecta > Lepidoptera > Noctuidae > Lycophotia > Lycophotia porphyrea. Next base: position 3,282,639 of record OX465407.1, read on the forward strand.
TAAATTCACCGTTAGATGGCGCCGTAACTGTACCCGGGCCGTTGCCGTCAAGTTATTGACAAAACAATATCTACCCAAACGCCAAACTAAACACACCGTAACCTAAATGTTATGTTAGCATTCTTAGTAGTATTTTCTTAATAGCAGTGTTGTCAGTCATATGTTAGTTGTATTTCTCCAACATAATGTCTATAAAATCGGAGAAATCTTTGCTGGAAGAGTGTTCAGAAATTATAGAGAGAAGCTACTCAGTGAGGAGTGCGTCAGATGAAAGTTTATCATGGTGCGTATTAGTATGATTAAATTATTATAAAAGCTTTTGTTAACTGCAATGTTTATAGTTTCTTAAGGTCAAATCTTGCAAGCTGAATTAAAACAACTTCCTCTTATCCTACGATTAGTTAAGACGTTGGTTAAGTTGCGATAATAATGCATTTATGATATGATGAGTTTAACCTGATTCTACACCCAGGTTTGGCTCCAGATGATCCACAGTCAACAGAATAGACATGAAATTTTGTTTAGCCATTCAATAGGGAATATGCGTATGATTCAAATAACGCTTATTTTTTTTTACATATTCCTTTTCATATTTTTTAATATAATTTAGTTTTCATTAAGACAATAATTATTGAAAAGTACACAAAATGAGAGGGAAATTCAAATTAGTTAAAACGCAATGCTATTGGTCGGAACGACTAGTGACGGTTAAGTCTATAATAACAAATGTCAGCTAGTGCATAGTTGTTGAATGCCTGCGATTAAATTCAGTTTTATTGTGATATTGAGCAAATATTGAAGTGAAATTACATTTGTTTTCTAAAAGAGTAGTAAAAAGAATCACACGAAAATGACTGATATCGGTTACGTCAAGGCACAATCGGACAATCTTCCGAAAATTGATGTTTATGATGGCCACGTATTTCGCTTCAAATTCGGATTTTACATCTTCTGAAATAAAAGGAGTGAAAGCAGCAAGGTAATTATATCTCATGTTTATTAGATCTTCCACTTAGATAATTTTTACCTATAAGTCAAGAATAGAAGCATAGTTATCTTTAAAATGTGAATGAGAATTTTAAGGTTATGATTATTTCACGGAAAAGAAAAGAACACTTTATTTGGTGCATTTCTATTTGTGTTTTTACACAAGGGCACGATACAGTACCGAAAAGCCGGTTTATTATCCTGTTGCATTATTTAATTGAAGTAAACACAAAATATTAATAGATTACAGCCCAAAACACTTCTGCAGTTATTCACTAGTTGCGTGTTGTTTCAGACTGTGACGTCACAACAAGCGCGCCAAAATGGCGGTCGTTTAAAAAGCTGATATCGGCCTACTATTTTAAAACTTTTTTTTGAACCAAATGTTGTTTTTTTTGGTGCTGATTTTTTTTGTAACATTTATATATTGATGTAAATAATAATTTTAAAATATAAAAAAAATACATGCATATTACCTATTATGATAGGTTGTTCAAAAGTCAACAGACTGGCTAGTGTGCCCAGGGTTGCTGGGTCCAAACAGGAGATTTTCCCAAAGCTCAAGTTGTTTGCTAAAAAGTTTTTACAAATCGTCTTGTTAACACTAAATAGTTTCGTAATATAGCAACACAAGATCATTACTTTGCCATCAGTGACGATGAAGACGAATGTCTGGCTCGTGTTCTGATGAACAAGATGACTCCAGCGGTGCTTAGCAAACTGAGACGATGTTTCAAGAAAAACAAGGAGAGAAACAAAGCGCAGGATATTGACAGGTAAGAAGACATTAATATATTTCTATAATTCGAAATAGAATTGATTATGCCAGTTTCTTATTTGACAATATTTGTAATTCGAAACGAATGAAACTAGATAAGGTACATTAACAGGCATTACGTGTTGTCGGCTGATTTATACGAAGCACCTCTACATGTTATGGAATGCGAGCTGTCTTCCTCCTTTTCATATTCGTCGGAGATACTTAACAAACAAATTAAAAAATTGTTCGAATCAATAAATCTATAGAAACAACTGGAAGAGCTCCTAGACGATAAGTGACTCGTGATACCCTTTTAGACTTATCAGATCACGATACCTAAGAGTAGAAAAGCAGCTCTCTTACAACATTTCTACAGCAGCTACAGACCTTTTAGTGGTTGCTAAAAATAAGCGGGAACAGGATCTGATGGATCAAGAGTCCATGGACATAATCGACTTCACTTCCCGCGTTCGGAGCGAAAGGACATGCCTGGGTCTGCGCTTAAGTATTTTTTAATCTTTTTTGTGATTGACTAGTGGCTAAAATTGGTGGGTCCTTGTCTTGCACAAGGAGTTCTCCATTAGCGGCCGCGGCCATCATGAAATAAGAGTACAAAGCCTAACAGTGCAAAAGAGACGCGAGTGCGACAGTGACGTTGGGGTTGACAGCTGTCAAAGCTGTGAAGTAGACGGGCGATAGTGACGTTTGTTACTTCCGGACGTGTTCGTGTATTAACGCGACATGGCGGACGAAGAGGCAGGGCACCCAAAAGGCCCAAATAGAGAAGGAGGAGGAGGAGCTGCGGGTGTTCGCGGAGATGCGGAGGAACTTCATCCCCCGCGCCTTACTGTCCCGGACCCCGCCGCAGAGCTTCAGCACACCATCCGCGGATCTACTCATCGACATGACGTCGCCCCCCACCGCACCTTGCGCCAAGAGGCTGTTGAGTTCGCCGGAGGAGGTGCAAGAGGCAGTCCAGCGCAGAGTAGGTGGCAGGAAGCCGCCAAGACTGGATGTACCGCCTATTGGGTGTCTGTTGTTGTCCCGATCGAACGTCGTGCCGCTGCCCACCCCCGAGGAGCTGGAAGAGGAGCCTGAAGACACATATGTAAAGGGTCCTAGTGGTGCGTCAACATCTGGCGTTACAACTAGGGTCAACTCCTACCTTTAGCCTGCTCGCAGCGCCGCTGCCTAGCCAACAAGGGGGGGAGACCATGTATAAGGTGGACTGGTTAGTGAGGACAGTCTGTCAAAAGCATCTCATGGTGGAACCCTTCCACACGTTTTTTAAGGTGTGTGCGCATACCACCCTACCATTGACCAAAGGAGTAAAACCCAATGGTCCGGGGGTACGGTTAGCCTGGAGACAAGACCCGACCAAGGTGCGCAAACCCTATGTTGAGCGGGGTATAGCCAGGCCGCTTTGGAGAAAGTTCCCGAAGAAACCCCGATGGGGATCTTAGGACCTCAAATCTAGCATCTCGTACGGCTGGGGCGGTGGCGGTGGTGCGATAAGGGGGTACCGGAGGAACGAGTCATAAGCGCCGGGTACAAGCGTACCTGGCCGATATGGCTCGAACTCCTTCTCCGGAACCCCCAGGGGAAGCTGAAATGCCTGGGAGCACTCCGTGCCTTGACACTGTTGAAGGCTCGATGCCAGAGCGACCTCTTGTGAGGGAAGAGCGCCCCTCCAAATCAGGCCGGATACCGTAAGCCTACAAACAAAGTACGGACTTGTCAAGTGCACCAGACCTCGTCAGAATTGTGGAGGAACTCGTGGAGAGCACGGAAGCAATCAGCACTATTTCTGAAGGGGTGTTTGGAGCTTAGCTTCTTACAGGTAGCTGAAAAGGTTCGTCGGGCTCGATGGAGACTACTGGCCGGTATCCCGTCTATGGCGCTGAGAGGTTCGCATACAAACTGGGGCAGGTTCAACCGCCTCAAAACCCGAATCGACTGAGTCGGGGAGCCAGGGGTCGGACTCCTGTGGTCGTGGGCCGCCGCCGGGCCCTGGGAGCAATCGCTCCCACCATTGGCAACTCCATGTTAATTTCTGTACCAATTGACCTCGCCTAACATCCCACCGGCAAAATTTCGGTAGCTTGGTGACGGTAAGGGACGTGGGAGTCTTGTCACAGCAATCTATAATGGTTACGATCTGTGATCACTAAGACGACGGCAAGTGTTCGAGCTAAAATAGCCAAATGCCTCGTTATCTTATTAGTGCCGCGCGTGAATGGATTAACGAGATTTCCACTGTCCCATCTAATGGGTGAAGGATTTCATTTTTCCTGCGATGCTATTTTTCCTGTGGATGTAACCCTTTTTCCCCGTGGGCTATCCACGCGTCGACTTAACCAAATTCGACGCCTCGCCGGGACTTGAGGTCACTTTTAAACATTTCTTTGTTTTGAGCCAGCCTTCTGCTGAGTACTAAATTCATAACCTATTAGATGTAATGATAATGATAGCGATGATAAGGACAAATTTAATAAGGATTTTAGCAATAATGATAATTTAGTCTTTACGATAAGGATAGTAACCTGATAACCTTTATAATAAGGATTTTAAAATGAGAATCTTAAGTGAGCTACTGGCTATAATAACTAGAAAATGCTCAAGGTTATGTCCGTTGTTTCATTGATCTAGTTTTTTAACTACTCCCCTGCAGATTAAAAGTCAGATTTTCTCGACGTGGCTAATTTCATTTAAATACAGTGTGCAGCTCCACGGCGCCCGAAATTTTTGAAGTAAAACTTCTTTAGGCGCGACTAGGGAGTAACTCAGATTTTTTTTCTGACGGAAGTAACGCTTACTATAGTCTGTGTAGTTTCCGCCATTTAAAATTAATAATTCTGATTGGTCGTAAGTATATGTCATATACTCCACGCTTCTTGACTTATACGCCAGCTAGTGGCAAATATCATAATCAATTAGGATTATTTATTTCCAAATTTTCAAACGGATCAATTGTGAATAGCAAAGTGAATGAAAAATTCAACAGTTTTAAAAACATTATTTTAAATTGCAAAATTTTTTGAAAATCTCTAAATATACTTGTTTATTTATTACTTTTAAAATAAGTAAATTAATAAATAAATTTTCTGACGATTGCGACATTCTATAATATTCAATAACAAGATTATATTGACATGTGCTGATCTAACCTTCAATTTGCTACTCTCAATTATTTTATTTAACTAATGAAAATATTTATAAAATATGAAAGTGATATTAATGAATTTTAAATAGAATATAAAATGAAATAGTGAATATTAAATGAAATGGCAGAGTCCCAGGAACATTTTACTCTTTCATCAATAAATAATAATAAAAGAAAAAGAAGTTTTACTTCAATCGCGCGTAAAGGTTACACGCACACATTTTTTTTTTTATTGTTTTATATTATTTATAGGAGAACACACAACTTTAATTTTTTTAACGTACACATTTTTTACATTACATTTGCCTACTTGGCACAATAAAACATAACATTTGGCTTGGATTAAGGATTTAACTTTTCATCGTTTCCAAGACAAATGTAATGTTTTATTAACATTGAACTATTAATTAAACAGATTGGCAGTACAACAATTTCTGATTTGAAAGATGAATTGATTGATTGAAGTTTGTTATATGATAATATAGCAAGGTATATTATCTATAAATATGTTACCAAAAAACATGTGTGTATTGTATTGCTGCTTTATTTAGATAAATCAAAGGAGCAATGTGATCATAATTATGCGGTGGATATCTGTAAATTGTCGTCTTTCACAACTTTTATAGGTACAGGAAAGCTTAAATATGTTGTCAAGTTTGCTAACGATATTGTGAAAAAGTATTTTAACAATGACACACAAAATTAAATGGTTTACAAAACTTGCAAAAAAAAAATGTTTTGTACAGCATTTTTATATGTCACGAATTGCGAATATTCTCACGAGTTCGTTACTTTAAAAAGTATTGCATCGTCTTACTTAAATTTAAGAATACGCTACACCAACGATTACAAAAAACCATACTGTTCAATAATGTGTCGTGTTATTAATAAATTTATCAAATACTCGTAAGTTGCTTGAATATAGATCAGCTCATGCTTCGTCGATGTGGATACTGCAACCCTCTATGCTTTCAAATCCCTTAACAATATAAAGGATTTAACCTATCATGTAGACTATAGTAGACCTCCGTAAACGAAAACAAGTGTCACGTATTTTTCACATTAGTACGAATCCCATAACAGAGTATTTTTGAAGTTATACTTCTTTTGGTGCGTTAGGAAAAAATGATGAGATTAAATTTTTCGCACACCGTCACGAAAAACCGACAGCCTGAACTTAGCTAGTCAACATACACCCTAAAGTTAGCTAGTCAACATTTTAGTTTTATAAGTCAAAGAAGTATAACTGTAACCCAAAAGTAACAGGTTGAAGTTAGCTAGTCAACATACACCCTAAAGTTAGCTTAGTGTCAGATATTGAAGCCTAGGTTATTATTTTTAATCTACTGCTGGAGCTAGGAGGTTAAGTTATGTAGGTAATTGATATTAGACCTTGTTTCTACAAACGTAGTAAAGGCGAATGATAACATTAAAAAAAAAATATCTTGTTACGCCAAAGAAGTATAACTTCTAACGCTATTCTTTGGCATAAGTACACACACTTTTTAACTTTGGCACACTTGGAAACCTCAAGGGTATGGAGGTTACATTGCCGGCAGTAGCAAAAGTAGATTTTAAATTTATTTCATATAATTTTTCTATAAATACAACATAATAAAGGGTGTAAACAGACTCTTAACGAAGCCGAAAGGCACTTGTTCTCCCCGTCATTGCGATATTTTTTTGGTTCTATACCATACCTGGGAACCTTCTAGTTACGGAGATATTGAGGGTCAAAGTTCCAACGTTTACACAAGTTTTTTTTTTTTAAATACACGTGTTTAATGTAAGATTTTTACTTTAAACATCTCCAGGACCCTTTTACTATTCAATCCATCCATCAACACAATGTTTTGAGTGTGTTACATTGAGTCCTACTGTAAAACGTGCTTTTCAGCCCAAAAAAAAAATCGTTTCCCAGCACTAATTTTTGCGTAAAGTTTCTTAGTTTGATGTACATAATGCTTGGTTGACGGCTTCGTGAAGAGTCTGTTTACACCCTGTATATTGTTTCATCAATCATCTGATTGATTGATAAAACAATATGAATGTATATTTAAGGCGCGTGGAGGAGGTGATGCGCGCGGCAGCTGCTGAGGAAGGCATCGAGTTCGCGGAGACTGCACCACCGCCACAAGACACGCTGTGGCTCGACGAGAACGGATTCGTCACTTCACTGGATACTATATTCGGTAAATTGTAGAAGTTCTCAAAGTTGTACATTGCGTTTTAGTTTCTATCCAAATGTAACGCACGATTAGTGGACTCCAACTATTTCTTCATATTATCCGGACAAGTAACCGCTATTTCATTTAATGGTATAATTAAGTTTATTACGTCTATCGAATAACATTGTGCAATTGGCTTGTATCCTGGCAAGATTTATTTAGGATCTCCAACAAAAGATGTACATAAATTACGATATAAATAATAGGCAGCAAAAATTATTACGTAAGTGTACTCCTAAATAGATAGGAGACATAATAGCATGTATAATAAAATAAAAACTAAGCTAACGAATTTAATATGTTGTATAGTGTAACAATTGTAGATAGACTAATCTATACATATAATAAGACAGTAAAAAAACTGTGTCTGTACATTGAATATATAAAAAAAATAAAAATTGTGGGGGGTTTAGAAACAGTAATAGAGCACGAATCCAAAAAAAAAATCTGTCTGTTTGTCTGTACACGCTAATCTTCGGAACTACTCGACAGATTTGAATGTTTTTTTTTGTTGTATAGGTATTAAGTCTGGGCAACATATAGGCTATAATTTATCTTGGAAACTTGAACACCTGATGCAGAACCGCAACAGACCAACTAAACTATAAGAGATACAAAAATGGTACCATAGCAAAAATTGTTCCACGTAATAAGCATTTTCTGCTAAGAGAATAAATTTGAAGATCTGGATTACCTGTTGTGGAACTCCAAGAGCCCAGTTATACTATAATATGTATAGGAATGACGTCTTAGCAAAAGTTGTTCAGCCTGATGAGCACTCTCTGTTGACGTATAAAAAAACGCCTGATGTGGAAATCAAAGCTATCACTAACTTCACTGTATAATTATAAAATAACATAAGCTGGGAGTACCTCCACGCGGTGAAGGCGGTAACAGTTTAGCATTGAAAACTTGACTCTACTGGCCAAAACTCCCATTTATTATTTTATTTTATCGAATAAATATGCCTTCGGGCTTATGTTATTTGAGTGTTTAATTTTCTTTCTATTTATCTTTGTGACACGGTAGCCTACCCGGTAACGCAGGGGAGCAGTCACTTAGATTTAAATTGATCAGTTATCTATACATATCAGAATAAAACTATAACAATGCCTGGAAAGAGGCCAAATCTTTCCCAACGTTCCAAAGGAGCTAAAAGATTGAGGATCATAAGATCCCAAGAATCTACCGAAGAGCGTCAGGAGAGAATTGATGCTGATCGAGAACATCACGCTGCAACTCGCTCCGTAGAAACCTCTTCGGATCGCGAAGCACGCCTGCGTTTTCAGCGTATTTACGCATCTACATCCAGGTCTCTAGAAACCAGTGAAGAATATGATGCGCGACTGACCGCTGATAGTGAACGTCATGCATTGTCTCGCGAGTCGCAGACATTCACGGATGAAGAATTGCGTTTGAGTTCTCAGCGAATCTACGCATCTACATCCAGGTCTCTAGAGACAAGTGCGGAACGTGATGCGCGACTGTCCGCTGATCGTAAACGTCATGCATTGTCTCGCAAGTCGCAGACGTTCACGGATGAAGAATTGCGTTTGAGTTCTCAGCGTATCTACGCATCTACATCCAGGTCTCTAGAGACAAGTGCGGAACGTGATGCGCGACTGTCCGCTGATCGTGAACGTCATGCATTGTCTCGCGAGTCGCAGACGTTCACGGATGAAGAATTGCGTTTGAGTTCTCAGCGTATCTACGCATCTACATCAAGGTCTCTAGAGACAAGTGCGGAATGTGATGCGCGACTGTCCGCTGATCGTGAACGTCACGCATTGTCTCGCGAGTCGGAAAGGTTTACCGATACAGAATCACGTTTGAGTTCTCAGCGAATTCGCACATCTACTAACAGGTCCTTTGAAACAAGTGATGAACGTGATGCGCGACTAACTACTGATCGAGATTATCATACATCGTCTCGAACACGCACACAACAAAATATTCATAATCAGTTAGAAAGTGAGAGAGAAAGAATTGCTGGAGTACGGCATGAACAGACAGAAGAAGAGCGCAACGAACGTTTAAATTCTGATCGCCTTCGACATTCTCTGAACAGAATGTCGATATCATCGGAAGAATCGGACGTGTCCCAAGATATCGCCGTAGGGCATGGCGACCTTCCTTGGCTTGATAAGGAACGGAGTGCATTTACGTATACTCTTATGATTGACTACGCCACATATTCCGCCATCGGAGGTATGGTTCAAAATTGTACATTTTGTGAAGCTGTTAAATGGCAAAAAGAAACAAACGGTATGTGTTGCTCAGGTGGGAAAGTGAATATTGAAATATTACAAAATCCTCCAGAAATATTAAGATCACTGCTAATCGGTGACCATACACAGTCACGGTGACCAGAAACAGATTTCAGAAGGCCCATTTATGGCAACATTTAAAGTGCAAGGCCAAGTTTACCACCTTATTGGTTCATTATTGCCTGAAAATGACCCCAAGTTTCTCCAAATATATTTCGTATCGAATTATCAAGATCAGGCAAATATTAGAAACCAAAACTTCCCACAATTGAACAATAGTCTGATTACACTGCTTCAAAGTATGTTGCATGAAGTAAATCCCTACGTACACAGTTTTAAATCTGCATTAGAATCTATCCCCCTAGACAAAGCAACAGTTATAAATTTGTGATTGATGCTGATAAACGACCCGCTACTGGACATCGTGGCAGATACAATGCTCCAGTAACAAATTAAGTTGCAGTGGTTTTGGCTGATTAAGAATGTGAGCGGCGTGACATAGTGTTACGTACACAAGATAATCGCCTGCAACGCATTTATGAAACACATCGGTCTTACGATGCATTGCAGTACCCTCTAATTTATTGCCATGGAGATGATGGTTATAACGTCGCCATTCATCAAGTTCAACCTGCCACAAGAGAAATAAATTTAAATAAAAAAGTTTCAGCTCAACAATTTTATTCTTATCTTCTACAAATCAGGCTCAATCGTTTCATTTATCTACATAGGTTTCGTGGTCTATTTAGCCAGTTTATTGTTGACATGTACGCTAAAATTGAAACGGAGCGATTGGTATATATACCCGCAAACCAAAGGCGTTTACGAGCTGAAGAATACGTGCATTTGCGGGACGCTATGCAGCAGAATACAGAAATAGAAAACTTAGGCCGTTTAGTTATTCTGCCTTCAGTTTCACCGGTGGTCCCCGTTATATGCACGAGCGTACTCAAAACGCTTTCTGCTACGTCCGGAAATATGGTCGACCTGATCTTTTTATAACATTCACGACAAATCCAAAATGGGATGAAATTACTCGAGAACTATGCGCAGGACAAGTGTCGTTCGATCGACATGATTTGATAGCAAGAGTTTTCCATTTAAAATTGAAGTTAATGATGGACTTATTAACTAAAGAAAGCATTTTTGGAACGGCTCTGTGTTACATGTACAGCGTAGAGTGGCAGAAACGTGGTTTGCCACATGCACACATTCTACTTTGGTTGCTTGAAAAAGTGCGTCCCAACGACATCGACAAGTTAATAAGTGCAGAGTTTCCAAATCCAGATGAAGATCCTCTATTGTACGCTATTGTTAAAACACACATGGTGCATGGCCCCTGCGGCACTATAAACAGGAACTCTCCATGCATGCAAGGTAATCGTTGTGCGAAGAAATATCCCCGTGCAATAATATAAAAAACAGTGACAGGTGAAAATGGATATCCATTTTATCGACGGCGTTCACCACAACAGGGTGGATTCACTGCGGAAGTCAGGGTACGTGGGCAACAGATTTCTGTGAATAATAGTTGGGTCGTCCCCTATTCACCAATTTTGTCAAAAATATTTAGTACACACATAAATGTGGAAATTTGCAGTAGTGTAGAATCCATAAAATATATCTGTAAATATGTTAACAAAGGGAGTGACCAAGCTACATTTGCTTTACAGGGAATGGACCGAGATGAAGTAACCAGGTACCAATCCGGTCGATACATAAGTACTTCTGAAGGTATTTGGCGAATATTGGGATTTCCTATCCATGAACGCTATCCCACGGTCATGCATCTAGACGTTCACTTGGAAAATGGACAGCGCATTTATTTTGATCCCAGCAATGTTAGAGAACGTATAGAAAATCCACGTCAAACGACACTATTGGCATTTTTCAAGTTATGTCAAGAAGACGACTTTGCAAAAACTTTGACCTATGACCAGGTGCCATCTTATTATACCTACGATAAACAGAGAGGTACTTTCAATCGACGTCGACGTGGTCAACCAGTTGATGGATTTCCAGGGATTTTTAAAGACGCTGCTCTGGGCAGAGTTTACACAGTGCATCCTAACAATGGAGAATGTTATTACTTGCGCCAGTTGCTCCATATTGTTCATGGACCAACTTCTTTTTCTATTTTAAAGACTGTTGATGGTGTAGAGCATCTTTCGTTTCAAGCAACTTGCAGGGCACTTTATCTCTTTGACGATGATCAACACTGGGACAACAGCCTCGAGGAAGCCTGTGTCAGCGACAGCCCCAGTAGTTTACGAAATTTGTTTGCCATAATGTTAGTATTTTGTGCTCTCTCGGACCCTTTGAGATTGTGGGAAAAGTACAAGACATTTTTCTCTGAAGACTTTTTACGCATTCTGAGGTGCGATGCGGAAGACACTATTAGTCCAACAGATGACAGAGTGTTGAATAGTTCCCTTTTGTTCTATACAAGATACTGTTCATTCAATTGGAGGCAACTCTCTTAGCACTTACGGCCTACCTGTTCCCCAAGCAGAACCCAATCAGCCACGCACTAATCGGGAGTATGTCGCTGAAACAAGCTACCGTTCTACAGAGTTAGCTGCCGTTGTTAATGACAGCAGGGCAAATTTCACAACAGAACAGAGTGAAATATTTAATAAAGTGTCTTAAACAACGAAGGGAAGCTGTTTTTTTTAGATGCTCCAGGAGGCACCGGTAAAACTTACCTGACGAGAGCAATCCTTGCTGAAATTAGACGGCAAAATAAGATCGCTCTTGCCGTAGCATCATCAGGTATTGCTGCCACATTACTTCCAGGCGGAAAGACGGCACATACAATGTTTAAAATCCCAATCGATTTAGACAGATATGAAACACCAACCTGCTCTGTAACACGAAACTGTGACAAAGCGAGAGTGTTTCAGGATTGCTGTCTAATCGTCTGGGATGAGTGTACTAAGTCAAACAAAAAGGCAGTAGAGGCTGTGGATAGAACACTACGAGACATTCGTCAAGATGACAGGCCAATGGGTAACGTAACTCTTTTGTTTTCGGGAGATTTTCGACAAACCCTTCCAGTCATAAGCCGGGTAACTAGGGCAGATGAGATTAATGCCTCATTAAAACATTCACATCTATGGCCTCAAATACAAAAGCTCAAATTATCCATAAATATGAGAGCCCAACTTGGCGGTAATTCCCATGCCCAAGAGTTTTCGGGAGTATTATTGAAAGTTGGGGAAGGTCTCCTTCCTGAAGAGAATGGTCTGGTGAATGTTCCTGAAATACTTGGAAAAATAGTTGCCTCTGAAGAGGAACTGATACGATCGGTATTTGGGAACATTCAGAATACACTAAACCAAGAAAATTCATGGTTATGCGAACGCGCTATATTGACCCCAAAAAATGATCAAGCTGCAAAAATTAATAAAAAAATATTGGCGGATATTGTACGGGATGAAGTGGTTTACACTACTTTCGACAGTGTTGTCAATCAGGACGACGCCACTTATTACCCAGTTGAGTTTCTCAATTCACCTACAGCGAGTGGTCTCCCTGCTCATAAAATAAGATTTAAAGTCGGTGTTCCCATAATGCTGATGCGAAATTTAACTCCGCCAAAACTGTGCAACGGAACCCGTCTTATTGTCAACGCTTTACCACGTAATATAATTGTTGCTACAATACTCACTGGGTGTGGTGCCGGTGAGACTGTGTTTATACCGCGCATACCACTCATCCCCAACAATTTCCCCTTTCAATTTAAGCGCACACAGTTCCCAGTGACTACATGCTTTGCCATGACAATAAACAAGTCACAAGGGCAGACGCTTAAAGCCGCTGGTGTTGACCTAACAACCGGCTGTTTTTCTCATGGCCAACTTTATGTTGCTTTTTCAAGGGCCAGCAACGCTTCCGGTCTTTATATATTAGCCTTTAAAACCCCAAATATAGTATATAAAGAAATTTTTTAAAAGTTATATTTGCAATATTATTGTTAATTCAGTGAACCCTTGGGATCCGCTGCGGAATAACGGGAAGAAAAGTTTTTTGTTGTATAGGTATTAAGTGTGGCCATCATATAGTCTATAATTTATTTTGGAAAATGGAACACCTGATGCAGAACCGCAACAGACCAGCTAAAGTATAAGAGATATACAAATTGTGCCATAGCAAAAATTATTCCACGTGAAGAGCATTTTCTGCTGTGAGAATAAATTTGAAGATCTGGAACACCTGTTGTGGAACTCCAAAGCCCAGCGACATTATAACATATTAAGGAATGACGTCTTAGCAAAAGTTGTTTAGTCTGATGGGCATTTCCTGAGGATTTACAAAAATGAAAGATCTGGAACGTCTCCAATCGTCTCGCTCATCCCGTTGTTTTCTCGTCCCCGGGCCTTAGAATTCTACATCAGACGTTTCAGATCTTCGATTTTGACGACCCCGTTGTCGCTGGCATAAGCAACAGGATCCGCGTACGAAGTCGCGGGCAGAAGCTAGTAAATAAATAAATATGCTACTGCAGGTCACCACAAATATACGACGCATGCACATAAACTGTTTCAATCACTGGACAACTTCAGTACTGGCAAGGTATGGTGGAGACAGCTTATAAACAAGCTGGTTGCCGTTGGAGCCAAGAAGACGAGCACCAGAGCCGAGGTGTGGACACCGCTGAGCGAACAAGATGTCAAGAGATTAGAACACTGTAAGGTAAGAAAGACACTCAAATTCTTCACGATGAAAAGAATCGACTGAATAGTATTAACAAAACTCTATAATAAATCTCTCTTTTTACTCTGTAATTCATCAATATTATCATGGATGAGAATTATAAGTAAGATGTTAATTAGATTAAATAATAGTTTTAGCTGATAGACCCTCTTGCGGCGACCTAAAAGAAAAAACCTGGAAGATTTTTGTATGAAGGCTGGCCTGCCTGACTGAAAAAATATATAGTTCAGAGATACAAGAATCTTGTTCAAATGTGGACTGTCCCATGAACAAAATTAGTAGATGTGCCTTTTTGCCAATCGATGTTAACAAATACACCTTAAGTGAGTCTGCAATTTCAATGCTAAACAGCGACAGAAATGAGTCAAATTGTAGTATTTCTGGTTGTCAGGACATGCGGTTTCAGATTACAATTAATATAATATAGTCCTGTTTTTTAACTCCATAAGCGTGGGACATTACAAATAACTTTTCTGCAGAGGGTCCCAAATTATATGCAATTAAATCATCATCATAAACTTCATGTTCCAAACAAACATGTTCAACTTCATGTAATTAGCTTACTTCCAACAGAAATTCTCTAAAATCGAATTGAATTTTTGAAGTTATACTTCTTTTGGCGCGTTAGGGAAAATTTATGAAAGTAATTTTTTTACGATACGCGCGCACACCGTTGCTAAAAGCCGATACCCTGAACTTAGCTAGTCAACATACACCCTGAAGTTAGCTAGTCAACATTTTAGTTATAATGGGCAAAGAAGTATAACTTCTTAAGTGCGTAATAAGTACACACACACTTTTTTTTATTATTTGTTCAGAATTTTCTTAAATGTTTTGTAAAATTTGTAACTAGGTACCTAAATTATGAGTACATTGTACTAGGTATTAATTTAATTTTAAGTTTGCATGCTGAATGAAGTAAGCGAAATATGTGAAACCTTTTTATTTGTAAGACCATACCACCACCATACATTTGTATATACCATATTTTAGTTTTACCGGATGAAGCTGAAATATCGAGGTACCAATTACTTGACGTCTGGTACCAAAAAGGTACAAAAACTTGGTAATGCTCAAACCTCCAAAATTTCTCTTGGTCTAATCATCTGACGCAGACTACTTAATGTGACAGAGGGAGACACTGGTGAAGTTAGTCTGCGTGGAGCGTGAACATTCGTTCTGCTACGTGGCGGTGTCCCGTGGCGGGCGCGTCGGCGTCTACAGCGGGGACATGCGGCTACTGTACTCTTACGAGGTAATGTTGTATGGATTTATTCCCTATATTAATAAATGGTTATAGACGCCCACTTAGGTAAATAATATGCCTATTAATCATATTTACAAGTAAACATACAGTTTACAAACATTAGGCATAAAAAGGGAAGCAGACTAAAAAGTGTAACAAAAATGAACTTCTTCAAATCCATAATGCTAACAATAAAATTCTAAAATGTAAAACTAAAGTAGGAAGTGCACTAAGTTTCACTCGTAGCTAATTATTATATGTTACAGATGTTTTACCATAGATCTGGGCTCCATGGCCGCGTCAAAAACCGCTGGATAACCGATGTGATATATCTACCCGTGAGTAATTCTACTGTGTTGGTTCGACTAGTATACTACATTTTTAGAAGGAACTTTAAAATGTCTCACCATATCTATCCGTTACCCAATACCAACAGATGAGTCCGCTTCTTCCAAAAAGCAGCTTCTTAGAGCAGCTAGATTGGAGACACATGTATCTGAAATGCAGGATGGAAACTGTTAGCAATTAGGTGTATTTTTAAAGTAAAATATGTTTAAACAAACTGGGATGGGATACTAAATAGCGTGTCCCGAGTTTTGTTTGTTTTGAGTTTTTTTTGTTTTGTTTTGTTTTTTTCGACACGCTGAGATGTTTTCCATATTTTTTTTTTGTTTTTGTGCTATTATTAAGCTATTGCATAGCTTTTATCGCGGGCCTTGAGCGTGGAGACCGAATCCAGAAATTCCGTAGCGAAAATTCCGTAACGAAAATAACCTAACACCTAGTGCCTAACACGTAGTGTCAGATATTGACAAGCCTTGGTTATTATTTTCAATCTACTGCTGGAGCTAGGCTTGGTATAGGTTTACCTATACAACCTAACCACCTAGCTAGAAAGTGAATAAATAATTATAATTACATAAGTTGATAAAAAATGCTATGCAATAGCTTTACCGCGGCAGTCTCCGAGTGCCACACGTCTTTCTTAGTTTTAGGGTGTTTCTTGTTTTATTGCCAAGAAACAGTGATTCCTTTCTTTCATTCAGGACGCGCAATTCCTAGTGATGTCGGCATCAGATCGCAGCTTGACGATGTACGACGCGACAACGTTGTCGCACACACCTCTCTACTGTATCACCGGACTGCCCAATATACCTACTGTAAGGTGACCTCGCACTAGTTTAGTTGCAATCATGGTTGTACACATCATTAATACACATCATTAAAAATAAAACTTTTACTTAACTTGTAATGTTGGTTAGTTTGCCTTAGGTAAAATCTTACAAGCTGAATTCCTCTCAAACAAGTTCCTCTCAGCCCAGGGACTTGAAATGTTACAATGTTGTGGTTAAGTTTCGGTAAAAATGTTTTTTTATGATAAGCATGATCTGATGCTTCAACCAGGATCAGCTCCAGATGAGGGAACTCTTCAACGGTCAGTAGCAAATAAATTATGATAGCTCGTTTTTACATCCACAGCCTGGCTGACGGACACAGGGTTAGGTCCAGTCAAGTGATCTTCTCAAAGGTCATAAAAGATTTTTGCAAAAAATTGGTTGTCTGTAAAGTTGGTTTACGGACGATAGTTTAACGTGACAACGTCATAAAATCGAGTGGAAGAGAGATAAATGCGGCGCATGCGTACAATGAGCGTAACGGGACAATCAGCGTAACAGCACAATGAGCGTAACGGGACAGTTTTTCGAGCATGCAGCCGGCGTTCATCGATTTATTAGACGTTGTCACGTCAAAAAAGTTTTTACAAATCTATGTTATGTGTTGTAGTGTTTGGCGTATTCCGCGTCTTCACATATATGTGAAACGTCGCAGCTTGCCTTCGGCTCAGAGAGAGGTGACGTAACGATCGTCTGCTTCCTCCAGCCAAAGATACAGCTGTTCCATACGAAAACACCCGATGCCATCAATTATTACTTTTGGATGGTAAGCCACGCTCTTTTTGATTAATTACTCAATCATTTACATCAATTCACTCGTTAGTTTGCCGATGCCTTTTTAGTTTGATAGCTACATTTTTTGCCACCGACTTCCGAATCTAGACCAAATTAAAATGGGACCATCGCTCAGATTATTATAGAAAAAAAAAACATGTTACATTGATAACTTTCTTCTTTTGAAAAAGAGAAGATGAATGCTTGCAATCCAACACACACCGGATACAATAGATAACACCATTCTCACGAGGAGGAAACACGCATTTTTTTTTTTAGTAACAAAATGTTTTAACTTTCATTGGTAACCTTAAAAATTCAAGAAACACATATTTCACCAAAACAATTGTACTCACAAAAAACAACGCCATCTAGCTTAAATAACAGAAATTTCAATAGCTTTCTGCCAGAACAAAAGATGTCGCTGCCGTAGAAAAAACTTGAAAAAACGCCATCTAGCTTAAACTACACGCACACTCGCACAAGCGCCCTGCGCCACCGATTCCATCTGACGATCTGTCGCGAGTTTAACAGTTTTTACCCATCCCAAACAGTTCACAACGCCGCTCAAGAAGTTTTCACTTCAAAAATATATGAAATGTGATCTCATTTTAATTTAAAAAACTGTAATTTTAAAACAAGAAAACAAGTTTAAATGTTAGATTTTAAAATAAAACTGTCCTTTTTCAATTTTGGGCCTTTTAAAGCAAAACTACTAGTGGTTGGTACAGAGAGCAGCACCGACCAGTTTGTCATTAGGAAGCTCGGTTGCAGGAGTTGCCGTCCCCCCCCCACTCGACCTACTGCAGCATCACGCGCTGGAAGCGAGTGCACGCGCGCTCGGTGAAGCGCGTGGCGTTCAGTCGCGGCGGCGTCATCCTCGTGACGTGCTCACACGACGCCGCCGTCAGCATGCGCATCAGGCACGTGCCCGGCAAGATGGATGACTACGTCTTTAAAGTTAACAGAGTAAATATTTAACGACAATTTTACTTTTATAATCTTATCTCACATTGCAGTAAATCAGTACAAATCTCAAGTACCAAAGCTAGGAGAAAGGTTTTACAAGAATTATAACGAAGACTAAAACTGCATCAAAATTAACTCGCTGTATCACTTCTAATTCTACAGAATTATTAACGAATAGCGTCAATCTAACCAACCCTGATCAATCTAATAACAAGATGACGCATTGCAGGATGTGAACAATCGAACTGCCAAGTGAAGAAACAACCAAATCTGATTAAAGGAAAAAAAAGTGGTGACTTAAATCGGTTAACCTGTATCCTAAAAGGAATCAACACTGATTAGGGAACGGATATTTTATACCTATTCCACAGACATATTATTCGAATTGTACGGAATTCTAACTAACTCTTACTAAGTTAGCTCAGTTGTCTGTCGGCGTCCGTCCGTAACAGGACTCACATGATTGTCTTTTATATAAAAAATTAAATATAATTTAATTTTTAATACAAGCAAGTAAAGTTTAAAATGAAAGGAGGATGGAATGCAGGCAATGTTTTGTTTTTGTTGCTGGTAAAAAACCTTAAGTGTGCGACTCCAACTAGCACTTGGCCAGTTTTTTGAAGTTCAGTATAACACTTCCACATAGCACTTTTGATTACAGGGAGTGACTTGTTTCCACGTAGTGTCGGCGCTGCATTTGGTGGCGACGGGCGGATGCGACGGCGCTGTGCGGCTGTGGCAGCCATGCGCGAGAGCCCCCTTCGCCACGCTCGTAGCTCCCACCTCACCCGCCATACTTGACATCGCCATTGTAGCAGCACATGAGCTCGTCATCGCGTTTTGTAATACGTGTGTAAGTTCACATTGTGTTTCAATTGTCACCACATTTTTCATAAACTGACACTTTTTGCTTTTAATGGTATGTTTTGCTTACTTTGTTGTTTTTTCGTGTATTTTTAAATATTCTAGTTTGAGTAGTATCCTTCCTTGTTTTTTATTTATTTAAATTGAACTTGCTTAGATTTTATCTACAATATTGTGCATGTTTTGTCAAATAAATAACGGCAGTAATCCCCGAAGAATTAGGCGGTGTAACTAATAGTATAACAACATTTCGCTTGTTATTTTTAGGTCATATGTACGAGGCATGCCTTTTAAGTTTTGTCGTTTGAAGAAAAAAACACAACTAGAACCTTAATAGTACTTTTTGTTGTTTTTCAAAGTATTCACCACGTAGCTTAATACACTTTTCCATTCGCTCAAACCAGTTATTATAACATTTATTCCACTCTAAAGTGGGGGTGTTCATAATGGCTGACTTGAAAGCATCGTCTGCTTCTTCACCGGACTGGAACCTTTGACCACGAAGACTTATCTTAATTTTAGGAAATGTAAAGAAATCGTTAGGGCTTAGGTCAGGACTGTATGGAGGATGGTCAAGAATTTCTACTTTTTCCTGCTTCAAATACTCAATCGTTTGACGAGCGCTGTGTGAGCTTGCGTTGTCGTGGTGCAGGATGATGCGGCGCTTTGAGTTATATTTTCAAAGTTCGGCGATGACTTGTGGTAAAACCAACTGTGGTATACCACTCAGCGTTAACCGTTCTACGATCTTCAAGTGCAATAGACGCAACATGGCCGGTTTTTCCAACGAACGTGGCCACCATCTTCTTTGAAGTGCTTCGAGAACGAACAACTTTAGTCGGCTTTGGCTCGTCTTGAAAGACCCAGATTGTAGATTGTTTTTGGAATCAGGATCGGAGGCGATGATGTCGTAGACGTGATTTGACTCCCCTCGGTTGAACCATTGCAGAGTTTTCTTACACCATCTGACACGGGCCGCCTTGTGATCGTCGGAAAGCAGATGCGGTAATCAACGGCAAACTAGCTTTCTCACACCAAGCGCTTCATGCAAGATCTTCTGAATGGTTGTCCCTGAGATGCCTAATAGAGCCTCTGAGATGTTATATCTTCTGTGAAGGCGGATTTTGGGCGACCTTCGCGAGATTTGTCACTAACACGTATGTCCACGCTGGAATTCTAAATACCAGCGTTCGACAGTCCGCAGACATGGGGCTTCATCACTGAACACAGATGTTAGCTCTTCAAAACACTGAAGCCGTGTCAGGCCTCTTCTAAAGTTGTAGTAAATTATTGCACGAACATTTTCCTTAGAAAGATTCATTTTCGTACGTAACCTGACAGACGACAATCGACGCTGTGACTAAACAATAGCATTAATCCTAATACTTTCAAATGTTTTGAGATTCAAATTTTAAACACTTTCGAATATAGAACAGTTCCAAATTCAAAATTGCCGGGAAATATGGAAACGACAGAACTTAAAAGGCATGCCTCGTAAAAGGGGGAGAGCCTATTGCCTCCAACGGGGGCAAATCCAGACTCCGTAGCTGCTACTGGAAGATTACTGGAAACCCAATAAAACTTTACCCGTCCTGGAAATCGAACCAAGCTTGTCACGCGCTTGCAACCTCTAGAGAGCTAGGTAAAATTGCAGACCCCATTTGAATAGCGACTGGTTTTTACCCGACAGACCCAAAGGGTAATATTTTTCGGGAGCAATCATGTATGCGTCATCGACCAGACTTGAATCTGACCACCGTAAGGACTATTCGTGTTTGCAGCGCCCAGCCGCTATAAACCTATAAAAACTTACTTAAAACAACTAAAAAGGCATTTTTCAAAACAAAACCATGAATTTTAGCCACACCCAAACACACACTACACACACACATACTAACCCTTCCTTCCTTTTTGGTACACTTCTGCCTAACCCTTCGGGGATTACAGGCGTGATGGTATGTTATGTTACCATGAATTTCTAACAATCCGTGAAAATTGACGTAACCGCGGGCTGTAGTTCGCGCGTTTTAATATGATTTCTTTTTATTTTAATTCAGCCGGCGGCGCTACTGCGGGCTGTCGTACCAGCCAATCTATATTCAAACAATATTTGCGTTCGATTTCTTTGGCGCTTAACACTAAGATGTTCCAAACACAAAAAGTGCGTGGCAAAGATAATTGCGGCGCACTTATAAAGAGGACTAAAAACTCATTATTATCCGCTAAATATTTCTTATAAATAACACCACCTTTGGGTTCACTTAAAGGCGAACCAAGTCGTCCTTTTCGAATAGATGGGATGAAAACGATATTTTCATCCCTTCTATTCGAAAAGTGTCGTTTTGTTCCTCTTTAAGCGGGAGCAAAGTAGCTCTTTTCTCCACTAGACTTTTTAACGGGCAGTAATGAGATTTGAATTTGGAACATGAATTGTTCATTGAAATCGAACGCAAATTGTATAAATTACTGGCTGTAAGTGTTGGCCGTACGGTGCGTGGAAGCGCGGAAACTTAAAAAAAAAGCAAAAGCGCGCTATTTACTTCCCTGTTCTTGTAATCGGTACGGAGTTTATCGTATTTTGAAAAAAATGAGTTCTACGTCGAGTTCTGAAAGTGATAGTGGATTAACTCCTGAAACAATAAAAATAGAAGCTAATAACTTCATACAAAACTTAATACCTACGAAATCCCGGGAGAAATATTTAAAGGCCTATAACAATTTCATACTATGGAAAAATAGAAAAAGAGCGAAGACATTTTCGGAAAGTGTATTTTTGGTCTATTTTCAAGAATTAACCAAAACTAAACAACCTTCTACTCTTTGGAGTGCTTAAATCTACAATAAAGATATTAAAATTGACAGCTACTCAAAATTAGTAGCTTATCTGAAGAGACTGTCTGAAGGACACAAACCAAAGCAATCGAAGTATTTTCCGGACAAAATGTTGAAACTTTCTTGTCATTCAAGAAAGTTTCAGTCAAAAAGCGCTAATGCGCGCGCCTCACTAATTTGTTAACAAGTAAAAATTATTCCGCGCGCTTTTTCTTTTCGCTGTATTGTTTTTATTTGAAAATGTCCAGTAATCATGAATTTATTTATTCGACACCGCCTGAAGTCTCAGAGGCAGCGAAAAAGGCTCAAACTCTAAGCTTCTTGCCCGAAAAATCGACCGATAGATACTTACAAGCGTATAAAAATTTCGTTTAAGAAAGTCGGAGTTTTATTTATTTCCGCGCAAAAATGTTATAAACGTCGTATGGCATACGTGCGCTTTGATAATTACAGCTCTTCTGATAATTTCAGCTTTCTATACCTCTCTTTCTATACCTTTCTATCGCCTCGGCTGTGATTTTCAACTTACCGCACTTATATCGTAATGTACTATCATATTGACAAAAACGCTACGGTTACATTTAATATGGTCGTTAAGTATTCTTAAATTTTTCAATTTTCCGCGCAATTTTCTTAATGTTTTCTTTCTTATGAACCTTCTCCTGAATAACAAACACAACAAAAATAAAATTAGCGAAATCAGTTCAGCCGTTCACGCGTGATGGCGCGGGCGTGACCATGGGAAATAGGGATTCTTTTTATATGTAAAGATATCAAAGACATTACATGACGACTTGGTCAATATTCTAGAACGATATACATTTCATGAATAATTATTATCAACAAAATTAATTATGGACCAGAATATATTGGCAATCAGAACTACACTAAAAAGACCAAAAAAAATTTTGCAAAGATGCGCCGCCCCGCAGAAATAATGTTAAATCCGTTTTCTAAAAAAGTCTTGGAATTACATCAGGCGAACATGGACTGCCAATTTATACTGAACATTTTTTTTCACCTCAGCACCTCAAACAAGCAGGTTTTGCTGTTTACAGGCAGTAGACCAGGGTAGTAGGCCTTTAAAAATAATAAAAAGTGAAAAAAAATAAAAGTAGGATGAAACCCATTAGAAAAGGAGGAGAATATTATAAGAATGAAAGGAAAAATAATTTACTGGCGATCTGAGGTCGGGGAGGGGATGGGGGTGAGTTTTTAAGGGTAAAAAACGGTTTTTCTCGATTTCCGGCAAAACTAAAAGTCCGATTTTTTGCATTTTCTGAGAAGATTTACTATAGCTTTTTCGATATTAATTCGAAATAAGGTGAAAAAATAAATATTTCTAATCAAATAAATTACAGCGTATTTGGGACATAAAAAGGTAAGTTTTCACCAAATTTCGTTAAAAAATAATTTTTTGTAAAAGATTAAAAAGAAAAACCAAAAACTTGGTTTTTTGAATTTTTCACATAAATTTTGAGGTTATGTGAAAAAAGTGTAAATACAAATGTTTTATATCTTTTTATTACCTACAATTTTGCCCTTTGACTTTTTTCCATAGGACTTTTAGTTTTGCCGGAAATCGAGAAAAACCGTTTTTTACCCTTAAAAACTCACCCCCATCCCCTCCCCGACCTCAGATCACCCGTAAATTATTTTTCCTTTCATTTTTATTATATTCCCCTCCTTTTCTAATGAGTTTCATCCTACTATTATTTTTTTGGTTTTAAAAATTAACGACCCTGGTCTACAGTGAGCAAAATTCGTTTTTGCTGCGAGCGTGAGACAAAATAACTTTTTAATTTATTTTTCTAAATACCGAGAACTGTGCAGGTCTACTCACAAAATTCGAAAGATTTCAACTTCAATTTGTTCTGTCACTTTCACTTCGATACGAAAAAAGCGAGAGATAGAAACAATTCGATTCGAAATTCGATTTTCAAATTCCATATCTAGTAGGCCCAAAAAAGAAACAAACAATAATACGTTCGGATACCGATATTTTAAATCGATAACCGTAATATTGTAAATCAAGATGAAGAATGTTGAAGAAAAAAATACGAAGTTTTTTATGTACTAGCTTCTGCCCGCGACTTCGTACGCGGATCCTGTTGCTTATGCCAGCGACAACGGGGTTGTTATAATCGAAGATCTGAAACGTCTGATGTAGAATTCTAAGGCCCGGGGACGGGAAAACAACGGGATGAGCGAGACGATTGAAGACGTTCCAGATCTTTCATTTTTGTAAGACCACAGGAAATGCCCATCAGACTAAACAACTTTTTTTTTGTTCGAAAGAGGTTTATTCCGAAATGGTAATGGCCATTTAAATTTCATATCGATCTGATGATGAGTTTCGGAGACAGACAACGGAACTCTTCAAAAACTGACAGCAAATCAACCGCAATTACTGCAATCGCTTGGATATTTATTGTTTACACAACATCATAACGTAACATCACACCTGTATGCTCTGAGGGGGTACACACATGTGTACAGTACACCCACATTTCGACAGTTAGGTATATTAAGTTCCATTTTATTGGGGATAAGGCTATTACCACGGCATGTATTGTTAACAATGTAAAATAAATGCATAGCAAATATTTGTATAGGACAACTAAAAATGGAAAAATAAAAAAACTTTTTTGCAAAAAATAAACTTTCTGAAGCTAAAGTTACTTTTCACTTTTTTGTGTTTTTACCCGACTGCCAAGGAAGGGTTATGTTTTTCGCGCGTATATTGTATGTATGTATGTATGCATGTAATATTCTTTATAACCTCATATCTTACAAACCACTGCACGGATTTATTTAATTAACATATCGTTAGATTCGTCTTGATAACCCAAGTGTTCTTAGATTGGTGAAATGAAAAAAAAAACAAACATGACGACTGTGAGACGCTATAGCTTAGAGTAAATTTTTTTTTTTTTTGGATATTGCTATATGGGTATCAAATTAAAAGGGTCATCATGAGGATTTTAAAATGGTATATCATGACCATGTAACTAAAAGGTGTAAAATAAAAAATATAAATAAAAATACCCGACTGCGTAAAAAATAACTAATAATTAAATAAAAACTGAAAAGAGAAAAACAAGTTCAGTCCAGAAGTGTTGAAAGCAATTTCGAGCAAGCAGTCGGGTATTTAAATTTTTTTGAAGCCGGTTTTATTTTTTGCAAAAAAGTTTTAGTCCTTGAAGTCGCGTTAAAAGTGGTTAAAAGCTACTATTGCTTAGCTACTAATATACACGTGCCTACCCGAGGGAGTGTGTATGTATGTCTGTTGTTTGTGTGTGTAATAAGTGTGTAATTTGAGGCGGGTGCGGGGTCGGGGGGGCACCGCCGTCCCCAAAGTCAACATGACATGACATCATCATCACACTATCACACTGCTCCGCAACCTCAGATATGATGATGATAGACATAGAAATATGTGCGAGTCGTCGGTGTCGCTACCGAACTGCCAGAGAGGATCGTTTGTGCGCTCAGCATTAGTGTCTGCGACAGAAAAAAACAACCTTTGCCCGCAGTCATGCCATAGCTATGAAAAAAGGTTATATTTTATATTCACATAATTAAGTTCTGATAAACAGACGGTGCACATTTGGGACTTGTACGAGGAGTGCCTGCTGCAGACCATCAAGATCAAATATCCATTTTTGGGTGTGCTAGGAAAAAAGGTTGAGTTCGGCCCCTACTGCATACATCCTGGTAAGAAAATAATTCTTATTCTGTATTGAAATAAATGTTTAGCATGATGGAGACAAAGGGGTGGGACCGCCACCAATACCTGTATTGGTCTAAAAGGTCCAGGTTTAGAATAGAACAGAATAGTGTGACAACCCATGAGTAATTGCACAACAGCGACCCACATAAACACAGTCAAGCGACTAGTAATCATGCTTAGGATACTGTTGGACTGGTTGTACTTTTGTTGTTGGTTTGGGTACTGTTGGTTTAATAATTACCACTTCGGACTTAATGGAAACATGGAGATAGTATTTCGGGTAAAAGAAGTGATTTCGATAAGATGATAATTGGCAGAACATTTTATCGGCAAGGATTAAGTAATGATTTCTTCTCAGGTCCAGTTCGCAAAGAGGAAGAAGAGGAAGAATTGACATTAGACGAGCCGATAGTCATGTCCCGGCGCGCGTCCAGCGTATATCAGGGCTCTACTGGCGGACTGATGCTGCAGCTCGACAATCAAAACGATTGGGACAAGAAAGGACTTGAAGATGAACCGTTAGTTTTGCAATTTTTCTTTAATTTAGAATACAATACATTGTTACACGACTGCACGGGAAAGGACAATCTTTTTAAATCTATTTTTTTTTTGCAATCCAGAATGTACCTATTAGACACGCTTTGTAGCAGTGTTCGTGAAACCTAGTACTGCAATAGTGTCCACCTCCACCTGCTCTATTGATATAATAGAAACCGTGACTGTCGACACTGGACAGCAGTGGCAGATACCAACAGATTGTTTAAATTAATAGAACTTCCGCCTTATCGGAGCCCACACCGAGAGACTCAGCGCCGTCATCACACACCTGGCGCTGCGCCTGGCGGCAGCAGAGGCAAAGGCCGCTGCGGGCCCGCCCAGGAGCAGCAGGACGAGCAACACCGGAAGCCCATCAAGAACTTCGCGAACGCGCTGCGACTGGGAAGGGACAGCGCCCCGGTACCGATAGCGCGCCCCCTAGACCCGTCAGTCGCAATCTGCCCAGCTGAGGATCAGTGAGAGAAGATGAAGACGGCCGAGGACACAAGGCAGGCACTGCAGACTGCAGTGAAGCCTGCACAGCTGGGCCTCCAAATTGCGGGTGTCCACAGGATCGGGAACGCGGGTGTTGTCTTTCAGACAACCTCCGCGGCCGCGGCACTCAGAAAGACGGTCCCACCCACTTTGCGGGCGGCGGAGCCGGCCGTTCGACAGCCGCTAATCGCCCTGACAGGTATTGATAAGGGCGTAACGTGGGAGGAAGTGGTCAGGGACATTAGCGAGCAGAACCTGCGGGACGATGAGAAATGGACCGTTGAGGCAATCTCTGGGGCACTTCGCCCACTGTTTAAACAGGACCGCTATAACGGACGAGCGCGGTGGATTTGCCACTGCAACAGTGAGCTGCGACGGGTGTTGGTAGACAGAGGCCGACTGTACATTGGGTGGGTCGTAGTGGAGGTCACGGGCCACCTGGCGGTCACCTGCTGCAGCTGGTGCCAACTGTACCCAAAGAAATACTGCCGGGCAAAGGCCATGGTGTGCGGCAACTGTGACGAGGAGGGTCACACGAGCGCAGAGTGCCAGGCCCAGTCGTCCAGTTGCGCCACCTGTAAGAGGTTCGGCCGGAAGGGTGCTCACACCCACCGAACCGCGTCCAGAGACTGCCCGGCCAGGGCGCATGCGGAGCAGCGACTGGTGGTAGGAACCAATTATCA
The DNA here is from genome assembly GCA_950005105.1 of Lycophotia porphyrea. Taxonomy (NCBI): domain Eukaryota; kingdom Metazoa; phylum Arthropoda; class Insecta; order Lepidoptera; family Noctuidae; genus Lycophotia; species Lycophotia porphyrea. The sequence continues at coordinate 3,310,068 of OX465407.1, forward strand.
TGTCTGAAGAACTTAACATTGGGCAGCTTAACCTATAGGGCTCAGCAGCGGCCACCGCGGAGCTGCCCGCCATTGCGGGGGACTGGGGCTGGGCGTGGTCCTCGTGCAGGAGCCGTTCTCCACATCCCGGCCATCCGTCGCGTCGCCAACTTATTTTGCCAGAGGGCCCCTGCCCCAAAGCGGGGATCTTTCTGGCACGCCTCGACGTGACCTGTGCGGTGCTCCATCACCTGACAACGAGCCACTGCATCGTGTGCCACATAACCTGGAGAGGCTCGTCAGTACACCTCGTTAGGTCAGGGTACTGGAGAATCTGCGACGGCGCGTGCTTGTGGGAGCCGACACCAACGCCCACTTGCCCCTCTGGTATTGTGAGCCGAGACAAATGACTGGGCGCGGCCGTGAAGTGACCCGCCGAAGAGAGGAAGCGGAGGGCTTCCTATTGAGCTGGGGCCTAGTGGTCCATAACCAGCCAAACCAGCCACCGACGCTCAGCACTAACAACGGGGAGTCCAACATAGACGTCACGTTCAGCACGCGAAACGTCAGCGTCGCGGAGTGGCAAGTCCATGAAAACGCGAGCATTAGCGATTATCGATTGGTTACTTACAGGTTGTGTGGCACACGGGAACGAGAGCCCGCTCCCATAGAGGAGCCGTCGGGGTCGCCAAAGCGGTTTTGGGAGCGCGGGGTGGACTGGGACCGATTCCGGGTGATGATCCACGAGCGTGTGGGAGGGATTGATTGGGGATACCTGCGTCGGTAATGTTCACGTGAATCATCGCGTGGACAGCCAGTGAATGCTTGGGTACATGTGTGGACGGTAAGAAAGCGAGGGGTTATGAGTGGTGGGCTCCTTCACTGGAGGCTTCGCGTAAAAGGCACAATAAGCTGAGAAAAGCGTGGCAATCGGTACGAAAGATTAGAGGGGACATCGAAGTGAGAGCAAAGTATGAATTTCACGAATGCCGCAGTAGTTATAGGCTCCTGATGGAGAAGGCGCAGCTCGACTTCTTCCGCAAGCTGGCCGAATCGGGAAACCAGGACCCATGGGGTTTGGCGTATCGCGTTGCCAGTGGCAGGTTCAGACCTACACCTAATGTGTGGCACCAGGCTTGCGGAGGGATTTGCCGTAGATGCGGGCACTGCCATGAACGCCCTCATAGGGGCCTTATGCCCTGACGACGATCCGCTTAAGGACTCGCCTTATCATCGGCAAGTGCGGCTGGTGGCTGCCTGCATCCCGTCAGGTCGGGACGCGCCTCCTCCGTTAGCTCAGGATCTGGAGAAAATAGTTAGGGCCTTGCCACACACAGCCCCGGGTATCGATGGGATTTCGGTGCGCGTTGTCGGGCACGTGTGGCGGGCGGCCGGGGCCGAACTGACGCACGTGTTCGGCAAGTGCTTTGCTGTGGGCGTCTTCCCCGATGTGTGGAAGGACGGTAGGCTAATCGTTCTCCGAAGGGCAACGATAGATCGCTCACCGATCCTAAAGCATATCGGCCCATCACCCTCCTCTCTGTCCAGGACAAAATCCTGGAAAGGGTCTTATTGCAGTGCGCACCAGCGATCACGAGGAGTGTGTCATCATGCCAGCTCGGGGTAAATCTACTCTTTCAGCTCTCAACGACATCCTGTGCACGGTTGCTGACAGCCGGTATAAATATGTCCAGGCAGTGTTCATGGATATCTCTGGGGCCTTCGACAACGCGTGGTGGCCCATGATCCTGCTAAAGGCGAAGGGGGTGGGGTGCCCGCCACACATATATAGAACTAGCTTTTGCCCGCGGCTTCGCCCGCGCGGATTTCGGATGAGTGTGTACAGCAATTGCTGACTCAAATTACCAAGAGAACACTACGTTTCACAGAAAATTACCCTCTTTGGGGTAGAATTTCGGAAAACCCTTTTTTATTGGATACCTATACTCTTCACAAAAAATATAACCTTCAAATTTCATGTCTTTAGGACCAACGGCTTGGACTGTGCGTTGATATATCAGTCAGAGGATGATTTTGGAAAATCTGTGATACTCGTTTTTCATAATTTAAACAGAAGAGTCTGTGTCCTAATTTTCAAGTCAATCAACCCCGTGAGTAACATTTTTCACAAAAAATGTAACACCCCATTTCACCTTCTTCGGGGTGAAATTTCGTGAAACCCTTTTTTAGTGGACTCTTCACAAAGAATAACCCCTCCAAATTTCACGTCTTGAGGACCAGCGGTTTAAACTCTGCGATCAACACCCCATTTCACCCTCTTTGGGGTGATATTTCGAAAAACCCTTTCTTAGTGGATACCTACTCTTTACAAAGAATACAGTAGTTTGTATGCGCGGTATGAACACAGTCTCACCGGCACCACACCCAGTCAGTATTGTAGCAACATATATTACGTGGTAAGGCGTTGACAATAAGACGGGTTCCGTTGCACAGTTTTGGCCGAGTTAAATTTCGCATCAGCATTATGGGAACACCGACTTTAAGTCTTATTTTATGAGCAGGGAGACCACTCGCTGTAAGTAGTAGAAGCTGTATCTGATGCTCCGTGGCTCACACCGGAAGCTCTGAGCGCGTTACAACGCTCGGAGCAGCACGGGGGCAGCCGAGATTACTCGCAGCTGTGGCGGCCTTTTACTTCTGAGGAGGTGAAGGCGTGCCGCGTGGACAACAAGTCGGCTCCAGATCCTGAGGGAATTCTCCCAGGGGCCTGGAACACTGTGCCTTCTGCAACTCAGGCGGAAATATTTAACGCGTGGCTGATGGCTGGGGAGGTCCCCGATAAGCTCCGCGGGTGCCCTACGGTCTTTGTGCCAAAGACGGAGAATCCTGCTGGGCCTGGGGAGTACCGACCGATCTCGATCGCGTCGGTGCCTCTCAGGCACATGCACTCCGTTTTAGCCAAGAGACTGGAGGCATGCTGCCCTCCCGATGCACGACAGCGTGGATTTATCTACGCCGACGGCACACACGAAAACTCGGCTGTGCTGGACGCTGTGCTGGGAGACTGCGGGAAGAAGTTGCGGGAATGCCATGTTGCGGTGCTGGATTTTGCCAAGGCGTTCGATACGGTGTCGCATGCGGCACTGATCGATCTGCTGAGGAAAAGAGGCCTGCCTGAGGGGTTCTGCGACTACGTTGCGAGGCTGTATGCCACTTCCGAGACTGTCTTGGTTGTGAATGGAGCCCGCAGCGGTCTTGCAAGAGTGGGTCAGGGAGTTCGCCAGGGAGACACGTTGTCGCCATTGCTGTTCAACATGGCGATGGATGTGATTTGAGCGGCCTTACCGAGGGGAGTTGGTTATAGGTTGGAGGACGAGAGTATCTCGGCTCTGGCTTATGCCGACGACCTAGTCCTGCTTGCAGGTTCAAAGGTGGGCATGCAATCCTCCATCGACTGTTTGTAACACTGGAAGGATGATGGAACTCTTCGTCAGTCATGCGAAAAGCGCTGTACTTTCGATGGTGCCGGATGGGAAGCGCAAGAAGGTGCACTACCTAACCGACCGTACCTTTAAGGTGGGGTCGCGTTGGTTGCGGCAGGTGACTTGCGTGGAACGCTGGCACTATCTGGGCGTGGGCCTCTGGATGCGTGACGTTAGAGCATGATATCAAAGAAGCCTTAAGCCGCAGCAACGGCTCGAAATTGTAAGGGTTCACTTAATTCCGAGGTTCCTACACGGCCTAGTGCTTGGAAACATCTCGGATGTGTAGATGGGTTGAGATTACTCGACGTCCAGATCCGGAAAGCAGTGCGGTCTTGGCTTCGGCTACCGCAGGATGTGCCTGTCGGATATTACCACGCAGCAACCACGGACGGCGGCTTAGCGATCCCGTCGCTGAGGACATGTGTGTGATCTCATTCGTAAGAGGTTCGGTCGACTGGACTCATCGCGATGGCTAGTGGCCAAAGCCACCGCCAGATCCGATAGGATCCGAAGGAAGCTGGCGTGGGCCGACAAACAACTACACAAATTCACCAGGGAAAACCCCAAGTCAGGCGAGCGGTCGACCGCAATTTATTGGCGTGAAGCCCTGCACGATTCCGTGGATGGCTTCGAGTTGAGGGAGTGTCCACGGGTTCCTGCATCTACTAAGTGGATGCGGGAGCGCAGCGTGCAGCACACGGGCCGGGACTTCGTGCAGTTCGTGCACACTCATATCAATGCGCTTCCGTCGCGGAGGACTGGTGTGGAGTCGGAGTTGAACTGCCGTGTAGGTTGCATGGTCAGAGAGACGACGGCCCACACTATCCAATAGTGTGACAGAACACACGGCGGCCGTAATGAACGCCATAATTGCGTAGTGGATGTCGTCAGCTCCGCCATGGTAGACAAGGGGTGGTCCGTGGTGAAGGAGCCGCGAGTGAAGACGGCCTTGGGCCTCAGAATGCCTGACATCATCGCCTCCAGGAATGGGGTGGGAGTGATCGTGGATGCGCAGGTGGTCTCGGGTTAGCGACCTCTGGACGAGCTTCATCGTGCAAACGTAACAAATACGTCGAGAAGGTCGCCGATATACTAGGACTGCCTTGTAAAGAGAGCATCCACTCGACCTCCTGTACTCTTTCCTGGAGGGGAGTTTGGAGCCTAGCTTCCTATAAGGAACTGAAGAGGTTCGTCGGGCTCGATGAGAGTCTACTGGCCGGTATCCCGTCTTTGGTTCTGAGAGGGTCCCATTCTAACTGGAACAGGTTCAACCGCCTCACAACCCGAATCGACTGAGTCGGGGAGCGAGGAGTCGGACTCCTGCGGTCGCGGGCCGCCGCTGGGCCCTGGGGTCGAATGTCCCACCAGTGGCAACTACAAGTTTATTTCTGTACCAATTCGACCTTGCCTAACATCCCACAGGCGCAATTTCGACAGCTTGGTGACGGTAGAGGACGTGGGAATCCCGTCACAACAATCTATGATGATTACGACCTGTGATCACTAAGACGACGGCAAGTATTCGGAGCTAAAATAGCCAAATGCCTCGTCATCTAATTAGTGACGCCCATGAATGGATTAACGAGATTCCCACTATCTCTATCTACTATCTAGCGAAACCACAGCCAAGGAACGGGCTTGGGAGAATCAGCGGGGAAAGAAGACCCTGTTGAGCTTGACTCTAGTCTGGCATTGTAAGGAGACATGAGAGGTGTAGCATAAGTGGGAGATAGTTCGCGCGATCGTCGCTGAAAAACCACTACTTTCATTGTTTCATTACTTACTCGGTAAGGCGGAAGCGGTGCGCGGTCGATAATATCGACACTGCCAGGTGGGTAGTTTGACTGGGGTGGTACATCTGTCAAAGAATAACGCAGGTGTCCTAAGGCCAGCTCAGCGAGGACAGAAACCTCGCGTGGAGCAAAAGGGCAAAAGCTGGCTTGATCCACATGTTCAGTACGCATAGGGACTGCGAAAGCACGGCCTATCGATCCTTTAGTATAAAGAGTTTTTAGCAAGAGGTGCCAGAAAAGTTACCACAGGGATAACTGGCTTGTGGCAGCCAAGCGTTCATAGCGACGTTGTTTTTTGATCCTTCGATGTTGGGTCTTCCTATCATTGCGAAGCAAAATTCGCCAAGCGTTGGATTGTTCACCTATCAAAAGGGAACGTGAGCTGGGTTTAGACCGTCGTGAGACAGGTTAGTTTTACCCTACTAAAATAACGCCAACGACGAATTAAGAGGATATTTAGAGACAGAAGAAAGAAGAAGAGATGTGAAGACGACTTGAGACGAATAAAATTTTGTTCTATAGACAGAGTAACTGCTGAAACTCGAGAAAGATTGCAACAGCTCTAGAATTAGGAGCAAAATATGCCTACTTATAGAACTAAGCGAGCAAAGAGCTAATTAAGATCAACTACATATATTGGCAATCGAATACCAGTATTTTATGTGGAGCGACTGCCTCAGACCTTCAAAGACCAATTAATACTGGGTAATACGATATCCCTTGGTTAGACTGGTTGTCCGACTTTTTGGTCACTGCCTAGCTGTAACAACTGTCAAATATTACATGACAGCCCTAACAGCTTAACGTGCTTTTTGAGGCATGGAGGAAACTAGGTGTGTAATGGGTGGTCACCCATCCACGTTCCAACCTAATCCTAAGCGCGGCTTAACCTAAAGATAAACCCGAGCGGCTGTTATTATTAAGCCACGAGCTCCATTGGCAATCGAATATAACATGCATATTGACTTTGACAAACAAATATGTATAACCTTTGTATCCAACACAATGAGACAGTAAGGCAACGAACAGCGGAAACCTTCATTTGAAACCACCTTTCTTTTTTATCCATGGACATTCTGTCTAGCCAGTTCTAGAATGGGCAACTATAGTCTGTTCACAGTTATTGTGTTTTGTGGCTGGACTGACTTTCATCTTTTTGTTTTGATAACTCAAAATGCCTGTGGCTGGTCTTTTTGAAATAAATATTTTGAGATTGCGTTCCTTTCAAGTCTTGTTTGATTGTCAGTGAGTACAGACGCTACAATCGCTGCGAGCTGTTGCTGTCGTGCTGCGACTTCGTGTGCACGCTGCGGCTGTCGTCGGCGGGTGGCGCCGTGGTGCCGCCGCCCGCGGACACATTGTGCGCACGCCGCCCCTCCGCCTGGGACCTGCCCGACTACCCCACTACCAGTAGTATGTGCTTTTTCAAGGGTTTCACACCATGTACCAGTAGTACATATAATGTTCTTTTGAAGGGTTCCCTCTATCTGGCAGAATCGTGATGCTCCGAATTTTATTTGGCATAACACGCTTGGCATAATCTTCTTTAAGCGAATATTTTTAAGGCATAAAAATTATTTAGTATAATTATATTTTGGCCGAATATTTATATGTCTGAATTTACAATGGCATACTTTTAAGATCGCAGAATTTTACTTGGCATAATTACCTTTGGCAAAGTTAACATTTCGCATAATTTCGTTTAGCCTAATGTTTATTTAGCACGAACATTATTTAGTATAATTTCACTTGGCTTACTATGAAGATGGAAGAATTTCATTTGAAATAATTTTATTAGGCATATTGACATTTTTATAAATAAGCATTTTTAACCTTAAATTAAAATATTGTGTTTAAAAGTTTTTATTTATTTATTTATTTAAAACTCTTATACTATCATTACAGGTTACAAACCTAATGCGATAGCTAAGACTACTTGTAATAATTATAAACTATTTAAAATAACCTTACATTACTAACAATTACACAATAGGTACATTAATACAAAATTACTGATAAGTAAAACGATACAACCTAACCTTATACAATATTAACTTAAATATGTTTTACAGTCAAAAATTAAAAAGTAAAACAATAAAAGAAACAATAAACATAAATTAAACAATAAACCTAAAATTACACTAATTAATGCTTTCGTAACATATTATATTTAAAGTTACTTTTGCAAGTTCACTAAAGTAACACGAAAAAATGTCCAACCTATTCTGAATTTCGTTAACAGTACGAATTGCTCGCGTGAGAGGTGCTTTAGCCAGCAGGTTGGTTCTGGCAGTTGGCACAGCCAGAAGTGGCGGGCGCCGCCGCCTCCACACGTAGCGGTCTGGAACAGAGAACCGCAAGCACTGAAGTACTCCTGGGTTGTGCTCCTTGCCCCGGAGTAATTTTATTATATAGACGACAAAAGTGAACTGTCGTCGCACCCTCAATTCATTGTACCCGACCATGCCCAGTACAAACAGGGTGGGGTACATCAGCGGGTACAATGGATAAACCCCGTACAGTCTGCAGTACAAGTGACGCGTGAACTTGTTTTGTACGCGCTCCAGCATGACAGAGTACTTTGCTTCATGTGGAGCCCATATGACAGCACCATACTCCAAGTGACTCCTGACTAAAGTGTCGTATAATACCCTAATAGTCGTAATATTAGTGAACCCCTGCGACTGCCTGAGTACAAAGCCAAGGTTCCTGTACGCTTTCTTACATATTTTAATGATATGCTCGCGAAACGTAAGATCTGGAGTGAGATACACCCCTAGATCACGCACTTGCGTAACTCGCTGCATGGGTACCGCCTCTGCTTTGTACTCATAGCGGACAGGGGTGCGCGCACGACTAAAGGATATTACCGAGCATTTGGACACGTTGAAGTACAGCTTGTTGTCATGGCTCCACTTCACCACCCTATCAATGTCATCCTGGAGTCGCTCACAGTCATACTCGTCCCTTACCTCGAGCAGCAACTTGAGGTCATCTGCGAACAATAAACATGAGCCATGTCTGACGACCTCCGGCAAGCTGTTTATCATTATGATAAATTCAAGAGGCCCCAAATTGCTACCTTGGCTTACTCCGGATCTGGTGAAGTACGGCTTCGACTCGTACCCATTGTAGTCAACGTACTGTTGGCGGTCCCTCATATAGCTGACAAAGAACTGTAGCAAGTGTGGAGTACATCCTACATCTGCCAGCTTCCTTAATAAGACATCATTGTCCACGGTGTCGAAGGCTTTTTTGAAGTCAAAGTACGCCGCGTCTACCTGTACTCCAGCATCAACTGCCGGAATAACCTGTGCCATAAAGTTAAGCAGGTTGGTGGAAGTGCTGCGTCCTGGCCGAAAGCCGTGCTGCGCGTCCGACAGTTGCGCTCGGACTTGCCCCTGTATGCAACGTTGAATAGCGGCTTCAAAAACTTTTGCCGGCGTCGACAACACTGCAACTGGTCTATAACCGCTGACATCTGGACCTGCCCTACCCTTGGGTACTGGAACGACACGTGTAGTCTTCCACTGATCCGGAAACGTGGACTGCTTTAAACACATGTTGTATATGTAATGCAGCGGGCTTGCTAAAACTCTAGCACAATCTCTAAAGAGGAACGCTGGTATACCATCAGGGCCAGATGATCGCTTCGGCTTGAGGTTCGTCAGCGCATCCTGCACATCTTTGAGACTCAAGGTGTCTATATGTACCCGTGCGCTAGTAGCACTGCTGGCCTCCGCCATCGCCGCCTGAACGTCTAGTTGCGGTGGTTCCTGACTGTATACCGACTCAAAAAATTCTGCGAATTCCTTAGCACACTGCTCATCAGTAAGATTTTGCCCATCTTTTATAATACTCTGCCTATTTACTCTACTTTTTTTTGACCTAATATATTGCCAGAATGATTTTGGATCTTTAGCGAACTGATTTTGAATTTTATTTTTATGGTTTCTGTGTGCAATTTCTATAGACTTTTTTATCCGGGCCCTACATTTAGCGTATTCTTCGTAATCGCAATGACGTTTTGATTTTTTAAACAGTTTGTGAAGTTTTGCTTTAATTTGGATCTCTTTAATAATCTCTCCGGTGTACCATTCGGGATACACATAACGTGAGTTTCCCTGGGTAAACTTTTTCCTTGGTACACATTCGTCTAAAATACGGCCTAATTTCACATAAAATAAATTTAAAATGTCTTCCAAATCATGCATTTCATACATTGTACTCCAGTCAACAGAAGTTAACTTCGAATACAATAATTCATAATCGGCTCTATAAAAATTCCACTGCGGTCTGTTATTGCACGCGCTGTTAGAGAGGGACACGGACTCGGCAGCGGGCGAAGGCGGAGGAGGCGCGGGGCCTGAGGGCGCGGGGCGCACGCACACCGCTAGTGGCGGGTGGTACGGGTCGACGGGAACGAGCGCGTCGTCCGCCAATACCACTGACACAGCTCCGCTAAAACCCGTACTCAGAACCAAATCCAGGTGTCGGCCTAAGACATTGGGCACCATGTTACTTTGAGTGAACTCGCAATATGACATAAAACATTCATAATAATTGCTAATATTTACAGGACAAGAATGTAAATTAAAATCTCCAATAACAATCACTTGTCTATATCTTGTAGTTGTCTATATCTAGTTAATATGTTGTGCTAAAAAAAATAGTGACAGAAACGAATCGCTGCAAATCCGACTCCGAGAGTGTAATTTAAACCCGCGTAGGCGCGGAGGGGCGAGGCGACCCGCGAGCAAAATCAAAATCAAAATATTTTATTTCACATAGGCCCAGATGGGCACTTATAAAACGTCGATAAAAAGATGCTCGGTTCGGTTGGTTGTTTCCTATGGAGAAGAACCGGCAGGAAACTCCATGATTACTCTTTTCAAATCATTTGGTGTTACAATATTATCATGTTACAGCATTAGTACTTAAGTATGGGGGAACAGCGTAGGCATGACCATAAGTCACTGCGTATTACACAAAAAGTGTAGTACAAGATAAAAAGTTAACAAAAGTTAACCAGCATCTGGGAATCTACAAAGTCTACAGTGTTCACACATTCACAAACGATCGGTAAATAAGAATCTATACAAAGAAAATATTGTAAAATACTATAAATAAACAAGTGGCACAAATATTGTTAACAGTGCTGTAACTATTCTGAGCAAAAGATTTACAAATGATTTGAAAACTATTGTAAAAAAGTCTGATTAGAAAAAAGGGAAAGTATGAGATTGAGAATAGTTAGAGACATCCACAAAGTGCCGTTTATGAGCTACCAGGGTAGCCGCATGCGCAGAAGGCACTAAAGCCAAACTTCTTTGTCTTCAACTTAGTCCTTGATTTTGTAATATGCTATTTTTAATAAGGACACGTTTGATGTAGTTTTTGAACTTTCCATCGGTCAGTTTTATAACTGACTTCGGCAACTTGTTATAAAAGCGTATACTGTTAATAAGAAAAGACTTGCTAGTTTTTGCTAATCTGAGTTTAGGTATTACAATTTCGTGTTTACTGCGTGTATTTAAATTGTGGAGTCGCTTCTAATTTTGAAAAGCCCTCGATTTTTACGGACATATAAAATAAATTGTAAGATATAAAGAGAAGGCAGAGTCAGTATATCGATCTCTTTAAATTTTTCTCTGAGGACTCGCGAGGATGCATTTTAAAGATCGCGCGGACTGCCCTCTTTTGTAAAATGAAAATGGAAACAACGTTTGCGCCGATCCCCACAGCAGAATGCCATAAGACATAATACTGTTACGTCTGTTACTTTACGAGAACATTCTAGATTACATGCGAGTCTCGAATGATCTACTATTGAACTGTCTAAGACGACTCGAGTCTAGAATGTTCTAGTATAGAAATTACTAGAAGATTCGAGAGAGTTGTGGAACCTTCTCGAAGGACAGTATTCACTATGGAACTGTCTAGAACATTCGAGAAAGGTGTCGAAGTTTCTCGAAGGATGACGTTCCATTGTGCCACTGTGAGAAGGTTCGAGAAGGATCGGTTGACCTATAAATAGCCGTCATGTTTGCGGGAGCAGGCAGTCTGATTTTGGCTACACAACGAAGCGAATCGAAGTGATTGAGAAGTGCGATATTTAAGTGACTAGTGATCGATAGCGTAATTGTAATTAAGTTTAAAGTGTTTTGTGTTAATTAAAGTTATTTGTTAATTAATCGGTGGTAATTAATTTATCCCATACCCAGCTCGTAACAATACTGTGGAAATAAGCATAGTATACTAATCTAGCCGTGGCTACATCAGTCAACTGCCTTATTTTCCTTACTGCATATGCAGCTGATCTTAACCTACCCGAAAGAGTTCTAATGTGCGCGCCTCACTGCAATTTTGAATCTATAGTAATCCCCAAGAATACAGTTTCCGCTATAACCTCAAGTTTTTTGCCGTCAAGATTTAAGTTTAGATCCCGTTGTGATAGATTTGGTAGAGAGAACTTTAGACATTTTGTTTTGTTCACATTCAGTAAAAGATTGTTAGCTGCGAACCATTCCGAGAGAACAGTTAGACTTTTGTTGACATGTAAGACATCCGTATCTTTTCTATTTATTTAAAAAAATAGCGAAGTGTCATCAGCAAATAGAATTATATCCGATAATTTGGCCATCATATAAGGGAGATCATTAATGTAAACAAGAAACAGGAAAGGACCGAGAATTGAACCTTGGGGCACGCCCATCTTAACTAGAGACCCGGAGGACGTCGCCCCATTCACATTTACTTTTTGCTGCCTGTTTGATAAATAGGAAAGAACAAGATCAGCAGCTTGTCCACGAATTCCGTAATGGTGTAATTTACAGATCAGTGTGTTGTGGTCGACGCAGTCGAACGCTTTTGAGAGATCACAGAAGATGCCAATGGCATCCTGGGACTTCTCCCAGGATTCCAAAATGTAACTGATGAGTTTTACCCCCGCGTCCGTTGTCGAACTACCCTCTGTGAAACCAAACTGTTGACTATGCAGAATCCTATTTGAGTTGAAGTGATACATCTGGTCCAGCATGATTTTTTCATAGATTTTACTCAAGCGAGAGCTGAGGAGCAGGTGGTTCTAAAGCCCGCCATCGCGGCTGAGGCTGAAGCCAGCAAGTCGAAGCTGCGGTGGTGAGCATTAAAACCATCTGCGACGATAACTCGCGTGGGACCGCCGGAGCCCCGCAGCGCCGGAGCTGTGACAGAAACCACGCTTGCTGGCATGCTGCATGCTTGATGCATACATGTTTGGCATGTTTGCATGCTTCTTACAGGGAAATAAAAACCGCATATGTTCACTAACAACTGTTTTAATGAATGATAATAAATAATACATGCAAAAAACTATAAAAAAAAAAACAAATTAAATTCTAATTTATTAAATTCTGCCTATCGATATTGTATGCCAAAAGACGATACTGACTGTGAACTTTCTGAGAAATGATAGTTCTGCCTTTTAATGATTATTGATATGAAATTTATGCCAAAAGATGATTCTGACTGTGAACTTTCTGCGATATGATGGTTCCACTTTTTTATCCTTATGTATATGTTTATGCCTAAAGATGATTCTGACTTACAAAATTATGAGTTTTGACTGGATGATAAATGAGTGTCTGCCAAACGATTTTCTGCGAAATGAAGTTTATGCTATCCGTTACTATGCAAAATATATTATGACAAAAAAAAATCTGCAATAAAGGGTAGACCGTCTTTTGAATGGGTAGCGCCGGCTGTATCTGAAATCAGCGCTGTACCACCGTCTCTTATGGTGTCACTGCATTATGCTGGCCGATGGCGGTTTTGCGTAGGTATGTAGTTTTTTTTTTGCTTTCTTGTTATATGTCATTTTAGCGCAAGTAAATGTTTTTCAGTACACTTCCTCGAAAACTAGCTCTTATCGCACTACTATTAGGTTCAACATGCAATGTATTTCACACTCGTGGATTTTTGTGACCGCCAGGATGGCTGAACCAAACGAGATATGTAATGAGACCATGTGCACTGTTTGATACCTATTTACTACTATTTTTTTGTTTTTTTTTTAGATAAGAAATAAATCAAAGAAATAAAGTGGTCAGCCATTCTGACGTCAATTTTAATATTACACCTGTTTGCTACCTTAACTTATATTTTTTACACAACTTTAAGAAGCTCCTATAATATGTTATTAATAAAAGCCATTAAAACGCCTATACATCAATTATTTACGACTTTTTTTCTCAGAATAATGGCTAACAATGTTTTAGCAGGCGCTTAGTGGCTTACGAACAACTTGTTTCCCCATAGTAGTTTTATCCATTTATAAAATTTTACAATAATTTACATACCGCATTTATTCTTAGGAATATAAGTATCAAATTATGATACAATATGTGATAATCATTCATTGAAATTTAGATCATTTTTATTTAAAACTACCCACAGTATTCACTGAGACAGTGATCACTACATATTATAAAACAAAGTCCTCCGCCGCATCTCTGTCTGTTCGCGATAAACTAAAAACTACTGCAGCGATTTTCATGCTGTTTTCACCAATGGACAGAGTGGTTCTCGAGGAAGGTTTTAGGTTGCTTGGTTCAAGTTCAATTTCTTTATTTCTCTTCACAATAATGGTTTCCTTAAAGATTAATGTATTTGTCACATGTTATATTCCACCATTGGAAGAGACTGGTGCCTAAAATAGGCTTTTGAACAAGCCTGTGTTACAGGTCACCAGGGCCCCCCACAGCAAAACAATACAGTAAGAGGTTTAAAGGCGATCTTGTGCGAAAGATCATTAATGGTACCAAGATGATCACAAAGAGACAATCAGTTAAAAATTAAAACTTTAAGACTTAAAACTAAAAATTAAAACTAATATTAAAACAAATACTAAAAAAGGCGAAATTAAAAATGAAGAACTAATGGTTCATGCGAAATTGTAGTGTAGTGTATGAATGGATGTTGGAGTGTAAGAATGTATGTTGCAGTGTATGAATATATGTATGTTGGAGTGTGCGGTAGCGATAGTATGATATGTAAAACAGCCACGGGAGAGAGGAGAGAAGGATATCTATTTGAGAACTGCCAAAAGGTTTTCCGTTTCTTGATAGTCAAGAGTTTTTAGAAATATTTTGACTGTTTTTTGACAGACAGAGGTGGTTTTAGGATAAAGATTAAGAATGATATTTAATTTGTTGTACAAAAATTGACCAAGGAAGCAAAAAAATCTCTGAGGGAGTGACGATTTGAACTGGAATGAAGGGCAGACTCTTCCCTTCCGTCGTTGGTTATTGAATAATTTAGAGTCAAACTGTAGCTGGGAGTGCTTTTTAGCTATAGTAAGCAGGATAAAAGTTTGTCTGACCGTAAGGACGTCCCATTCTTTGTATAAATCAATAGTTGGAAAACGAAAAGGGAGACCAGCACCAGCCTTAAGTATAGCACGCTGCGCCCTCTCTACCTCGATAAGATGGGTTTTGGAGGCACCGCCCCAAGTTGTGATGCAGTACTCAATTAACGACTGGCATAATACAAAGTATACCATTTTAATGGTCTTTTTATCTGCAGTGTGTCTTAATGACTTAAAAATGTAAATAAGTTTGCGGATCCTCGGAACAAGTGCATCAAAATGAGATTTAAAAGAGAGATGGGAGTCTATAATGATTCCTAGATACTTTATATTAGTAGTCCTTTCGAGGGCGGGACAAGTACACTCGGGATTTGGAGAACGACACGTGTGGACCGAAATAGAAAGGGTTGACGAAGGAAGAAGGTTAGCTCTATGAGCAAAGGTTGCATATTTGGTTTTCGAAACGTTTAGTGTCAATAGATAGTTTTGCAACCATTCGCTGACTGTGTTAACACCCAGTTGAGCAGTATCAAAGACCTCATCCCAGCTACCACCACTGAAGAACAGTGCGGTATCATCTGCAAAAGTAAAGATTTTTCCTTTCAGTAGAGGAAGCCGACAGAGGTCATTGATATACACTAAGAAGAGCGTTGGTCCGATTATACTACCTTGTGGTACACCAAAATTGACAGTCAGCTCGTCACTTAACCTATCATTAATTTTGACTCTTTGTTTCCTTCCAGTAAGATAGTCCTCAAGTAATTTAAGAGGAATTCCTCTAACGCCAAGCCGATCCAACTTTTTAAGAAGATGCGGGATTGAGACTGTATCAAACGCCTTTGCAAGATCGAGGAACACCGTCAAACATTTCATCCTATCGTCCAGACTGACAACGATAGAGTTAACTAGCTCATGGACAGCGTCGTTGGTACTCTTACCGGTTCTGAAGCCGAATTGAGAAGGAGAGAGCAGTTTGTTGGTCTCAAGAAACATGGTTAGACTCTTATTAATTAGGCGCTCCAGGATTTTGGAAAGTGCTGGAAGGATGGAAATGGGTCGGTAGTTGTTCACAGAGTCTTTTTCCCCAGCCTTGTAGATAGGCTAGATAAGACTAATTTTAAACAGTTCTGGGAAAACCCCTGTAGAGATTGACAGGTTACAAATGTGAGTCATGGGAGAGGTAAGAAGGTTTGCGTATCTCTTGACTATTTTACCACTTATGAGGTCGATACCCACTGCGCATTTATCCTTTAACCCATTTATAAGTGTGAAGATCTCTTGCTCGTCTGTGGGAAGGATGACTATTGAATTTGGGGGAGTGTTCGGTAAATGATCGTTGCAGTAAGTGAATGGAGCTCGTTTATCGTTGGAGATCTTGTTCGCTAGGTTTGCACCTACGTTTGCAAAGAAGTGGTTGACGTTGTTTATGTCAGAAGAGGGATTGTTTGATGTCAGGAGAGACGACGAATGGTCTATTCTTTTATCAGAGCCGCTTATTCTTTTTATAACATCCCAAAGCTGTTTTTTGTTGCCCTTAGCCATCTCAATCTCGTGTTTATCGAATTTCTTTTTTGCTTTTTTGAGTAAAGTGTTGCAATAGTTACGGTAACGTTTGTATGTGGTTTTGATAATCTCGTCGTCAGGATTCCGTTTTAGTTTTTTATGCAAATTGTCCCGGTTTCTCATACAACGTAATAACCCTTTAGTAATCCACGGTTTCGTAATCAATTCTTTTTTGTTTGTTTTAACCATCCTGGTATTGTTTTTGATTGCTGAAGACAGGAAATTAACAAGAAGCTCGGTTGAGTAATTTACGTCCTGAGATTCAGTGATAGGCTGAAAATCAATAGTTGATATATCTTTATCGAGACCCTCGTAGTTCACTGAGTTATATGATTCGTTTATGTAATGGGGGCGCGATTTAGTTTTACAGCTAATGGCTACACTATCGTGATCAGTAATGGAGGTTGCAAAAACGAAGCAAGATACCTCCATATTTGTCTTCAGCATCATGTGGTCTAAAAAAATTTTCCCATGGGTTGCGGAAACGGGATCAAAAGTTCATGATTATTTTTGGTCTAGCTAGTGATAAATAATTGTGTTCAATTTTACTCTCGTTGTTTGTGACATGCATACGTTAGCAAAAAATTTATGAAAAATATTTTGAAATATTTTTCATATCAAAAAGATCAAAAAAGTGTTATTTAAAAGTTCGAAAATAATTTCTCTGAAAAAAAAAAGTGTGTGTGTACTTATGTACACGCGTTAGAAGTTATACATACTTCTTTGGCGTAACAAGATAAAAATCTTTTTAAAATTCTTTTTAAAGATTTTAAGGCCTAATTGCAATTACCTATACAACCTTACCTCCTAGCTCCAGCAGTAGATTAAAAATAATAAACTAGGCTTGTCAATATCTGACACTGAGCAAACTTCAGGGTGTATGTTGACTAGCTAACTTTATAGTATTCTGCTATAAAGCAGATACGATAAAAAATAAATATACGTACAATTTACAGACCATGTGTCCTTCGTCTCATTTTTATCATAAATATGCCTTCTGTGGTAGCAGAAAGTAGGTATAAATCACGGCATCCATTATCCATTCAATTTCATCCATTTATTTCCAGTTTAACATTGTAATTTGAGCACTTTTATAAACTTTTAATAATATTTTTCACTAATGACAAGCAACGTCAAGCTGTCAAGCTTACTTATTCCTTTGTGTACCTTTTTCTATAAAGGCCTGTTAAATGAAGGTTGTATTAGAGTGTATTACTAAAAAATGATTTAAATTGTTTTGGCTAGTTTAAATCTAGTTTTTATATTGTATTACGTTTGTATACTGACTAATAGAATACTAAATGTTAATTTTAAAATTCATAACGCACTCTTGGATTGTGAGGTTTTATACGTCTTGGCCAACTATACCTGGCAGGTCAGACGAATTGTGGCTACAACAAATATAATCTTAAAGTGAGGCAAATAGTTCTGGAACACTAAAATAGTTCCTTATAAAAGACGCCGCTTACGAACTAAAACTAGTTTACGACGAGATTTCAGTAGCGACCAGTACAGTGCAGTCCACCCCACTAAAAGTGGACTAGTGCAAGTGTCAAGTGGTAGGGCGCCGACGCTCTGACGTGTCCCTCCACCACGCGGAAGTCGCAACTCCATCCCGGGGCTCCCCTAAAAACGGAGTTTGGCCCGGGACTCCTGTTCTCTTCAAGCTTCCCGGGGCTCCGCTAAACGGACTCGCCCGGGAACTCATCTTACTCATCTCCGCTTCTGCGATCGCCTGCCACCGAAACAGCCAGGACTGACCTGACGCCTGTTCGGTGGAGCCGCAGGACCAGGTGCTCCAAGGGTCTACCCCCTTCGGAAAACAGCAAGTACTTTCTCCACCTATTACCCCAGTTCTTGAGTGCGTGTAGATTGGTGTGTGTTTTTTAGCAGACTTGTATTTCATATCTTCCCTCTTTATCTTATTAAATTTAATTGTACGGTCTACCTCCTATTTTTATTTATTTGGAATAGTAGACATGACAACTTCAACCTGTTACTTTTGTTTTACAGTGATGCGCGCGCATCTTAAAATTTCACTCTCATCATTTTTTCATAACGCGCCTAAAGAAGTATAACTTAAAAAAAAAAATGATCTTCCGCCACCGTGTGATCCAGTGTTTAACCTTCGTACGGTCTTCGGGTAAATTTTGACCCATTTAAGGAATAAAATAAAGTTTTCTCTATAGCTAATTTCTTTTGAGGTTTGATGTTTCATGACTTTTACCAAAGTTTTGAGCTTTATTTATTAAGTATATCATTTTATAAAAATATCTTCAATTTTTCGACCTACAACTTTTTTGACGTTCAAGTTCCTTGGGTCAAATTTGACCATACGTATTAAAAGAATCCATTTTATTTTTTCCACCACTTTTGGTACGTATTATTTTGAATTACACTAATATTGAGGGTAGGCGCATATGATAAAGAATGGACTGATATTGACTATTGACAGTACTGAATTGCTTGCATTCATTGGATTACTTTTGTTGGCTGGTGTATTTCGATCAAATAACGAAAGTTCTGAAACTTTATGGGAATCTCAAAAAGGATGGCCAATATTCGGACAAACTATGTCAGTAAAGACTTTAGAAAAAATATAAAGAGTTATATGGTTCGACTGGAAACTAAACTACCAAGAGAAGTTGTTGTCAATTATGCCAAAAAACAACCAGTAAAATAGGTTTGGTTTGCCTCAAGTGCAATAAATGTATATGTAAACAGCATTCTAAAACCATCATTTTGTGGGGTGTGTAATATATGCCATAATAACAGATAATATAATATTATCACTTGAAATAACGTGTTACGTGCTCTGCCTACACCAAATCGGCTGAATAGCGACATGATACCTAATTACGTACAATGGACATGTCCACATGAAATTGCAACACAGTGACTCTACTGACTCGACGCCTCTTTTCTCCGCCGATCACCTACTTTGAAGTACTTTGGACCTGCCGATGCTGCATCGTCGTTTGGCCATCATTTTAACACTGTATCTTTTCAATAATTAATTAGGCACTTCGGTACTAGCATCGTCCAAGTCTAGACTTAAGTTTTTATATTGTAAATTGAAAAGTAACTTAATTAAATTCTTTTTTAAATTAATTTCGTTTTTTTTCTAAGTCCTCCGGCTGTCACCGTCGTATTTGGCGCAGTCGGTAGGATATTCGAGGCAGTGCGCGTGGCGCGGTATAGATTTCCAAAAATCATTAATCTGCTGACTCCGATAATCGCTGTCGGTATTTCCAAGTACCTCGTCGAATATCCCAACTAAAGAAGACGCAGCTGAGGACGTATCCAGGCATCGATACAATGAGAAAACCGTGTATATGTAAGTCCTTGAAGATTTCTTAAAGTGTTGCTTTCTTGTCCTTCTTTTCACCCTTATATTATAATATTAAAGTCAAGATTTTTCACCCAAGGGAAACTAGGGAGAAATCTGTCTCCTCCAGACAGATAAGTAGGAGCAGGGAAGTAGATTTAAATAGGTTTATAGATTCCGATAACTTAGGATTAGGTTTATTATTCGATAGTAACAACATGGCACTGAACCCCGATACTATCTACAACGCGTTGCGCGCAGTTCCAAGTTTTGATGGCAATCCGAATGTTCTAACACGTTTTATTAAAATATGTGATCAGCTCGTATTACAATATGTTAGAACTGACCCGAGTCACGAGTTAACAAACTTATGTCTCATCAACGGCATCTTGAATAAAATCACCGGACCAGCAGCTTTAACTATTAATTCCAATGGCATACCAGAAAATTGGCAAGGGATTCGTGACGCATTAGTAAATAATTTTTCCGACCAAAGGGATGAGACCGCCCTTTATAATGACATGTCCTTACTGACACAAGGAAGTAGCACTCCGCAGTTAGAGGTCTTAAGGAACCACTAGGGTCCCGTATCCGATGTATGAGACCCGAAACTATTGAAAAGGCACTGGAATTTGTACAACAGGAATTAAATTTCATATACCTACAGCAACGTAACGAGAGTATCCTCGAGCGACGTAACACGACTACACAGCATACACACTCAACCCATAGAATGCCAGCCGCGGTCCCTATGACCACACCAAAAGTTTTTAGCTTCCCTAGTCCAGGCCCCAGCTGGCATAAACCAATGCCTATGCCGCCGCAACAGCAGCAGCAGCAGCAATGGAGGCCACCCTTCCAGCATAATCAGGTACCTCAACGGGCCCAAAATATGTTTAGCCGAACTCAACAGATGTTTCGTGCGCCCCCACCGAACTACTACCCAATCAAATGTACCGGATGAACTGAATAACGTAAAATGCTTAGAAGCACAGCCGTCTGCTACTTCCAAAGCAGATCAGGATTTTCGCAAGGAGAAGGATCAAAAAAAATTAAAATACGATTAAATATCCAATCTAAAAGAGAATTACGTTATATACAGATATCAGATCCACCACTTAAATTATTAGTAGATACCGGAGCTAATCAGTCTTTTATTAGTCCCGAGGCAGTCGAACAATATTTTGCTCATATCCCTTTAAACCATGATCCCTTCGAAGTAACAAACGCTCGAGTAACTACGAGTATTACCCATTAACATTCTATTACGATTCCGAACTTTGCTGAATTTAATAACCCCACAAATGTAAAATTTTTAAGCTATTGCATAGCATCTATCGCGGGCCTTGCGCGTGGAGACCGAATCCAGAAATTCCGTAACGAAAATAACCTAACACCTAGTGCCTAACACGTAGTGTCAGATGTTGCCAAGCCTAGGTTATTATTTTTTAATCTACCGCTGGAGCTTGGAGGTTAGGTTGTATAGGTTTACCTAGCTAGCCTAGCTCCAGCAGTAGATTAAAAATACTACGAAAGTGAATAAATAATTATAATTACATAAGTTGATAAAAAATGCTATGCAATAGCTTTACCGCGGCAGTCTCCGAGTGCCACACGTCTTTTTTTTATCTATAGGTTTCATAATTACTTCGACGGTCTATTAGGTTTAGATTTACTTGATGGAGCACAAATTGATCTAAAAAATAATTATTTACAACCATCCCCATTCTCTTTTATCAATGTAAAAGATCAAATAACCAAGAAACCATTCCCGCTAACTCGTCGAAACTAGTAAATATACCTATTTATAGTCCAGACGGTGACGTTATGATAACTCAACAAATTCATTGTAATTGCATTATTGAAGAGTGCATTACTCGCGTTACTGATTGTACTGGAATCGTGGTAATTAAAAACCCGACGGAATATGACTTGACTGTTACATTGGACCGTCCTTTACAAGCCGAGATATTTAATACTGAGTGCATTAGCACCGAACAAGACCCCATGCGCGTTAAAGAGGTTTTAACCCGACTGCGTACGGATCATTTAAATATTGAGGAAAAAACTAACTTAGAGACATTATGTGCCCGCTTCGCTGACGTATTCTATTTTGAGGGAGAGCCCTTAACCTTTACGAATAAAATTAAACACCGTATTAGAACTACCGACGAACTTCCCGTATACACTAAAAGCTTCCGGTACCCTTTTGTGCATCGACAAGAAGTTAGAGACCAGATAACTAATATGTTAGACCAAGGAATTATACGACCTTCTGAATCAGCTTGGAGCTCGCCCATTTGGGTAGTCCCTAAGAAAGTTGATGCATCAGGCAAACAAAAGTGGCGCATAGTAGTAGACTATCGAAAACTGAACGGCAAGACTATAGACGACAAATACCCAATTCCTAACATCAATGACATACTTGACAAGCTTGGTAAGTGCCAGTATTTTAGCACGTTGGACCTTGCATCAGGTTTTTATCAGTGCGAGATTCATCCAGACGATATTCCGAAAACAGCTTTCAATGTAGAGCATGGGTTTGAAGAATTCTCCATCTACTGTTCAGAGAGTAATGGACAATGTGCTCAGAGGCTTACAAAATGAGATCTGTCTCGTGTATCTTGATGACGTAATCATATTTAGGACATCGTTGCAAGAGTACATGATTAATCTAGAGAAAGTATTTAAAAGATCACAGGAATCTAACTTCAAAATTCAGATGATAAGTCCGAGTTTTTAAAATTAGAAACCGCATTCGCAGTGGCGAAGGTGTTAAGCCTAACCCTGATAAAATAGCAGCGATAGAAAAATACCCTCTACCAAAAATACCCAAAGAAATAAAACAGTTCTTAGGACTATTAGGTTATTACAGAAAATTTATCCCAGACTTTGCTCGCATCACCAAACCTATGACAAAATGCCTTAAAAAGACTAACAAAATAACTTTTGACTCTGAATACACTGACTGTTTTAACAAATGTAAGAGCTCACTGACAAACGACCCCATCTTACAGTATCCCGACTTCACTAAGGACAGCGTAGGCGTATTAACCACAGACGCCTCAAATGTAGCTATAGGCGCCGTACTCTCTCAAGGTACCATCGGCTCAGATAAACCTACCTGTTATGCCTCGAGAACTTTGAATGATAGTGAAACCAATTACAGCACTACAGAAAAAGAGCTTTTAGCCATAGTGTGGGCTACAAAGTATTTCAGACCCTACTTATTCGGTCGTAAATTTAAAATATTCACCGACCACAAGCCATTACAGTGGATAATGAACCTTAAGGAACCTAACCAACGATTGACTAGGTGGAGACAAAATGGTGGAGTTAAATTAAGTGAATATGACTATACTATAGTCTACAAAAAGGGAAAGTATAACACCAATGCAGACGCATTATCCCGAGTAGAAATTAATAACGAGGAGACAGAGTCAATGCTATCCAACCCATCAGAGCGACCACCTTCTCGAACAGGTTCTACGACAGCCATACCAGCACTGAAAACCCTATTTTAGAAGTTCCTATCACTGACGTACCCTTGAATAAATTTCACCGACAAATATGTATAACCATAGTCAGTAACTCCCCTTACATTATACGAACGACAGCCACCTTAACTGCACACACATTCAGGTCTCAGAGTCTAACTTAGAACAAGACGTAGTAAAAGCCATAAAAGAATATGTCAAACCTAAAGTTAAAACTGCTTTAAAGATAACTCCACCATTAGGCATGTATTTAATCATACCAATTATTCAAAATAACTTTAAAAGCTCAGCTATAAACCTAGTCCTAACAAAAACTGAACTAGAAGATGTTAAAGAATATTTAAGGCAGTAATCAATCTGAATTAATCGCACTTTGAAAACTACTCGTGGCAAGCCGCAATTCGTGTTCATTATAACAGAACTCTGGCACGTGAGACCAATCAGAGATGGCATCCACTGTACCTTCTCTATCTAAGGCCATCCTCGGTCTGGATGACTCACAAATAGAACATCTGGCGGCTTCTTTGGGGATACCAGAGACCCACAAGGATATTAGTCACATGCAATTTACTGACGAAGAATGGGGCAACAATGCCAAAATCCGGGAAGCCGTGGCATACATTGGCTTTGACGCGAAGAAGATCGTAGCTGAATTTTTCAAGAAAGCTGACTCGAACAGGAGGGGTGAAAATGACACCCCACTCACCGTAGGGGACTTTAAACTCTTCGAGAAAAATGATGCTAAGACGGATCTTATGTTCTTCCTTAACGTGTTCTTGGAGAGGGGTAACAATCTCCAAAAAGCATTGCTACGTTGTGACGATGTGGTGGCGCCTGTCCTCCGTAGGAAGGCCCAAGCGTATGGAATTACGCTAGAGAAAACCCAGAACCGGTCCATTCTGGGCACCAGACATCTGACCCTGGCTAGGCTGGCCCAGGCATTCCCTCATGCCACGGCAACTCTGATCTTGAAGGACAACATCAAGAGCAAGTTAGACTCCAAGTTGTTCCCCGGATTGCCCCTCTTGATGGCCCACACCATCTTTCCTGCCCTAATCCCCGTTGGCGTTGATGGGGTCACAGATATCCTCAGGGAGGTGGCCCAGTTCATCAACGTTGAGATGTCGTTCATGCTTGCAGACCCCAAGCAAAAGAGAAAGATGGCGGTCAGGTCCCTTGAGGACTTGTTAGAGCAGTCGACAATGTACGTAGACGCAGCCATGAATGGCAGCGTCATTGCAAATGCTGCGAGGGTCAGTGTCCTGAGAAAAGCCGGGATTGTTGTGATCTCGTCAACCACCATATTATTAACCACAAAGATGGAGGTGGTGTCCAGGCGGTTGGCAGACATCAAAAGATTCCAGATGCACCCTCTGTCCGGTTGCATCGCTCAGGTCGAGGCGATCAAGGCACCAGCGACGGGCTCGGAAAACCAGTAAGCCCGGGAGAGAGCCCCAACAATCATGACACTTTCCCGGGCAGAACCTATTCTTCTTCCGGTTCTGACCTGTCATGGCATTCTGCCTCTTCTATATCTTCCACTTCACCACCTGCACTTTCACCACCTTCTTATGAGACTGCTGCACGTGACGCGTATATGTTAGCTAGCTTTCCCCTCCCTAGTGAACCTGTAACTCCTGGTCAATCATCAACTCCTTCAAGTGATAGCACCATACTACTAGCTAGGCCAGCTTTCCCAGATAGCTCATTTTCTTCAGGTTCTTCCATCTTGCTGTCCAACCCTTTTGCTAGACACAAATCACCTTCCGCTTCAACTCTTCCATCAAGCACCGGTGAGGTTGATGAATATAATTCTACCAGTTTCCCACTCCTATCATCTCCAACAGCATCCTTCACTCCACCACCACCCCCTCCTATGCCCCCTGGGATTTCTACCAGGGACAGTCCTTTTGGCTTTTCATCTGTCGATTCTGCAATCTCCTGGATAGCCATGAGATTGCGCCTTGGCATACCTAAGGAAGATCATAAGGACATAGAAGCTGCAATCCATAATTTGCAGAGTCTTGCTGAGAGAACTGGACAAAGGACTCCATCTGCTGCTCCGTTAAAGGCCAGGGGAGTTAAGCCACCACCCCTGAGCACTAAGCAAGCCAACCTTCTCAAGGAGCTAAAGGCCAGGCTGGAGCACATCAAGAAGCGGAGCGAGTCTGAATTAACGTCGCCGTGGTCGCTGAGCCCTACTTTGTCCTGCCCAGGGAAGACTGGGTGAAGGACCTTAGTGGCTCAGTGACCATCATTTCGTCGGCCGCCGCCGGTACCCCGACCCTGGAGAGTGTCAGGCAGGGTCAGGGGTGCGTAGCAGCACGGTTCGGGGAGATCGTCGTGGTGGGTGTCTACTTCTCCCCGAGCCGAACTCTCGCCGAGTTCCACAACTCCCTCAGGGAGTTGAGTGTCGTCGTCCGTAGCTATCCCCTCCCCGTGCTTGTGCTCGGGGACTTCAATGCCAAGAACTTGGCTTGGGGTTCTCGTTACACTGACGTGCGGGGTAGGATGGTGGAGGACTGGGCTCTGGAGACAGGCCTAGTCGTCCTAAATCGGGGTTCTGTCCCCAAGTGTGTGCGGATGCGGGGTGATTCGGTGGTGGACATCTCGTTCGCTAGCCCCGCTCTGTCACCGCGTGTCGTTGACTAGCGCGTCATGGAGGGGTTGGAGACATACTCCATCCACCGGTATATCCGGTTCGATGTCTCTGCCCAGACCTCAAGCGCGCTGGTCCTACAGGCCCCGAGTGGTCCGCGATGGGCGCTGAAGCAGCTGGACCGGGAGCTCCTCCTGGAAGCCTCGATAGTGCAGGCCTGGGTGACATCACCGGTCAGGCCTGCCGACATCAACGATGAGGCGGGTTGGTTCCAGGAGGCCATGTCCGATATATGCGACGTGGCAATGCCCCGAGTTCGGCCAGAAAGCGCCCGGCGTCAGGTGTACTGGTGGTCGCGAGAGCTGACGTCTCTGCGCGAGGCGTGCGTCTCTGCGCGGCACCTGTACGCCAGGCATCGCAGGCTCCGCATCCGCCCTCCGGATGCGGCAGCCATTGAGGCGGAGCTGTATGAGGGATACAGAGTGGCGAAGACCGCCCTCCTAGAGGCTGTCCAGCGGGCCAAGGATGCGGCCCGCGAAGAGATGCTGGAGACTCTGAACGCAGATCCGTGGGGGCGCCCTTACAAAATGGTGAGGGACAAACTCCGCACCAGGGCCCCCCCGCTGACGCAGAGTCTCCGGCCTGAGCTGGTGGAGGATGTGGTGAGCGCTCTGTTCCCCTCGCGTGGGGAACACCCTCCCCCACCTATGGCTCCGCCGCTTGCGATGCCAGAAGCGGACCACCCAACGGACGACGACGACGTTCCGGAAGTGACCGGGGTAGACCTGAGAGTGGCGGTAGGCAGGCTTAAGGCCAAAAATACCGCCCCGGGACTCGATGGCTTGCCTGGCAAAGCCTGGGTCCTGGCCTCGGAGGCTCTCGGGCCCCGACTGGAGGGACTCCTAAGCGCATGCTTGGAAAGAGGCCAGTTCCCGCTTCGTTGGAAGACGGGCAAACTGGTCCTCATTCGGAAGCCGGGGCGCCCTGCGGACTCTCCGTCCGCATACCGGCCCATTGTGTTGCTCGACGAGGTGGGCAAGCTCTTTGAAAGAGTAATTGCAAACCGCCTCGCCGGGCACCTTGCGGGGATTGGGCCGGATCTTGCGGAACACCAGTTTGGTTTCCGCAAGAGGCGCTCGACGGTGGACGCCATCATGCGCGTGAGAGCCCTCACGACGGGGGATGCGGTGTCCCGGGGTGGGGTGGTTTTGGCGGTGTCTCTTGACATCGCCAATGCCTTCAACTCCATACCCTGGAGCTGCATTAGGGAGGCACTCCGGTATCACCAGGTGCCGACCTACCTCCGTCGTATTGTCTGGGACTACCTAACGGATAGGGCCGTCATCTACCCCGGTCGCGACGGTCAGTGGAACCGGCGAGAGATGTCGTGCGGTGTTCCACAGGGATCGGTTCTAGGGCCACCCTTGTGGAACATCGGTTACGACTGGGTGCTGCGCGCTGACCTCCCTGGTGGCGTCCGCGTAGTTTGTTACGCTGACGACACGCTGGTGCTGGCGCAGGGGAGGTCGTACGAGGCGGCGGCCGAACTTATGACACGCGGGGTTGCGATAGTCGTGGAGAGGATCCGGCAATTGGGTCTCGAGGTGGCTTTGCACAAGTCCGAGGCCATGTGCTTTCATGGGCCTCGGAATGCGCCACCGTCGGGATCCATAGTAACGGCGGGAGGGGTTCCCATCGGCGTCGAGTCGACGTTGAAATACCTAGGGCTCGTCCTCGATAGCCGGTGGAACTTCGTGGAGCATTTCCGACGTTTGGCCCCCAAATTGGAACGGACCGGGGCTGCCTTCAGGCGGCTCCTGCCCAACCTGGGGGGTCCAAACGCCTCCTGCCGGAGGCTCTACGCGGGGGTCGTGCGGTCCATGGCCCTTTGCGGGGCCCCGGTGTGGGCGCGTTCCTTAAGGCGGCGAGCCGCCCACTACCTGAACGCGCCCCAGAAGGTGGTAGCCGTAAGGCTAGTCCGGGGGTACCGCACGATCTCCGGCGAGGCGGCGAGCCTTCTTGCTGGATTGCCGACATGGGATCTGGAGGCGATAGTCCTCGCGCGCCTACACGAGTGGCGCGTAGAGGCACTACGCCGGGGGGAAACTCCGCTGCCGCGGCAAATTGTTGCACTGCGGACAGACTTCCGGCGCGATCTCATGGCGACATGGAGAGAGCGACTATCGCAACCCCGTGCAGGGCACGCCACAATAGTGGCGATAAGTCCCCTCTTTGAGGAGTGGCTGGAGAGGGGCCACAGCACCCTCACCTTCCGCCTGACGCAGGTCCTCACCGGACACGGTTGTTTCGGGAGGTTCCTGCACCGAATCGGGCGGGAGGAAACGCCCGGGTGTTACCACTGTGAGGGTCGCCCAGAGGATACGGTGGAGCACACGGTAGAGGTCTGCCCCGCTTGGGCGGAGCACCGCCGTGTCCTCGTAGCGGCGATCGGCGGCGGCGACCTATCGCGTCCGGCCCTGGTCCAGTCCATGGTCGGGAGCGAAAGGGTATGGGACGCCGTCACCTCCTTCTGCGAAGCAGTCATGCTAGCGAAGGAGGTGGCGGAGCGTGAGAGGGGGGGTGAACCTCTCGTCCCAGCCGCCGTGGGAGACACCTCGGGCGTCGGGGGTCACGTGGTGGCTTCCGGCCACCGTAGACGCGGACCTGTGGACGGAGAGTAATGGGCTAGCTCGCCGTCCGTCCGTCTTTTGACGACAGGCCGTGTTGACGGCGCGTTCGTGTTCCACGCGCGCCTCAAAGAGATGTCAGCAAATAGGGAGGGGCCCGCAAGGGCCGATGCCTGCCAGGGCTGCGGGCTGTTCGAAAGAGATACCGCGGCCCTGGAACGCAAAGGGCAAGGAAGGAACATGGATGGGTTTTAGTCAGTACAAGTCTGACACTCCCTTCCGCTCTGCCCAGAGCGGGAGAAGTCATTTGATGATTTCCCATCCGTAAAAAAAAAAAAAAAAGGCAGCAACAGATCATAAAAAACTATCGAAGGCAAAACCAACCACAGAGGGATAAACGAATGTTATCTCGCTCTTTCCCGGAAATATTATTGGCCTAAGATGCGGGACGAGATAGCTAAATATATCAATGAGTGTATAATATGCGGACAAACCAAGTATGATAGGAACCCAATTCGACCTCAACTAAATTTAGTGCCCCCGGCTACCAAACCTCTTTACAGCCCAAAATGAAAAATACCTTACAGTTGTAGACGTTTTCTCAAAATACGGACAGGCATACTACGAGTATTTAAGAGATGGCACAGCAATCAGTATACTTCAGGCAGTTTTAAACTATTGTACACATCACGGTCTTCCATTTACCATCGTAACCGATAACGGCACTGAATTACAAATCAATTATTCTCTGAATTTACTAGATTACATAAAATTACCCACCATAGAACACTAGCTCACTCCCCTAATGATAACGCAATTGTCGAACGATTTCACTCTACGTTACTAGAACATCTACGTATCCTAGGACTACGTCAGAAAGATCAACCTGTGGTCAACCTCATGCCTTATGCTATATTAACTTATAACAGCACAATTCACAGTTTCACAAAGTGTAGACCGCATGACATAATTAAGGGACATTTCGATCAAAGAGACCCACTTGACATTAACATGACCGAACATCTTATGCAACAATACATCACAACTCACCGAGACCAGATGAAAACTGTATATGACCTCATTAATGACTTCACACTTACCGACCGAACGAAAATCAAACAGAATAAGAATAAAGACAGAGAGCCCGAAATAGAATACCAACCAGAACAACAAGTCTTCATTAGAAACCCAGCAGCTAGTCGACAAAAATTAGCACCGCGTATTACCTTCCGATTCACATATACACATCTAAAAAGAAAGGCCCCGTAGCAAAGTCCCGACTCAAGCGTATCCCTAAGACCTCAAAATTGTTACAGGATACTACTGGCGATGATGGTTCACTCAACACCCGCCGGTGTTGAGTGAACCATCATCGCCAGTCGAGATAAAACTTGAAAGCTTAGATGAAGGACCCGGAATCTTACCTTTCAACCTTGGACAAGCAAGACTCATAACACATTATCATTCTTTTCTGCAATACATAGACTTAACCGACATTGAACATAGACTTAACTCTGTAATTAATCTATTAGAGTATTTCGACACTAAACTAGATAATCGAACCTTTGTTTTATATGAACTTCAAATTAACCATTTATCCAACAAGTTGGATACGATTAGGTCCCAGCTAAAGACACTAGAACCCGGTCGTAGCAAAAGTGGTCTCATAGACGGTCTAGGATCAGCTATAAAAAGCATAACTGGTAATTTAGATCAATCGGATGCCCAAACTTACAATAATGCCATTCAACTTCTAGAAAATAACGATGACAAGATATTATCGGACTTAAACGAGCATATAAGTCTTAATAAAGTCTGGATGACTAGATACAGTGAGATACTTTCGAAAATTGTAAGCAATCAGGAGAGAATCAATAGTACTTTAAGGTTACTTTTAGACGAGAAAGCTTCTGCTACAAACGATCTTGTAAGATACGCAAAGTTTGCTCAGTTGTTAACTATAATTAGCGATAATACAGATGACTTATTTTTAGATAACTAGGATCGAAGATACCTTAGCTTTTATACGTGCATCGAGCACTTACCATAGTACTTTAAGCATAGATACTTTAGGTAATATGACTAAACGATTAAGATCTATATACGGTTCTGATGAATTGCTAGAGGCAGACCTAAGAGAATACTATGCAATTATAAAACCTGGTTACTATTATACAGGAAAAAGAATAGTTATCATATTTAAAGTCCCAATAATCTCCCCTGATAAGTTTGAATTATACAAATTAGTAATAGTTCCCAATAAATTTATGTACACCTTCATTCCTCCTCACCCTTTCATTGCAACCAATGGGAATGCTTTCAAGTACATAGAGGCTGAATGCCCGAAGTTCAACCGGTTTCATCTCTGCGAAGTAGAAGTCAACCATCAACCGATTAGAGGACATCTAGACTGCATCCAAGGACTCATCTTCAATCAATCTCTACAGAAGTCATGCCTGCCTACCAAACTCACGCTGACCAAAGAAGCTATAGAGCAATTGAACGACAGACGAATAATATTTAGTATAACGTTCATCTCATATAATTTTCAATTAGTATATTGTTCTTTTTATATAACGTTCAGTTGACCTAATTTTCATATTTACTCATTTTCTGCCCAAATTCAAATCAATCAATCTTAAATCTTAGCAAAGAGTTTTTATGTCAGAAAACTGGTCAACATTTTATGAATAAAATTAACTTTGGGAGATAAAATATAATAAATAAACATTAAATTCTTCAATTTAAATAATTTTTACAATAGATTACAACCATTTATCTGTAACAAAAATACTAATTTACTGTATTAGTAATACTGGCCGTTTTTGTGTCTCTGCCTTAAAAAAAAGCGCTAATGCGCGCGCCTCACTAATTTGTGAACAAGTAAAAATTATTCAGCGCGCTTTTTCTTTTCACTGTATTGTTTTTATTTGAAAATGGCGTCAAGTAATGATGAATTTATTAATTCGACACCGCCTGAAGTCTCAGAGGCAGCGAAAAAGGCTACTCTAAGCCTCTTGTCTGAAAAATCGACCGATAGATACTTACAAGCGTATCAAAATTTCGTTTAAGAAAGTCCGAGTTTTATTTATTTCCTCGCAAATATGTTATAAAACGTCGTATGACATACGTGCGCTTTGATAATTACAGCCGAGGCGAAATTGCTAGCCCGAGCCGTACGCACACCCTGTTGTATAGCACCGTGCGTATTCTTTACGGTTTTTTTTTATTTCCATAAAAAATATTAGAAGAATTCCACCAAGGAGTTTCACATTACGAGAATAAATAAGCTGACTGATCGAACCTCCTTGCTTCTTTTGCTCAATACGTTTGTCTCGCTTTAATACTAAAGAGTAAATGAGACGAAAGATGTAGTTCTAATCGAATTTCGTCAACACGAAATTTTTCAATATCATCGTTAATTCATTACCGTCCTCAATGTCGTCAATATATTCAATGTTAAAAACCACTCTAAAAACCAATAATGACATAGATTTAATAAAATACATAAAACTACATATATTTTTGAAATGAAGCGACAGTCAGATGACTATACAAACAAGAAATCAAAAGTATTCACTGCAGCTAACGTAGAAAAATTCCTTAATGACGCGCCAGATGAATATATGATAGAAATATTTAATAACTAAGGCAGGTTTCTAAAACTTTTCTTTACTTTAAACCTTTTTGTAGGCACTTACTTATTTGCTATAATGTACTGTTTTCTCGCAAATGTGTTGAAAAACGTGCGTATGACACACGTGCAGAAATTGGTATTTACAAACTCGTGACTATGGTAAGCCCTCGACTTCGTTTCGGGCTTCCATTCGTCTACCCGTTTGTAAAAACCAATTTACCGCACTAGTATCATAAATATTTCAACACATTTGCTCAAAAAACGCATTTACGACGCCTGTGCACATTGTTCGAAAGTTAAAAATTACGCACCATGCAACAGAACGTGCGGTAAAATAAGTACTCTCACCTAAGTACCTATTTTACCGCACGCCCCGTTGTATAGCAGCGTGCGTATTCTTTACGGTTTTTTTTTAATTTCCATAAAAATATTTCAAGAATTCCACCAAGGAGTTTCACATTACGAGAAATAAGTAAGCTGACTGATCGAACCTCCTTGGAAGTGCTTTTTCTCAATACGTTCGTCTCACTTTAATACTAAAGAGTAAATAAGACGAAATATGTAGTTCTAATTTTCACCACGTGCATGTGGCGCCATTTGCAAATTCGCGCCATTTTCATATTAGAAACGTTGTTGCGATTTTCCGACTGATGTTTATAAACAAAATAATAATATGAGTTCAAGCGAGGAATCTGATATTAATATGGAATCTACTCCACCTGATATTTTGAATGAGGCGCAAATTGCAGAAAACGGTCTCTTGCCGCCAAAATCGCGAGAGCACTATTTAATGATTTAAGTCATACAGGTACAATAATTTTATAGCATGGAAGACTCGAAGAAATACTCAATCATTCTCTGAAAATGTTTTGATGGTTTATTTCAATGAATTACGTGTACAGTATAAGCAGTGGCGTGCAGTGGTTCTCCAAGTAGGGTAGGCCATGCACGACTTACGGCCGCGCTCACAAAATATTTTTTTGTTGACTCGTTGGTAACGTAAGTCATCTCAAGTGATGTTTTTTTTAAAGCTATTGAATGACTCTTTCAATGACTCTTACTCTATAGTAGTGTAATATGTTTGTTGTAGGTTTATCCAATACAGAATACATGGGATTGATTGAAGGAATTCCCACTTACGTAAAAACGCACGTATTTTTTTTTTGTTCTGTGAGGTTTAAAGATGTTTTAACTAACTATTTTCTACAAGAAATGCCCTTTCCAATGAGGTATCACACATGTTATTCAATAGCCATCGAAGAAAAATACAATTAAAAGAATATCGCCAATCGGCAGATAGGACCAGCCATTTTGTTTGTTTACATTTCGTTTTTTGCCGACCAAGTTGAACAAAAATTATTATCTTAACTATTATTTAGTCGTTTTTGTGTATGTTTTGCTTGAAAACTATTACCGAGTAAACATGCAATGCGATAGTTATTACTTTTTACACAGAATTGGTCTCACAATTAAATAAAATACGATATTTGCGACAGCATTCCGACAGAATTCTAGTACCGGTACGCGTGCACTGAAAACCACACAGAAATAGAAATATACTTACTTCAGGTTAAAATCCGTTTGCACACACGTAAAGTATATTCTAATTAGCCATTAAATCACTAATTTACTCAAAAACACTCACCCACTACCGAAAAGTAAAATTATTAATCAAAGTAAACATTCGCGACCAAGACCACAGACTAACTTTGACTTTTTTTTTGATCTATGAATGAATGAGCGTTTCGAGAACGATTGTCGTATTTTTAGCATGAAGAAATTCATTATGGTTCACGTGGAAAAGAGAAAAAGGATATAAAACATCGCGTATTAGAGAGAAACAGATAATTTTGCACGGATCATACCAGGCACGCATGAGTACCACAGACACAAACCCCAGGAAAGGGAACCCTGATTCATTCAAAATTTAGTTAGCCAATGACAACACAGCTCCTGTGGCAGGAGACGCGCCCATAATCTGTGCATGTGTGCCGTTTATACACACGAAAATATGCACCAGTGTGCGTAAACTTATGAATGAAATTTAGGCCGTCCGCCTTCTTGCCTGTAGGCACGCTTGGAGCGTCGTGCGTTACGTCATACGGGCGCGACAAGTTGCTATAAGTATTTTACAGGCGTTTTAACTTTTTTTTTTTATAATTTGTATTATTTTATTTCATAGTTATAATAAATGCATTTGGTGTTGTTGGTAGGGTAGGCTAGGCCTAATTGCCTCTATGGACGGCACGCCCCTGAGTATAAGCTGTCCTCAATGTGGTTAATATATTTAATGTTAAAAACGTTCAACATAATACGTGTGAAATTAATAATGTCAGACAGTCAGCTAAGCTTGCAGAGCAGCAAATTTCACAGAATTTCAATAATTGTTCAAATTTTACTATTAATTTCCAAGAGTAGTGACCAATCTGTATAATTTCTTATTTGCTATTAAAAATAGTCTATTAAAAAGTTTGTTTCATTGCATATTGTACTGTTTTCTCGCAAATGTGTTGAAAAACATTGTATGACACACATGCAGAAATTGGTATTTACAAACTCGTGACTATGATAACTGACCTCGACTACGTCTCGGGCTTACATTCGTCTACTCGTTTGTAAAAACCAACTTACCGCACTAGTATCATAAATAACTATTATTTTATCTTTTTTAGTTGTGGTATCAAACACAAATCCTTGTTGAAAATCCTAACTACATGCAAATAATGAAAAAACATGCATAACGTGTCGTTGGCTTAACAGCTTAATTCTAAAAGGTATCATCTTTTAGAATTAAGCTGTTAAGCCAACGACACGTTTTCCTAGTTATTGGTTCAAACTAAAATCACTGAGCCGATTTTAATGAAACTTGCACTGCTCTCGCAATTTTTGCAATTCGACAAAGTTTTTGAGATATGCGCGGACAAATACTCACTGAATCATTGGGAACTTTCTGATCCGCTTTTCGAAAAGTCGCGGAAACCAATTAAATCTATTGTAATACAATGCGTGAGTTACATTCCTCACGTGGTGCTAACCAGGTATGCAAGTCACGCATTGCTGTGGTGGTCTATTATCATCGATTATAATGACGTTGAATCTAGAGTGATGTTGAGACGCAATATTAGCGTCTCTGAAGGGCTAATGAATGGAGCTATGAGCATAATAAAAAATATTCAGATGGCCGGCCCTAAGGAGAGATCCACTGGAGGAAGGGGAGCTACCAGAAGCCGTACACGTAAAATTTGATGACGTAAGTATAAGTCTTAGGCTGAAAGATAGTGACGGTTGCATACCCATACGCCCATTGAGTACTACTTTTCAGGCAGTAAGGGGTTACGGAGATGTGGAGCGTCGTATGCATGCTCCTAATACTAAGTTGGGCGGTCACAGTTCACAAACTACAGGGTACCACCCTCGCTTTTTTTTTTTGTAAATTAAGTAAATTGCGCTAAGTCGTGTGAGAAGCTTGGAAGGCATAGTTTTATCCGATTTCGACTCCAACAAATTATGAAATCGACCACACGACGACAGGTCGTTGACGGAAATGACGAGGCTGCGAAACCTGCTTTCCGATAGTCATGGCCGTACATAATATAAAGCTCGTTCCATCGTCGACCTCATCTCTGTCCTCAGGACTAGATTGAGGTCAAGAGTAAGCCACTTTTTTTTTTAGTAGCCTTTATATCCCACTGCACAGTAGTCCCGTAGTAGGTCATGGGGCTCCAATCACCATGCCTGAATTATGCGATGATACCTCGCCTAATTACTTACTATTCGTACTACGCACACATATGTGATGTTTTCAGCACTTAAAGTTTTATGTCATTTTGGTAATCATATTGTTCACACGAATATAGGACATAAAGGGTCTATCCCCCCAGAGGTCCATTGTAGGGGTGAAGGGTTTCAGTACAACAGCGTTCACCCTGGTATCCTGAAGCGCAACGTTAGCGATATGACATGTACACACTCATACCATTCAGCCCTCGGCACGTGCTCACCTGGGCATTGGGTCATCCATCTAATCAAATAGAATTCACATTCATAACTAATTTTTCCAAATCTGATGAGGTTGCATATGGATATTACCAAAGTACACATCAAGACGAATCAAACGAGTCCAAATTTGATGAGGTTATGGCGATTTATAACGGAGTTCCTATGGCCACCTTCCGGCTCCATCATAAAACCCTGGTTACCATTTAGGACCAAAGTACTCGTCAAGACGAATCAAACGACCCAAAACTCGATGCGGATAGGTTGTTTTAGAAATGACGGAGTTACGAGGTAACAAACACAAAAAATACAACCGAATTGAGAACCTCCTCCTTTTTGAAGAAAGTCGGTTAAAAACAAAGTCCTCCGCCGCGTCTGTCTGTCTGTTTGCTATAAACTCAAAAACTACAGCACCGATTTTCATGCTGTTTCCACCAATGGACAGAGTGGTTATCGAGGAAGGTTTTAGGTTGGTTGGTTTTTGTATACATTGGCTAAAATATAATAATATTTTCCATGGGTCGGGAACGGGATCAAAATTTTTTATTACTTTTGGTCGCGATAACCGACATCCACGCGGGCGAAGCCGCGGGCATCAGCTAGTACCTAAACTATAACCGTGTTATGTTACAGCGTCATCCACCCCGCCTCGTCCGCGACCCTCACCGGTGCCGACCCCGCAACTACTGTCACCGTCCAGTGCCGAGTTCCCGCTCACAGACCTCGATACACTGCTGGAGAACGCTGGTTGGTTTGGGTTTGTTGTGTAAAAAATAAAAGTCGTAACGATTTATTTCAATTGGCCATTAAAATGCTTATAAATGTTAAACTATAGTTACTGCCCATTCGCAAAGTAAATTTCTTATGGAGAAGAATAGACAAGAAACTATCGAATCGGACCAGAAGTTCCAAATAAATCCTTATTGGACTAACGTTGAGAATTAACGTTAAACGTATTTGAGTCAATTAATTGCGTTGTGTTGACACTTGTCCATTTTAGCAAAGACACAAAAAACTGTAAGTACACGTACACAGAATAAAAAAGACGTCTGCGAAGTAAGCTTACGCGGTCGTTGAAAAAAAAACGCATACTCAAAAAAAAAATATTCACCGGCTCAAGAATGTATTTCATTGAGTTGTCGTCCCAACAAGCCGTTAGAAATTTATCGAACTCGCCAATTTAATGCATTTGAATGCTTTAAATGTATGACTATTCCATACTAATTGACAAATTAAGTAGAATTGGCATTAGCAACCAGCTTTAGAGTGCTTCAAATCATACCTATCAAAAAGAACACAGATAACTAGAATCACTAAATTCGACGACAAAGTATACACGACAAAGTTAACTTTGATTTCCAACCTCGATACAATACATTGTTCCACAGGGAAGCATAAAAACCACCGTTATTCCTTAATATATAAATGATCTTCCTCAAGCAGTCGACCAAATTGTGTCGTGTTTGCTGATGACACAAGTTATTTTAGATACTTAGAATAATTATTTTAGGATGTAATTTTAAGTTGCATAATTGTTCTAGGATGTAATATTTAAGATTTTATGACTAATAGTTATTGTGCTACTGTTTGTTTTTCCTTAAATAAATAAATAAATAGTAAAAATAAGGAATCACAAGAGTCTAACATAAATAAAACTTTAAATAATAATTACATAATATTATAAGCGCTTTTCAAAGTAACGTAGAAAAGCTGAAATATTCTATTTCAAAACATTAGAGTAAATTATATCCCAGTTTCTTGTATGAAATCGCAAAATTGGTCAAAACAAGCTCTTCACTTTTGAACTATTCGTAATAAACAGTATACGGCTTTTATTCCGTAGCTATCTAACTGACAATTCTATCATTAACGGAATGCATTGTAGAAATTTGGTGACAACACATGTGGTTAACTACATTATGTTTTCATGTACACATGCATAATGTAGCTAACGACAACCACACAAGTTATGTTAATAAATTGTTTGTCGTGTTTAACACAGCACCTTTTTTTTGTGTTTTGTTTATCTAACTTAAAACATATTTTAAATATGTACTCTAAACTCTAATTTATTGTGGGTCTTCACTTGTATGTATGTATGATCCTTTCCAACGCAGGACTACAAGGTATTTTGGAAAAAGACTTCGTGCTGATGCAAGGACTGAAGAACGACTTGAACAGAAAACTAGCTGAAATGGAGGCAAACAAACAAGTGGTAAAGCAATAATAACATTTTAGCAGTAAGTGGTTGTTGGCTACGTATCAGAATTACCTCTAGCGAGCTAAGCAGTCTACACACACGCCAATCATAACCACCTACCGCCATCTTCCGGTCATTGGAGACAACTAGTATTGTGGGATGTAACCTAAAACTTGTTAATAGCGCCATCTATGGAAGAATAGCCATACCAACTTTTTGTTACTATTGGTCCATAGATAGCAGGATTACTTTGTTAAAACCATGTCTTGAAAATTTCACCAAAATAGTTACATCATTTTAATCATCAAAATAGTTCAGTTAACCAACTCATAGTTTTCTTTCTTCTGATTCATTGGTAGTAAACTATTAACATTCTTCCTGCCGGAGAGACGGTTTTTCTGTTTGTATTGACAAGAATGTCTGAAGTAGGTAAGTACCTACTTGTTTTTGTTGAAGCTTGTTTATATCGTTTAATTCATATTCAGGTGATTCTAAATTCTTAGAATTTAAAAAGATATAATTTTAACTTTATTGACACCTAAGAAATAAAGTTAAAGCTCCTTTTGTGGAACAAGAAACTACCCATTTCAAAGTTTATTTCATACATTAACTTTAATTTTATAACTGACCTTAGATGCGAATATGACATTTAATTAGTCCATCCATAATATCTGTGACAAGGCTTCCCAATCTCGGTTTTGTTATGAGGCAGGCAAAAATGTTCAAAGTCAGGAATGCTATAATTACCCTTCATTATTCTTTTGCACGTAGCAAACTAGAGGACAATGCGCTGGTATGGGATAAGCAGGAGCAAAAATATGACAATTAAGATAGAACGGGTCCACCGAAAACTCAACAGCAAAACTAAATTTGTTTGGGACATGCGACTTTTTCACATCTCCAAAACTAAATATCAAATCGTATTCGAACTACCTTGTTTTAAACGGTCGTCTTACGTTCTACCAACTTAAACTTTAGAAACCAGAGTAGAGAACCGTTTTAACGGCTGTAGTAGCAAATATCTCATCAACAAAAACCTAAGAAAAAAAATGTTTTAGAAACCACGATGATTTTTTAAGAGCTGTGAGCATCAGACGTCTAACACAGTTATATACAATTATTAATTTTTTTCAACCCTCTTTGACGTGTATAGAGCCAGCCCTATTTTTAGTTTTATCTACACACTAACAGTTGCCCTGTATAAAAATAATTGCAGGTACTTCTTCCTCTATACACCACTCGCACTATTGGCAAAAAGGTATCTTGCAGCAGTTCCAAATACCTAACACCGGTTACCCTCTCAAGGATATAAACTAATTCGCCAGGACCTGCCGCACTCATCCAGGCCACATATTTACTACCACTCTTCCAGAATCACTGTTTCTAAACCATTCCGCGGCTAGTACCGAGTATTGTTTAAATGTTTACACACCATAAATGCCGATGGCCTATTTGGCTGGACCTTTTCATTTCTTTTCACCATTGTTACTCATAATAACATGTCATGTGATACAGCTAGGTCCTTACGTGTGAGACAGGTTATAAGAATATTATTTGTCTACGACTTGCTATAGTCTAGTAGTAGTAGTATTTTTACTACCAAGATACGCAACGCTCGGTGCATCCTTCTCTACCAATTGTTTCCAAGACCTTCATGTGTTTACAGATGACAAAC
The DNA here is from genome assembly GCA_950005105.1 of Lycophotia porphyrea. Taxonomy (NCBI): domain Eukaryota; kingdom Metazoa; phylum Arthropoda; class Insecta; order Lepidoptera; family Noctuidae; genus Lycophotia; species Lycophotia porphyrea. The sequence goes on from OX465407.1 coordinate 3,349,754, forward strand.
GCCGTATCTGCAGGAGCGCCATACTTGGCACTGAAGACATACGACCCCACCAGAGTGGAGCCCGTCGACGAAATGATAGATGAGTACAAGCGAGTCATGAGGTTCGATTTATTATCTTTTAAAAACGATATTCACAACATTATACACATAAATAACTACATCGGTACATACATACATACAGAGCTAAATAAATTTGATTTTACCGCAATCCTCGTGCCTACTAATACGAACAAACAAAACAACATTTGCCTATGATTCAAATAGTTTCTTTTTGGGAACCAACAACCAACCAACATCCCACACACAACTTGAAAGAGTTCTTTATTTGATAACCTCCAAAGTTTTTTTTTTTTTATTATCATAAATAGTAGGTACCTATTAACTCCAAATTTTTCGTTATTCAGCTGTTACATACACATATCACGTATTTTACATATATATATATATACCACCAAGAGGTTATATTCTACGCAGACATTTAGCTTACACAGACGTTTAAAAACCTAGACTGTTATTTTCTTATTAAATTTGCGACTTCGAATGTATATAAAGCTGAATATTTATGCAATAGCGTGAAGATCCACCAAACGATATACTCAAATAACTATCGGAATCATCAACACGACGAAGAACAGGAAGATAAACACATTAATGTATATCTTCTGTTCTTATAGCCCACTCATAATATAGACTTCCAACAAAACAAAACGAAATAACGAAATCAAAGCCAAATTTTATTTTATTGTAATATTCATGACCAGAAGGAAAACAAAAAAAAAAAGACGTGTGGCACTCGGAGACTGCCGCGGTAAAGCTATTGCATAGCATTTTTTATAAACTTATGTAGGTAAGTATAATTATTTATCACTTTCGTAGTGTCAGATATTGACAAGCCTAGGTTATTTTTAAGCTATTGCATAGCTTCTATCGCGGGCCTTGAGCGTGGAGACCGAATCCAGAAATTCCGTAACGAAAATAACACCTAGTGCCTAACACGTAGTGTCAGATATTGACAAGCCTAGGTTATTATTTTTAATCTACCGCTGGAGCTAGGAGGTTAGGATGTATAGGTTTACCTAGCTCCAGCAGTAGATTAAAAATAATAACCTAGGCTTGTCAATATCTGACACTACGAAAGTGAATAAATAATTATAATTACATAAGTTGATAAAAAATGCTATGCAATAGCTTTACCGCGGCAGTCTCCGAGTGCCGCACGTCTTTTTTTTTCTTGTCAATATCTGACACTACGTGTTAGGCACTAGGTGTTAGGTCATTTTCGTTACGGAATTTCTAGATTCGGTCTCTACGCTCAAGGACCGCGATAGAAGCTATGCAATAGCTTAAAAAACAATAAATGTTAAATAAACACAATACAATAAATAATAATAACACCAGCTTAGCAGTGTCCCACTGCAGATGTATTCACATACACAGTAGAGGTGACGAAAAGACTTTCATTAAAAACAAGTTTCAAAAGTTATTTTTTTTATCTCTAAATCAACTCCAAATTGTTAATTATCTAGCTGTTAACTCGATCGAGTAACATACAAGTCCATCTAGATGTTTTTTTACTACCAAGATGTTTTATTCTAGATAAACGTTTCAAACCAGACACTTTGATCACACAGACGTTTAACAATAACCAAAATGTTTTTTCTTATAACATTAACTGCTTCGACTATCGGAAGCTGTACACTTTTGTAATAGCGTAAAGACCCACCAAACGATATGCCGTCAATGCCTGAACTTTAATTGGCTTGATTGCAGATTATTCCCGTCATCCAGCATTACTGGCACACCCACTGGCAGTGAGAAATCTACACCGAGGAATAGCAGGAGTCACCGATCATGAAATAGTATGAGATTTACTGTAACAAAATAAGTACAGATACTTCTTTTATTAAATGACTTATTTGAATTATAATTTGATATATTACAACCTTAAATAAAAATATAAAAATCCTAAATATTTACAAAACAAAGACTAAACGAATACTTAGTAACATAATAATTATATAAAACGACAAATGTGGGTGTACTATTAGGTACACCTCTGCACTACCCTACTGGGACATAGGACTACAGGCGTGATGATATGTTATATAACGACAAAAACAGGACGCATGGCGTTAAAGAACTCCTCCGCATCGCTGTCATCCGAAAACGTGCCCAGAAGACTGGCAGCATTGCCACGTGGAATGGCAAGTCTAAGATGGAGCCAACCCTTTGGTCACGCGAAATGTAGACCTGTCGGCATGAAATTTCCTATCAAAGGTGACGAGTACTCGGGCCCCATAACCCGAGCGTATTACAGAGATTTATATTTTCGGTTTAACAGCATACAATGAATTTCCAACCAAATGTACCGAAGTCCATTAGCGAGAGAAACATCTAATACCTTTAAACCAGCAATGCTTGTATATATATATATAAATAATCTGAATCCCAGAAACGGCTCTAACGATTTTCATGAAATTTAGTATGCAGGGGGTTTCGGGAGCGATAAATCGATCTAGCTAGATTTCATTTTTAGAAAATGTCGTTCTATCCGTATAACCGAGCAAAGCTCGATCATCTGGGTACTAATAATAATCACAGGAAAACCCGTGCCAGTGCAGTACCCAAGTACCTACTTACACGGTCAAAATGTACAATTTTCCCTGATTAAATACGAAACATTTCCTGTCATCATCATAATTAATATTTATGTACCTATTTAGGATTTTATATGTATGTATTGTGTGCTAATCACACATTAGTTAATAAAATTGATTAAAAGTTATAAATTTATTGTTTGTCTACAAGTTCTGCTGCAAGAAATCCCAATTCTGGGTTAAGCTCGCCTTTGTGCATAAGCTATCTTATTGAAATTTGTATGTATGTTTTTGTGTGCAAGATATAATAAGAATAGAATAAAAAAAGGAGATGTTTCACGATGTCACAGTGGATCTCCCACCATGTTTTAGACCAGAAGAATTCACAAGAAGAAAACCCCTGAGTGACGTCAAGGAGACGCGTTCAGAAAAAGGTCTTCTCTTTTACTTTGTTTGCCATGTCTGAATGGTGAACTTCAAGCAACTACGCATTGATTGTCCCATATTGTTTGACTCCGCCCATCAAATGTGCTTAGGTACACATGACTTGTCAGTTTCCATAGATAGCAGCTGATCTGAAACAACAAAATATTTTTACATTATAATAAATTAATAGTCTTGCCCACCAAGACGATCACAAACAAACGCCGAGTGGCGTCAGATGATAAACAATTATTATGACACGAAATTTATCACATTTTTACTATCTCGGTCTTGACTTTTGACTGAGATTAAGTCAATAGCAGTGCCGTTGCATTTGTGTATTTTTATTAAAATTTAATTTTCATTAGTGTATAAACTCTGACACCAAGTTGAGTCCTAACCACACGATAAAGAAAGAAGATTAGCGTAATAGCCCACGTTAGACTTAAATATATTAAGGACTAGCTTTACGCCCGCGACTTCGTCCGTGTGGATTTCGCTCTCGCCGCTTCGAACCGAGCCTACCACACAGCAGAAGATCTTATAACTTGGAGACGTGACGTATGTGGTCTCGATCCTCAACCTTGAGGGATCGAAGAAGACGAAGAAAAATAATAAACAAATAAGTGTAGATAGATAGATAGACAGTGCAGCTCGTTCTTTTGGCGCTTCAACGTAATTACTAGAAGGGTCCTGTTTCTGTACTATTGATTTAAAAGAATCAACCCAAGTTTGATATACATCAAACTTGGGTTGATTCTTTTAAATCAATAGTCACAGAGCGCACAGACCATTTCGCAAATCTTTATAAACAGGACCCTTCTAGTAATTACGTTGAAGCGCCAAAAGAACGAGCTGCACTGTCTATCTATCTATCTACACTTATAAATTAAATCGTTTCTCCTGACTAACTATCAGCAATACAGCAGGTACCAACCTGTTCTAAACAGCCATATCTTTCGTGTACTAAGTTTAAATCGACTGTTTATAATTCCGCAAAAAACATGTTGCAATTCTCTAAGTTTATTCAATGAGACCAACTATCATATAAGAAGAGTAAGAATCATTTATTTGCATAAAATACAGGTGTTATCCGACACAAAAGTTGGTGATGTGTGTACAAACCATATTTTGCTCGTTTGGGGCATTTGTTCAACACATTTTTTGTCTATTATAATTTTAAGTAAATTAAGTAACTGTTACAGTTAGCCTGTGACATCTAACTGCAGGGCAAAGGCCTCTCCCCATGACTTCCAAATTCTCAAGTGAAAAAAGTACCTACTAATAAAACTACAACTCACTACTTTAAAATAAAACTACATACATATTTACAAAAACAACTGTATATACAATACTTTAAAATGACACTTACAGCTACACTCAGAGTCCTCTAATGGTTACTTAGAAGGCTCCTTAGTAAAAATTAAAAAAAGTTCACCCTCAGAGTCAGTTAACGGTGCATTAGCGTCCCTATAGACAATTAAATTTAAGTACATCAAAACCTTTACTTAACTATTTAATGGCTGATTTTGACATCTACGTTTGGCGCTATATTTATACCCGCGAATTGAATAATAAACGTTAGTTAAAAGCAATAATGTCTGATTTGGCGGTCTTCATCGAGTTGGTAGATTATGCCAGAAGATATTGAGAAGTGGGACCGACGCGGTATTTACGAGATTATTCTGATCCATTCACAAAAGATTGAAGAATTTTACCCACGGTTTATATTGCCGTTGGTGGCGTGGTGTCTTTGTTTGTAGATCCACATACATTGAAAGAGAAATATGAATGGAAGTTCTTCGATTACACAGGATGTGTGTCTTTGAATTGTATTTTTATCACATTTTCACTGAAAGTACTCATATACTACCATACTTACCATAACGAAAATGAATACAGATGAAATTACCTGAAATTCACAATACAAAACATTCCCGCCCGGTAAATAACACAAGCAAAAAACTGGTCAAGTGCGAGTCGGACTCGCGCATGAAAGGTTTCGTACCAATATCTATACAACATTAGACAAAAACGGCAAAAAAATCACATTTGTTGTACGGGAACCCTCCTTAAATATTTATTTTATTCTGTTTTTAGTATTTGTTGTGATAGCGGCAATAGAAATACATCGTCTGTGAAAAATTCAAATGTCTACCTATCACGGTTCATGAGATACCTACAGCCTGGTGACAGACGGACGAACAGCGGAGTCTTAGTAATAGGGTCCCGTTTTACCCTTTGGGTACGGAACCCTAAACATACGTACACTTACACGATTTGACATTGACAGTTGTCAGAAGTGATGCTACAGAAAAAAGATCGCAATCGCTTTACTTTATTTCAATGAAAATAGCTGTTCCCCTTTGCAATTTAGTAAAAACTTACAGTAAAAGAACCGATTGTCATTTATATTACTATGAATAATAGTTTCCAACGTGTATAAATAAACTTTAATGTTATTTAATATTAACACTTATTAAATGTGGCTTTATCGATATGCAATCGATAAGATGATTTTATGATGCTTCGCCCTATATATACTTAAAACTGTCATTAGTTAATGAACCCTTAAATTATGTATCTGGGATGAACCGTTGATTAATGATTCTAATGCTAATTAGTTAAGTATTCATTAGGACTAATTTAATGAAGCTTTCTGAGTGTGGCTGTTAGTGCTGCATGTATTCTTGTAGACAGTAAAAACCATTTTCTATTAGCCCTCATGTTCCTAGAATTGTAATACACCTAGGATAAACAGTTTTTTAGATAAAGTTGTATTACAAAAAGAAATCATAATGTTTCTGGCCTCTGCGGGCTTTGTTTTGTGTAGTTGTCATCTTACATTCATGCCAATAGGTCAAGGTCAATAGCTTGAGATTTTTAAAACACGAGGTCATCTTTGTGTTTCAAAAACATGCTACTTTCGTTCCAAATAAAATTATAACCCAAAATAAATATTTCATAATTTATTCGTCCCAAATAATCGATCACCCGGGTCCAGTGCGGGAATCGAACCCAGAAAGAAACCCATGCTTAGGAGTAAGTAGCGTTAGCGACCATCAGACCAGCGAGCAACAAATAACAAATGGTTAAAAAAAAAACTAACTGTGGAGTTTCATGCCAGATCTTCTCAACAAGACCAGTTGTAAGTGTTGGGACCGTGGGTATGGCTTTTAAGGTTTCTTCCATTCCAGTCTAGATAGGATTATATAAAATAAATTTAAATTTTGGTATTCATTTGTTTACAGGAAATCGCACCAAACAATTATCAAGTAACTACACATCATGATAATAATGTTTAAACCGACAGAAAATATTATGGTTTTAATGATGTGCCTACAGTGCCTATTAACTCGTAACTTTCCTTATTTTAGCAAAACAAAATTTTGAATGTTATCTGACAACAATACCTAATTATATGTATAAATATAAAATATTCCATGTATATACGAATATGTCCGCATGGTAACTCACTAACAGTTTTTAGCATAGCAAAAGCATAATCAGCCCATAATGTTCCCACAGCTGGGGCACAGGCCTCTCATAGAGAAGCAAGGGATCGATGGCGCGAGCCCAGTGCATGTTGATAATGTCACATGACAGAAGTTTTTTGTTTCAAGGATGAACAATTATTAACACAACCTCACGCCTGTAATCCCCGAGGGGTTAGGCTAAGGTGTATCGAACTCATTTCTAATTGAGAAATTGCCGCGTCACGGTACTGCTGAGCGCGAGTTCTTGAGTGCGAGGGCCTGGACAAAGTGACATTTTCCCAGATTCTAGACTCATATGTTATATGTATTTGAATTCAGATACATTATTAAATTATTATTAATCACAGATCGAATACGCAACATCACAATACGCTCTAAGACAGGCATCGCCGATGTTGGCGATAAGTCTGCGAGTTTAAAATGGGACTGGGCGGTTCACATTTCCAGGATGGGTCAGGACAGGTGGGCCAAAATCGCCACAAAGTGGTGGCTGAAGACGGTCGTCGTCACCGAGGCAGGCCCACGAAACGCTGGCGTGAAGATTTACACTCGTTCCTGATTGATTGGTCAGAGGAGGCAAAAAACCGGGAGAATTGGAAGAGAATGAATGCCTTTGCCCAGCAGTGGGACAGAAAAGGCTAATAAAAAAGAAAGTACATTATTATTGTCAAGAAGGAATAGAACAGGGCGTCAAAAATTCGTCTACATCGCTGTCAATAGGAAAAGTGCCCAGAAGGCTGGCAGCATTACTTATCTTATACCTTTAAACGAGCAATACTTGTATACAGGGTGTAAACAGACTCTTCACGAAGCCGTCAACCAAGCATTATTTACATCAAACTAAGTAACTTTACGCAAAAATGAGTGCTGGGAAACGACTTTTCTTTTTGGACTTAAAAGTCACGTTTTGCAGTAGGACTCAATGTAACGCACTCAAAACATTGTGCTGTTGGATGGATTGAATAGTAAGAGGGTCCTGGAGGTGTTTAAAGCAAAAATCTTACATTCAAAACATGTATTTAAAAAAAAACTGAAAAGTTGGAACTTTGACCCCCAATCTAATAGGTTCCCAGATATGGTCTAGAACAAAAAATTGATCGCAATGACGCACGGTGGGCTGAAAATCGGCTTTCATAGACTTAGGGATTTCAATTTGCAAGTGCTTGTTTTTATGCCGGATATCGCTTCTATTAGTCATTACTATGTACAAAAATGACACCCGAGTTAATTCTACCCAAAAACGAAGGAAATATAATTTTTTTACGAAAAATTTGTATGAAGCTAGTATGAAAAATCGAATTATCTCCTAAACGGCATGTTTAACCGTAATATCCTTGGAGATGGTCATAGTGCTAATTATTTATGATTTTTTGGTTGGCGATTGGACGAAAAATTTAATGCCGTTTTTTTTTAAAAAATCGTCAAAATATTTTTATTTATTTTTACATGTAAAACGATCCCTTTTAGTGTCTAAGTTAAAAAGTTCGATAAGTTATTAACCCAAATATTAAGAACACACGAAACAAGAAAAATAAAATAAAAAAATTGCTGTTTTTGACACATTTATATTAATTTAAATAAAAAAAGATTTATATTGAAGTAACATATGAAGTTATATTTTATACAAAATAAGTTAATTTAAGGAATTAATACTAAGCATTCGTAAAATAAAGTAAAATAAATAAAAAAAATAAAACATATCATTAAATATTACAAAAAAACCCAAACACACTCAAATACAAATTTACAAATATGTACATATATATCTTTTTTACAAATTTTCCTTATCACTCTCGTTGTCAGACTCCAATTCTGAGTCAGCATCCAGATTGGATATATCCAAAAATTCGAACTCAGTTTCCTGAAATTGAATTAAGTCGAGAGTTTCAGCAAAAAAGCTCTGCTTTTTCTTGGCATCTAACTTAGGCCTTTGTGCACTTAGCAAAGGGTCCGAAGAAACAACAAGCATATTTAAAATGTCTTGATTGGAATCCTGCCTGCTTCTTTTCCGCGAATGATGTTCTCGAAACCTCCTAAAATCTTTGTTTCGAGACTCTGAGGCTTCTTCCGAGAGAGTCCCAATCGGCACAATATTATTTTTCTCGATTATGTCAGCCCCATGGATTAGTAACTTATGAACGGTTGACGACATGTAGTACCAGTCGTATAGTAATACGTACTTTTCTGCTGTTTTGCGAGCATAATCTCTAAATTTTATTATATCGATCTGCTCTCCAGATGTAATTGCTTGTAAAATTACAGCAAATCTTTTGATGAGGTCTTCATCCAAACCGGTTATAGCTGCGGTTTTATTAGAAAACTCAAAGAATTTTCTTGCAGTATTCCCGTCATTGGTGGTTCCCGAGCCTTGTTTTACTATTGGTAATTTGGTTGTATGAAAAGTTTTAAAACTCATTTTGTGTTGATAAATATCTAGCTCAAACATAGTTGGCTACGTGTGGGTGTACTATAAACCTCTGCCAACTCCTTCGGAAATATAGGAGTGATGCTATTTTATGTTATGTGTAGTTAAAAGTCCGTGTTCTTCAACATAAACACCAAAAGGAATCGTTTCATACGTAAAAACAAATAAAAATATTTTGACGATTTTTAAAAAAAAACGGCATTAAAATTTTTGTCCAATCGTCAACCAAAAAATCATAAATAATTAGCACTATGACCATCTCTAAGGATATTACGGTTAAACATGCCGTTTAGGAGATAATTCGATTTTTCATACTAGCTTCATACAAATTTTTCGTAAAAAAAAATATATTTCCTTCGGTTTTGAGCAGAATTAACTCGGGTGTCATTTTTGTACATAGTAATGACTAATAGAAGCGATATCCGGCATAAAAACAAGCACTTGCAAATTGAAATCCCTAAGTCTATGAAAGCCGATTTTCAGCCCACCGTGTGACGGGGAGAATTAGTGCCTTTCGGCTTCGTTAAGAGTCTGTTTACAACCTTTATATGTACCTATGAAAAAAAAAAAATGAAAAATATTTTTATTCAAACAAAATGCTTCTTATACAATGAATCGTGTTAGGAGCCTCCTTTTAGGCAAACAATGCCTGTGTTAGGAGGCTCCGCTCCTCCATATCTTAGATATATGTTACATATTATATTATAGCCTAAGAACCTATATGTACATATATTTTTTCTGAATCTCGGAAACCGCTCCAACGATTTTCATGAAATTTAGTATGCAGGGGGTTTCGGGGGCGATAAATCGATCTAGCTAGGTTTCATTCTAGGACAACTTCAAAAAAAAAAACAAGCAAAGCTCGGTCATCCAGGCACTTTAACTAAACCGCACGGGCGATCATTATCCTCATTTCAATATGTAGTTTTTAGCGCTATTTTTCCGGGTTCATTTGGTATAAAATGCAGCATGCAATTAATTCACTGATTTCATTTTTGGTATTCTGTGTGTACGCCAGTCAGGTTCTACACGAAGATTACAATGAAGTCCTTCTTATCTAATATGTTTTTGGTCACGGTGCTCGTCTGCTTGTCTGTTAAACATGGTGAGTGTAACAAAAGTACTGTTAATAATAATTTTATTTTTGTTCCTTCGCTAGGCAACGGTCAGCCTTGCCCAAATACACCTACTAACTTTTATTGTCGTTGCTTAAAGTTAAATATTGCTTAACATTGCATTATCGGCCTAAACTTTTCCCACTCTGGAAACGCCTAATGCCGACTACTTAGTTTATGTACAGAATGTGTAGATGATGGTTTTGGGGTTCGTGTATATAACGGGGTTTTTACTCCCTGTATACAGGCTAATTGGTAATTGGGTGCATTCCTTGTAATGGATGAAACTAGATTTAATTCAGCAGTCACCGTTTAAACAAAAAGTCTGCATAATATGAATGAATATGAGAATGTCCTGGCGATGACATGGTGTGTGCCATTATGCAACGTGAGTGTATTTTTTTTACCTGACTTCCGAACCCTTGCTTTTTGCTTTGTCGTAGCAAAGCAAAAGCAAGGGTTCTAATTTTAGCAACATTAGTATTCTAACTCTATGTATGTTTGTAACATTTTTATGTTCCACTGAAGTGCCTCAACTACTGAGCCGATTTTGATGAATGAGGTATCAATCAATGCATTATTAAAGAGCAGAAAATTCCAAGTGCATAAATATATTATGTAGAGTCTAAATCTATACAAATAAAGAAAATTAAAGTGTCTATTTGCACTTATCACAAATACGCATTTTTGCCATTTTTGTCTATCTGTCTGTTTGTTCCGGCTAATCTCCGAAACGGCTCGACCGATTTGCACGGGAATTTTTCTGGCAGATTGCTGATGGATGAGGATGATGTAAGAAGGAGTAACATAGGCTAGTTAAGCTTTTATTTTGGAATAAGAATAGATTGACCATGCCCAGCGTTTTAACGAATACATTAAATAATTAGATTTATATTAGTTCCATTGAAATATGCATAATACGCAATTTGTTCCGTTTTAGTTTTTAAAAATTATGACTTCTTCTATAACAGTTAGCCAGCGATGTACTTTTAAATTACGCACTTTAAAAAAACAAAATCTAGATAGGCGATTAGTTGTACATTAACTCTAATTACTTATCTACTTTATACTTATAAAATTCATTACTTTAAGTTAAAAAAGACAATACAATTCTTTGTCTTTTTTAACTTAAAGTAATGATCTCTCTAGGTTTACTACTTCCGTGCAAAAAAATTAAAACCCTTGAAATTGGTAACAAATCCGATTAAAAAGGGATAACGCGGCCGTGGAACACTCAGGGCAAGGAAGCAACATGGATGGTTTTTAGTCAGTAGGTACAAGTCTGACACTCCCTTGCACTCCGCCCAGAGCAGACTTCCGAGAGTTGTTATTTTCCACTTTTTTTTTTTGTAATTTTATTATTACGTTTTTGTTTGGCAGTCGGTTATTTTTTTTTCAAAAAGTTTTTATTTGTTTTTTTTTTTTAAAGTCTGTTTTTTTTTTGCAAAAAAGCTTTTATTTTATCCTTTTTAGTTGTGGTATCTAACACAAATCCTTGTTAACAGCATATCTTTAACAGGGAAAAAAAATGTCCCGGTAAAAAATATATAAAATGTACTAAAAAATTAGCATGGACAAAACCAAGGTCATGTTGAACGCCCATATGACACCCACTCCCATCAAGATCATAGACTCTACCACCTTCCAGTTCCATCATCAGACCCTGGATTCAAGACAAACTACTCATTGCGGTTACGTCGTTTTATCACGGAGATCCTATGGCCACCTTACAGCTTCATCATCAAACCCAGGTTACCATCTAGTGACAAAGTACTCATTAAGACGAATCAAACGAGCCCAAACTCGATGCGGTTACGTCGTTATATCACGGAGATCCTATGGCCACCTTCCAGTTCCATTGTCAGACCCTGGATACCATCTAGAGACAAAGTACTCGTCAAGACAAATCATACGAGCCCAAACTCGATGGGGTTTTGTCGTAAGGCCACCTTCCAGCTCCATCATCAGATCAGCTCCATGTCATCTATATATTACACTATCACGCGAATTCGATTGGAAATCGGGAAGTACGTCAAATGTAACATGCAAGTCTTCATGAGACGTCGCGTGATGTAACAATTAACGTGAAAAGAAAACAAAATACTGTACCGATATTGATGAAATTTCTATGGCACCAATCGGGAAGTATATCTATTCACATAAAAGAAGAATTTTCCAAATCGGTTTCGAAATGACGGAGTTATGAGGTAACAAACACAAAAAAAAAACATACAACCGAATTGAGAACCTCCTCCTTTTTGAAGAAAGTCAAAAAAAGAAAGTTTAAAAACCTAAAATATCAATGTCCTGCTTAAACATTTTTAGCTGTCGTTATTGAGTTTTATTAAACCACTTTTTTATCATTGACAGCCTTGCTTTTGACAACTAATCCAAAGGTCTCGTAGGGAAAGAAGAATAAAACAACTGCTGCAGTGAAAAGAAATCTAGTTATAAATTAAAATAACGTAGAAATAATTTAATGTTATTCTTTTATTCACATTAGATGGAGACATTATTGAGAGGACATGCATGATTAATAAGGAAGACAAACTTGCTGAGAATCTACTCGAAAAACTGGGTGTAAGTAAGAGCGTATGTAAAACAGATCTGTGTAACGGAGGAGCAATGACCAAATTCCAAATGGTGACTTTGATCGTAAGTGCCATGTTGTCTCTATCTACTATAAAATTTAGAGTTTAAGTTTATTTTTAATAATTACAGTTGTCATATAAATATTTTATGTAAGTTTGTGTAGAGCCCAAAAAAAAACGTAGGTACTTCTGGGTACACAGTACACAGGCCGACACGTCAAGCTATACATATCCAGTATTATAACCTCACTATGTATGAGCTTTTCCGAACAATGAGAGATCAGCTTAATTTGGTTTTGCATGGCTTGATTGGTCGTCGTGCGTACTACACACATCAAAAGTGTCTAGAGATATTTAGTTATTCACGTATATAAATCAACCTCTAAAGAATTTCTTAAAACATCTTAGTCCGAAGAATTTTTATAGTCTTACAGAAAATTTAATAAAAAACTTAACTTTTTTATTTTATAAGGGTTTTTTAGATAAAAAGTTAAAATTTTGCTAAAATTAGACTTACTGTTTTTGGTGATTTCCTAAAGCAGGAAACAGATTTAAATGAAAAAATAAATTTTGCATAAAATTAAAATTAATAAGCTGTAAGAGCACCGGATGTTTATAACACGTCTGCAAATATTATTCATGCTCAAAACGAGCTTGTCACCTTGTGGTATACGTATGGTAGCAGATCCGGCGAAAATGCACGGAAAGTGGGCTGTTCGGCAGCAGATTCTCGGGAAAATTCATACACACCTTCGTTGTAGCATATTCCAGGTGTGCTTAACTGTATTTAAATCCAGGGATTACGTGGGCCTGTCCAAGAACGCTTCATTATGTTGCCGAGCCGCTGAGTCACGCCACTTTAGTCGTAGTTCTGCGGGCATCATTATGCATACGCATAAAACCTGGACCAATTTGTAAACGGTGTATTTGGAATACAAGTGCCAGCACCTCATCACGGTATTTTTCAGCAGTTGAATTGAATTTTATCTAATCGCGATCAGTTCTTCCGCCTAAACATAATCCCACCCATACCATGAATGTTCCACGTCGATATGGATGGACTTCCTGGGGATTTCACAAGCGGGTCTCATGTCCAGGTGTTCGCCAAACACGTATTCTTTGTGTTACTGGAAGGAATCCGAACCAGGATTCATCTAAAACTAACATTCTAGCTAGACCATTGACGATCATTCCAAGCCAAATGTTCGTTTGTCTATTCTAATCTTTGCTCGTGATTGCCTCTTCGTAGTGAAGGAAGCGGAAATGGTGAACGAGCATAAAGGTTAACTTCATAAGATCTTCTCCTGCAAATTTGGTCACTAACGAAGACCAGGTGTAGTGACTGTAACTTTAAAACCAATTGCCAAGTCGTAGCGTTCGGTTGCCTTCTCGTCGTAATTTGTAAAAATCGCTCTTGACTGGCGGTGGCTACCCGACCATTCCCACTGTGCCGCTCAGCCACCTCACCAGTGTCCCGATTACGAGACCACAATCTGTATATGGCGCTTTGTCTGGTGCCAATGGCATCAGCAACATTGTTCGGGAGCGCGCCTGCTTCCAGCATGCCTAATGCTCAAAAAAAATTGTTTTTAGTTTAATAGTGTCGTTCCATGGTTTAGGTAAACTCAGCAATGTTGACTTTAATTAAAAAAATACGAAAAAGTCATTTTTTTTTTTGTTAAAATCAATAAAATCTTTAACACACGTAGGTGAGAAAATTATGTTTTTTTCCTCATACATTTTTATTTATTTAAATTTAGTTTTTGGATGCCGAAGACAAATGTACTAGGAACAAATTGGCGTTTAAATATTTTAGGAATGTCCAGCACTTTTAAAGTTATGCTAATAAATGTAATATATCCCTAGACACTTTTGATGTGTACATATAATTGGGTACACCTCTGCGTAACCCTTCGGGGATTACATGCGTGATGTTGAGTAAAAACTAAAACACTACCTTTCACTTTCCATTGTAACCGACCACCACAAAAAGGGTTCAATGTATTTACTTTTTCGATCCGTGAAAAAAACACTTTTTTATTATTATTAACATAGTTATAAAGTTTTATTTACTAACACGAATTATATTTTAATGAAATGTATAGTTAGTAAGGTATATCTATAGACCAAAATAAATTCATTTATTCCGAAACAATTGTGTATACTGTTTCTGTTAACCTACATCATCCCACTGCTGGGCAAGGCCTCTCCCCATGACTTCTAGTTCTTTCGATCGAGGGCTGACACGAACCGTTACTTATTTATTTGTTAGTGTTTTTACTTAAATAAAATTAGTATAGTTAGGTGTAAGGGCCACCTTTTGCGGTGAAAGCCTCCTCCAAACAGTTCCAGTTGGTCCCATCGTTTTTTAATCCCTATAAGAAACAAACGTTTCGAACGATAATTACAGACGTTTGAACAATCGCTGGTTCTAGTCATTGCGTGTTTATGAAGTCTGCCCATAAAGACACGTGAGAACTTCTATCACAGACAATTCGTATACCTACGGATTATTGTCCTCTCAGATTTAGGTAAATATGTCACTGCAAACTGTGCGTAGTGATCGCAACCAGCGTGCTTGTAATACCAGATATAAGAACGTGGACGAGGCGAAAGGAGCACATAAGGAAGGTGGCATTCTGTAGATTCTACCTACCCCCATCGGAAAAAGGCGTGAGTTTATGTATGTCACTACAACGCTGATTATTCTTACATCCTTCTTTACTTATCTTGTTTTATACCTTTAAACGAGCAATTCTTGTTTACTTATCAAAGGATTTTCATGAAATTAAGTATGCAGGGGGTTTCGGGGACGATAAATCGATCTAGGGTCGTTTCATCCGTGTCGGTCATCCAGGTACTTAATATTATAAATGCGAAACTGATCATCCTGAAACTTGGCATATATGTCCGTTGTCAGATATACAGAAACGGACATTCGCCATTCATTTTCAAAAAAGTACTGTTCCCGAGGTAAACAACAATAATTTTATTTTAAAATGATTATAGATGGCGTTACGTGTTTCGAATCAGGATTGAATTACAAGCAGAGTATGACCTGAATTTATTGTCAAATTCTAAACGAACGCGAGCGAAGCCACGGGCAAAAGCTAGTAAGTCTCTATTTACATAACTTATGAATGACAGAACCAGGAATCGGTGGTTAGTTGTTGACACACGATCATCATCATGTTAAGGGGCACTTAAAAGTAATGTGCAAACAAGTGCGCGGTAGTGGCGGTCGGCATAATTATGTGAGTGATGAACCAGATGATGGTATATTCAACTTGAACGTGGCAGCTCGAGGTAACAAACCATATTTTATTAAACTGAATGTTGATAACATTGATATTGAATGTGAAGTGGACACAGGTAGTCGTATATCTGCAATAAGTGAAGTGATGTACCAATGTATGTTTCCGCATAAAAAGATTGAACCTGATAACTTAGTTTTACGTTGTTACTCGGGTTCAAGAATTGAATCACTTGGTTACATTGAGGTAGACGTTTGAGTAGGCGAATTTAAAGCTAAATCATTACGATTATACATTATTAAGGGGGGGCGCGGCCCTTGTTAGGACGAGAGTGAATGCGCGCATTAATGATAAGGCAAATAAACCTCAATGAAATCATAGGTGATGAATTGGTAAACAAATTATGTAAGGAATTCCCAGAAGTATTTAGCGATAAGTTAGGTACATGCAAACAGCCCATACGACTACAGCTGTCTGATATGGAACCGGTTTACGTGCGAGCGAGACCCATGCCGCTGGCACTGCGCGCACGTGTCGAGCGGGAGCTGGAACGTCTCGAGGCAGACGGTTCCATCTACCGCGTTGACTACTCAGACTATTGAACTCCAATTGTACCCGTTGTAAAACAAAACGGAGACATACGTATTTGTGGGGACTATAAGATAACCATTAATCCAAAATTAAAAAGAGATTTTTATCCGTTACCGCGTATAGAAGAACTATTTGCAAATCTTAGCGGGGGAGATAAATTCACAAAGATTGATTTGAAACATGTTTATGAACAGTGTTTGTTGTCGGACGACTCGCAACCCTACACGGCTATAACTACGCACATGGGTACTTTTGTGTATAGACGTACGCCCTACGGGTTGTCGGTTATACCAGAAAAATTTCAAAAAAATATGGAGGAGACGCTGCGCGGGGTGCCAGGGTGTGTAGTATTCTTAGACGATATATGTGTGACGGGGTCTGACACACTTAATCATATGAAGAATCTGAAACTTAATAAATGTAAATTCTTACAAGATAGTGTAAAGTATCTAGATTTCATTATCAATAAGGAAGGTTTGCGACCGGATACCGAGAAACTGGAGGCCATTTCCAGTGCGCCTTAACCAGAAAACGTGTCACAACTGAAAAGTTTCTTAGGGATGGTTAATTATTACGGGCGATTTATTCCTAGATTAAGCACCATGTTACAACCACTACACGATTTGTTAAAAAAGGATAGCGACTGGAAATGGGACTCTAAGTGTGATAAGGCTTTCGTGGAGGCACAGCGATCTCTCCCGAGTGAACGTGTATTAGCACACTACGAGGAGGGGCGCGAGCTAGTGCTGTCGATGGACAGTAGAGCATACGGACTGCGCGCCGTGCTGCAGACCGGTAGTCGGACGGTAGTGAGCGGCCCGTCAGCTGCGTGTCACGCACACTTAGTGCACCCGAGCGCAACTACAGTCAGCTCGATAAAGAGGCGCTGGCTATAATGTTCGGAATCACGAAACATCACCAGTATTCGTTCGGCAGGCGTTTTACGCTACGCACTGACCATCAGCCCCTGACACATATTTTTGGGGTCAAAGGGGGAATCCCACAGACGGCTGCCAGTCGTCTACAAAGATGGGCGGCACGTCTGGCAGCTTATGATTTTGAAATAGAATTTGTGCGATCAGTGGACAACGGTCCGGCTGATGCGTTGTCACGACTACCATTACCACAGGAGGGTCGCTTCGCCAACACGGTAGATTATTTAAATCTAGTAGAGGAGTCGCTGCCTATTTGTTTTAAAGACATCGCAAAAGAGACATAGCGCGATACATTCTTAAGTAAAAAAAAGCTTATGTATTATTCGGTTGGCCGACAGTCCCGAGCTGCGACGCGGAAAAACCATTATTTGCTAGGAACAATGATTTTCTAGTGGATCAAGGATATGTCATTTATAAATATAGGATAGTGGTCCCTCACGTTCTACAAAAGAAAATATTACAGGAAGTTCATGAGGGTCATTTAGGTAAGAACAAAATGAAAACTTTATCGCGGAGCTACATTTATTGGGCGAGTTTAGATAAGGACATTGAAGAAGTGTGTAGGTCTTGTGCTGCATGTCGCTCCGTACAGGTCGCGCCGCCACGGGCGCAGTTGCATCTCTGGGAGTTCCCACTGCACCCGTGGCAACGCGTACGCGCTGATTTCGCGGACTGCGGCGGTGTGCGATATCGAATCATAGTAGACGCGCATTCTAAATGGATACAGGCTCTGCCGATGCGTGGCACGAACGCAGCTGCAACTATTAACGTTTTTAGAAGTATATTCGCGCGTTTCAGTTTACCATCGCAGCTCGTGACTGACAACGGCCCGCCGTTCTCTTCACAAGAGTTTAAAGTATATTGTGAAAAGAATTGCATCAGACACACAACTTCGGCTCCGTATAGGCCCCAGGGGAACGGCGCGGCTGAGAACGCAGTTAAAACCGTTAAAAAGGCAATAAAGAGAGCGATGTACGGAGGCGAGGACGTCAACGTCGCCCTAAGTAAATTTCTTTTTCAATACCGAAATTGTGGTGTACGTTACCCCAGCAAGAAAGTATCTCCTAGAGTTATATGAGTAGAACGTATAGTTGGTGCCTTATCTGCTGTAAATGTGCCCCCACATAAAAAATGTGTGCCCCCCCCCCTGTCGTATCGAAAAAAAATCGAAAAAACGATTCTTGCTGGGGTAACGTTTTTCTAGCAGGAAAATTCTAAACGAATGATCGGAGAGAGAAAAACTGTGCATGGCCAGAGAGCTTACATGTGTGCCAAAATGTGCCCCCAAAAATAAAATCTGTGCCCCTTCAGATTTTCGAGATATTGCATTTCCTGCTGGAGTAACGTTTTGATGAATAGTATATCTCTAAAACCATTGCATGTGCCCCTGTAGAATAAACATTCACGAGTAGCTCTTAAAGTGTGCCCCTTTGTGCCCCAATTAGATTTTAGAAAATATTTATAGTTTTCAAGTTATCGCGGTTTTATGAAAACCCGAAAAAACATCGCAGCGCCTAAATGAGACAAGGCATAACTTCGCTGAAAACTGTATTCGGTCCTTCTTGACACTAATAATAACCATACAAAGTTTCAAAACTGTTCATGCATGCGTTTTTGAATAATCTTGCTAAAAGTAAAAACGATGGTGTCATAACTTTGACGGCAAAATACAAGGAACTGGCACAATCCCAGATGTGTAGGTGTAAACCAAAATCTTGTGCCTTTAGTCAAAAATATATGGTGAAAATGTTGAGCTTCAATTGTTACGCATTAAGTAAATATAAACAAAAAACCAAAATATGTAAACAACGGCTGGTTATCCGACCAAATCTGAATGACTACTAAAAAGCGACGGCTTCATACATATCGATGACCTTCTTTATTGGACGTATTATACCTAAGCTATTGTCCGTACAGTCGCGTTCAAAAGTTTTGAGGGCTAATTAAAAAATATATTAAATGCACCTTGTGACTATATAAATGAAACAGTTTATCTATATATTACAAGTTATTCTAGATTTAGTGTAATTTTTTAAAATAATAATTTGGAGGTTTCGAATAAATGCTGAATTTGATCATTAAACCTGCATTTTAGCTCCCTGCCGGACCCTGCTCAATTTGAGCAGTAGGACATAATTACATGTAAACTCTGCTTTACAATAAATGTGACTTACATTAGTATAAAAATACAGGTATGTCACAAAACAGTTTGGTCACGATTTTGAGCATGTTAGTCACATGTACATTTTATTTGAAAATGACTCTTATAAATGTACTTAATCATGTGTAAGGTCATAGAAACAGCTATTAAAATATAATCCAATAACAACTTTATTTTATTAGTTATTACTTTTCTACTTCAGTGTACTCAGGCACAACACGTGTGAACCGGTTAGTGAGTAAAGTAAAGAAGGTCATCGATATGTATGAATCCGTCGCTTTTTAGTAGTCATTCAGATTTGGTCGGATAACCAGCCGTTGTTTACATATTTTGGTTTTTTGTTTATATTTACTTAATGCGTAACATTTGAAGCTCAATATTTTCACCATATATTTTTGACTAAAGGCACAAGATTTTGGTTTACCCTTTCACATCTGGGATTGTGCCAGTTCCTTGCATTTTGCCGTCAAAGTTATGACACCATCGTTTTTACTTTTAGCAAGATTATTCAAAAACGCATGCATGAACAGTTTTGAAACTTTGTATGGTTATTATTAGTGTCAAGATGGACCGAATACAGTTTTCAGCGAAGTTATGCCTTGTCTCATTTAGGCGCTGCGATGTTTTTTCGGGTTTTCATAAAACGCGATAACTTGATAACTATAAATATTTTCTAAAATCTAATTGGGGCACAAAGGGGCACACATTAAGAGCTACTCGTGTATGTTTATTCTACAGGGGCACATGCAATGGTTTTAGAGATATACTATTCATCAAAACGTTACTCCAGCAGGAAATGCAACATCTCGAAAATCTGAAGGGGCACAGATTTTATTTTTGGGGGCACATTTTGGCACACATGTAAGCTCTCTGGCCATGCACAGTTTTTCTCTCTCCGATCATTCGTTTAGAATTTTCCTGCTAGAAAAACGTTACCCCAGCAAGAATCGTTTTTTCGATTTTTTTTCGAAACGACAGGGGGCACACATTTTTTATGTGGGGGCACATTTACAGCAGATAAGGCACCAACTATACGTTTTACTCATATAACTCTAGGAGATACTTTCTTGCTGGGGTAACGCACACGAAATTGTGAACATGCAACTATAGGGGTCTCGCCAGCAGTGGCGCTCCAGGGCTGGCGTTTGCGCAGCCGACTAGATGCTCTACGGCCGGACGTGCCGCAGCGGTACGCGCAAGAGCGTCAGGTCGCTCGCTCTTCGGGGCCGATAGGGAATTCCGCGTTGGGGATGCAGTAATTTTTGATTGGCCTGTTGGTCTAGTGGTTAGTGACCCTGACTGCTAGGACGGAGGTTGTGGCTTCGATTCCCACACAGGACAAATCTTTGTGCGATGAGTACGATTATTTGTTCTGTATCTGGG
This sequence comes from Lycophotia porphyrea, assembly GCA_950005105.1. Taxonomy (NCBI): domain Eukaryota; kingdom Metazoa; phylum Arthropoda; class Insecta; order Lepidoptera; family Noctuidae; genus Lycophotia; species Lycophotia porphyrea. The sequence goes on from OX465407.1 coordinate 3,370,726, forward strand.
TGTAAATTTATCTATAATATGTATGTATTTAGAAATATATAAGTATGTTTATCAGTTGTCTGGTTGCCATAGTACAGGCTCTGCCTAGTTTGGGATCAGATGGCGGTGTGTTGGTTGTCCCAAGATATTATTATTATTTTATTATTAAATTGCTCGCGATTACACGGCGAGGGGCGACAAGTGGACCGAAGCCACTGTTGTCAAAAGGACAGGGCCAATTTCATACAAAGTTAGTTTAGCGAATGGGGTATAGTGGCGTAGACATGCCGACCAAATTCTTTCAGCAAGTAGAAAAAATAGGTTCTCATTATCACGCGTGAGCGACGTGGTCGTAACCGAGACTACGGGCTCTAGGGCAGTCAAACCAGGGGTCGATAGTGGGGCCGAAGGTGAGGTGTTTGAGGACGCATCCAGCGGTGACAGTGATACTAAAGAAACGCCGCTGGAAGGGTCAAAGTCTGCGCAAATTCGACCCGAACGGCGTTCGTCGTCGGTATCACCGCCACCGCAGGGTGCGTCAGCTCGCGCACTGCGTGCGTTCAACCGAGCAAGAAAGGTGTAATTTGATTTTAGTTAAAATTGTTATACATATAAAATTGTTAGTTGTAAGATGTACCAGTTGTGATTAGTGGGCTTGATGGGGAGAGATGTAACATCGGTCGGTACTAATAATTGTATGGTGGTGGGTAGTTAGATTCCTTTTGAAAATATACCAGTCTGTCGTTGACCCACGTATTTCATTGACGTTACACTTCTATATCGCTGTCAATGGGAAAAGGGTGATCATTAATCTGATTTCAATATGTATTTTCCAGCGCTATATTTTCCGTTCGTGTACTCAGTTTCCGTTCGTTTCCGTGATTAGTGGGCTTGATGGGGAGAGATGTAACATCGGTCGGTACTAATAATTGTATGGTGGTGGGTAGTTAGATTCCTTTTGAAAATATACCAGTCTGTCGTTGACCCACGTATTTCATTGACGTTACACTTCTATATCGCTGTCAATAGGAAAAGGGTGATCATTAATCTGATTTCAATATGTATTTTCCAGCGCTATATTTTCCGGGTTCGTTTGGTATAAAATGCTGCGTGCCATCGATTCACTGATTTCACTTTTGGTATTCTGTGTGTACGCTAGTCAAGACGAGAAAATTATAATGAAGTCCTTCATATCTAATATGTTTTTGGTCACGGTGCTCGTCTGCTTGTCTGTTAAACATGGTGAGTGTAACAAAAGTACTGATAATAATAATTTTATTTTTGTTTCTTCGCTAGGCAACGGTCAGCCTTGCCCAAATACACCTACTAACTTTTATTGTCGTTGCTTAAAGTTAAATATTGCTTAACATTGCATTATCGGCCTAAACTTTTCCCACTCTTGAAACGCCTAATGCCGACTACTTAGTTTATGTACAGAATGTGTAGATGACGGTTTTGGGGTTTGTGTATATAACGGGGTTTTTACTCCCTGTATACAGGCTGATTGGTAATTGGGTGCATTCCTTGTAATGGATGAAACTAGATTTAATTCAGCAGCCACCGTTTAAACAAAAAGTCTGAATAATCCCCAGCCTTTCTTTAAACTTTTGTACAAGACATTATTTTTAATAACAATCCCATATTTCAGCCTCCTCAATTGAATGCTACAGTTGTGACAGCATACAAAATAAAAGTTGCCGGGACTCTTACTTCGAGCTCAAAGAAGTATGTCCTAACGATGACATGGTGTGTGCCATTATGCAATGTGAGTGTATTTTTTTTACCTGACTTCCGAACCCTTGCTTTTTGCTTTGTCGTAGCAAAGCAAAAGCAAGGGTTCTAATTTTAGCAACATTAGTATTCTAACTCTATGTATGTTTGTAACATTTTTATGTTCCACTGAAGTGCCTCAACTACTGAGCCGATTTTGATGAATGAGGTATCAATCAATCCATTATTAAAGAGCAGAAAATTCCAAGTGCATAAATATATTATGTAGAGTCTAAATCTATACAAATAAAGAAAATTAAAGTGTCTATTTGCACTTATCACAAATACGCATTTTTTTCCATTTTTGTCTATCTGTCTGTTTGTTCCGGCTAATCTCCGAAACGGGTCGACCGATTTGCACGGGAATGTTTCTGGCAGATTGCTGATGGATGAGGATGATGTAAGAAGGAGTAACATAGGCTAGTTAAGCTTTTATTTTGGAATAAGAATAGATTGACCATGCCCAGCGTTTTAACGAATACATTAAATAATTAGATTTATATTAGTTCCATCGAAATATGCATAATACGCAATTTGTTCGGTTTTAGTTTTTAAAAATTATGACTTCTTCTATAACAGTTAGCCGGCGATGTACTTTTAAATTACGCACTTTAAAAAAACAAAATCTAGATAGGCGATTAGTTGTACATTAACTCTAATTACTTATCTACTTTATACTTATAAAATTCATTACTTTAAGTTAAAAAAGACAATACAATTCTTTGTCTTTTTTAACTTAAAGTAATGATCTCTCTAGGTTTACTACTTCCGTGCAAAAAAATTAAAACCCTTGAAATTGGTAACAAATCCGATTAAAAAGGGATAACGCGGCCGTGGAACACTCAGGGCAAGGAAGCAACATGGATGGTTTTTAGTCAGTAGGTACAAGTCTGACACTCCCTTGCACTCCGCCCAGAGCCGACTTCTGAGAGTTGTTATTTTTCACTTTTTTTTTGTAATTTTATTATTACGTTTTTGTTTGGCAGTCGGTTATTTTTTTTCAAAAAGTTTTTATTTGTTTTTTTTTTTTAAAGTCTGTTTTTTTTTTGCAAAAAAGCTTTTATTTTATCCTATTTAGTTGTGGTATCTAACACAAATCCTTGTTAACAGCATATCTTTAACAGGGAAAAAAAATGTCCCGGTAAAAATATATAAAATGTACTAAAAAATTAGCATGGACAAAACCAAGGTCATGTTGAACGCCCATATGACACCCACTCCCATCAAGATCATAGACTCTACCACCTTCCAGTTCCATCATCAGACCCTGGATTCAAGACAAACTACTCATTGCGGTTACGTCGTTTTATCACGGAGATCCTATGGCCACCTTACAGCTTCATCATCAAACCCAGGTTACCATCTAGTGACAAAGTACTCATTAAGACGAATCAAACGAGCCCAAACTCGATGCGGTTACGTCGTTATATCACGGAGATCCTATGGCCACCTTCCAGTTCCATTGTCAGACCCTGGATACCATCTAGAGACAAAGTACTCGTCAAGACAAATCATACGAGCCCAAACTCGATGGGGTTTTGTCGTTTCATAACGGAGTTCCTAAGGCCACCTTCCAGCTCCATCATCAGATCAGCTCCATGTCATCTATATATTACACTATCACGCGATATACAAAAGTGTGCAAAATTTCAATTCGATTGGAAATCGGGAAGTACGTCAAATGTAACATGCAAGTCTTCATGAGACGTCGCGTGATGTAACAATTAACGTGAAAAGAAAACAAAATACTGTACCGATATTGATGAAATTTCTATGGCACCAATCGGGAAGTATATCTATTCACATAAAAGAAGAATTTTCCAAATCGGTTTCGAAATGACGGAGTTATGAGGTAACAAACACAAAAAAAAAACATACAACCGAATTGAGAACCTCCTCCTTTTTGAAGAAAGTCAAAAAAAGAAAGTTTAAAAACCTAAAATATCAATGTCCTGCTTAAACATTTTTAGCTGTCGTTATTGAGTTTTATTAAACCACTTTTTAGGGAAAGAAGAATAAAACAACTGCTGCAGTGAAAAGAAATCTAGTTATAAATTAAAATAACGTAGAAATAATTTAATGTTATTCTTTTATTCACATTAGATGGAGACATTATTGAGAGGACATGCATGATTAATAAGGAAGACAAACTTGCTGAGAATCTACTCGAAAAACTGGGTGTAAGTAAGAGCGTATGTAAAACAGATCTGTGTAACGGAGGAGCAATGACCAAATTCCAAATGGTGACTTTGATCGTAAGTGCCATGTTGTCTCTATCTGCTATAAAATTTAGAGTTTAGGTTTATTTTTAATAATTACAGTTGTCATACAAATATTTTATGTAAGTTTGTGTAGAGCCCAAAAAAAAACGTAGGTACTTCTGGGTACACAGTACACAGGCCGACACGTCAAGCTATACATATCCAGTATTATAACCTCACTATGTATGAGCTTTTCCGAACAATGAGAGATCAGCTTAATTTGGTTTTGCATGGCTTGATTGGTCGTCGTGCGTACTACACACATCAAAAGTGTCTAGAGATATTTAGTTATTCACGTATATAAATCAACCTCTAAAGAATTTCTTAAAACATCTTAGTCCGAAGAATTTTTATAGTCTTACAGAAAATTTAATAAAAAACTTAACTTTTTTTATTTTATAAGGGTTTTTTAGATAAAAAGTTAAAATTTTGCTAAAATTAGACTTACTGTTTTTGGTGATTTCCTAAAGCAGGAAACAGATTTAAATGAAAAAATAAATTTTGCATAAAATTAAAATTAATAAGCTGTAAGAGCACCGGATGTTTATAACACGTCTGCAAATATTATTCATGCTCAAAACGAGCTTGTCACCTTGTGGTATACGTATGGTAGCAGATCCGGCGAAAATGCACGGAAAGTGGGCTGTTCGGCAGCAGATTCTCGGGAAAATTCATACACACCTTCGTTGTAGCATATTCCAGGTGTGCTTAACTGTATTTAAATCCAGGGATTACGTGGGCCTGTCCAAGAACGCTTCATTATGTTGCCGAGCCGCTGAGTCACGCCACTTTAGTCGTAGTTCTGCGGGCATCATTATGCATACGCATAAAACCTGGACCAATTTGTAAACGGTGTATTTGGAATACAAGTGCCAGCACCTCATCACGGTATTTTTCAGCAGTTGAATTGAATTTTATCTAATCGCGATCAGTTCTTCCGCCTAAACATAATCCCACCCATACCATGAATGTTCCACGTCGATATGGATGGACTTCCTGGGGATTTCACAAGCGGGTCTCATGTCCAGGTGTTCGCCAAACACGTATTCTTTGTGTTACTGGAAGGAATCCGAACCAGGATTCATCTAAAACTAACATTCTAGCTAGACCATTGACGATCATTCCAAGCCAAATGTTCGTTTGTCTATTCTAATCTTTGCTCGTGATTGCCTCTTCGTAGTGAAGGAAGCGGAAATGGTGAACGAGCATAAAGGTTAACTTCATAAGATCTTCTCCTGCAAATTTGGTCACTAACGAAGACCAGGTGTAGTGACTGTAACTTTAAAACCAATTGCCAAGTCGTAGCGTTCGGTTGCCTTCTCGTCGTAATTTGTAAAAATCGCTCTTGACTGGCGGTGGCTACCCGACCATTCCCACTGTGCCGCTCAGCCACCTCACCAGTGTCCCGATTACGAGACCACAATCTGTATATGGCGCTTTGTCTGGTGCCAATGGCATCAGCAACATTGTTCGGGAGCGCGCCTGCTTCCAGCATGCCTAATGCTCAAAAAAAATTGTTTTTAGTTTAATAGTGTCGTTCCATGGTTTAGGTAAACTCAGCAATGTTGACTTTAATTAAAAAAATACGAAAAAGTCATTTTTTTTTTTGTTAAAATCAATAAAATCTTTAACACACGTAGGTGAGAAAATTATGTTTTTTTCCTCATACATTTTTATTTATTTAAATTTAGTTTTTGGATGCCGAAGACAAATGTACTAGGAACAAATTGGCGTTTAAATATTTTAGGAATGTCCAGCACTTTTAAAGTTATGCTAATAAATGTAATATATCCCTAGACACTTTTGATGTACATATAATTGGGTACACCTCTGCGTAACCCTTCGGGGATTACATGCGTGATGTTGAGTAAAAACTAAAACACTACCTTTCACTTTCCATTGTAACCGACCACCACAAAAAGGGTTCAATGTATTTACTTTTTCGATCCGTGAAAAAAACTCTTTTTTATTATTATTAACATAGTTATAAAGTTTTATTTACTAACACGAATTATATTATAATGAATTGTATAGTTAGTAAGGTATTTCTATAGACCAAAATATATTCATTTATTCCGAAACAATTGTGTATACTGTTTCTGTTAACCTACATCATCCCACTGCTGGGCAAGGCCTCTCCCCATGACTTCTAGTTCTTTCGATCGAGGGCTGACACGAACCGTTACTTATTTATTTGTTAGTGTTTTTACTTAAATAAGATTAGTATAGTTAGGTGTAAGGGCCACCTTTTGCGGTGAAAGCCTCCTCCAAACAGTTCCAGTTGGTCCCATCGTTTTTTAATCCCTATAAGAAACAAACGTTTCGAAGGATAATTACAGACGCTTGAACAATCGCTGGTTCTAGTCATTGCGTGTTTATGAAGTCTGCCCATAAAGACACGTGAGAACTTCTATCACAGACAATTCGTATACCTACGGATTATTGTCCTCTCAGATTTAGGTAAATATGTCACTGCAAACTGTGCGTAGTGATCGCAACCAGCGTGCTTGTAATACCAGATATAAGAACGTGGACGAGGCGAAAGGAGCACATAAGGAAGGTGGCATTCTGTAGATTCTACCTACCCCCATCGGAAAAAGGCGTGAGTTTATGTATGTCACTACAACGCTGATTATTCTTACATCCTTCTTTACTTATCTTGTTTTATACCTTTAAACGAGCAATTCTTGTTTACTTATCAAAGGATTTTCATGAAATTAAGTATGCAGGGGGTTTCGGGGACGATAAATCGATCTAGGGTCGTTTCATCCGTGTCGGTCATCCAGGTACTTAATATTATAAATGCGAAACTGATCATCCTGAAACTTGGCATATATGTCCGTTGTCAGATATACAGAAACGGACATTCGCCATACATTTTCAAAAAAGTACTGTTCCCGAGGTAAACAACAATAACTTTATAATGCTTATAGATGGCGCTACGTGTTTCGAATCAGGATTGAATTACAAGCAGAGTATGACCCGAATTTATTATCAAATTCTAAATGAACGCGAGCGAAGCCACGGGCAAAAGCTAGTAAGTCTCTATTTACATAACTTATGAATGACAGAACCAGGAATCGGTGGTTAGTTGTTGACACACGATCATCATCATGTTCCTGCCCTTAAGGTAAAGGCAAGTACGTCATCTATACTCACAACATTCTGGACAGGATCTGCTTCGGTAAACAGGTGTCAGTTCATAACAGCATCAGAGCGGCTTCGCGCTCGCAGCCTTCAAAGGTGTGTAGATACCGTCGGCATCGATGTGCAGGATGCATCTGTAACAAGAGTGCAATGAAATTGTTACCAGCTGTTAGAGGAGTTATTATTATTTTATTAACGTTAGAGGAGTTATTATTATTTTTTTTTTACGAAACACCGGCCCCATCTTGTTTTAAAAAAACATGACGTGTAAAAGTGTTTGAAAACCTATTTGCAAAACAAACATCATTTATCATTATAAAAAACGTTGCCCCACACTAAGAATATTTTCTGTATCGTGGGTGCGTTCTCAAACATTTAAACTCACATACACAAACAGCCAGACCCGGAACAACAGCGCACACGCAGCGCAGCAGTCAATCGCTCAGCCAATGCGCCAACCGTGCCGCTGTTTGTACAGGTTTGATCATAACCTGTCTAGCCTTTTCCCAACTATTTTGGGGTCGGCTTCCAGTCTAACCGGATGCAGCTGTATACCAGTAGTTTACATGAGTGACTGCCTATCTGATCTCCACAGTCCAGTTACTGGATAAAACGATACTCCTTGGTAAGACTGGTTGTCAGACTTGCGGGTTTCTGACTACCCGTAACGACTGCGAAAGATATATAAAGGACAACCGGGACCAACGACTAACGTGCTTTCGGAAGCACGAAGGGAACTCAGTATGTTATAGATATGTGGTCACCCCTCCACGGATCGACCTTTGCAAGCACTGCGTAACCTTGAAGGTCAATCCATGCACCTGTTACTATTTAGCCACGAGCACAGTAGGACTGGTTCCTTATTATTTCAAAATACCGTTTTTCATTTGTTTGATGTCAATTGATCATCATGAAATCAATGGCACATAAAATACTGAGACCTACCCTATAGTCTGAACGGAGCTCCAATGTTTCTCATTTTATTTCTGGTTAATAAATACCTTATTGTTTCTTAATTCACTGTTCTTTTCATTTTATCATACAATGCACGAATCAATTATCGTAATAACAAAATATTTGTTTTTGACAGCGGATTTTGTTTCGCACCTTTTGAGTAAATTTTTAATTTCCTTCAGTATTATGACAAATCAGCCACAACATTACATTTCGTTAAGACCTGAAACTTGGTCGCTTTTTATGTGCGTGCTTTGACAAACATTACCGCCTCATTAAACTGTATTTCATTATCATCTTATCGCATAGTCACGATATCATTAATTTGACGTAATCTTTAACATTTTAATTAGAGAACCGTGATTTGACTACATTTTGTCAGTGTTTTCTTGACGGACGAACTTAAACTGCGGCGTGAAATAAACAAGTGCTCAAAATAATAAAATAAGAATAATTCCCGCGTAAAATGTTTGTGACAGTAAAATTTGCGAAGGTAAACCGCGAATTGACGAAGAGACTGTTCGAAGCGCGCGCAGTGACATTGGTTCTGAAGAAGCAGTTCTCACAGAAAGATGTGAATGTGGAGGAATTCTTCAAGTTCTACAGTGAGAACAGTTACCACGACGACAGATACAAGCCGCTGACCGACCGCGATTATGACAGGTTCCTGAGTACGAGGGCACTGAGGAGAGAACCCGCTCTGACGAGACAAATCAGTAAGTACAGATCCTATATTCTCCTGTTCCGTACTAATATTATAAAACCATCATGTCTGGAATCCTCAAAGGGGTTGGTAATAGTACACCCACATTCCGCGTGATCGCAAGCACTACTTCTGAGCATAAGTTCCTGGATTCTATCCCCAGGTCTCATGACGTAGACATCTGCTAAGAAAGAGTTTTGGAAAATTTAACACGAAAGCGGGTCAAATATGGGTTGAGTTTGTATGAAAATCTGTCACCGGGTGAAGCTTCTTATGTGAAGTTTCGTTTTTTTTCATTCATGAAAATAAGCCAAGTTAATTCGGTCGACGATAATGAGGAATCATTGAAGTCTACAAATTGTCAGTAAGTAAAAGATTATAGCGACCCTCCCCGGCTTCGCACGGGTGCAAGTTATTGTACATTGTATATAATCCTTCATCTTGAATCATTCTATCTATTTCTGAAAACTGCGTTGCGTAGTTTAAAAGATCTAAGCGTACAAACAGCAGCGGGAGCGACTTGGTTTTGAACTATGTAATTTAGAGGATAAGACCGATTTTGTAGGAAAACTCTTGTGCAGTTTGTTATCCAGTTATTGATTAACACTGATTCGATGGATATGGTGTATATACGATAAAATATATTTGAATTGAACACTTCTCAATTTCCTTATACCAATGATATACAATGTGGATAGGACATCGACGCACAAGCGAATACCACTTATTCAGTACATCATTCTGAACCCCCATTGCCGAACTTATCTTTCTTGATGAAATATTGTAATTGTACATAATGTACACAGCTAGCTTTTCCCGGGGTTTCGCTCGTGTTCAAGCTGTTCCGTACATTTTGACCATGTAGGTATTGCAGTTTTGTAGGAAACAGCTGTTGGTTTTTAATTTGCCGATGAAAAATTTCTATGTGGGGAGTTCACCCTGTATTTTAAACGTGGAGCATATTTCGAAACCCACAATACAATCTTCGTCAACAATGATAACTGATTACGACAGCGATGAGATAATAGATATCGCGTGGTATTGACATTAACACGCCCAGACGTTATAATTGCTTTAATTACTCATTTAAAATAAAATTAAGATAGTATCCGATAACACGACTTCTTTACTTTCCTCGTGGAAAATTGGGTAGGCTACTGTTGGATGTCTATTTTCAAACATTTACTATTCTGTAGCGAGATTTTTGGAAACAACATTAATGTGTTTTAGGGTTCCGTACCCAAAGGGTGCAAGACGGGACCTTATTACTAAGTCTCCGCTGTTTGTCAGTCCGTCTGTCACGGGGATGTATCTTTTGAACTCTAAAAGGTGAACACTTGGGATGGGTGGTACAGAACTTTTCGTGTGCGAATCCAACTCGCATATTGACGGTTTTTACGAAATTTTAAATTGAAATACAAAATTATTTTGTATTTCAATCAACAACCGTGAAAATGGTCACTAACCTTGAATAATTTTTAAAGTAAACAAATTTAATTCTGTGAATATTTATAGCATTTAATTTGCTGTATTCTTTACCATTAACATAAGTCTCTGACATGTATCAATCGACTCGTGCAAAGTTTTTACAATGTTTAATGTTTATTGATATCTTCTGATTGTAAATGGTGGTGGTTTTAATTTGTTCACTGCGGAATCAAAGTGAAACCTTGTTTCAAGATAACAAATGTTCTAAAGACAAACAAACACACAGTGCTTCCTATTTCCTACCGCGTAGTTTCAATGCCACGCGTATATTATACTTACATGACTACTCACTACGGCAAAGGCAAAAAGAAGTATTATGGTATTTAGGTTTTGTTTTTAGCATATATACAAATAAATAAACTGAAGTAAGTTTGTAATTTCTAAATAACAGCTGTTACCGAAGCCGTCTTTTTTTATTTTTTTAGCTTCTGTTTGTTCCGGTTATCTCCGAAACGGCTGCACCGATTTTGATGGGACTTATAATGGCAGATAGTTGACGTTATAAGGAGTAACATGGGTTCAGGAACCTGTCACAAGGCTGAGGACGAAGGTCTCGGGCAAACAACTAGTCTATACTAATATTATAAAGAGGAAAGATTAGTTTTTTTGTATGTAACGAATAAACTACTGGATTTGAAAATTTTTTTCAGCAGTGGATAGCTACATTATCAGCGAGTTACATAGTCTATATTTTATCCCTGTTCTCCCACCGCAACGGGAAATACGCGGGTGAAACCGCGTGACGTCGGCTAGTTTTTAATACATTGGGATAAGGACAGGAAAATGATGATGTTTGTAACATTTTTAAGTTCCACCGTAACGCCTAAACTACTGAGCTGGCTTTGACGAACGAGGTGTCAATCGATTTGTTTGATTTATTATGGTACTGGTCGCATAGGCTACATTGTATGCGAACAAAATCAATATGACGAATGCTACATCCAAAAAGTTTTGAATTTATTTTTTGCTGTCCTGTCGAATGGGAGGTCAAATGAAAGAGGAGAAAATTCGGAGTTCGTAAATGTAATATAATATAATGTCATTTTAAAATAAATCCAAAATATTTGAAATAATAACTTCGTCACCAGTAATAATGTCAAAAAGTGACTGTCTTGTTTAAGCATTTTTAGTTGTTGTTTCTGTCGTAGTTGTGATATTATTTTACAACTTTTTTTATTTTCCTCTTGTTTTGGTATAAATCGCGCGGCACTGCGGATTTCCTTTATCGCAGTATGTGATTTTAATTATATGTACGTTATCTCTGAAATGATACTATCGGCCAGATACGGCGCAATTTAGTACCCTAATGTTTACCGACGCCCGTGATGTTACATATTTGGTTATTTCCTGATAGCTTACAATAATATAGCGTGTATGAAAGTGGACAAGGCGAAAGGAATACGTAACGATAGTAGTATGTGGCGTTCTGTGGTTGCTGCTTAGTCCCATGGAAAAAAGGCGTGAGTTTAATATATTACAAAAAACCAGCCAAGTCCGAGTTGAACTCGCGCACCGAGGGTTCCGTATAAACTTGTAGGTATTTTGTTATTAAACTACATATTTGGGGATTTCAGATTTTTTTCCTTTACATGTGCTGTAAGACATATTTCGTGATTCTAGGTCAACGGGAACTACCATAGGTTCTCGACCCAAAACCTATGGAGTATAAAGAGTAGAGATAGTTAGATTAAAGCTTTTCGGCAAATAAAAGTCAAACTGACCGAAGATTTATGGGGAATGTCTATCAAAGTTTGTACATCCATAGTTGAGACTATAGCACCATACTTAGCTTTAATTTTTTATTTGTGTATAGACCAAGGAGTTTTCGCTGATTTAATGAAATACAGTAAAGTCATACCTCTTTTCAAATCCGGGGATAGTAAAGATACTAATAATTATAGACCTGTATCCGTGTTGCCAGTTTTTAGTAAGGTGTTTGAAAAAGTATAATGCTTAATCAAATGCTCAATCATTTTAACACCAACAGAATCTTACACGATCAACAGTATGGTTTCACCAAGGGACGTTGTACAACCGACGCCGGTGTAACTTTATTAAAGAACAGATTTACAGCGTGGGAAGAGTCCCAAGACGCTATTGGAATATTTTGTGACGTCTCCAAAGCATTCGATTGCGTAAATCACGACACATTATTTTTGAAACTTGAGCATTATGAACTAGGTAAACTTGCACTTAGTTTGGTTATTTGAGTGATAGACAGCAACATGTTTAAATAAATGGTGTTAATTCACAGGGTTTAAAAGTAAAAATGGGGGTTCCGCAAGGTTCAATATTGGGTCCTTTCCTCTTTCTAATATATATTAATGATTTGCCTTATTTATTGAAAAACCAGCCTCAAAATATGGTGCTATTTGCTGATGATACTTCTCTAATTTTTAAGATAAATAGAAGGGCCCAAAATCTAGATGACGTGAATAATGCCCTAATTCAAGTCCATAATTGGTTCACAGCAAACAATTTAGTATTCAATGAAAAAAAAAACATTTCGTTTTTTTTTCATTGAATACTAAATTGTTTGCATAAGATTTGCTTTACCGAATGTTAAACATAGCGATTGTGATATAGTTTTGAGTAAAGAGAAACTTGAATTCGTAGATAAAACGGTTTTCCTGGGGATTACGCTGGATTCAAGGCTACAATGGGGTTCCCATTTAAGTACTCTTGCAGGGCGGCTAAGTTCAGCAGCATACGCTATTAGAAAAATCCGTCAATTTACTGATGTCGATACCGCTAGACTGGTTTATTTTAGTTTCTTTCATAGCATAATGTCTTATGGCATTTTGTTATGGGGACGGGCTGCAGACATTGAGTCTATATTTATTCTGCAAAAAAGAGCCATCAGAGCCATATATAATCTTCGTAGGCGCGATTCTCTAAGGGAACTGTTTAAGGAAATTAACATCATGACGGTACATTGTCAATACATCTATGAAAACATAATGTGCGTAAGAAAAAATCTACATCTTTTTAATAAAAGAGGTGACAGACATAATTACAGTACTAGAAATAGGGACCAATTAGTTCAGCCAGGCTTCAGAATTGCTAAAGTAGACTCATCTTTCATGGGGTACTGTTTGAGATGCTACAATAAAATTCCACAAAGTATTCTTAAACTGAATGAGACGAAATTTAAAACATGCATTAAACGCACACTATGTAAGCAAGCATATTACAAGTTGGACGATTATATCGCTGATAAAAATGCTTGGCTCAATGCCGGTACTGCTCCACAAGGACAGGGGCGCATAAATGGATAGCATTAAACTGTATTGTTGGAGCTGCTGAAGATTGTACAACTATCTTTGCATTGTATAAATTCAATCTCTTTAGTATTATATAGCCGCATAGCCCATATTGTGTGAGTACTTTGTACTAGATAGCTATCGTTCACTGGTAACCTACTCTTTTCTTGACTTGAATGTGCCCTGGCGGTTAGGAGTATGTCATGCTCACTCTAAGGTCGCGCTGATGGTGGCGCGTGTGTCGGATCATTTAGTTCCCTTCAAAATGGTTGAGTTGAATGGTGCTGATACATGCGTCATGTTCGTGAACGGGCGCTGTCAGTTGTGACTGGTCATCTCTTGGTTGCCACGGCTTATTTGAATTAATTATTTTATTTTTGATTGTTTTTTTTTTTTGTTTTTACTATGGACACTTTTAACGTGCACACTGCACATCTTGCTACATTGTTCTCACATAATGTACCATCTCAACATGTATGATGTAACCAAGGTTTTTGTAAAAAAATACTGATTTAAAAGAGTGTCCATGGAGTTTCTTGCCCGTTCTTCTCCATAGAGATCTACGCTAGGGAATGGGCAACTACAGTACTTTCACAGTTTTTATGCCTTGTGACTGGGACTGTAGCTTCATTACATTTTTATCTTGTCGACAATTCGAAAGTGCCTGTAACTGGCCTACTTGAAATAAATGCTTTGATTTTGAATTTTGGATTACCGGTTGACCTAGAATTGTCAATTTTGCTTAAAAGCAAGGTCTTACGGCACAAGTAAAGGGAAAATTCCAAAAAATAAAAAAGTTGAAAATTAATTTAAATTTGCCCATATCTTTTTATCATGTTGACACAGGAACTTGATTTTTACATACCTATTAAGGACTATAAACCTCAGTATCTGGTATAAATTTCACCACCCGTCCCACCCGTTCCTGAGAAAATCGGAGTTCAAGAGAGTGAGAGTGATCTTACAAGGGTTCCTTTTTTTACCTTTTGATGTACGGAAGCCTAAAATCGTCCGTAAAACTAAACCAAGATATAGAATACTTGTGGCGGCGACCTATTGCGTCCGGCCCTGGTTCAATCCATGGTCCGGAGCGGGAGGAAATGGGATGCCGTCACCTCCTTCTGCGAAGCACTTGTGCTTCGAAGCTAGCGAAGGACGTGGCGGAGCGTGAGATGGAAAGAACTTCACGTCCCAGCCGCCGCAGGAGACGCCTCAGGCGTCGGGGGTCACGTGGTGGCTTCCGACCACTGTAGACGCGGACCTGTGGACGGTGAGTAATGGGCTAGCTTGTCGTCCGTACGTCTTATGACGACGGGTCGTATTGACGGCGCGTTCGTGTTCCACGCGCGCCTCAAAGAGATGTCAGCAAACAGGGAGGGGCACGCAAGGGCTGAAGCCTGCCAGGGCTGCGGAAGTGTTCGAAAGAGATACCGCAGCGCTGGAACACAAAGGGCTAGGAAGGAACATGGATGGGTCTTAGTCAGTACAAGTCTGACACTCCCATCCACTCCACCCAATGCGGGAGGATTCCCACCCAAAACAGAAAAAACAACGGGTTGCGCTCCGGGAGTGCCGGCAGAAGTGAAAACTTAAAACAACGCCATCCTGCTTAAGCTATACGCACACTCACGCAAGCGCCCTGCGCCGCTGATTCAATCTGACGATCTGACGCGAGTTTAACAGTTTTTACCCATCCCAAAAAGTGCACAAAGCCGCTAAAGAAAACCCTTCAAAAAAAAATATATTGAATAATTAAAGGGGGCTCACATAAAATAAACGTGGAGGAGCTCGTGGCTAAGCCGTGCTTGCCTAGGTTGGTCTATGGATGGGTGACCACCCATTACATACCGAGTTTCCTCCGTGCCTCGGAAAGCACGTTAAGCCGTTGGTCCCGGCTGTCATTTGAAGATCTTTGACAGTCGTTAAAGTAGTCAGTGGCCCAAAAAGTCTGACAACCAGTCTTACCAAGGGGTATCGTATTTCCCAGTAGTAACTGGGTTGTGGAGGTCAGATAGGCAGTCGCTCCATGTAAAATACTGGTATTAAGCTGCATCCGGTTAGACTGGAACCCGACCCCAACATAGTTGGGAAAAGGCTAGGCAGATGATGACATAAAATAAACGTGTTTTTTTTCGGTTTATGGTACGGAACCCTTCGTGCACGAGTCCGACTCGCGCTTGGCCAGTTTTTTTTTTATTAAGACAGAATTATGCAAATTTATAAAAACTAGCAATCAATCAGTGCTTGTGTATGTGAACGCAAAGACACGCGCTTTGTCTGACGTGTTGACCAAGCAATTCTTCACCGAACATTCTCAGTATATCTTGATGGATGAGCAGGTATGTGCCTTCTCTGGCTACCCCAGCGGCGCAAACAAGTTGGAGAGCAAACGATGATGTTACATCACTCTTATCTGCAATGACGCTGATAAAGTGAAAATAAAAATTCTGTAAATGTTTTTGTCGCGAGCAAAACCAAAAAACTGGCCAAATGCGAGTCGGACTCGCGCACGAAGGCTTCCGTACCATAAACCGAAACAAACACGTTTCTTGTATGAGCCCCCTTTAATGATTAATTTTTTTTTTTATTATTTGTTAACAACAGAAATACATCATCTGTGAAAATTTCAACTGGTGACAGACGGACAGATAGACAGCGGAGTCTTAGCAATAGGGTCCCGTTTTACCCTTTGGGTACGGAACCCTAAAAATTGTTTACCTACTAGTTTCCGTAGGTACAGAATTGGTCAGTAGCCAGGATTGGAGTCCTAGGCAATGATGAAACAACCACAAATCCACATTTTCAATGACCGCACAATGTAGCGTCCAAATTAAAATAATGTAATAGCGTATAAACAGCGTACCTATACCTATCACTGAATTGAACATTTCCAACTATCTACAATGTAGATTCTACATAAATAAAATCTTCAATTCATGCTTTGTCCTGCGACAATAACGCCACCTACCCTCTTCAACTATGGTTATGAACCGTCCGGGTGAATTCATAAGTACAAAAAAACATCGACAACGGTTAAGCTATTTAGAAGAATTAGTACAACACGCAAACCAGAATTGTATGCATAAGATATAATAATATAACTTTTAATACTGGCTATTGAGAAATTCATAAAGGAACAACCCAATTACACTGCTGCCGACACGGTGACCTCATGTTCAGCACTAGCAACTTGACCAACGAGGCAGACACTAACTCAACAAACGCCTCTAACAACAACTACAACTTCCGTTCCAGCGTCTCTCGCCTACAAGGTGGGCAAAGAGATGATATCGCTGGCGGAGGGCATGCCCAACGAGCAGGTGTTCCCCTTCACCCGCCTGGCCATGGACACCAGGTACTCCAGCCTAGTGCTGGAGGGTAAGGACCTCGCCGCCGCACTGCAGTATGTGCCGTCGCAAGGGTCAGTACTTACTTTATTATATTATACTGTATGGCCCCTACGGTCTCAGAGATTATCACCTACATCCAAACTTTACCTCATTATCAGCGTAGATAGAACGACATTGGTGCCGATTCCCTTGTTCACAAACTAAACTAAATTTAAGTTGAGTGCATCTTTTTCTTTCTATTTCATTAAGAAAAGCACAGAAGAATAAATATTAGTTTAGTCCTGTCAAATTAGTCAGCACCTGACGTAATTTGATGTAATTTTAGGAGTCAACTTTTTAATCACGTCTAAACTTGTGTCAGGCGCTAGTTAATTTGACAGGACTTAACTAAAATTTTTCTTCTGTCCTTTTCTTAATGAAGTAGAAAGAACGCACTGAACTTAAATTTGGTTTAGTTTGTAAACAAGGGAATCGGCACCATTTTGCCAATAACATTGGTTAAACGAAGGTATATTAGACAAAATGCAAAACACTCATCTTGCAAAACTACCAGACACACGAGCTGGATTCCATTCCTTCCGTTCGTCAGCGAAAACATCGCAGTCAGGTTTAATATCCGAGAGAGCGTTGAGCGGGGAGTTGTAGCTATAGTTCTACATAACTTCATTCTGATATCTTCACCATTCTTCTCTGATCTTCATCCGTGATGAAAGCCAGGTAAATGAGTTGGTGATACGCCGCACTTCACAGCAAGGATTTTCATTGACCGCAGATTGTGCATACCAAAAATATGTGAAGATCTGAAAAAAATACGTAATTTTACATAACATAACGCCTGTTATTCCCCTATGGGCAAAGATGGGCAGAGATGTACCTAATAGTACACCCTTTCGCCAGTTATTTTAAAGTCTCATTTAATAGGGGGCGAGCCTATTGCCATCAACTGGGCACATCCAGACTCCGTGGGTCTATATCTAATATCTTTGTTCCAGCCTCCCAGCCCTACTATCTGAGCTGCGCGCGTTCCAGTCGGAAGCGCACCGGCCGCCGGCACTGCCGCGCGACATCCTCGTCACCAACGGCGGTCAGCACGGCATCTACCAGTGCGTGGAGCTGCTGGTGGAGCCCGGCGACCCCGTCGTCACCAGCGAGTTCGCCTACACCGGCATACATAGCGCCGTGAGGATTGTTAATTCATCATTATTACCCTGCCTTTCGGCTAAACGCGCATTACGAAAAAGAACGAACCAGTTCGCCATTTCATTTCGCATTACAAAATCTTAATAATTGAATTTCGTGGCTTAGCCTTTTCCCATTTTTTTTCCATATCTTTTCCACAGTCATCGTTCCTTTGGTCTTCTACTCTGATAGCTATCTCATTCATGCTCGAAACTTCCCTCACAACATTTTCCGCATTCCTCGTGAATTTATTTCTTAATTGAATTCCAAATACATGAAGCTGCTGGACGTGGGCTTATGAGTTCGATCACCAGTATTGTTTCGTTTTCATTTCAAAAATTATCAGCGTAGTCTGGATCCGTGCCCAGTATTGCTATCAGGCTTGCCCCTCTGGCTCTAAACACAGCTAGCAAATTGTAAACGAGTTCCATCAAAGAACTAACTTCATCATCACCAGTCTCCTACCCTATTTATTACGGTCTGGGCAGCATGCCTGCTTCTTTCATACTACTCTATTACTCGTTATAAAGCAGTCGCTTCATTTCTAGAAATAATCCTCCTCACATCCATCGTTTCTATGATCTTCTTCAACTATTATACCTAAGATAAAACTAACAACTTTCCCTACTTCCAGCTCAAACCCTACCAGCCAGAAATCATAGGCATTCCAGAAGATGAAGACGGCATGCTACCCGAGACCTTGGACGCTGTTCTCGGCGAGCGGTTGCGGCGAGGGCTGAAGATGCCCAAGATGTTGTACATCATACCGACGGGCAGCAATCCCACGGGCACAGTACTGCCCGAAGACAGACGGAGACAAATCTACGAGCTGGCCTGCAGATACGACTTTCTAATCGTAGAAGATGATCCGTACATGTTCTTGAATTATACAGATGTGAGTATATAATTTATACATTTTTGTACAGGTCGTTGTTCTAGCAGTCGCAAGCACAAATTTTAATGCTCTGCAGGACATGAGGTCGTGGGTTCAATTCCTAGGTCACGCAAAGTGTTATGATATTGGGTTTTTCCATTAGGAATTCCTCAGTACCACAGAGGATTTGAGCTCCGGTTGAATGCAACAGGTTCGCCCCTATAACATGGAGCTTAAAAAAAACTTTTTTACAAAAAATAAAACGACACAAAAGAGTGAAAAATAACTTTAGCTTCAGAAGTCGGTGACAAAAAAAAACTAAATCAAACAAACAAAAGTCACGACTTCTGAAGGTGTTTTTGTAGTCGGTTTTATTTTCGGTAAAAAAGTTTTTTTATTTTTCCGTTTTTAGTTGTTATATCCTATACAAATATTTATTTCATAATAATGCATGTATTTTACATTGTTAACAATACATTTCATGGTAATGGGCTTATCACGAATAAAATGGACATTAACATACCTATCTGTCGAAATGTGGGTGTACTGTACACATTTGCGTACTCCCCTCAGAGCATACAAGCGTGATGTTATGTTATGATGTCGTGAAACCAATAAACATCCAAGCGATTGCAGCAATCAAAGAATTATTGAAGAGTTCCGTTCCATATCTTTGAAGTCCATGATCAGATCATGACAATATTTCTATGGGACTACCTCGGGAGTATATCCTTTCGAACTAAAATATTTTATTCCATCGGTACACAATTAGCGAAAATATCGATGATAGTACACAAAAAAAAATTTATACTTACAGACGAACATAGAACCTCTCCTTTTTGGAAGTCGGTTCATACCTGGCGATTGTGAGTCTACCTACTATGAGGTACACTTCTACCTAGCTCTTACATCGTAGTTGTGCCCTTACCGTACTTTGGTCGCAAAGTGTTGGTCTACACTGTGACGTGCTTAAGTCGCACATTCCGCATGAAACGACAGATATGAGGCGAGACCATACTATTCAAATCGAAATAGAAACCTGAACATTGTTTTGCGCGGAATGGCGAAAAAAAAAGAAACATATCTTAAATGGCACAGACAGAGTCATTAATGCTACAGACAGAGTGATGTTAAAAGTAGGTACTAAGATTAGATATACTGGTAAGGATCATTTATACATACCTTCACGTTTCATTTATCGATATGGCACGGAATCACACCGCAGCAGTTCATCGTTTGTAGAGTAAGCGTCCACGTTACTCCGAACTCAAATTCGCCTGAAAAATAAAAATAACCTTTTTTATCTAGCTGATGCCCGCAGCTACGCCCGCGTGGATGTCGGTTATCGCAACCAAAAGTAATCATGAAATTTTGATCCCGTTCCCGCAACAAAAACTAGACAAATTATATATTAAAACCTTCCTCGAGAACTAGTCTATCCATTGCTGAATACAGCATAAAAACGGTGCGGTAGCTTTTGAGTTAATCGCGAACAGACAGACAGACGCGGCGGAGGAATTCATTTTATAATGTGTAGTGATGTAGTGATAATATTACCAACTTGTAGCTAGCGTTAATATCTAATCTAGGGTTAATATATAGTTTTGCACTGTTTTCGGCCACGTCATTTATCCGCAATTATAAATGACGTGATATTTTTTAGAAAATAAAAAAGTTAAAGGACAAAAGAAATATTAAAAAAGCCAAGTACGCCTCGGACCCACGCACAACATGCTCCGTAGCACCACACAAATTGTACTTTATTTTATTTATTTTGGGACAATAAACAGCTACAATATATAATGTTTACAAATAACAATAATATACAATGTAGTAATAACAATATTGCAGCCCACTACATTATCCGCGTGTTAACAAAATTAGGATAAGGTAAAAAGTAGCACTAGATCAGATACTACTAGGTGTAGGTACTCACTTATTATATAAAATAGAAAAAGAAAAAGTTGATTATTAAAATACAATACAATTGATAATTAATTAATCAATTGTAATATTATCACAAATAAGAATTAAAATTATGTAAAGAAATTGACAGTACAATAAATTAATATAATTCATTAATAAAATAATTAAAACGATTGAAATAAATGAAATCTATAGGTATATACAGAGTGGAGACGAAAATACGACAATAAATGAAAACACGGATAATATTAGTCTATAGGAATAATTCTAAACCATCAAAAAAATCCTAAAACCAAAATTAAAAAAAAAAAAAATCAAACAAACTAAATGGCATAAAACTGGAAACGAAATAGAACACCATTTATAATATTGGTTCACTAACCTGTGGTAAGAGTGGCAACCGCGCCGTCCTGTAGCGACTTGATCTTTTGGCGCCATTATTATTAATGCTCAGTAAAAACAATAACACTGAATCACAGATTATTAACCGAATAATCAGGCACCTCTCACCCGCGTTTTTCGTTTGGTAATCAAATTATTAATCACAATCAGGATCACTGTCCAATCACTTAGTTATGTAGGTAGGTATTAGTCACAAAAACACAATAAACACTAAGCGTCTAATTTCGCACAATACACTAAACTATTTAACTAGATACCTATTAATACGTTACGTGTCCTGTCACTAAAATAAAGCGTCCAATTTCGCACTTATAATAATCGTCTTAGAACAAATTATGAAATTACAAACACACGAGCGGCGGGCGGCGGGTACTTGAAAGGCGGCGCGGCGCGCAACGAAAGTACGTCCTGCGGCACTCGTGCGCTTACAAAGCGATGACGCGTGGATCGTCACAGGATTGCGGTGACACACTGACCGTGACCTAAATTTAGTTGCTAGTTTCGGCAAGAAAGCGAAGTATAAACAAACATAACTAGATTTATCTCTTTCGCACACACTAAATTTTCTATTACTTTGAGTGCATAGCAACTTGCGCATGCATTATTTTCTTATTTAATCTGATGACACGCTTTATGACTCTTATTGCTCAGGTTTAAGGTATAATTTACCCTAAATCAAATTCAAAAACTAATTTGGCGAAAGTTTTTAAGTAGCGAGTTGGCAACGTGTCTTTAATGTTTTGATGTTACCGATGCAGGGGTCGTTAACCTGTCAATGTTTCCCTGTTATCAGATACATCATGCAGCAAATGTTAAAAATGAAAAATAATCTCCTGCGACTTAACTACTGGATATTATTCAAATTATGTATGTAGACTGGGAACGTCCTAAGGTAAGGTATACAAAGTTTAATTTATTGTCGTATTGAAATCCCCACGCTGTATAAAAATGAATCGCCGAAATGTATGTAAGGTATGTACGCGCATAACTTCCGAACTACTGCACCAAATTGGATGATTCTTTTTTTATGTGTTCCTTATTGTCAGGACAAGGTTTGTATATAAGAAAATTTTGGTAGGTAGGTAGGTAGGTCGTAGGTAGGTAGGTAGTAGATAGGTAGGTAGCAGGTAGGTAGGTAGTAGGTAGGTAGGTAGGTAGTAAGTAGGTACGTAAGTAGGTAGGTAGGTAGGTAGTAGGTAGGTATTAGGTCAATTCGAATTCAATATTCATAGTTGACAGGACAACGTCTGTCGGGTCAGCTAGTTAAAAATAAAAATAAAAGACTGATACTATTTCCTAATATCATTGGATAAGATCTTAAAAACATTGGACTTCAATTTTGATTTACAACATACAAAAATATCAATATCAATGTAGTTACGATTACAAAATCTACAATACAAATAAAAAAATTGAAGTGTCTGTTCTAATTTCAAAATAACATTGACTAACTTTATAATTTTCTATTCTCACGTCACCTACCTTTTGATAAGCTATATAACTTGTTGCAGCGCCACATCCCATCGTTCCTGTCTCTCGACACGCACGGGCGGGTGCTGCGCCTGGACTCCGTGTCCAAGGTGGTGAGCGCGGGGCTGCGCGGCGCCTGGCTCACGGCGCCCAAGCCGCTGCTGGAGCGCCTGGAGCTGCACACACAAGCTGAACTGCTGCATTCCTGTACGCTAGCACAGGTGAGAAGAAGTGCTGCTTGAGTAGTTCAGGTAGCGAGTATCGAAATAATTATATATCGTACTTACGAACTACATTAATTTTGACATTGCGCAAACAGTTATTCGCGAGATTAACGCCACAAAAACCGTTGGGCAGTTATAGTACCCCACCAGACACAACACCAGTCTGGTCGGAGGAGTTTCCCTTTACTATTAAGGATGAGGAATAGAGTATGGGAGTGATATGAAACTCCGAATGACGTTATTGCGACGCACGCTATTTCGAAAAATTTTACGAGCGGTACGCCATTTCGAAAACTCATTAAGTCGAAAACCGCTATATCGAATGACGCTGTTGCGAACATGCTGTTTCGAAAAACTGTTAGAATGGGACGCTAGTACGAAAGTCTTGGTATTCCGATCTGAATTTGTCTAGGAATTGAAATCGCGACCCAGTGATTACCAAGAACTACGATGATGAAACTGACAGTGAGCTAATTGTTTATATCACTAAGTATAAATGATCAATATTAGTACTTATTATGATTTAACTTTGTATCCGCAGCCAGCATGCTTCCCGTTTTAATAAGCTAATCATCATCATCATCGTCATCTGCCTACCTTTTCCCAACTATGTTGGGGTCGGCTTCCAGTCTAACCGGATGCAGCTGAATACCAGTGTTTTACACTGAACGTCTGCCTATCTGACCTCCACAACCCAGTTAATACTGGGTAATACAATGCTAATAATAATACAAATACATAATAATAATACTGTTTTTTGTATGGTTTTGTTTATAAGAAATATTTAAAAATATAAAACAATGTGTAGAAAAATGAATAAACGGAATACAATTACCTTTATTATAATGCAATCACAACGAGAGACTCTGTGACCGACACATTCGGGACGGACCTCTCCGAGAGCTACCACTCCACAGGCAACAACACGCCTACTCCACAGGCAACAACACGCCTACTCCACAGGCAAATCAACAGAATCCGCACTACACAGTGTGATCTCAAAGATTGAATGTGCAGTAGACTCCAAAGGATTCTCACTAGCTGTTTTTATTGACATAGAAGGAGCTTTTGACAAAACCAACTTCCACAGCATCAACGCCGCCCTCGAGGAACACGGCGTGGACTCGACCCTGCGTGGATGGATAACAAACATGCTCAGACTGAGAGCCGTACAGGTTACGGTGAACGACACCACCAGAGCCATCGTGGCGAAGGGTTGCCCTCAAGGGGGCGTCCTCTCGCCACTGCTATGGAACCTCGTGGTAGACACCCCTATCAAGCGTCTAAACGACAAAGGTTACTTCATGGTGGGCTACGCCGATGATATAACCATAATAATAAACGGCATACACGAAAACACACTGTGTAATCTTATGCGCCAAGCTTTGAAGATAGTAGAGGACTGGTGCAAGGAATATAAACTAGCAGTGAATCCTACCAAGACTGAACTTGTCCTCTTCACAAAAAAAAGGAAGCTGGCAACCCTACAGTTGCCACGCTTCTTTGGGACCACCCTAAGCCTGTCAACTGAAACCAAATACCTGGGCATCTATTTGGACAAACAGCTGAACTGGGCAAAGCACACCGATTACATCACCACAAGGGCCAGCATAGCCCTATGGCAATGCAAAAGACTGCTCGGGAGAAATTTGGGCCTAAGCCCCAAAATCACCTACTGGCTATACAGTCATCCGACCAATCATCACAAACGGCTCTTTAGTTTGGTGGCCCAGGACCAACCTGAGCACTGCCCAGAAAGAACTCGAGAAGCTACAAAGATATGTATGTGTAGCAATCACCGGAAGCATGAGGACATCACCCACTGCCGCTCTACAGGTGATGCTGGGGCTGCCACCTCTACACCTCGTCGTAAGAGAGGAAGTAACCCTAGGGATCTTCAGGCTTGAAGTATCCGGCACCCTAAGTAACGACTCCAGAATAAAACATACACGCATAAAGGATGATGCAATCAAACAACAGCCTATAATGGCATCACCCAATGACAGAACCCTGAAAGCCCACTATTTTCAAAAACACATTGAGCTCACAGCGGAAATGTGTGACTACTCAGGTCCACACGAGCTAAGGATCTACACGGATGGATCAAAGACTGACGATGGGACAGGTGTCGGAGTTTTCTCCGACGACCTAAACATCAAAATATCCAAACCCCTGGGAATGCTCAACTCTGTGTATTAAGCAGAGTGTGTAGGCATTATCCAAGCGGCACACGCCATAGAAGCCAGGGGAGTTACGGATACCCATATTCGTATACTTTCGGACAGTGCCTCAGTTCTACAATCCTTAAAGAGAAACCAAATCACATCAAAATTAATACTAGAATGTCACAATGCCCTAGAACGTGTTACGGTGCTAAACCGCAACACTGTGACACTGCAATGGATCAAAGGACACAGTGGATCACTCGGAAACGATGCGGCTGATGAGCTTGCCAGAAGGGGATCCAGCACAAAAGCCATCGGACCCGAACCCATTATGCCCGTTCCGTTTAAGCAGCTAAGGGGCTGGCTAAAGGAACACACTAAGACACAAGCGGAAAAATGGTGGACCTCGACACCAGGGTGCAGGCAATCCAAGGAGGCTATGCCAACCCTGGATGCAAAGCTGACCAAGCGCCTTCTGCGCCTGGATAGAGATAGCCTGCGACTGGTGGCGGGGACCATCACTGGACACTGCTCACTGAACAAACACTTCCACACCCTAGGAATCATGGATAGCCCTCTGTGCAGTGCGTGCATGGAGGCGGAAGAAACGGTGGCGCATGTGCTCCTCGAGTGCACCGGTGTCACCCAGATCCGCGAGGAGACTCTTGGTACACCGAGATCCCTCGCGGATGCCCTGAGAAGACCGGGAAGTCTAATCTGCTTCTGGAGGGAGGTGGGCTGGTTGGAGTAACGGCCACCATGGCTCACGCACAATGGTCCACCTTTAGGGACTAAGTGCGGAAACCAAACCCTTAGAATAGAATAGAATGCAATCACAACAATAAATTTAAAATAAATGAAGGTTTACTTGAATTTATTTTTAATTTCTTATACTTTTGTCAAACTACCCCCCAAGTTTATTAAGGTGATGATGATGATTATCTTATTAAAACGGAAAGCATGCTAGGGATACATAGTTAAATCATAATAAGTATTAATACTAATCATTTATACTTAGTGATTCGATTCCCACACAAATTCAGATTGGAATACGCTATTCACAACAGTGGATTTCGATACCAAGACTTTCGTACTAACGTACCATTCTAACACCGGTATTCGTGACCGTTACTCAGTGCACGCGGACACACAGTGTCCCAAAAACCTATTCATAAACAATACTTGAGGGACGAACGACACTATGCGCTCATTATATTGAACTCACAGATATGTCAGTCAGTCAACCCGAGTAAAGTCGCTTCACAACGTTAACCAATCACAGCGCCCCATTCAATGCTGTGTCCGCACAGCAAAGAGTCGTTCTTGAATACCAGTGTTATAGTTTTTCGAAACAGCGTGTTCGCAACAGCGTCATTCGATATAGCGGTTTTCGACTTAATGAGTTTTCGAAATGGCGTACCACTCGTAAAATTTTTCGAAATAGCGTGCGTCGCAATAACGTCTTTCGAAATTTCATATCACTCCCATAGAGTATCTATACAATCAGTTCCTCAATACTTCTAAACTTCACAAACCAATCGCGGCCCCCAGCTGTCTTTATCTAGTATGTTTTACAAGCTTAAAGGCGCAAACCCACCGCGGCGCACGCTGTGCACGGCGACGCGACGCGTTTTAGCCACGTGGATTCATTTGTTTAACAACGGGGCGGGGGTGGAAACGTAGTTCCACTGCAGCCCACGCTACACATACACGACTATGTACAATTGTAGCAGTATGCGTTTTGATGACGCGACCACGACGATATTAAAAAAAAACTATTCCAAGATTATGTAAAAAATTGTAAAAGTTGATTCCTAAACCCATAAAACTGTCAAAGTTATGGTTAAAAAGTTATAAGGGTTTGAACGTGGCCGCGCCATTGAAACGCGGAGAACCGCGCGGCCACGGAGATTTTTTAAACTAAGCTTTGCAGTGACCCAAAATTTAGTTTATTTATTTATTTTATAAAAAAGTTGCCCCACACTAGGAATTTCTCCTATTCATATTCATTATCTTTATTTGCATTCCATAATGTGTGAAGATCTTACAATGGGCTTAAAGCTAAGGTACAATTACGGACCCTGTAGGGCACAGCAAAAAATATAAAATTTATATGTGAAATTAAATTAATACTGAATCAACTTACAATTTTAAAACATGTGCTTCATATTAATAACTAACTAAATTATAACATTAATTTTATCGAGAGCTGTTATAACATAACTAATAATTGTTTGGTAAGATTACATTAAAACAATTTAAATTAAAATATATATATATATATATATCTATGTGTGAATTCTAAACAACTAATATAATCTATGGTGTCTGTTTGTGTTACAGTGGGTGCGTTTACAAACATTTAAACTCAAGGGGGCAATAATTTGGGATAAAGAGATACCGCGGCTCTGGAACACTCTGGGTTTTAGTCAGTACAACTCTGACACTTCCTTCCGCTCTGCCCAGAGCGGGAGAAGTCATTTGATGATTTCCCATCCGAAAAAAAAAGGAGGCAATAATTTATATTTTTATTATTTGTTTTTATAGCGGCAACAGAAAACATCATCTGTGAAAATTTCAACTGTCTAGCTATCACGGTTCATGAGATACAGCCTGGTGAAAGACGGACAGACAGACGCACGGACAGCGGAGTCTTAGTAATAAGGTTCCGTTTTACCCTTTGAGTACGCAACCCTAAAAAAGACAGAATTATTTTGCCAGAAAAGTGTTATTTTCGCCAATCGTTTATTTTCTCCATTCTATCGTATTATGTATAACACCTAAATGTAAATTTAATGCTAATAGCATCTTTCTGTTTTTAGGGTTCCGTACCCAAGGAAAAAACGGGACCCTATTACTAAGACTCCACTGTCCGTCCGTCTGTCTGTCTGTCTGTCTGTCTGTCTGTCCGTCTGTCACCAGGCTGTATCTCAAGAACCGTGATAGCTAGACAGTTAAATCACAGATTATATATTTCTGTTGCCGCTACGCGCAATAGCAACAAATACTGAAAACCGGCCAAGTGCGAGTCGGACTCGCGCACGAAGGGTTCTGTACCATTATCTATGAAAACAGCAAAAAAAATCATGTCAGTATGGGATATTTATAATAATTTCATTATAATTTTACTGTTTATTTATTTTAATTTTACTATTTATTTGTTTATACAACTAAATATTCTGTTATAATATTTCAAGCTAATCTACCTGTCGCTGTTATAAATATCGAGCAAAAAAACGGAAAAAAATCACGTTTGTTGTATGGGAGCCCCCCTTAAATATTTATTTTATTCTGTTTTTAGTATTTGTTGTCATAGCGGCAGAAATACATGACATCATCTGTGAAAATTTCAACTGTCTAGCTATCACGGTTCATGAGATACAGCCTGGTGAGAGACGAACAGCCAGACAGCGGAGTCTTAGTAAAAAGGGTCCGTTTTATCCTTTGGGTTCGGAACCCTAACAACACAACACTTAAGGGGGGCTCCTATACAACAAACGCGATTTTTTGCCGTTTTTTTGCTCAATATCAATAACGGCGACAGGTAGACGCTTGATATATTCAAAGAATATTTAGTTGTATATATTCACTTTAAAAATAAATAATTGAAATAAATGAAATACATACTATATACAACAAACGTGATTTTTTTGCCGTTTTGTCTAATGTTGTATAGATGGTACGGAACCCTTCGTGCGCTAGTCCGACTCGCACGTGGCCAGTTTTTATTTGTCTCCGACCAACTGTTTGTCGTAAAAACGATGTCAAAGGGATGCTTTTATAAAGGCGTCAGGAACTTTCTTATAGGACCTATCGCCGCCATATTCGACCAACAACTTGTCGGTCCGCAACCATACCTACGAAATACCACGCGGTCACAATATCTCTGTACCTCACCTATTATTAATTAATTAATTAATAAATAAATAAAAAAAAAATATATTAAATCACAAAATCTAAACCTAAACCTAGGTTTAGATTGAAGGATTTTGTGATTGAATATTATTTATTAATTAACAACATACTATGTATATTGTCATATTATATTGACCGCATGTTTCGTACTTCTTTCCTTGAAGTTACCTATTCAGATCTAGGTTTAATAGAGTATTTCATGGTACCTTTTTCAGGCGATCCTCCTGCAACTGGTGCAGTGCCGGTCGTCGCTGGCCTCGCACCTGACCGGCGCTCGCGATTTCTACCAGCACCGCCGCGACGCGCTTCACGCGGCCCTCAAGCCTGTGGAACATCTAGCTCCGTTCTCCATGCCCCACGCTGGACTGTTCTTCTGGCTGAGGGTCAACGGCGTCGACGATGTGCACAATATGGTAAGATTGAGAATTTAGCTACAATAAAAAAGTCGTTACTGGCCCAACTGTCCTTCCTGGTTGAATACTTTAGATACATAATCGAATTAAACTTGTACCTACACTGCCTACGAACGAACAACGTCTAAACAAGTCGTTCCAAGTTATTCCCAGAAATCCCTGACAAAAATTCCCTCCATGAATAATATGACTCTTGTTTAATCGTTAAGTACTACCTACGTAACAATACTGAACTAAGTAGGTACTCAGACTCAGAGCCTACACTAACTACCCTGCGTAGGCCTTGATAGTTACCACGCGAAGCATGGGCGCTAACTTGTGAAGGAAGTAAACCTTCTGCAAACCAGTTCTGCGTAGAAGTACACGACTGAAGAATATACAATGACATCATAGTAAACATAACATCGCTTACCAACAACACTCCGATTGTTCGTATCGTTTCGAAGAATAGATGTAGGTACTTAGATGCCACAGTCATTGACAGTATTAGTATTTGTACAAGTCACTAATTGTTTTTAATTTAATGTGATTGTAACGTGCACAATCAAACTTCACAAAAACGAGTCAAATTCATCACATTTTCAATAGAAATTAATCAATTAAATTGATCATGTAGCATGTAGCCATTTTGATTTTTACTTGCTAGTTCGTTTCGTAACCAAAGAGTAAAGTAAATAAAACAAACGCCCATTGGCTGGCTGATTCAACATTGCACAGATTAAATAGACCTTATCCTACCATAATGTTTGTATTCGACAAAATGATTTTTAAAAGCGTGTTGGTTTTAATGTCTTATTATTTTAATCCTTTAATTTTCAGGTATTCCAAACAGCGTTTCAACGTGGCCTGATGCTTGTACCGGGACAAGCATTCCTATACGATACTAACGCCCCCTGTCCTTATTTACGGCTAACGTTCAGCAAGATCCGCCTCGAAGATATGGATATCGCGGTACAAACTCTAGCAGAAATAATCCGCGACGAACAACAACAAACGTTGAAGAAACCAAAAAGACTCGCCACGGAGGGATAGATGGCGCTGTTTGAAATTTTATTTAACTAAGTATTTGAGAGTGATAATATTATGTAACATTTTAATGTTAGGTGATGCGAAATAATAGATTAACGAATAAATGTTAAGTAGGCAAAAAAAATGTGTCTTAGTAGTTTTTCTTTAGATTGTTTCTATAATCCGCTAGATGGCTTTTTTATAGCTGTTTCATTACTTGGGAATGTTATTTAAATTGGAATGTAAAATGAAAGCCTAAATATCTTGAAAATTATGATTTTTTGTTACAATTACATGTCCATCCATAAATTTTTAAAACTTTATGCTGTAATTTTAAGTTGCAGCTATTCGACGCTAGATGTCGTGCTGTAACGATGTGACTCTTGTCGTGTACTTCTAATTAAATCTAATTTCGTGTTGTAATTTAGGATAGAATTGTAAAATATTTTGCAATTATGTTATTAAGATATGAAATAAATTACATGATGATATTTTTGTTTCTTTTTTTTTATTTAGGTGCGTAGTGCCTGCAGAAAACAGAATTGAAAAGGTTCTCCTGGCTAGTAGGTGGGTACCTACTTTTGATTGTTGTATGTCGTGCTTGCAGAATGTAATATTTGCAAAAGTAATACTGAAACAATATTCTGTACAACAGAAGAAAATTAATAATTTTAATATAGACTGTATATAATTCCTAGTGCGGGACAACGTTTTTTTTTTTTTAATAAATAAATAAACAAGAGCCCAGTTACACTATAATATATATAGGAATGACGTCTTAGCAAAAGTTGTTCAGCCTGATGAGCACTCTCTGTTGACGTATAAACATTGAAGATCTGGAACACCTGATGTGGAAATTAAAGCTATCACTAATTTCACTGTATTTCTACCAAGGGGTATCGTATTACCAAGAACTAACTGGGTTGTGGAGGGCAGATAGACAGTCGTTCCATGTAAAATACTGGTATTCAGCTGCATCCGGTTGTACTGGAAGCCGAACCCAACATCACTACATATTTTAACACAATGTGGCTGAGCAGCGGTGGGCCAGTGGTAGCGACCCCAACTTACGAATAGTAAGTCGTGGGTTCGAACCCAAGCAGGCGTATTACTTTGTGTATTTTATTTCATCACCACTGCTCTCAAAAACGGTGAAGGAAAACATTGTTAGGAAACCGGCATGTCCTAGAACCAAAAATTCGAAGTCATGTGACATCTACCAATCCGCACTGGGCCCGCGTGGTGGATTATAGCCCAATCCCTCTCATAGAGAGGAGGCCTGTGTCCCAGCAGTGGGAACATTATAATATGCTGATGACGACGTGTCTCCGCCGCGTCTATCTGTCTGTTCGCGATAAACTCAAAAATTACTGCACTGATTTTCAAGTTGTTTTCTTAAACAGATAGAGTGGTACTAAAGGAATTTTTTAGTATATAATTTGTCAAGTTTTTGTACAGATTGGCTAAAATATAATAATATATGTTGGAGGTGTTGGAAAAAAATAAGCCGTCTGGTGGAGGTTTCAACGAAAACGCTGCCCTTTAAGATATAACAAAATGATGAATGGTAGAATTGTATATCTTATATAGGCCTACAGAAAAATCCGCGATGGCTTATGTCTATCTCTTAAGGATCTCTAAGATCTACAAATAGCACAAAATAAAATAATTAAACTTCTATTCAACTACGATTATCACACACCCACATTCGAACTATACAAAACACACGAAACTAATGAGCATTAATCAACTTTACACATTCAATTCTTGCGTTCTCATTCGAAAAATTCTTAACAAAACCATACACACAGAGTTGTCCTTTAACACGAAAACATCCAAATACAGCCAAAGAAACCCTAACCAAATCCAGACGCGCCCCCCGCGAACGCAATATGGCAGGAAAAATATAAAGTACGAAGGTGTTCAACTTTACAACAGTCTACCAGCAGATATCAGGAACACGTCTTCTTTCAACCTATTTAAAGCTAAACTCAGGCAGCACGTCACTAACAACACAAAACTATTAAGTTACTCACAATAATATGTCGACATCGTACCCACCTGAATTAAGCTAACAAAACAGTTAACTACTGGACTACTATTTACCTTAGTTATGTATTTATTCTGCAAGTGAACAATGTATGTTGTTTTAGAATAATTAAAGAATCTTTAAACCGATAATATACTATATACATTTTAATACTTTGAAAATGGGCAAACAAGGTTCCCATGAGTTGAGGAAATGGGATCATCATGATTACTTTTGGTCGCGATAACCGACATCCACGCAGGCGAAGCCGCGGGCATCAGCTAGTAAATAATAAATAGGATCTGAGTGGCAAACATGTGCTTGCGCGCGTCTATACATGAAGGTTCCTTCCTCAAAGCACTTAAACAAGATTTAGATAACATCCAAGTCAAGCTCTAAATTAAGTAGGCATTTGCCTAAAATAATACCTAAGAATAAAATTATATTCAAAGTGATCGCACGAGGTGGCAAAGTTCTGACCAAAGCTAGTTTCAGTCCAGCAAAGGAAATCGCACGAAGAAAAGAAGAAGAACAGCTCTTACCAGTTTTTCCTGCTTAGTAACATTCACACATTCTAGGTGGACATGACAAGTTCATCAGAACACTAAACGATTGTCAGACTCGTGAGTAAACAGCAACATATATGCACGAACCGACGGAAAACGAAGTAATCAAGCAAGAAAGCAATTCTTGTGCCGACTGCACATCCCTAATGGGTAATGTTCGACGTTTGATTCGAGCGATCTGTGGCACAGAGCAGCTTGAGTAAACAGAACCTGTAGCTGTTATGCTGCATGTTGTTCACTTACCTTACCTGTTGTGGTCTCTTATCCATAAACATGACCACACCTTTCTTGTACGTGCTGTATCACTGCTGCCCGCGTAGCACAATCAATTCTATCTCTATTCTACCAAGAATAGACAAAGCTCTTTCTATAATTAATGTGTCATCATCATCATCAGCCTATAAATGTTCCCACTGCTGGGACACAGGCCTCCTCTCTTTGAGAGGGAATGGGCTATAATCCACCACGCGGGCCCAGTGCGGATTGGTAGATGTCACATGTCTTCGAATTTTTGGTTCTAGGACATGCCGGTTTCCTCACGATGTTTTCCTTCACCGTTTTTGAGAGCAGTGGTGATGAAATAAATTACACAAAGTAATGCGCCTGCCTGGGTTCGAACCCACGACTTACTGTTCGTAAGTCGGGGTCGCTACCACTGGGCCACCGCTGCTCTCAATTCTGCTTGCAATGCTTCTCAATTAATGTGTAATTTATCTATAATATGTATGTATTTAGAAATACATAAGTATGTTTATCAGTTGTCTGGTTGCCATAGTACAGGCTCTGCCTAGATTGAGATCAGATGGCAGTGTGTTGGTTGTCCCAAGATATTATATTGTATATTATTATATTATATAACTCCACATTGTCTTCTTTCTACGAAGGCAAAGACATAGAAATTATTTCCATAGCGACGAAGAAGTAGATAATTTTTCGAACCTCGATTGTCGTATTGTGGTTGAAAACAGGAATTAAACGGGCATTAGGCATTCAGTTAGGTGACACTTAGTGTAGGTGAAAACTGGCCACAGGCCGTCAGCTAGGCGACATTTCTTGTTGGTGAAAACGGGCAGTAGGCATTCAGTTCGATGACACTTAGTGTAGGTAAGAACTAAACTGGTTGGTTATAGAAAGAGAGCAAATTATTAGTTTCTAATCTTTTGCACATAGCACTATTTCATTGGCCTATCGTTCGAGCGCTTATTGTACAGTTTGTGGTGCTACTCCTCGGCAAATGAATCACTTAGAGGTAGTAAGGACACGAAATGTGAAGGAAAGTTCATCTCCATACTACTAGTATGGAGTTGATCTTATACATTTCCTATAACTTTTCTTTTCAAAAGTGGTCAGCTACTGACACCTGAAAATTAAAAAAAAAAAACGAAAAGAAAAAAACTGGTACAAAAGCGGTTTAGGGAGGAAATAGGACTGCATGTCACTAAATCTCGACAAGGCACTGGAAATTGTAGTGACGGAAAAAGCTCGGAATTTTTTTCAGAAATAATCTGGCTCTGCAGACGTTACAGATGTAGACGTAGAACTTATAAAACGAATGAACATAATACTACAAACTATGGCATGTGGAATGGCTATATACTTATTCACGGAGAAAATATCATTGAGTACTATTTTACCTATTGGACAGTTGTCCGAAGACGCGCAAGAATCCCGCAATAAAGATTACTTTTTGTAATCTTTATTTCGGGATTCTTGCGCGCTTAGACTTCATCAATCTAAAAAGTGTTCAAGAGCGGCTACCAATGAAGACGTGTTCCTTACCTTATTGTACACTTCTGATCAATATAATTATATCAAGTTTGAGAAATACCTCAGAAACTAAAAAGAACTTTTCGATGAAGCCAGATCTTGCTGTCAACGAAATCTGTAGGACCTAGCTGAATTTTGTACATATTCTTGTCAATCGGTACTACTTATTTATTTTCCACTTTATGTTAATTACAAAAAAAGACAAATTTTGTTAACTTTTTATATAAATTATAGAATGCATGTATTTTTTTTAGTTTTAATATTTTAATCTATACATATAATAAGACAGTAAAAACTGTGTCTGTACATAGAATATATAAAAAAAAAATTGGGGGGTGTTTAGAAACAGTAATAGAGCACGAATCCAAAAAAAATCTGTTTAAAATCCGTGTGTGTCTGTTTGTCTGTACACGCTAATCTTCGGAACTACTCGACGGATTTTAATGATTTTTTTGTTGTATAGGTATTAAGTCTGGGCAACATATAGGCTATAATTTATCTTGGAAACTTGAACACCTGATGCAGAACCGCAACAGACCAGCTAAACTATAAGAGATACAAAAATGGTACCATAGCAAAAATTGTTCCACGTAATGAGCATTTTCTGCTAAGAGAA
This sequence comes from Lycophotia porphyrea, assembly GCA_950005105.1. NCBI lineage: Eukaryota > Metazoa > Arthropoda > Insecta > Lepidoptera > Noctuidae > Lycophotia > Lycophotia porphyrea. The sequence goes on from OX465407.1 coordinate 3,406,195, forward strand.
TAAATTTGAAGATCTAGAACAGCTGATGTGGAACTCCAAGAGCCCAGCCACACTATAACATATATAGGAATGACGTCTTAGCAAGAGTTGTTCAGACTGATAAGCACTCTCTGTTGACGTATAAAAATTGAAGATGTGGAACACCTGTCGTGGAGCTCCAAGAGCCCAGTTACACTATAATATATATAGGAATGACGTCTTAGCAAAAGTTGTTCAGCCCGATGAGCACTCTCTGTTGACGAATATAAATTGAAGATCTGGAACACCAGATGTGGAAATTAAAGCTATCACTAATTTCACTGTATTTCTACCAAAGGGAACCGGGTTTGTGTTTCTACTGGGTTGTGGAGGGCAGATAGACAGTCGTTCCATGTAAATACTGGTATTCAGCTGCATCCGGTTGTACTGGAAGCCGAACCCAACACCACTACATATTATAACACAATGTTCGCCGCCGCGTTTATCTGTCTGCTCGCGATAAACTCAAAAATGACTGCACTGATTTTCATGTTGTTTTCTTAAATAGATCTATCTATTTATAAACTAAAAAATTTTTAGTATATAATTTGTCAAGTTTTTGTACAGATTGGCTAAAATATAATGATATTTGTTGGAGGTGTTGGAAAAAAATAAGTCGTCTGGGGGAGCTTTCAACGAAAACGCTGCCCTTTAAGATATAACAAAATGATGAATGGTAGAATTGTATATCTTATATAGGTCTACAGAAAAATTCACTATGGCTTATGTCTATCTCTTAAGGATAATATCTCTTACTATATCCATTTTAATACTATGAAAATGGGCAAACTAGGTTCCCATGAGTTGAGGAAATGGGATCATCATGATTCCTTTAGGTCGCGATAACCGATATCCACGCAGGCGAAGCCGCGGGCATCAGCTAGTTAAATAATAAACAGATTATCATTTTGAAAGCCCAACTTTTAATAAGATTTTTTAAATCAAAATTATTTCCATTAAACTTGATATATCCAAGTATATACAGGGTGTAAACAGACTCTTCACGAAGCCGTCAACCAAGCATTATTTACATCAAACTAAGTAACTTTACGCAAAAAATAGTGCTGGGAAACGACTTTTTTTTTGGGCTGAAAAATCACGTTTTACAGTAGGACTCATTGTAACGCACTCAAAACATTGTGCTGATGGATGGATTGAATAGTAAGAGGGACCTGGAAGTGTTTAAAGTAAAAATCTTACATTAAAAACATGTATTTAAAAAAAACTTGTGAAAAAGTTGGAACTTTGACACCTAATATCTCCGTAACTAGAAGGTTCCCAGGTATGGTCTAGAACACAAAAATGATCGCAATGACGGGGAGAACAAGTGCCTTTCGGCTTCGTTAAGCGTCTATTTACACCCTTTATGTGCAAAATTACAGCTCATTTAGTTTTGAAGCCACTAAGATACGGAGTTTTGAGACGCAATAATCGAAATATACGCGACTTTCTCATAGAGCAGCGTGGCAGTTTATGATGAGTGACGCTACGATACCACTTAAGATTCTTAAGATTCAGTAAGTATGGACAAAACAGTAAGTGAGGTGCAGTATCTGAACCTACGCCGCTACTCTGTGCATTCTTTCTCATTATTAGCGCAAAGAGTTGTTTTATTCCGACGGCACGACGAGTTAGCGCACAATTTCCCATTTACGACGCCTCATCATCGTTTGCTTCACAACATTGAGCTCTAACACTCTTGTTCAAAGTTTATTTTCTTTCATCAAACATTAATGAGAAAATCATCCCTTTAAGTTGTAGTACTATGTATTTTATGACTGTCGTATAAGGTCGAAATTCGTATGAAGAGACAGCAAAGGCTCTTTAAACGTCCGATTGCTCTGAATTAAGGAAATAAGCAGTTTTAATTGGTGGACGATTATTTGAGATGCGATTTCGTGTTTGTCGTATCGCGAAATAAGTCGACAGTCTGTGTCAGTAAAGGTGATATTGGTTTTTGAGGCGTCCTTTAAATTAGATGCTTAATTTTGATTGAATATAAATGATGAAATATAAGGAAATAAAAATTGAAATCAATGTTTATCCAAAAAAAAAGGTTTTGGAAAAAAATAATAGACGTCTGTAGTATTTTTTAACCGACTTTCTTCAAAAAGGAGGAGGTTCTCAATTAGGTTGTATGTTTTGTGTGTTACCTCATATCTCCGTCATTTCGAAACCGATCTGGAAAATTCTTCTTTTATGTGAAAGGATATACTTCCCGATTGGTCCCATAGAAATTTCATCAATATCGGTTCAGTAATTTGGTTCCTTTTCACGTTAATTGGTACATCACGCGACGTCTCTTGCAGTCTTGCATGATACATTTGATGTACTTCCCGATTTCCAATCGAATTGAAATTTTGCACACTTGTGTATATCGCGTTATAGTGTAATATATAGATGACATGGAGCTGATCTGATGATGGAGCTGGATATAAAACGACATAACCCCATCGAGTTTGGGCTCGTATGATTTGTTTTGACGAGTACTTTGTCTCTTGATGGTATCCAGGGTCTGACAATGGAGCTGGAAGGTGGCCATAGGATCTCCGTGATAAAACGACGTAACCGCATCGAGTTTGGGCTCGTTTGATTCGTCTTAATGAGTAGTTTGTCTTTAGACGGTATCCAGGGTCTGATGATGGAGCTGTAAGGTGGTCATAGGAACACCGTTATAAAACGACATAACCCCATCGAGTTTGGGCTCGCATGATTTGTCTTGACGAGTACTTTGTCTCTAGATGTTATCCAGGGTCTGACAATGGAGCTGGAAGGTGGCTATAGGATCTCCGTGATAAAACGACGTAACCGCATCGAGTTTGATTTGTCTTGATGAGTAGTTTGTCTTTAGATGGTATTCAGGGTCTGATGATAGAGCTGTAAGGTGGCCATAGGATCTCCGTGATAAAACCACGTAACCGCATCGAGATTGGGCTCGTTTGATTCATCTTAATGAGTAGTTTGTCTTAAGACGGTATCCATGGTCTGATGACGGAGCTGTAAGGTGGCCATAGGAACTCCGTTATAAAACGACATAACCCCATCGAGTTTGGACTCGTTTGATTTGTCTTGACGACTACTTTGTCTCTAGATGCTATCCAGGGTGTGACAATGGAGCTGGAAGGTGGCCATAGGATCTCCGTGATAAAACCACGTAACCGCATCGAGTTTGGGCTCGTTTGATTCGTCTTAATGAGTAGTTTGTTTTTAGACGGTATCCAGGGTCTGATGATGGAACTGGAAGGTGATAGTCTCTGATCTTGATGGGAGTGGGTGTCATATGGGCATTCAACATGACCTTGGTTTTGTCCATGCTAATTTTTTAGTACATTTTATATATTTTTTATCGGGGCATTTTTTTTCCTTGTTAAAGATATGCTGTTAACAAGGATTTGTGTTGACATTAGCATGTCTCAAAGATACCACAACTAAAAAGGATAAAAAAAAGCTTTTTTGCAAAAAAAAAACTGACTTTAAAAAAAAAAAACACAAAATAAAAACTTTTTGGAAAGAAAATAACCAACTGCCAAAAACAAAACATAATAATAAAATTACAAAAAAAAATAAAAGTGGAAAACAAAGCCACGGACTTCCGAAAGTTATTTTTTGTTATTCGGTCGGTTATTATTACGTTTGTTTTTGGCAGTCGGTTATTTTTTTTCCAATTTTTTTTATTTTGTGTTTTTTTTTTTGTTTTTGAAAGTCGGTTATTTTTTTGCAAAAAAGTTCTTATTTTACCATTTTAAGTTGTGGTATCTTTGACGCATGCTAATGTCAAACTTATAAATAATGATACCAGCTCTTTTGTGTAGTGTTGTACCTACGATAGCGGGTTGTTAAATCGTAACTTTTTATATTTATTAGACGATTGAAACAAAAAAAACAGATGCCATCAGTGCTGTACTGCTGTCCCCAAACGGATATATTCCCAACGTATATAGACCCTTTTCTCTTACAAAACGGCATTTTTTTTTTAAATACATTATTAGTTTAGTAAAATGACATGCATGCATGATTAATGAATACCTGTAAGTAATTAATTTAAAAATGTATGTTCACATTATATTCATCTATACCTTATTACTTTTGTATTATTTCGCTTGAAATAATTACTTACACCTTTTGTTCAAGATAACTTATAAAAAAAAACGATATTACTTGATTTTATTAACGGCAATATACGGTAGTGGTGCATCACTATCTAAGAATTGCAAAAGGCTGGCAAACATCGTAATGTCAATTTAGTCTCGGGGATTAAAAAACGCACTATAGTCAAGTATCAATTTTACATTGTATCTAGAAGTTATGTGAATATCATCAACATAGATGAAGAAGAAAAAACTTATTATTGAGAGTGGCCTCCTCCTTTTTTAGAAAACCGTTAAAATAACCATCTCATTGTATATCAATTGAACAACCAAGAGTTGTATGTGCCATCTAATCTTCAGAGAATCGGAGTATAATATAGAAATCTTAGTTCATACACCACTGCGACAATATCCTTGCGATATTATGCTAAAGCCGCAAGGGATTTGTTCCCACTAGAAGATTACAAACAAATAGATCAGCATCAACACACGCCGAAAGAATCATTTTGATGTAAAAAATATAAATCTTAACGCCCGACACACGTTCGAAAACTATCACGTAATAATACACTCTCGAGATTTGCGCAAAATACTACAGAATACGCGCAAAAAACATTTTGTGTCAAAACTAACGCCTCCACACAATAGCTGAGCAAAACCAGAATAAAAGTGGGGCTTTCAAAACTAAATTCTAAAGACTTAATTTCAAAATTTTGCCATCACTAAGCGCAAATGTAAGTTTGTAGTTTCATGGCGGTTTGCGCAAATGGATTATTGTTTTTTGCAGATTAGAAATACTCACAAAAATATATCTGCTGTTTCAAATATTTTAACTTTTGGTGATAAGGTTTATAATACCATGAAATTGTGTGCAGGAAAGTTGGCCATTCCATACAATAGTGTGAAGTGTTATACAACATGTTGAGTAGATCATGCGCGTGTATGAAATACAAGGAAACGGATATATTTCACAAAGAGGTTTTGATCAAACCGCATTATTAGCCGTAACAATGCATTCAGAGTTGAAAGGAATGGTGCTCAGTTTTAAATATCGTTTGGTCTTTGAAGTGAAGCCTTACTGGAGAATTTTTAGTTCTGATTGGTAGCACATATTTTATTCTTCATTTTTTTTCATCAGAGTCAGGAAACTATCGGTTGTTATTATTGAGCCTTCAATATTGCATCTCATTACCAGTCTCAATCGTACCAAACCCCAGCGTCTTGCGTTTTGGAGCTATTTCCTCATTCCTGTAACAATTCAGTAATACATTTTAGTTAAAAGATAATTTCTGGTCGGTAACTAGCTGCAGCAGCTGATTGTGGGTGAAATGGAAAGGAACTGTTGCCGAAGACGCCTGGAAATGGAAAATATAACGCGATTAACGATACTCATTCATTGTAGTGATGTGTGGTACAAGTTGTGAGGGCACAGCGGGTTGGAAGTACTCTCGTTCTTACTACTACTTAATGGACATCAAGTATAATAAAAAAGATTATCTTACGATGCGCATACGACTACAGGACTAAAGAAATTCCATCTCAAATGCCTTCGAAACATTATAAAAAGTTATCAAAATGGTAATTTCCTTATTTTTTTTTTGTACTCTACCACAATGCTGTCCTATTTGACCCAAAGGTTGACAGGAAGAGAATGCCTTGTGGCATAAAGTCCGCCTATGTACCACTCTTGTACATTAAGTTTAAATAAATAAACATCAGATGGTAGGACCTTATACGAAATACGAGCCTCTCAAAGCAAGGCAAACTCCTTAACATAAAGGCCGTACTTGATGAGATGTCAGCTAAGGTGGTGTGGGCATTTCGAAAGTACCTGTTATTCTGAACTCCAGGATGGAAAACGAAAACGTGGTGGTCAGTTTTCACGTTTCAAGGATGTTTAGAATAGACACTCCAAAAGATGCAAAAGTGACTAGAGTGGAGTCATCATATGCGACATCATGTGATGCTTATGAAAAGAGAAAGAAGTTGTCATTATTCATGTAACGTGATTACCTTAAAGGTAGTTTAGTCAATTGTGTTTTTACATATCTGCTTTGTGCTCGGAGTTTTGCGGCCAATGTTGGATATGCTCATCATTGGAGAACACATAAAAGAGCAGTATACTAAAGCTCTCAATAACCACGCTTGAAAGCCATCGAATGCAGTCGCTTTGGCCGAATTCGGCTAGATGGCACCATAACTCTATCACTCACCACACAGAAGTCATTTTTAATCACATTATAATAATACTACTATTTATAACAGATGGCAATTGTCACTCTGTTGTGTCTTGTAACCTGCACCGCAACTCAATTGCATAGGAGTGAATGTATTTTCTTTACAATTTCCGTGTAAATTAGCGCGTCCTGGTACTTATGTTTAATGTTCTATTACGGATGTTGTTTAGACGGTTTTGATGGGTACATAACTTGATTAACTAGCAGTAAAATCACAGTCACAGGAAATTAGGCAGGCAGATCTAAAAAAAATACAATTTATCATTCTCCTGCCCAATTTATTTGGAGTCGGCGCAGTATGTCTTCTTCCTTATTCCTCTATTAATCGTCAACTCCTCATCTCAGCAGTCACCTCCTTCCCACTCATATAATTTTTCGCACAGTCCATCCATCGTTTCTTTGATCTTCTTATACTACTATAGCCATGCGCAGTCATAATCAAACTTCACTCCACTTCTTTCCTCACAATGTTTTTTCTGATTACTCCGCATCAAAAAATATTACAACTGTCAATAGTAATTTGGCAACTACCTATCATTTAATAAATCTATGCCATAGTCTCATAGATCACCACAAAAACTCTCACAGTATCAGAGTTGATCCGAAAACCACAGATCAGCGACCTCCCGCTGTTAGTATCAGCGGTAAACCGTTAAATATGTTCAATGAATGACTGAATATGCTCGTGAATGAACGATTATGATCCGTGAATGAGCGGATTATATCAGAGGTGCATTGTAGCTATGTTGTAGTTATTATTATGAGAATGTTCACGGAATGAGTGCTAATGGTTTCAATGTTATTATTAGATGTAAATAATCGTAAGGCCATTCCATTCACAGGGTGATCTGAGGAATTAGCGGAGACGCGAGGAATTTTCAGGAATTGATTCTGTTTGTCTACTTCCTGCGTTAACCGCCCAGTTAGATAACAATAATAAAACTTTGTCGGTGTTACGGACAAAACGGAGACGGAAATTTTTAAAAAGACTACGTAAAATATTTAAAGAATGGTCGGTAACGACTACATACTGACAAAATATAAAGGGTGTAAACAGACTCTTAACGAAGCTGAAAGGTACTTGTTCTCCCCGTCATTGCGATATTTTTTTTGTTATAGCCCCAATATCTCCGTAACTAGAAGGTTCGCTTCTAGTTACGGAGATATTGGGGGTCAAAGTTCCAACTTCTTCACAAGTTTTTTTTTTTTAAATACATGTTTTTAATGTAAGATTCTTACTTTAAACACCTCCAGGACCCCCTTGCTATTCAATCCATCCATCAGCACAATGTTTTGAGTGCGTTACATTGAGTCCTACTGTAAAACGTGATTTTTCGGCCCAAAAAAAAAGTCGTCTCCCAGCACTATTTTTGCGTTAAGTTACTTAGTTTGATGTTCATAATGCTTGGTTGACGGCTTCGTGACGAGTCTGTTTACACCTTGTATACTTATAATGGATATATATAAGTATTATAATAGTTAATGGAAACCAGTCACTGAAACTTTTGTGTTGCTTTGTATAGAAATCGTAATAAATCAAGCACCATGTATATGCAACTCTTACTTTACAGGCTCAAAATGACAATAGGGCACATTATGAGTACGCATCGCGGCGTGTAATTGCCGAAACGCTGCGGTTCGTCACCCAGTCTGAAAGGGGCTTAAGGATTAGCTAACATTAACACTTTTTTGTGTCGGAAAGTTTTCTGTTTTGCTTGAATTGTCAAGAGAAGGTTGCAGCTAAACTTAATCTTCATAACGTGTATTATTAGATTTAGGGCCGGTTTTTCACTCGCCCATTAACTTTTGTCTGACGAATAAGTTTATCATGTTCTTCTTCTTAGCGTAAAAAGACTAAATAGTATTTTTAGCCCAAAACTCAGCCCCGCGAACCCCGCTCACAGATGGTATATACAAAAACTGTCAAAACGACAAACTTAAACGGATAAAAGTTAACAGGCGATTGAAAAACCGACGTTTGTAGTGCCAGTGTAGCGACTTGCAGTAACAACAAGTGCGAGTTGGACTCGCGCACCGAGGGTTCCGTATAAACTTGTAGGTATTTTCTTATTAAACAACATATTTGCGGTTTTCAGATTGTTTCCTTTACATGGGCTGTAAGACATTGCTTCTTGCCAAATTTCGTGATTCTAGGTCAACGGGAACATATAAGTTTTAAAAGCAAGGTCTTACAGCACAAGTAAAGGGAAAAGTACGAAAAATAAAAAAAGTCGAACATTAAGGTAAATTATAAAATCCTAATTTGCCCATATATTTTTATCGTGTTTACTCAGGACCTTGATTTTTATACAGCTAATAGGGTCTATAGACCTTAGTATCTGGTATAAATTCCAACTTGCTAGGTCCACCCGTTCCTGAGAAAATCGGTGGTGTCACACGGACAGACAGACAGGCAGACAGACAGACGGCCAGATCGACAAGAGAGTGATCTTATAAGGGTTCCTTTTTTACCTTGTGAGGTACGGAACCCTAAAAATAATAGACTCAACATCAACGACCTAAGCAGAATCACAAGAAAGCAGCTGTATGTGTAATTATCTTAAAATTACAATACCGAAGCTTTTACGGGTATAGAATGTCGAATGTGATGTATTTAATGGTGTAAATTCATAAAATCAGCAATGTCCCACACAAGTGAATAGAAAATTGACAGCATAATCACCCTATAATGTTCCCACAGCTGGGACTTAGGCCTAACAGAGAGAGAACTGCCAGGCAAGCAGGTAATTATCAAACGACACTTTAGTACTTTACACTGAAAATGAGTAATTAAGTGAAGCGAACCAATTTAAAAGAAATCACGGATTTCCTCGAAAAAGAAAATTCTATATTTTTATAACGAAACTAAATTATTTGGGAGTCTGATAAATAAGAGGAAACTTAGTAATTGCTCTTTAAACGGTTCTCAACAAAACAAATTATAGAGAACGAAGAAGAGTTTTTGAAGAAATTCTATTTTATTTTAGCTGCGAAATAGATTGATGACGAGGGTCTATCTGGCAGGTAAAAGGTTAATCAGATTTCTTTAAAAGTGTTTTGTCAAGATGATTAGCAACGGTTTAATCTATACATACATACAATACATACTACATGAAAATAAATAAAATGGAAGTGTCTGTTTGTAACATCAAAATTACAGCTTTATACTGAATGCATTTGAAAGTATATACGGCACTTACAACAGAAATAAAAAGGGAAGTAAATATTTTTTATAATAATTTTTCGCGAACAAAGGTCGCGGGCAACAGCTGGTCTTCTATAAATATACACCCACGTATTTATGTACTGATGTATTTTGGCAAAAGATCATTGTAGTATTGCCGATACGGTCAGCGTGCCTAGCTTTTTTCCAACTATATTGCGGTCGGTTTCCAGTCTAACCCTAAGCAGCTGAATACCTACCAGTATTTAAATGGAACGGCTGTCAAACAGTAGAATACTTACATAATTATACCAAACGGTGACTGCTTCTGACCTCTTCATTGAAGACTAGGGAACCATTACCAGTATTTGGCAAATAGACGTCAACAAAACGAAACATCAATATACATATAATAAAAAAATGTAACGGGTTGCTGTCTGTACATGGAAGATATATGAGAAAAATATTATTGGGACTTTTATCAACATGAATAGCACCCAAAACAATGATTGTTAGAATTTTTGTCTGTTTGTCTGTTTATCTGTTTGTCTGTGCGTTTGTGCGCGCTAATCTCAGAAACGGCTTATCTGATTTGAATGTGGTTTTCGCTAATATATTGTGGTAAACTTCACTTATCATTTAGTGTTTGTTTTATGTCAATCGGTTCATAAATAAAAAAAAGACGTGTGGCACTCGGAGACTGCCGCGGTAATGCTATTGCATAGCATTTTTTATCAACTTATGTAATTATAATTATTTATTCACAAAGTGAATAAATAATTCCTAGCTCCAGCAGTAGATTAAAAATAATAACATAGGCTTGTTAATATCTGACACTACGTGTTAGGCACTAGGTGTTAGGTTATTTTCGTTACGTTACGTTACGGTTATTTTCGTTACGGAATTTCTGGATTCGGTCTCCACTCTCAAGGCCCGCGATAGAAATGATAAATGATGTTTATTTTGCAAATAGGTTTTTCAAACACTTTTACACGTCATGTTTTTTTAAAACTAGATGGGTCCGGTGTTTCGTACCTGACTACTCTGAGAAGAAACAGCCGAAACAAACTCAGAGAAGCTATGCAATAGCTTAAAAATTACGGTTATTTTCGTTACGGAATTTCTGGATTCGGTCTCCAAGCTCAAGGCCCGCGATAGAAACTATGCAATAGCTTAAAAGTTATGCCAATTTAAAGACTCACGTCGAACATTGGTCAAACTATCTATTCTTTATCTGTTCAGTAGCATTGACTGAAACTTTACTAAACCTCATAATAATGGTCTATACTAAAATTATTTATTATTTATTTATTTATTAAAACTTTATGCACAAGTAAAATAATAATAATTATTATTATAATTGTATAATTAAAAAAACACGCCTGCCATATCAAAAAAAATATTAAAAAAGTGAACTAAAAAATTAAAAACAAGTTACACGATTTTAGTATCAAGGTAGGAACTAAATAGATTATAATATTGACTGTGCAATTAAAACGCCATTGTGCCCAAAAGTAGAAAACTGAAAATTGATGATTTTTTTGTAAAGAGTAGGTATCCACTAAGAAAGGGTTTTTCGAAATACCACCCCAAAGAGGGTGAAATGGGGTGTTGAAAGCAGAGCTTAACCCGCTGGTCCTAAAGACGTGAAATTTGGAGGGTGTATTCTTTGTGAACACTCCACTAGGAAGGGTTTTACGAAATTTCACCCCTAAGAAGGTGAAATAAGGTGTTAGATTTTCTGTGAAACATTTTACTGTCGGGGTTGATTGATTTGAAAATTAGTGTACTAACTCATCTATCAGAATTCTGAAAAAGGTGTATCACAGTTTTTCCAAAATCATCCCCTGACTTAATTATAGCAACGCACAGCCCAGACCGTTGGTCCTAAAGATATGAAATTTGGAGGGTGTATTGTTTGTGAAGAGATGGTATCCACTAAGAAAGGGTTTTACGAAATTCCAACCCTAAGAAGGTGAAATGGATTGTTACATTTTCTGTGAAAGTTTTACTCTCGGGGTTGATTGACTTGAAAATTAGGGTACCAACTCTTCTGTTGAAATTATGAAAAACATGTATCACTGTTTTTCCAAAATCATCCCCTGACTGATATATCAACACACAGCCCAAGCCGTTGGTCCTAAAGATATGAAATTTGAAGGGTGTATTTTTTGTGAAGTCGAAATTCTACCCCTAAGTGGGTAAAATGGGGGTTGAATTTTCTGTGAAACGTAGTATTCTCTTGGTCGTTTGACTCAAAAATTAGTATACACACTCTTCAATTAAATTTATGAGACACGTGTATCACAGTTTTGGCGCGCATGTTGCGTAGGGCGTGGGGGCGTGATTTTTTTAATTACCGATGAAAAAATTCTATGGGACCACATAGAATTTTTTCATCGGTTTCACCCCACATAATATACCCAAAAATGATATACTGAACCCGTGGTAACTATTTTCGCGTCGGTGTCCTTTCCAACCCGTTATCTTACATAAAATATTATAAAGTTTCGATAGATGGATGTTTGTTACTCAATCACGCTGGAACGGCTCAAAAATTTGGGACAGAGATGGTTATGGTATGCACATAGATTACTTATTATCCCAGAAGTATGATCCCGAGGGCAATTCCCGAACTCCACGCGGGCGAAGCCGCGGGCAAAAGCTAGTCTATACATATAATAAAACAGTAAAAAAACTGTGTCTGTACATTGAATATATGAAAAAAAAAATTGGGGGTGTTTAGAAACAGTAATAGAGCACGAATCCAAAAAAAAATCTGTCTGTTTGTCTGTACACGTTAATCTTCGGCACTACTCGACGGATTTGAAAGATTTTTTTTTGTATAGGTAAGTCTGGGCAACATATAGGCTATAATTTATCTTGGAAACTTGAACACCTGATGCAGAACCGCAACAGACCAGCTAAACTATAAGGGATACAAAGATGGTACCATAGCAAAAATTGTTCCACGTAATGAGCATTTTCTGCTACGAGAATAAATTTGAAGATCTGGAACAGCTGATGTGGAACTCCAAGAGCCCAGTTACACTATAATATATATAGGAATGACGTCTAGCAAAAGTAGTTCAGCCTGATGAGCACTCTCTGTTGACGTATAAAAATGGAAGATCTGAAACACCTGATGGGAAAATCAAAGCTATCACTAATTTCACTGTATAATTTCACTGGGTGTGGTGCCGGTGAGACTGTGTTCATACCACGCTTACCACCCCAACAATTCCCCCTTTCAATTTAAGCGCACACAGTTCCCTGTGACTACATGCTTTGCCATGACAATAAACAAGTCACAAGGGCAGACGCTTAAAGCCGCTGGTGTTGACCTGACAACCGGCTGTTTTGTCATGGCCACCTACATGTTGCTTTTTCAAGGGTCAGCAACGCTTCCGGTCCGGATATTAGCTCCTGAAGGAAAAACCCCAAATATAGTTTATAAAGATTTTTTTTTTTAATTTATTTGCAATAGTTAATTCAGTGTACCCTTGGGATCCGCTGCGGAATAACGGGAAGAAAAGTTTTTTGTTGTATAGGTATTAGGTCTGGGCATCATATAGGCTATAATTTATTTTGGAAAATGGAACACCTGATGCAGAACCGCAACAGACCAGCTAAAGTATAAGAGATATAAAAATGGTGCCATAGCAAAAATTATTCCACGTGAAGAGCATTTTCTGCTGTGAGAATAAATTTGAAGATCTGGAACACCTGTTGTGGAACTCCAAAGCCCAGCGACATTATAACATACTAAGGAATGACGTCTTGGCAAAAGTTGTTTAGTCTGATGGGCATTTCCTGTGGTTTTACAAAAATGAAAGATCTGGAACGTCTCCAATCGTCTCGCTCATCCCGTTGTTTCCCCGGGCCTTAGAATTCTACATCAGACGTTTCAGATCTTCGATTTTAACGACCCCGTTGTCGCTGGCATAAGCAACAGGATCCGCGTACGAAGTCGCGGGCAGAAGCTAGTTAATGAATAAAGGGTGTTAACAGACTCTTAACGAAGCCGAAAGGCACTTGTTCTCCCCGTCATTGAGATCATTTTTTTGTTCTAGACCATACCTGAGAACCTTCTAGTTACGGAGATATTGGGGGTCAAAATTCCAACTTTATCACAAGTTTTTTTTTTTTTAATATGTACATGTTTTTAATGTATTTTTTTTACTTTAAACACCTCCAGGACCCCTTACTATTCAATCCATCCATCAGCACAATGATTTGAGTGCGTTACATTGAGTCCTACTGTAAAACGTGATTTTTAGCCCAAAAAAGAGTCGTTTCCCAGTACTAATTTTTGCGTAAAATGTCTTAGTTTGATCTACATAATGCTTGGTTAATTTGGCTTCGTGAAGTCTGTTAACACCCTGTATAACTATAGTACTTTCTAAACATAGAAGTTAACTGTGCCATAAGAAAGATATCGAAATGATTTACAAGTAAAAAACAACATTGTTTGGCCTTAACTAGACATTTATCATTATTCTGGCAAAATGACGGGGGTTGATAGAAAACAGTAACTGGAAAACTGTGTAAAATACGGATATTCAGTTTTGTCCGGCTTTACTGGAAGGCGACCTCAACATAGTTGGGAAAAAGGTAGACATGATGAGTACTGGAAAACGCATTGTTTGTACTTGTACCTACGATGATCCCATAAAATGCCGTGGGTCAGTTAATAACCAAGTGTCGATGTAAACGACCATCAATTGAATTCGGTCGCGTAATAACAGAGAAATGATCGCTTGATACGTCCGCGTCTCCCGAGAAATACTTTAATGTTTAAACTGTAGTGATGTACTATGAAGACGGTTTATCGATACTTTTATTTGAGACAGGAATTAGTGTGCCTCTTTGTAATGAAGCTATAATGATGACTGCGATACTTGTTGTAGGTCGTAAATGTAAACGTCGTAAATTAAAAGTGTTTTGTTGTGTTTTGTTTGGTTCAAGAGATTTTTAATACTTCTTCGTGACAAACTTCAAATAAGTATAGCTTTAATGTTGTTTTGTTTTAGTTTTACAATATCCTTTGGGACCATCCAGTGGTTGGTTATTCTATTATGTAAGTATTGACCGTACGTTTGTGGTAACACGGTTTGCATAAAAAAAACATGCAAATGTTATTTTAAGAACCATCGCCTACATCAGTTCAATATTATAGTTTATAGGGAAGTTCATCATTTTTGCTGATAGGAAATCCTATTGGGCTGGTTACTTTTAGTGGACTTTTAGCGGTTGCTCAGAAGTCATCGTGCAACCACTTTCTGAGCCAACCTCGTCGGCACCTTCCATTTTCAGGAATACATTGCGTGGAGACTTTTGCCCAGCAGTCACTGTGCATGCAGGTGTCATGATCTACCAAATCTCAGTTTAGCAAGACAGCTTGTTTTATACACACCTACAATATGTTATTATAGCGGTCGATACCGCTAAAATGTGCCACGATTGCCCCAACACTAAAAGGGCGGGGGCGAGAGCGCGAAATTGGAGGAAAACTTTCGTAAGGGGAAATGAAATGGGATTGATAAAAATTGGAACCAAGCCGCCCGCACAGGGACGTATTCTGTTTATGAAAGTAATTGTTTATGTGTTATAGTTGAAGGTTTCATCTAACACAGGCCATTATTAGCTTCCCATTGGCTTTAAAAACAGTATAAATACAAAATTTCTCATTAATTGTTGTATGGACTATAACTGTTATGTTGTTATTTGTGAATGTGAGGGTGGCTGCAAACTATCTCCTATATAACCCATATCGCTTGTCAAATAAGGTCAGTGTGCTACTAGCTAACCGTCGTTTCACTTATCCCATCGTTCGCATACATATCAATAACATAACATGATTTATTTCAGGCTACAAGGGCTACCTTATAAACTCACATACATATTATATCAAGTAAGTTAATTACAATTGCATGTGATTTAGATGACAATAAGCGAATAGGTAGACCTATTCGCGTTACACCACACAATCACCCGTCTTACCGTCTTATCCATAATAAGAAATAAGTACTTCCATAAGAGGAAGACTGAGAGTGGCACCGGTGACTGAAAAGTTGTGTGGTAATCGGTTGTCATGGTATGGGCATTTGATGCGGCTATAAGAATCGGGGAAGACCAAAGAAACGTTGAGAGGGTAACTATTGTCGAATAATACAAAAGTATGGCAGAAGACACGCTGCGCTGATTTCAGACAAAGGTAAAGGGTGCATACATTCATACTAGGGTCACTTTCCGCGTCTTTCGTCGCCCTTAGGAATTCCGTTGCATCGGCTAGGCAGATGATAATGATTCACTACTCCTTAGAGCAGAAAGGTGAACCTAGTATGGATCTGTGCTTTTTCCAGACACGAAGAAGAATCTGCTCTAGAAACACTTTGATTTTTCTCACTACCTATTTCTGATTTTTTTTCACAAGAGCTGCGCAAGTAAGGTTGTCTTAGAGAACCTCCATGTTGTGAGCGTATACTGCGTCGTTTTAAGTTAATTAGTTTGCTATGATCTTGTTCTTTAGCTAAAATTATTAGCTAATGAACAAATATGTAACATAATATACAAACCTCGACAGATTTCCGCCATGGACTTGTTGCCTTAAACTTGAGTGAGAAGCATTTTATTGTTTTCTTTTTACTCTATGTCTTTCTCATAAGGTTACTAATGTTTTTCTCCCTATCAACAATTCCGCCAAACCAAATAAGGCCCTGGTTTTTCCGAGGGCTCGAAATTCACTTAGCTTCGTTTGTCGAAGCTTTTCGCCTCTTGAAACTTTTCAATAGCCCGGAATCGAATTCAGGCACCTCCCAGTTCCCCGCCCGCCCCTCTTACCCCCTCTGTGCTCTGACTCTATACCTTTGAACACCTGGCAGTGGAGTCCATGTATGTACACAATATATCTAAAATTGAGCGCCTGTAAATATGCGTCGAGTTGGTTATTCAATTTTCAGAACTAAATGAGTTTGTTAAGAAATAGGACATTTTGATATAAGTGGATAAACTTTGTTATTGCATTCGAGGCGGAATTAACCAGTCGAGAACTATTACTGGTATTCAGCTGCATCCGGTTAGACTGGAAGCCGACCCCAACATAGATGGGAAAAGGTTAAGCAGATGAGGATGTGTGCGGAAAATTATTAAAATCCGTGCTTGTTAAATACATTGCATGTTGAACCTAATCGTAGTGCGATAAGAACCAGTCTTCGAGAACGTATATTGAAAAATTTAAGTATTGTGTTCCATTTCAGTGCTATGTCGGCTTGAGATTATCTCAGAAACTTATTTACTGTGTATTTCACTGTTTAACACGTCTAAGGTAAAATGTTAACAAAGTATACATGAATATTACAAGCTAGGCGTAATGCACCAACAATTTATTATTTGTGGCATGCGTAAGATGTACTGCACCAAACGGGCCAATCGTACAGAATGGCCAATTTTTTTCAAACGACTGTCCTGCCTCACAAATATTATCACAACTATCAATAAAAGCTTCAATACAATGTGCTACTTCAGACGCATAATCCTTGTAATGGTCATTTCACGAGCAACGTTTTTGCTCCACTCGTCTCATTGTGCATCACACGTACACACAGAAATACGAGCTGCTTGAAATCCTAGACAAAACTGTTCATTGTAAGTATTTGTAACGCCTCAGCCGCACAGTGGTCACTACTCGATATCCGAAAAAAGGTTCTTCGAAATTTTGCGGCATTATTAGTGGTATTAGGTTTTTGTTGGCTGTATAAAAGGATTTCGTTCACGTTATTAGATCGGCTTCGGTTCAAAGGTTTGTTCGGAGGCGTTCGCGGTAAGCTTTTTATTTTCGAGTGCGTTATGGATTAAAAGCTTGTTTGCTTTATTAATGTTTGCATGTAGATTTACCAATTGTTTTTTTTGTGATTTTGTGTTAATTGTCTGAATAAATACTAATTACTAATTGTATTGCTTTTAAGCAGCTTTAACTTAATCGCCCTTTGTGAGTGACAGCACGAGGTCGTGAGCCCGATTTCCAAACATTCCTGCACTGTTTTTGTCATACTCCTGTTTCAAAATGAGTTAATCTAAAGTATTTGAAAGGTATACTGGCGATTGTATACTTATACAAACATCGGTAATTTAAAACTTGTTATTTTTTTATTAAGAAGTTGTTTTAAACATTGTGAATAGTAATTGTGGTAAGATTTGTCGCGTAATGACTAGTTAGACATCCGTTCCCATTGACACAATGACCGATTGTGCCACAAAACATATCGATGTTAAATCTCAAACAGATTGTGTTTCACAAAGTTGGCCGACCCGTGTATTGTAACTTGTAACTATAGTTTGCTTGATTTTATTTTATCGCAGGTTTAATAGAAATACTTATTGGTTAGATATACTTACATTAAAAAAAAAAAAAAAAAAATGACGATTGCTATTACATTGTTGGATCCACCGATTTAAACGTGATTTACAATATTGTCAATTTACACTAAGCACCTATAGTGTTTACGACAAATGTCTCATAGATTTCCGATAAAAATTGCATATATTTCTGAAATGAAATGACATTTATTTGCTAGAATTGTAGTACATTATAGTTGGTCGAGTTTTATTACAGTTGCTCACACAATTCGATGAAGTGAATTTAATATATGTAATTGGTATGTTATAATAATAGGACAGAATGCTGAATTCTATAACATTTCAGAATTTTGGTATGGTTTCTACTTTTAGATAGAATTCAAAATGATTTATAATGATGGTCTTGTAATGTGTTGGAACTTACGCACGATTGCAATTCATGCAAAAATTTGACAAAACACAAAAGATTATCTTAAAAAATCTCCTAAAATTGAGGTAAGCAGACAAAAAGTTAACTGTATTGTTATAATAAGTTCAACAACAGCGTCCTGTATACAGCCCACCATTCCAAACTAGTGTTTTACTGTACGAAGTAATAATGCCCACCCCAAAGTATCTAGTTAAAAATAATTTGTTTTCGCATTCATCTCCTTTCATAAACGAAAATTTGCACCAATTAAAAATAGAAAAATACAATTTTATTTCTCTCTAGCACCATATTGGGTGAACGCCTCAAACAAATGTCACTTTTAGCATGCAGAGCAACCTTAACTTAACACCAAACCACGCAATAACAGACCTTACCACACTGCAATAAAGCTTCCATGTTGGCACAGCAAAATCTGCAACAAGTATTTTTTACGCTATTTTCTGTTTTATTGTATTACAAGGTTTATTCGTCGCTAACGAGTCAGCGGGGAGCCTGTGCGAGCAAGTGGTCCGATGCAGAGAGAGAGCTAGCGATATGTAATATGATTTGTTTTGTTGCATTGTGGTTTCGGTTCGTTCACGTTTGTCAAAGTTTTTGTTGTTCTTATTGGCTTCGAACTTCGAACCACTGTGCATTGACAACTGCATCCATATTTTATTTGTAGTTTTTTTGCAAAGTGGTACAAATATTTATAAGTACCATTTTTAAGCTTATGTATTGTGATTATGGGATATATCTTAGGATTTAGAATTCAATAAATCACAGAAAAGAAATTAAAAAAGTTTATATTGCTTATTTTGAGAGACTGTGTCAATTTATGCAATCGGTCACTTATTTGACAAAGTTAATGTCAAAAGAGCAATACCCTCCTTTCTGACTTATCTGCAGTCGGTCAAACAACAAATACAAACAGTTGAAAACCGCTGACGTCATTACACAGGGTAAATGCCACAATTGTTATCCCTACACATTTAAGAGTATTATTTGGGAAGTGATTTGAGCTCATAGCTGTTATGTAGTATTGTTGTGTTATTTGTTGTTTTGCAAATTGTTATTATTTTACAACTAACATTTTCAAACTATTGAAGTAGGTGCTAGGTGCTAAGTGAAGTTTATTTTAGTGTATCACTTTTGTAAACGGACTTCATTTTGATGAATACATAAATACATAATTCACTTAATATTTTGATATTAAGTGAATTATGTATTTATTTTGACTGTTTCAATATAATTAAAACCGTTCCAGATAAATAAAAAATAACTTGAAAAACAACTGGTGGATGGTGACTTTGTTTGTTTCATTGACTTTTTTGCCACCGACTTATGACGTCAGCCGAATACATGACCACCTCCCTTTTTATAAGTCGGTCAACAATAAAATAGGCGTTACAATATTATTAAGTATTTTAAGTGATTTTTAACTAACTTTAAATTACAATTATTACAATTAATATTATTTTCCTCATATACGATTGGTATATTTCCCAACATCAGCTGGTCCCTCGACGAAGACTTGCTCTCCAACCCTGGACCAGCAATTTCTTTAAGGTCATCTTTCGACATTTATAAAATATTTAAATGACGTTGCACAATTTTATAGGTTACTTCAACAGTCGTAAAAACCAAAGGCAGCTGTCGCATTCTCGCAAAAAAAACTAACAATATCTTCTAAATAGGCTCTTATTAAGCCGTTATCACACGATCAGATTGTTAAGAATCGAGCAATTTGCCGCGAACAATCGTTTAGGGCTCGGGTCGTGCGTTAATAGTTGAGATAACATCTCTGCCATTCGTCTTTGTGCGCGTGTAATGCAATAACGACCATATCATCGCAGAGCTGTTCAGAGAACTTCGGGAAATGCTTGATACCTATGTAATGGGATTTTGGAGTGAGCTTGCCGAACTTGTATTAAGAGGAGGTAAAGAGGAACCTATGCCGCAGGACAGTCTAAGCCTGCTAACTGATTGTTGCTAATAAATGGTTTAAACCCTGAATAAAATAATGTTATTTCATTACTTTAGAGAAGTTGTCAACGAAAGAAAAAGGTCATAGGAAATAAAGCCTATTATTTGTTTGCCCTAAGTGGGCGTAAATAACGGAAGTATATATATACTACTATACTTATACTGTAAGTAAATCTCCAAATATGTATTTATTTAAGATTTGAATAGAGTCACGGACACTGCAGGTAGATGATACCTGGCAACTAAGTGTCGGGAGACTTTAAGCCACATTTCTTACCATGTTTTGAATCTTATTTCCTAAAAATCTACAGCCCGAGCTAGTTTAGCTTTTATGGGGTAGGGCTGATTTCTCGATTTTTCTGCTAGAGGTCTTTTTTGCCAACTACACTTAGATTAACATCTCTTAAACGAATTTACTGGCTGACTGCGCGAGCTCACGCAGTTCTCATTATAAATACCCTCTCATCTCATATCTGACACGATGCAGTGTGTGCCTTCAGTTAATTTAAATTTAAAATCTAATTCCCCTTCAAAGTTTCATATTATAGAGTTGAGTTGAACAGTTTGCTAGCCCCGGGGTATGATCCCGGTAACAGCGTCAAAGCTGGCCCCGCCCCGGCCGGGATCGAACCCGGGACCGCTGACCACCCGCTGGCGACATCCCGGCCGATATTGTTACTTTAAAGTTATTAAAGTTTTGTTTACAATGGTTCTGTATGACATTTTCACTAAGATAAATAACTAGCTGAACTCTCAATCGAAAATGCTGGAAAAGAAATCTTAAGATTCAATCACATTTAGGGTTAGTCTAGCTATTTCCTGTCTAGGCAATTTAACTAATATTGAGTATGGAAATAAGGCCCACACAAGTCGTTATCTATGTTTCTGAAGTCAAGTACTCAATTTGTCTAAAAAAAGCTGACGAAAACGGTTCTCCAAATGCTGCTCCACGTTCATAACCCGGAACCCTAATAATATGGAAACACACAAAAGAATACAACATGGAGATTGTCACGCGGTGCCCCCCCGCAGCGAAAACGACACGTTTGTTCGTAATAACATGTTCAATGTTCAGCGTTCGACTCGGTACAACATGACGCTAGGTGCCCCACCGCCGCACCGCCCGGCCTGGTGAGACTGCAGCTATCTCAGAACCGATACAATACAAGGAAACTATTACATTTAGCAATTGACAGCGCGGTTGGCGCAGTGGTTGAGCGATCGACTACTGCGCTGCGTGTCGCGGGTTCGATTCCTGCACGGAACAAATATTTGTATGGCCTACAGGTCCAGTACAAGTTCCAGGTCTGGCTGTTTGTGTATGTGAGTTTAAATGATTGTAAACGCACCCACGATACAGGAGAAATTCCTAGGGCGGGGCTATATTATTTTCAAAAAATTTGAAGTTTCTAATCATTTTTTTCTAAACTGAATAGTTTTGCGCGAGAGACACTTCCAAAATGGTAAAATGTGTGTGTTACTTTCTGCTACGGAACCCTTCATGGGTGAGTCCGACTCGCACTTGCCCGCTTTTTCTTTTTTAGAGGGAATATCCTCATGGATACCCTCCGTCTGGGGCGAGCGCAGGGTTATGTCGGACTCTAACCGACTAAAAACCCACTGTTTCTTCTACTACTATGTGTCGGGGCCCGGGAGATACAAGTACATTCGCGCGCACCCCCGACTGGATGAGTTCATACCTGGATAAGAGTCGCAATGAACCGAGAAGTATGACATTCCTGGCTGAAATTATAAGGATGTGAATATGTGAAATCCTTTAAAGTGTAAAGGAACAATAATAATATTTTCGTAAATTGTCATATTTTCTTAGTAACATCTCCACCCCATTTCTAGATTAAGAATTAGAAGTTGAAAATTTGCCAAACGCTGCTCAGCATTACGGCAGTCACTGGATTTATTATTTTTTTCAGAAACGGAGTAGAAGTATCTCTTTCATTCTGCAGTACCTGTGTATATCTCTCATTGTGTACCTACTTATAGCCTTCGTGTGACTTCTAAAGAGTATTTCAATTATTACAGAAATGGTCAGAAAAGCGACTGCTGAGCATGAGGTCCTGGATTCAATTCCCAAGTCAGGCAAAGTGTTATTGGGGTTTTCCTTCAGGAATTTCTCAGTAGTAGCCACGGGGTCTGGATTTGTGCCCGGTTAATGGAAAAAGGCTCGCCCCCTATTACTGTGGGCTTAAATATTACTGGCTTAATGTGGGTGTACTTTTAGGTTCACCTCTGACTTACCCTTCGGGGATAACAGGCGTTACCTATGTTATGCGGATGTTATGTTATGTAAAAATTCTCCTGGAAACCCGAAAGAGTATCCATTAACATCAGCTGCATTCATTTTGATACGATACGGCTCTCACAATAAGTGAATCAGGATATTTTATTCCAAAGTTGAAAATTTTTGAACAAGTTTCTAGGAGAGTTTTCTATATCATACATGACACATTACTGAAGAGATTCGTTTATTATTAGATTATTGTCTAATATTATATTTACTCATGTTGTACTTAAGTACATCACTCAAACGTTATTGTTTTCGTGGCGGAGTAGAGGGGTGAGCGCACCCGTTGTTGGCTCGCACGCACGATCATTCGATTACTTCGGCGAAAAAACACGGGACCTGCGTATATGGACAGTGGTGGGCAAGGAGACTGTTCGACGTATTTAGCTACACGTTAAAAAAAAAATTGAATGTGTGCGTGTAACCTTTACGCGCGATTGAAGTAAAACTTCTTTGGCGTTGACGACATATATAACTGAAATGATTAAATATTAACTTCTATTTAAAATTCATTAATATCACTTTCACATTTTATAAATATTTTCATTTGTTAAATAAAATAATTGAGAGTAGCAAATTGAAGGTTAGATCAGCACATGTCAATGTCATGTCATGTCATGTCAACTACACAGACTAGTAAGCGTTACTTCCGTCAGTCGCGCCTAAAGAAGTTTTACTTCAAAAATGTTTTCAGTAATGAAAATATAATTATCATTATCTACTTATACCTATTGCTTTTAAAAAGTAGTGAGTTTACCATTAATCAAGCGGTGTTTATTTTTCAGAAATGAAAAATGTGTGATTTTTGTGAAAACTGTCTGCTTTCGTTGGTATGAAAAGCATTTGGCCTGATTTCAGAAGAGTCATCGATGCGTTTTCCATTTTTCTCTTGTTCTGTAACTCTTTTAAAATCTGTTATATAATTTGTTGTCCGTATCATGTTTATGGTAGTTTTCAATGCTGAGATGTTTGCCAAAGCGGTTTTTAAACGATCGTCCATCTCCACAGCTTTTTGTAGGCAACGTTAAGTGATGTAAAACGGCAAAAATTGCTCGCCAAATCACTGGCGTTTTTTAATAATTGTTTTATGCTCTAACAAATGAGTTTGAAATTGGATCGGGCTCGGAGCGCTTACAAAAATGGATGCTTAATACGATTAGAGTGAGCGGGATACCGATATAGCGAGTGAAAGGGATGGAGGATGACCGTAGTGTTTGAGAGGTTTTTGTTCTCTTTGATAACATTTTGTTATTTAGATGCATTATTCGGTTTTGTTAGTTGTTACGATTCAATTTAGCATTCATTTTAAGGGCCCCAAATCATTTTGTGACAAATTGCCGTATTATTTTGTTATTCGGTATTTTCTTTATTCAAATATCTCTCGTATTAGAATTTCAGATTAGATTCAAGTTATTTTACAATTTATTTTTATTCAGTAATCATTACCTTAGGGTGCTATTATTTTTTATATACATTTCTTATATTTTGGGAGAAATATTCTTATGTTGCCAAAAATGTTTAATCGAGAAACTAAAGCATAATACATAGAGTGGCCGAAGCAAGAAAAACCTGCTCAAATGTAAATTAATAGACGACCCTTGGAGTGTAAATGTGGTGCTGTTCCACAAACGATGTGACCAACGCTTAATACCATGTCCCGTGCCTGTCCTATTCTTTGCACGTAACGAGTTGGCACTTCCAGTCGCAAAATTTAGAGTGAAATCAATTTAAATTGCCTTCGACACGCGTATTATGATTTGTGATCTGAAAACACTGCGCACATAAAACGCCAAGAAAAGATACATCACAAAAAAAACCATTTCATTCATAACAGATTCGTTTAAAGCAACAAATACGTAGATAATGAGATAAAAGTGATTTCTTAGAAATAAATTGTGAAGGTGCTAAATAACGCTATTGCCTCCTGACTGCCGACTCTCAAGGCGTTGGTAATTACCGCCTGCTGGACGCCAGAGTGCTCCGAGAGGTGGACCCGCGCGGGGCGGGGGCGGGGAGGCCCACGAAGATTATATTGTTCCAACTTAATAGGCTTTTTATTGTTTTATATTGTGCTGGAACAACACGGCGGGCTACTGGTTGGGCAACAACTGTGTTTGGGTCTCTTTAGATATGGTTCTTTGGAGTTTTGTATAGCGACGTGAAATGAATATGTTAGTAGGGCCCTGTCAACATTTACGTCAAGAACCTAAAAAAAAAACAATTTTCAATCAGCACGTGCGATTAGGGTAAAGTTTCTGGAGATTTGTAAAGTAACGTAAGTACCGACTACGAGATTTTTCTCTAAACTTCTTCTTTACGTGTCGATTACACTCATATTTTGTCACACAGTATGAAGATACCTGCACGGCTCTAACATTGGCTTCGTTCGAATAATGAGTCGAGCTGGCTTCTACAGCAGCCAATCTTTGCCCGCAATCGATTAAGAGATTTTCAGTAGGCAGGTGTACCACCGGGTTGATGAAGTGTGGAGGGGTGCGTAGAGTTTTGCCTCCAATATATTTAGAAGAGAGGTTATAATTAAAGGGCGACATGGTAGAGAGGAGAGGTTATAATTAAAAGGGCGATATGGCACGTGCGTTTGGGAAGTTGCGAGATATCTTCTCGTTCAACTTACCGCAGTGTCTAAAGACGAACGTCTATAACCAGTGTGTGTTGCCAGTGATTACATACGGGACCGAAACGTGGTCGCTCACAATAGGCCTCATCAGAAGGGCACTAGAGAGAGCTATGCTCGGAGTTTCCTTACGTGATTAAATCCGAAATGAGGACATCCAAAAGAGAACCAAAGTTACCGACGTAGTCCGAAGAATCGCCAAACTTAAGTGGCTCTGCCACAATGGCAGGGCGCATTGCTCGCAGAACAGATGGCCGATGGGGTCGAAAAGTTCTGGATTGGCGACCGCGAACTGGAAGACGTTACGGTGGAAGGCCTCCCATTAGGTGACCTGATAACCGATGATCTGGAGAAGAATAATAATAATAGTTAGGCAGCTGGATCAAGGGCTTGATTCAGAAAGCGGTACTCCTAGACACGGCTCGTATTGTTAGGAGGTTCCTCTGTCTGGAGCCCTGACCGCCGGTAGCTTGGACCCTGTTCCCGATACCGGTGGGCTACTATTTTTTATATTTTTAAATGTTTTTGTATATTGTAATTTTTGTTAGTAAAATATTTAAAAATGTAAATAATAAGGATAAAAATGAATAAAGGAAATAATAATAAGAAGTAATAAGTATAATTAATAATAATAAGTAAGTTAATAATAAGTACTTACTACCGATGACCGCAAGGAAGTATGGCAAGGCAAGGAGCTTCACGGGCGCTTCTACCGGGCTCTTCATGGGCCCGATGTAGATTTTCTAGCGTCCGTGTCCTGGCTACGTTTCGGTGACCTCTTTGGGGAAACTGAAGGTTTTGTCTGTGCGATTATGGACGAAGTTATGTTGACGAATAACTACCGGAAATATATTATGAAGGACGGGACGGTTGACGTGTGTCGGGCATGCCACCGTCCGGGTGAGTCCATCAGACATATTATTTCTGGTTGTTCTCGTTTGGCTAACAGCGAGTACTTGCACAGGCACAACCAAGTAGCCAGGATTATTCATCAGCAACTTGCATTGAAATATAAACTTGTGGAATCTGAGGTACCGTACTACAAGTATGTGCCCGACCCAGTTCTCGAGAAAGACCATGTCACGCTGTACTGGGATCGGTCTATCATTACTGACAGGACTATTGTAGCCAATAAGCCTGACATAGTGGTAATAGACCGATGAGCGCGCCGCGTAATGATAATCGATGTCACCATCCCGCATGACGACAACCTCGTGACAGCTGAGAAAGAGAAACAAATAAAATATCTCGACTTGGCACACGAGGTTGTCGACATGTGGAATGTGAACTCGGCTGTCATTGTGCCGATTGTCGTAACGGCCAATGGCCTTATGGCTAAGAGTCTCGACGGTCATCTTTCGAAGCTCTCCTTAGGCGGTTGGATCAAGGGCCTGATTCAGAAGGCAGTACTCCTCGATACGGCTCGCATTGTGAGGAGGTTCCTGTCTCTGGAGCCCTAACCACCGGTAGCTTGGACCCTGTTCCCGACACCGGCGGACCGCTATTTTTTTTATATTTTCAAATGTTTTTATATGGATTTTTTTAAGAAATATTTAAAAATGTTAAAACATGTGTATATATAAATGAATAAACGGAATAATATTTTTTTTTTTTTTTATTTTTATTTTTTTTTTAAATGTTTTTTTATGTCGTTTTATATTTAAATATTTGAAAATGTAAAAAATATGTATATAAATAAATAAAGGAAATAATACATTTATTTCTGTAACTTCATGCATTACATCAATGTGGTCTCAACCCCTGAACTAGGACAACCTGTATCACAAGGGTTGAGGTTTTTTTCCGGTTACATGTCTCTGAGTTTGGAAGCTTAGACAGTGCTTAGTGCTGTAGAAAATGAAATAAAACTTAAGATAAATTGGTAATAAAAAATAAAAAAATAGCAGAACATTAGAAGGCAGATTATACAAAATAAAGGCACATTTCATAATTATAATGTAATACAGGTAGCGAGTGTGTGGTGAGATGTGTGTGTGTGTGTGTGTTGTGTTGTGTTGTGTGTGTGCTGTGTGTGTGTGTGTGTGTGTGTGTGTGTGTTGGGTGTAATGAGTATTTATATTACTAGGTTAAAGTACTGATAAGGGTTTCAGTGTCATCGAAGCTATATTTCCAGCCAAAGTAATATTTCCTTATTTATCTGAAAATTACTCACATGTTTAACCAGTTTGTGCTGGCTAAACTTGAAGTAGAGGCGTGGCGCTAAGCTGTTATAATGCTTTCTGGCAAACTTGCTCCTTGCCCGTGGTACAGGATATCTGTCAGATCTTTTGTTGTTTGTTGGCAAGTACGGGATCGTAAGTCGGTGATATCTCCGTAGACACTCGTAGATAAATATTTTTCTTACGCTCAGCACTCGCGCTTGCTCATACACCAAACTGGCTGGGGTTCTGAAGTTGAGAGACAGAAGCGCCTTCAGAACTGCACGCTGGGAACGCTCTATTTCTATCATATGGGATTTGCCGGCGCCACCCCATGCACAAATACCATAGCCCAAGACGCAGTGGCACAATGCTTTGTACGTTTGTATTAGAAGTTTCTGGTTGGCAACATGTTTCAAGGTTTTGAATATAAATATAAGTTTGCGGGTTTTTTTTGCAGGGACTGAGATATGTTGACTCCACTTCAAGTTTTCATCGATTGTAACACCGAGGTATTTTATGTATTTCACTCTCTCAAGCATAGGGCAAGCACAAGTAGCTTGATAACATGAGCCTCTTTTACAGGGGAACGTGTGGATGGGCACAATAAAGTCTGGACTGGGGCTGCCCTGGTTTGACATACTAAAGCAAAGGTATTTTGTTTTGCTGGTGTTTATGGAAAGAAGACTGTCTTCAAGCCAGGCAGTTACTCTTGCAAGCCCTCGTTCGCTTACCTGTGCCAAGTTTTCCTAAGATGTGTCATGGAATAGGAGCACTGTGCCATCAGCAAACATTGTGATTTCGGCTTGATGGATTGGAAGGTCACAGAACTGATTAATGTATACCAGGAAAAGTTTTGGGCCTATAGTACTCCCCTGGGGAACACCGTAAGCGCAAAGAGCTTCGTCACTCATCTTCCCATCAATGCGAACTCTTTGCTGCCGGCCAGACAGGTAGCTTTTAAACCACTCCTGGGGTACACCTCTTACGCCGACGCCCTCCAATCGACTCAATAGGATGGGAATTGACAGTGTCGAAGGCTTTTTGAAGATCGAGGAAGATGCCAACGCATTTGTCTCCTCTATCTAGGCAGTTCGTTATTGCCGTGGTAAGCCTTAGAACAGCGTCATTTGTAGAACGTCCAGCTCTGAACCCGTATTGTTTATCTGATAGCAGGTTGTTCTTTTCTAGGTATTCTACGAGTCGCCTGTTTGCCAGTTTTTCCATAACTTTTGCGAGAGTGCTCAAGAGAGATATCGGTCTGTAGTTAGTCACTTTTGATTTGTCGCCGGCCTTGAAGATGGGTGATACAATGGCTTTTTTTAAAGACGGTTGGGAAGATACCCTGCATGAAGCGCATGTTACAGAGATGTGTAAGGGGCGTAGCGAGTTTATACTTATATTTTTTGAATATGGATACATGCAGGTTATCCCACCCAGGGGCACTTCCATTCTTAAGGCCTGTGACCACCCGAACAACCACTACTTCGTCTGTTGGTCCAAGTGTCATTGAGTTCAGAGAGCTATTAGACTTCGCACTGATTTTCACCAGCGTATCTTCGGCCATGTTTAGCTTTGTAAGCGTTTTGCTAGCCAGTTCTTTCCCGATAGACGTAAAATATCTATTAACCTCGTTTAAAGAGTTATGTGAGTTATCTTCTAATTGTAGGAGTTCCGTGGCATTTTTAGCGTCATTTTTCACATAGCACATTTCTTTGATGGTATTCCATGTTCCTTTGATATTGTTTTGGTTCTTTTCCAGTTCCGTTTGATAATATGAGTGCTTTAAAGTTTGGATAATTTTGTTGCAAGTATTCCTGTACTTCGTGTATTCCTGTCTTAAATCTTCGTTGTTTCGGGACTTTTTTTGTTTCAGGTTCATTGGCGTCGTTAAATGTATACTAGTAATGTCATCCAGGGTTTTAGTGGTTGTTTCTTTTTAGAAATTATCTTTGTGGTGGAGTTCCTAGTGATCAAATCTTGTAGCACTTTTATAAGGTAATCTGCTGCATCGTTTACATTTTGAATGTCGAGAAAGAGGTCCCATTTGAAGTTGTCCAGGTCAGTATCTAATTGCTTGTAGTCGATTATTGTTTTGCAGTGTTTAGCATAGTTTCTCTCAGTGTTCAACTTCCTCATGTATAACAGAACTGGACTGTGATCTGTGAGCGGCTCAAACACGAACGTTTTAACTCTATTTCGTGTTTTATTCATCAAGTGGTCAAGACAGTTATCAAGCCTCGTTGGCTTATCAATTCCCTGCCTTAGGCCGTGTGAGGCTAGCATGTTCAAATAATTAGAAATATTTTCACAGTGTGTATTAAGGAGTAAATCGTTTAGAGAATTAATGTAGTTGTTTGGATTCGTGAAGCAAGGAGGTCTATACGAGGCAATAACTGTCACTTTGTTGATTTCGACTACCAGACAGTTACCGTCTACAATCAAGTACTCCTGGATTTTCACGTTGCCGAGGCTCTCTTTCACATAAACAACAACACCATCATTCTGATTGTGGCTGTGTTGGGTACTAAATTGCAAGTAATTGTTTATTTGTTCAATCTGCGAACTGCTATCAGTCCAGCATTCTGTTAATACTATGATATCAATAACTATGTCAATGTTGGCTAGGAATACAATAAAGTGTAAATTTTTTTTTTTTGATACTACGGATGTTTACAGCCAGAACCGTAAAAGCATCCTTATCTGATGCTGGGTTGACAATTATCTGACTTATTGAAGGGTCTTCAATTCTAGAGCACTCAATATTGCCACTATTTTCTATGTCGTTAGTAATATTTACGTTGTCTGAGTGGAATTTTGGTTTATTTTATTGCAGGGAATATTCTAAAGGAGTGAGGAAGAACTACTGTTACCATTATACGTTACGGAGGAAAACATGGTGTTACCCAATGAGGAACTGTTAACATCCAATATTTTACCTAGCGATTGTCGAGAGAGTGTGCTTGTTATGGGAATGTCGAGTGTAGTGTAAAGGTTGCGGGGATCCGCTAGATGCGAGTCACACGTGTCACATGTGGTGATACTTGTGGGAGGCCTATGTCCAGCAGTGGATGTCTTTCGGCTGAAATGATGATGATGATGATGGTACGTACAATGTTTATTTATTGTATTCATTAACACATACATTTATTTTAACAGGTAAGACTCAAGCTAACAAAAGTAGTCATGATGATGAGATTGTGATGATTGTTGTTTGTTTTGTTGATTGTGTTGTGTTGTTTTGTTCTTTGATTGAGATTGTGATTGCTTGTCATGTATGACGGTGATGTGATGTGATGTTTGGTCTATAATTGAGAAACTAACAAAATCCAACGTAGAACTATAGTCCAGAATGTCGGATGGCGGGTGGTGGCTCTGACTCTGAAGTATCACAGGCTGTAAATAGACTCTTAACAAAGCCGACAACCAAGCATTCTGTCCATCAAACTAAGTAACTCTACGCAAAAATTATTGCTGTGAAACGATTTTTTTTAGAGTGAAAAATAACGTTTTACGGTAGGACTCAATGTAACGCACACAAAAAATGTGCTGATGGATGGATTGAATACTACGGGGGTCGTGGAGGTGTGGGTAAAAATCTTACATTTAAAACATGTATTTTAAAAAAAGTTGAAAATTTGACAACGCATTTAACCCATTTTTAACCGACTTTCTTCAAAAAGGAGGAGGTTCTCAATTCGGTTGTATGTTTTTTTTTTTTTTTTTGTGTTTGTTACCTCATATCTCCGTCGTTTCTTAACCGATTTCAAAAATTCTTCTTTTATGTGAAAGGATATACTTCCCGATTGGTCCCATAGAAATTTCATCAAAATCAGTTCAGTAATTTGGTATGTTTTCACGTTAATTGCTATATCACGCGACGACGCCTGAAACACACTTCCTGATTTCCGATTGAATTAAAAATTTGCACGCTTATGTATGTCGTGTGATAGTACAATATATCGATGACATGGAACTGATCTGAGGAAGGAGCTGGACGGCGGCCTTAGGAACTTCGTTATGAAACGACATAACCCCAAAGAGTTTGAGCTCGTCTTGACGAGTACTTTGTCTCTAGATGATATCCAGGGTCTGATGATGAAGCTGGAAGGTGGCCATAGGATCTCCATGATAAAACGACGTAACTGCATCAAGTTTGGGCTCGTCTGATTCGTCTAAATGAGTAGTTGGTCTATAGATGGTATCCAGGGTCTGATGATGGAGCTGTAAGGTGGCCATAGGATCTGCGTGATAAAACGACATAAACGCATCGAGTTAGGGCTCGATTGATTCGTCTAAATAAGTTGTTTGTCTTTAGATAGTATCCAGGGTCTGATGATGGAGCTTGAAGGTGGCCATAGGATCTCCGTGATAAAACGACGTAACCACATCGAGTTTGGGCTCGTTTGATTCGTCTTAATGAGTAGTTTGTCTTGAGATAGTATCCAGGGTCTGTCGATGGAGCTGTAAGGTCGCCTTAAGAACTCCGCTATAAAACGACAATCCCATCGAGTTTGGACTCGTTTGATTCGTCTTGACGAGTACTTCCTTAAAGTTCTGGTTACAATATAAAAAATAATTCATGATTAGAATTTGTGTGGTATGCTAAAAAGTCTACAACTAAAAAGGGTAAAATAAAAAACTTTCTGCGAAAAAAACCGACTTCCAAAAAAACACAAAAAAAACTAAAATAACTTTTTTTTAATTACTTTCGGAAGTCGGTGACAAAAAATTACAATGAAACAAACAAAGTCACCGACTTCCGAAAGTAATTAAAAAAAAAGTTATTTTAGTTTTTTTTGTTTTTTTGGAAGTCGGTTTTTTTTTTAACTAGATGTTTCCCAGGTCTAGAAAAGATCGCAATGACGGGGAGAACAAGTGCCTTTTGGCTTCATTATTTTCCACCCTTTAGGTGTCTGACACTTGGCAACACGCGGTGATGTAAGATGAAGTAGAGCCCTCACTGAACAGTAACCGATGGTAGAAGAAGTGTTGGTAAACCCACAACCAGCACTAAGTGGAACGAGGCTGCCAATGCTGATGATGATAAATGTCACAATTAGACTTCAATCATTAAGACTATTATAACAATAACCCTCAATGAAGGTACTGCCGAGTTGATAGCAAGCCTCAAGCTCCTTAACTCTGCAATTGTCTACAAATTAGTCTGTGCTTTTATAAGATTAGAGCGAGATGTTCATTCTTCGTTATAAACAAGATTATTTCACGTTTCGCTCGCTCTGTTTACACTCAATTTATCTCCGTGAAATCATTTTGATTGAACGCCAACTGCTTAACGAAGGAGCCTTTTAATCATGTTTCAATTACATCAGTCAAATTTTAATGAAGACTGTATTTACTCCATTTTAAGCGTATTATTTTTATAAGTAATTGTACCTCGTTTTACGTAGATTAAAAACTGTTGTATACAAACTTATGTTTACAAATAACGTAAAAACAAAATTTTCGAACGATTTAACTCATCAGTAAGGCGCCAAGTAGTCTAGTATTGATGTTTGCACGTGTATCAAATTCCCCGACAACAATAGTATCTTACTCCCGCAAACCAAAACGTTTACTTTATTCACAATCCTTTCCAAAATTCTAATAATGCAGCCTCAAGTATTCAAAATGTTTTCAAACATCATCCAAATAACACGTTGGCTCTATAGATATTAATAAATACTTACTATTGAAACGAGATTAGCGAGTTGGTCTAAGTAATACCCTTCTATGAATTACTATTCTGCAGTTTCATTATTATTATGATGGCATTTCTCTAAACATACAATTTCCTCGAAATTTCGATCGACTGCTCGCTTGTTATTGATAGAAGTAAGGCCCATGAATCACTATTAAGAGTCTAAAACTTTTTTTGCACTATCAAGAATTACAATGGTCTTGTATATTGCGGCTACGCGATTGTAACGAGATATCAAACAAGCCACACGGAAATAATAACTTATTGTTCACATTTATTATTATAATAAAAAACTATAACTACTGTAGGCACATTAAATACATCTACCAAACACGAATAACAGTGGAATTGTCGACGAGCTATTCTTTTTGTACGCAGCGTAATTGGCGGCCACTAGCATCGGCCGCGCCGTGTGCCGACAACTGGGCGCTTCATCCTGAGTGCTGTTTGATTCGATTGTGTAACCTTGATTGTTTTATTACCTTTGATTTACTATTGATTTCTTCGTTTTGTTTAGATTGTTCAAGAAAATACCTTGCTGTATTGTTGCTTTCTTAGTTTTGAGAATTTTAAGTGTTAGAAAGATTTTGTTTTGAAAATAAAACATTAAGAAACATTATTTTGTGTTAAATTCGTATGATCTAGTCCACATATCTTACAGACAATTCTTCTAATAGTAGCATGTATATGAAAACTAGCCAAGTCAGACCTTAAACTTCAATATATTATCCTAAGTTATAAGAAGAAATGATATTATAAGTTGTTATATAATATTTTATGTTGTTATAAATAAATTAAATAAATAAATTTCAGGGCTGACCATAGAACTTGGCACCTATTTAGATCTCATTTCTTTTGTCGTTGAACTTGGCCCTCATTTCATATTTATGTTTTTGATGGGATATCATTACTTTTTGTACAGAAATTATTATTCTTATTCATAATAAAATTAATACCAAATGGTTTTTGTCAATCTTCTGTATTTTCCTACGTTTACGGGGTTTAATTGCCTTTCATGTGTAATTTTCTATAAAAAAATAATTAAGGGGCGTATTCCACTCGTTATATATTCACGCGAAGACCTTAAAATCCTCATAAAGACCGGCTGTCATCAATTTTGATTGCTGATTCTTACATTACAGGCACTATGTAAGTGTTCCTAATAGAATCAATTAATTGAAAAATTATAATAAAATGATAAAAAAAATCTGATTTATTCCTTTGTTTTCAGCCAACAACTTATCTGGACGCCAAATTTGAACTTTCTAGCTCATCTGGAACTGGGTTAGAGTTTTGATCTATAGGTCAGTCAGTGATAAAAATGACGATTTTTGGACGTTAATATTTAATTAACCGTTTGAGAAGTGCTTATGAAATTTGGAACACATATGTATCTTGCAAGTCTCAACATATGAGCGAAACTTGACACGTTTATGTGAAATAGTTTTTGAGTTATGAGGGGTCAAAAGTGGCTCCAAATGGTTCGTGTAATATTACACACGGTGCTGCTCGCCAGTTCTGTTAGCTTGAACTTGGCTTGACACGCTACTTCGTATCTAGATCCAAAACATAACCTTGCCATTTGTGTCACGCAATCAAGTAAAAAGTTGAGGCACCTTTTTGGAAGATCTCTATGAAAGAATCGTAATATCAAGGTTCTTTCCAATTGCGATTTGAATATCTAATTGCACACAACTGCCGTTTAAGCAGACATCCGCGAAAAAACTATACACAAATGCGAGCAACTTATCAACTCCCTAAGTAGCAATTTGAACGTCACTACTACGCACAAAGTAGTCGAATGATTATAATTTGTACAACAAAACTACGAGTTTACACGTAAATATATCGATGGCGATTCTAAAAGCACTCTAAATACCATTCGAAACTTTTTTCTCCCGAAACATCCCAAAAATTAACATCAGTAATAAGCCCGTATTAAGATGGGACCAGTTCTATAAGACCCGTCACCCTTCTTGTGTGAACCAATGTAAAGGAAGAGTGTAACATTTCGAGGGGTCTGATTGCGCTGGACATCAATTTTTCAATTCTATTTTTGAGTGGGCAGGTATTAATTTGAGTGAGTGTTATTACGATCCGCGGTGATGGATTGGATGAGTAAGCGAAAATTTGCTTTTAGAACATTTTAGGCTAATGTTTGGAATAAATATCAGCTTTAACTGACTTGGATGTTGTACTAGCTTCTTTGGTGGTTTGTTGGCCCACATATTTTTTCTCAGTCCATAAGATTATTTACTTAATTTAAGCGATACGTTCTGAGTCTTCTGACTAATCAATTTGAATATGTTAAGGTGCTTACAGAATTGCGCAATTTTTGACGATCTCGATGCTGTGTTTTCACAATCAACAAGATTTGGCAACAGATTCACTTACAAAAAGACTTTTAAAGGTTATTGTCTGTTACTTCCACATTTAGTCAAATAGCCGATTTGAATTGAACAAAAAAAAACAGTACTACTCTATGACATGTGAGATTACACGTACCAACCTTCTTACTACTGACCAGGCAAATTACGTAGTTTACAAACAACTTTATTTTGTCGTTCAAGTCAACAACCAAGGCATATATCATAATATTGAACTTGGCTCTCATTTCACATTTATGTTTTTGATGGGTTATGAATACTGCCATTTCGGCATGATGGCTCAGCATATTTGATGCTAAGCCATCACAGAGAACCAATTAGTGGCCGTCACAACTTCACAAGTAAGAGTGTTCCTATATTGAATCTTTAAGATTACGCACAATTTTTACTTTGGCATAATGCAAAAAGTTTGAAGAGCCAGCACGAGCCCCTGCGCTTCATAAAAAGTAATCTATTTGTATTGATCTGTTGAGGATAAAGACCAACATAGAGTAGAGAGGATTATATATGCAGCTGCTTGTCCACTCTATACTAATTATATTATAAAAAAACCGGCCAAGTGCGAGTCGGACTCGCGCACGAAGGGTTCCGTACCATTATCTATACAACATTAGAGGTAAATTGCAGTTTACGATTTATGACGTATTAAAAAAAAGTACTTACTAGATCTCGTTCAAACCAATTTTGGGTGGAAGTTTGCATGGTAATGTAAGTACATCATATATTTTTTTAGTTTTATCATTTTCTTATTTTAGAAATTACAGGGGGGGACACACATTTTAGCACTTTGGAAGAGTCTCTCGCGCAAACTTTTCAGTTTAGAAAAAACCTCAATATCATTTTTGAAGACCTATCCATAGATACCCCACAAGTATGGGTTTAATGAAAAAAAAAAATGTAGAGTTTCAGTTCTAAGTATGGGGAACCCCCAATTTTTTTTGTTTTTTGTTCTATATTTGTGTGAAAATCTTAATGCGGGTCACAGAATACATCTACTTGCCAAGTTTAAACAGAATAGTTCTAATAGTTTCGGAAAAAAGTGGCTGTGACATACGGACGGACAGACATGACGAATCTATAAAGGGTCCGTTTTTTGCCATTTGGCTACGGAACCCTAAAAAGGTAAAGTTTGTAAGTTTGGATCTAGTCAGGAAGTTATCTTCGGAGCTGCTGATTCGACTCCAACAATTCTTGTAATGGCAAGTTACATTATCTCCGAGTGTCATAAGTTATACCTATTTAAAACGTTCCCGTGGGATGATTTCCGACTCCGATAACGTAAGCGAAGGTGCGGGTAAAAGCTAGTGACCATAAAAGATGGTATGGTATGGATGCTATTGTGATGGATGGTAGTGCGGATATACACTGTGACTGGTTAGACGGACTGCCAAATCATGGGTCTCGAGTGCCAACCCAAGACATGCACCTCTGATTTTTCTGATTCATGTGCATGTACACTCGGTGTCACAAAAATCGCACCTCTCCGAAAATTTGTTTCAAGCATGTCCCGCCATCGAAGAATACATTAAACCCAATTAATATTGGTGTCAATTAAAAGTATGTTTAACTACCTTTAAATTAATAACAGTTAGAATTCCTAAACACAACAAATCTCATTAGCACGTAGTGTAGCAACGTTATCAAAAATGTTGTCAAAATACGCATTACAACGTCCATGAATTGCACCACCCTACAAGGGTAGAAAACGGGTGACCCGGGTCAAATATGGGTCGTTTGCTATCCAACCTTTGAAGTGAACACACGTGAACTGCTACAGCAAGAAAAATACCCTGAAGATGGATACCACTGCAGATGAAGCCGCTCAAGTCATTGCACTACTGCAATCAGGGATGCGGCAGTGTAATGTTGCCCGTCAACTGAACTTGAGTCGTTTTTCCATTCGGCGAGTGTTCCAATGCTTCCAAGAGACTGGTGGCTATATCCGAAGACGTGGATCTGGAAGACAATGCTGCACATCCGAAAGAGACGATCGCTTCATTGTTTCGACGTCTTTACGTAATCGGTTCTCCAATGCTGTTGAGCTGCAACAACAATTCCGATCAGCTCGCAGAACTTCTGTAAGCGTCTCCACGATTAGAAAAAGATTTCAGGAGAAGAAAATTGCAGCTCACAGGGCCGCTACAGGGCCAAAATTGACTGCACAGCATAAAAGAGACCGGTTGGAATTTGCCCGCGACCATGTGGGTTGGACAATTGATCAATGGAAGGCTGTGCTCTTTTCGGATGAGATGAGGGTGTGTCTTTTCTGCAACGATAAGCGTAAAAAAGTGTATAGGAGGCAAGGAGAACGATTCGCTCAGGCCTGTATTCAAGAGACAGTGGAATATGGGGTGGCTCGTGCATGTTCTAGGGCGGCATGTCAATCGACGGCAAAACGAACCTCGCAAGGGCAAGGGTCGCTGACTGCTCCTCGGTACATAACAGAGATCTTAGAGGAGCACGTGGTACCTTATGCTGGTTTTGTTGGCAGTGGGTTCTTGTCAATGCACGATAATGCCCGCTGTCACACCGCGTTAATTGTAACAGACTACCTGCAAGAAGTTGGGATCCCTGTTATGCGCTGGCCGGCGCGAAGTCCAGAACTGAACCCTATTGAGCACCTTTGGGATGCACTGAAACGGCGGGTACGGGCACGTGATCCTGCCCCCACCACTCTCCAAAACCGCCTGGATGCCGTCGTTGCAGAATGGGACAACATTCCTCAAGAGACTGTTGTTACATTGATTAGGTCCATGGGAGAACGCATGGAAGCAGTCATCAGGGCTAGGGGAGGTAACACTAGGTTTTAAGTTGTTTTTAAGGACTTTGTTTTAATTTTTGCTCTTAAAATGAAACGACACGCTTTAATCATTTGCATAAGCTTGCTTTATTGTATTCTCTGGTAAAAAAAAAACAAATCTATTGCTTTATTCTGAAAATTAAATAAATTGCCTTTCCAATGATACCTTATAGTCATATGTCTATCATTGATAAACAGGATTAAAATTACTTTGAATGGAATTCTTAAAGAGGTGCGATTTTTTGTGACGCTGAGTGTAGTGCAACTATCATGTAATATTTTTTTTAGTTCTTTGAAAGAAAACCTCGTGAAGAAACCAAGTCAGCATGCCTGTGAGATATTTCTCGACGGCATAAAAAGCCAAGTTAGAGGCCTTAAAGGTGACATAAAAACTCTAACACTAAGTCAAGCCCTAAACAACACGAAAAAAAACTGATTAGACGAAGACATATCCTATAATACTAATGAAAATGAATAACTATTACAGTGAGAAAACAAAAATAAGCTTTGCCACACATTTATATTCGCAAACCTCGACAAAATGTAGGGAATAGTAATTGATTGTTTCTTTCGTATTTCAGAATTGGTCACATGACTCCCACAGTAAAAGTTGTTCATTAGAAGAGGTAACAGCAGACTAACTTATAGACAGATGGGTGGATGACATTCAAAGATCGCGGGTAAGATCTAGTTGGGAATTGCGCAGACTAGGGAAGAATGGCACAAAATGGAGGAGACTTATACTCATTAGTGGGTAGAACAAGGTTGACAATGATAATGATGATGACTTCAAAGAATCCATAATTGAAGCACCAGAAACTGGCATAACTCAAACTCAAAACTCAAAAGCAATTATTTCAATTAGACCATTACAGGCACTTTTTGGAAACAAAGAAGGGTAAGCTACAGTCACAGATACAAGGCATAATAATTTGTGAAAGTACTGTAGTTGCCCATTCCAAAGCGTAGATCTCTATGGAGAAGAATGGGCAAGAAACTCCATGGACACTCCTTTCAATCAAATATTTGTTACATAATCTTGGTTACACATGTATAATCTCAAAATGAATGATTCATTTTGAGATTATACATATGTGAGAACGATGTAGAAATATGTGCACGTTAGGAGCGTCCAGAGTAAAAGATTATATGAAAACTTTAGAACAAAGTAAGTATTTAAAATAAACCGTGTCAGCTTAGTGATAACCATTCCCAACTGACAGCGCCCGTTCACGAACATGACGCATAGATCAGCCCCATTCAGCTCAACCATATTGAAGGAAGCTAAATGACCCGACACACCCGCCACCACCAGCGAGACATTTGAGTGAGCATGACATTCTCTCATACGGGTACCAATAACGTTAATGTAATGAAACCTTGTTGGTCGCAATCGCTACTGCTGGGTTTGATTCCCAGGTCGAGCAAAGTGTTATTGGGTTTATTCATCGGGAATTTCTTACTAGTTCTAGGCTCGCCCACTATTACATGGGACTCAAACATTATTCGACGAAATGTGGATGCAATAAGGTAACTGCCTAATCCTTCGGAGATCACAGATCTGATGTTATGTAATATGACGAAGCAGGTGTGCACACATAGATAAATGTGCTTCGGCACAGTATGCAAGTGTTAGTGTAAGTGGAGCGGTAAAGTGAGTTACGTGAGTTGATAGTGTCCAGCCGAGCAAGCGGGCAGGCGGGCAGGCGGGCAGGCGGGCAGGCGAACACTATTGCAGCGGTCAGTTAGTTACTTGTTCCGTGTCTTGTGATTGCACGCCGAGCTATCACAGAGTCGTGAGCGGTGCAGAGGCTGCAAGAAACAGAACCCTCAAAGACATTTTTATTACTTATGGCATGAGATTATAAACCTATTAATTCATCATCACGCTCCTGCTCTTACTGTTAGCCTGCGTCATCCCACTGCTGGGCAAAGGCCTCTCCCCATGACTTCCAGTTGTTTCGATCCAGGGCTCCCGATGCTCTTATTACAATTTTTTGGGGCTCGGCGTAAAATGTCTTCTTCTTGTCAGCACAGCAACAAAGGGGTGGCTACCCCTTTGTAGGCCATATCGTCCTTTACATAGTCCTAAAACCGTTGCGTTGGTCCTTCCGTACTCTTATAGCAAACGTTAATATATTTATTCTAATTTTACAAAGACAGATCCAAAACTCTGAAAAAAATCTTCATTTGCTAAATATTTGTAAATTGTGAAAACTTGTCGCAGTTTTCTGCCTTCTGACTATCATCAAATCACCTACAATACCCATTTCATCAGTCTACCCCGCGTACAGTCAGACAACGAGTTCGCTCTAACTAGGGGTATGACATGACATTTGTACAGATTCAGGTCTTTGATTTGTTTTACATCACTTGCTTTATGAATCGTTCGATTGTCGTTGACTGCTTCTTTCAACCTTCGTTGAATTACTATCTCAGAATATACCTTCTATCCTTATTATACCAAATCTGTGATACCTTCCGTCTCTATTCCGACAGCTGCTCTACGCGTGTGTCCAGGTGACCACGTAGCGCGTAACAGCGCGGTAACTCGATTGCTCGCTGAGATGAGCCGCTGTGTCTTGTGTCCGTGTAGCGAGCAGCTGATTGGACCATTGTATACTACGGCTAAACCATTCCATTACGCCCAGGCTATGATAAGATATTTGAATCGCAATGCTCATTGACGTCCAGTTAAATTGAATTGTTTTTGTGATTCCAGCATAATTAATTGTATCTGTAACTTTTTTTGAAGTGAAAGCTTCTTATAGGCGCTTGGGTATTTAGAGATGGGGAAAAACAATTGAACTCGCGACACCGTTAAACGACCTTATTTTTATTGCAGAGTTAGACGTATTACTACATATTACAAACCCAAAAAAATACAGTGTATAGTCAAATGTAAAAGTAAAAGACTTACGCAAAAATATTTTATAAAAATAATCCAGAATATTGAAAAAAAAGTTTATTTTTTCGTTGCAGTGTTAACCGTATTATTACATACTAGCTGATGCCCGCGGCTTCGCCTGCGTGGATGTCGGTTATCGCGACCAAAAGTAATCATGATGATCCCATTTCCTCAACTCATGGGAACCTAGTTTGCCCATTTTCAAAGTATTAAAATGTATATAGTATATTATCGGTTTAAAGATTCTTTAGTTATTCTGAAAGAACATACATTGTTCACTTGCAGAATAAATACATAACTAAGGTAAATTGTAGTCCAGTAGTTAACAGTTTTGTTAGCTTAATACAGGTGGGTACGATGTCGACATATTATTGTGAGTAACTTAATATGTAGTTTTGTGTTGTTAGTGACGTAGTTGCCGAGTTTAGCTTTAAATAGGTTGAAAGAAGATGTGTTCCTGATATCTGCTGGTAGACTGTTGTAAAGTTGAACACCTTCGTACTTTATATTTTTCCTGCCATATTGCGTTCGCGGGGGGCGCGTCTAGATTTGGTTAGGGTTTCTTTGGCTGTATTTGGATGTTTTCGTGTTAAAGGACAACTGTGTGTGTATGGTTTTGTTAAGAATTTTTCGAATGAGAACGCAAGAATTGAATGTGTAAAGTTGATTAATGCTCATTAGTTTCGTGTGTTTTGTATACTTCGAATGTGGGTGTGTGATAATCGTAGTTGAATAGAAGTTTAATTATTTGATTTTGTGCTATTTGTAGATCTTAGAGATCCTTAAGATATAGACATAAGCCATCGCGGATTTTTCTGTAGACCTATATAAGATATACAATTCTACCATTCATCATTTTGTTATATCGTTGAAACCTCCACCAGACGGCTTATTTTTTTCCAACACCTCCAACATAAATCATTATATTTTAGCCAATCTGTACAAAAACTTGACAAATTATATACTAAAAAATTCCTTTAGTACCACCATATCTATTTAAGAAAACAATATGAAAATCAGTGCAGTAATTTTTGAGTTTATCGCGAACAGACAGATACGTCATCATCAGCCTATAATGTTCCCACTGCTGGGACGCAGGCCTCCTCTCTATGAGAGGGATTGGGCTATAATCCACCACGCGGGCCCAGTGCGGACTGGTAGATGTCACATGACTTCGAATTTTTGCTTCTAGGACATTTCCTAACGACATTTCCTGACGTTTCCTAAAGATGTTTTCCTTCACCGTTTTTGAGAGCAGTGGTGATGAAATAAATTACACAAAGTAATACGCCTGCCTGGATTCGAACCCACGACCTTACTATTCGTAAGTCGGGGTCGCTACCACTGGCCCACCGCTGCTCACCCATATTGTGTTATAATATGTAGTGATGTTGGGTTCGGCTTCCAGTACAACCGGATGCAGCTGAATACCAGTATTTTACATAGAACGACTGTCTATCTGCCCTCCACAACCCAGTTAGTTCTGGGTAATACGATACCCCTTGGAAGAAATACAGTGAAATTAGTGATAGCTTTAATTTCCACATCAGGTGTTCCAGATCTTCAATGTTTATACGTCAACAGAGAGTGCTCATCAGGTTGAACAACTTTTGCTAAGACGTCATTCCTATATATATTATAGTGTAACTGGGCTCTTGGAGGTCCACAACAGGTGTTCCACATCTTCAATTTTTATACGTCAACAGAGATTGCTTATCAGTCTGAACAACTCTTGCTAAGACGTCATTCCTATATATGTTATAGTATGGCTGGGCTCTTGGAGTTCCACATCAGCTGTTCCAGATCTTCAAATTTATTCTCTTAGCAGAAAATGCTCATTACGTGGAACAATTTTTGCTATGGTACCATTTTTGTATCTCTTATAGTTTAGCTGGTCTGTTGCGGTTCTGCATCAGGTGTTCAAGTTTCCAAGATAAATTATAGCCTATATGTTGCCCAGACTTAATACCATTACAACAAAAAAAAAAACATTCAAATCCGTCGAGTAGTTCCGAAGATTAGCGTGTACAGACAAACAGACAAACAGACAGATTTTTTTTTTGGATTTCCCTCGCTCTATTACTTATTCTAAACAGCCCACAATTTTTTTTTTTATATATTCTATGTACAGACACAGTTTTTTTACTGTCTTATTATATGTATATAGATTACAAACCCAAAAAAATACAGTGTATAGTCAAATGTATAAGTAAAAGACTTGAAAAAGTTTTCACTGATACTCTTCTGTTGGCACTCCCGGAGTGGTTGGTTTTTTTTTATTGTAGGTACGGGACACGAATCAGAAATTATAACAATTCTACCACTTTATATGGAGGAATGAGGAATATGTCGTGAGGCAAGTTTTGTACTGTGTGAAAGATGACATGGCCAGAAATAAAGAGACTCACGAGATGACTACTAATAGAAGTGCGGAAGAAAAAGAGAAGCACCCCTAAACACACATAAATTGGAAAAAGGGCACAGACATGATGATAAACATTAACGTATACTTTCGTTTCGTTC
Organism: Lycophotia porphyrea; assembly: GCA_950005105.1. Classification (NCBI taxonomy): domain Eukaryota; kingdom Metazoa; phylum Arthropoda; class Insecta; order Lepidoptera; family Noctuidae; genus Lycophotia; species Lycophotia porphyrea. Next base: position 3,449,869 of record OX465407.1, read on the forward strand.
GTATACGTTGAAGTTAGGACAAAAATTTTAACAAGAGCCAATTCTTCAGTTCCATATCACAAATTGAGTCCAAAATCGTAAAAAACAAGCTTCCAACAACACCCAAATGTAAACCGAGTTAAATTCAGAGCTTATTATAAAACATTTGAGCATAACTGGTGAACCCTTTGAGCGTTGTAAGTGGTAATTAGGTGCGGGTAATGAGATCGGCTACAATCACGTCTGGAACAAGGCGCGCGCAATCGAATGGATTTGTTCGGAGGACAGCGAATAGATAAAGGATAATTCACGAGATCAAAGCATGACAAACACAGGTGTTGTACGGCGACCATGCGTCGGGGACGGATGGGAATATCGAGACTTCGGGATGTGTTGGAAGATGTGAAGAATATACGGATTAAGTTGGCTGCCTTTTGTAAATAGAATTAAAGAATCGGTACACTTGCAGGGAACTAGGTGTTTCTGCCAGTTCAGGTATTAATTAAAGTTTAGTATTTACACCTAGAACAAATTATGTTGTTACTTTAGCGATGACTTCATTGTTTCTATTTTTGCTTATACGTAAAAAAACCCTAGATTTTTCTAAGTTTTTGTTCAATTCTAAACTTCGTATCCGGACTATCCTTGCTACATCGACCGTGTGGCCCCGTCACCGACTCACCGCCCGCTGCGTCCACCATTAATAGATCAGGAGCAGCTCGCTATATTAATTAACTCAAGGGTACCTCTGTGGCCGTGTCCACTGTCCCTTCGGACAACTGGACTGGTGGCTCCCTCTACTGGGCGCTGGCAGTTTGTGGGTTTTTTGTTTGAAACAATTGCAATTTTTTGATTGATTCAAATTAAGCTTTTGATTTATGTTTTGCAGCCGATGGAAGGATCGCGTCTACTTCACTTATAATGAAAAAAAAATGTTCTTTATTATGTCATTTTCAACTTTTTTCATCAAATGATGATGCCTAGACTTTTCCTAAGTATGTTGAGCAAGTGGTGGCAAACCGGATGCAGTTGAATACCAGGATTTTTTCATGGAGCGTCTGCCTTGTATTATCCATTAACTGGTTGACAGTTAATGGACAATACAAGTGCGATACCCCTTACCGGTTATCAGACTTTAAGGCTTTTGTAATGACTGTCAAAGATCTATCCTTGTAATTGTTTTTGTTAAATAAAATATACTAATTTATCGTTCGTTTAAATTAGAATAAACTAGTACATAACCTAACGCTTTGTGACGACAAATTACTAATTTAAGGTTCACTTCTCTGGTAACTTTAAATAAACTAGCCAAAGAATTACATCATTGAGCTTGGCGCTTTTGTTCTAAATTTAGGTTAACAGCAATGGCAACCTAGAGTCAGACCTACAATAAAACGTACTAGACTATTATCATGCAATTAGTATTTGTTATTTGTGTCAACAGTTCTACCACAGTTAAACTCAGTTTGAAATAGTGCTACTGGTTTCTTCTCCCATGAACAAGTCTGTTGAGGAATTATTATGATCTACTGAAGAATTATTGCAGGAGAACCCTTAATAAGTAGGATCAAATAAGTTTTGATACATCATCACAATACTGAAAGATTTCTAATAACATAATCTAAGGCATACTTTAAATGGGTCCCACACATCCACGCTAGCCCTTTAATTCTGAATTATCTGGGACCGCAGCGCGGGTCACAGAGGGATGCGAAGGGTGGGAGGCCAGAGGGGTCGGAGGGGTTGGAGGGGAGGTGTTCAAAACCAATCAATGTTGGTTAATTGGCGCTTTAATGCTGGCTCATTCAACAATTACAGAGCTCGCTGTCAGCAGCCAGGTGCCGTAGGGATGCGACCTTGTCGACAAACATACGAACTAATATCCATATATTCTATATATATATATATACATATAATAAGACAGTAAAAAAACTGTGTCTGTACATTGAATACATTAAAAAAAAAATTGTGGGGCGTTTAGAAATAGTAATAGAGCACGAATCCAAAAAAAAATTCTGTCTGTTTGTCTGTTTGTCTGTACACGCAAATCTTCGGAACTACTCGACGGATTTAAATGTTTTTTTTTTTGTTGTAAAGGTATTAAGTCTGGGCAACATATAGGCTATAATTTATCTTGGAAACTTGAACACCTGATAATGTTTATGATCATGTCTGTGCCCTTTTTCCAATTTATGTGTGTTTAGGGGTGCTTCTCTTTTTCTTCCGCACTTCTATTAGTAGTCATCTCGTGAGTCTCTTTATTTCTGGCCATGTCATCTTTCACACAGTACAAAACTTGCCTCACGACATATTCCTCATTCCTCCATATAAAGTGGTAGAATTGTTATAATTTCTGATTCGTGTCCCGTACCTACAATAAAAAAAAAACCAACCACTTCGGGAGTGCCAACAGAAGAGTATCAGTGAAAACTTTTTCAAGTCTTTTACTTATACATTTGACTATACACTGTATTTTTTTGGGTTTGTAATCTATATACATATAATAAGACAGTAAAAAAACTGTGTCTGTACATAGAATACATTAAAAAAAAATATTGTGGGCTGTTTAGAATAAGTAATAGAGCGAGAGAAATCCAAAAAAAAAAATCTGTCTGTTTGTCTGTTTGTCTGTACACGCTAATCTTCGGAACTACTCGACGGATTTAAATGATTTTTTTTTTGTTGTAATGGTATTAAGTCTAGGCAACATATAGGCTTGGAAACTTGAACACCTGATGCAGAACCACAACAGACCAGCTAAACTATAAGAGATACAAAAATGGTACCATAGCAAAAATTGTTCCACGTAATGAGCATTTTCTGCTAAGAGAATAAATTTGAAGATCTGGAACAGCTAATGTGGAACTCCAAGAGCCCAGCCACACTATAACATATATAGGAATGACGTCTTAGCAAGAGTTGTTCAGACTGATAAGCACTCTCTGTTGACGTATAAAAATTGAAGATGTGGAACACCTGTTGTGGACCTCCAAGAGCCCAGTTACACTATAATATATATAGGAATGACGTCTAAGCAAAAGTTGTTCAACCTGATGAGCACTCTCTGTTGACGTATAAACATTGAAGATCTGGAACACCTGATGTGGAAATTAAAGCTATCACTAATTTCACTGTATTTCTTCCAAGGGGTATCGTATTATCCAGAACTAACTGGGTTGTGGAGGGCAGATAGACAGTCGTTCTATGTAAAATACTGGTATTCAGCTGCATCCGGTTGTACTGGAAGCCGAACCCAACATCACTACATATTATAACACAATATGGGTGAGCAGCGGTGGGCCAGTGGTAGCGACCCCGACTTACGAATAGTAAGGTCGTGGGTTCGAACCCAGGCAGGCGTATTACTTTGTGTAATTTATTTCATCACCACTGCTCTCAAAAACGGTGAAGGAAAACATCTTAAGGAAACGTCAGGAAATGTCGTTAGGAAATGTCCTAGAAGCAAAAATTCGAAGTCATGTGACATCTACCAGTCCGCACTGGGCCCGCGTGGTGGATTATAGCCCAATCCCTCTCATAGAGAGGAGGCCTGTGTCCCAGCAGTGGGAACATTATAGGCTGATGATGACGTGTCTCCGCCGCGTCTATCTGTCTGTTCGCGATAAACTCAAAAATTACTGCACTGATTTTCATGTTGTTTTCTTAAATAGATAGAGTGGTACTAAAGGAATTTTTTAGTATATAATTTGTCAAGTTTTTGTACAGATTGGCTAAAATATAATGATATATGTTGGAGGTGTTGGAAAAAAATAAGCCGTCTGGTGGAGGTTTCAACGAAAACGCTGCCCTTTAAGATATAACAAAATGATGAATGGTAGAATTGTATATCTTATATAGGTCTACAGAAAAATCCGCGATGGCTTATGTGTATCTCTTAAAGATCTCTAAGATCTACAAATAGCACAAAATAAAATAATTAAACTTCTATTCAACTACGATTATCACACACCCACATTCGAACTATACAAAAACACGAAACTAATGAGCATTAATTAACTTTACACATTCAATTCTTGCGTTCTCATTCGAAAAATTCTTAACAAAACACACAGTTGTCCTTTAACACGAAAACATCCAAATACAGCCAAAGAAACCCTAACCAAATCCAGACGTGCCCCCCGCGAACGCAATATGGCAGGAAAAATATAAAGTACGAAGGTGTTCAACTTTACAACAGTCTACCAGCAGATATCAGGAACACATCTTCTTTCAACCTATTTAAAGCTAAACTCAGGCAGCACGTCACTAACAACACAAAACTACATATTAAGTTACTCACAATAATATGTCGACATCGTACCCACCTGTATTAAGCTAACAGAACTGTTAACTACTGGACTACAATTTACCTTAGTTATGTATTTATTCTGCAAGTGAACAATGTATGTTCTTTTAGAATAATTAAAGAATCTTTAAACCGATAATATACTATATCCATTTTAATTCTTTGAAAATGGGCAAACCAGGTTCCCATGAGTTGAGGAAATGGGATCAGCATGATTACTTTTGGTCGCGATAACCGACATCCATGCAGGCGAAGTCGCGGGCATCAGCTAGTTATGAATAAAAAGTGAACTGAAATACATATAATTGAATGTAATTGACTCGTCACAAGCCCGACTGCTGACTATGAGGTTCGGGGGGCAAGTGGAGTCTAGGTCTATACCCGATTGATCGCAATAGGTTCACCCCTGGCCCGTGGGATTTAAAAATTTTCAAAATGTAGACCACGAGCAAGGAAATGCATACACTTAATAAAATTTAAAAGCGATTACGCAGTGGTTGAACGATTGACTGCTGCGCAGCGTGTCGAAGGTTCGATTCCAACGCGGAACAAATATTTGTATGGCCTACAGGTAGTTGTCCCGGTTCTGACTGTTTGTGTATGTGAGTTTAAATGTTTGTAAACGCATCCACGATACTGGAGAAATTCCTAGTATGGGGCAAATTATGTTTTCATTAATAAATACCAATTCTTGTGAACTCAAGCTAAACTCTGTGGCAGCGTCCCTAACCCTATGATTTAATTACTCACATCGACATAACCCATCACTGTCAACAAATTGTTATATGGTCGTACTAGATTAGCGTGTCCCGTACAGCCCCCCCCCCCTTCCCGCCCCGAGCGCGACCCCTCTCCGGCCGCCCCCCTCCCACACTTATCCCAATCAATCTCCTCGTAAACTCGCTTAATTTACGCATCAATCCAGCATTAGCGGTCGTTATTATATTTGGTCTCGTTATCGAGCTTTGAATTAGTAAACTCACGTCTGTTGCCTCGGAGAGTTTTAATTACTTTTCGGTTGGCGGCGCTTGGCGGCGCTTGGCGGCGCTTGGCGGCGCTTGGCGGCGCTTGGCGGCGGTGGAAGAGGTTTGTGTGTTTTTCTAACGATTATAACCAGGTCACTTGATGTTTCTCTTGGATGTTATTGGCTTGTTAAAGTGGTTCAATAAGATGTCTATGGACTGCAGCATTGGCAGCATACACTGTGGTCTTCTTCTTTCATACTTCTCTACTAGCCGCCATCTCATAAGTCACTCCCTAATGACGCTTATAATCTCCGAAGGGTTGGGTACAGGTGTACCTAATATTAGGTACACCCACAGTTTCTCCAGTTATGTTTAAGTCCCATGTATTAGGGGACGAGCCTAATGGTCAACCGGTTGATGGCATTAGGCCCGTCCCTCATTCACTAATCCAGACTCCATGGCTTCGTCTTCCACGCGCCCCTTAAAGAGATGTCAGCTAACTAGGAGGGGTCCGCAAGGGCCGATGCCTGCCGGGTCTGCGGGACTGTTCGAAAGAGATACCGCGGCCCTTTAACACAAAGGGCAAAGAACGAAGATGGATGGGTTTTAGTGTGTACAAGTCTCACACTCCCTTCCGCTCCGCCCAGAGCGGGTGATTTCCCATCCGAAAAAAAAGACTCCGTGGCTGTGTACTGAGAAATTCCTCATGGAAAAACCCTATAACAGTTTGCTCGTTCCGGGAATTGAACCTGTTGTAATTTAAAATAATATTGCGTCTATCACAAAAGAAGCAATTCCTCATAAAACGATCGATTAAAAAGTTCGCAAGTCAAGTCACAATTGAAGATGTCTAGAAGAAATGAAGGCAGATCTGTCGAACACGAACCGGTACTTTATACTCGTAAATTGTGACTGGTGAAGTCACAATTTATAAAGTACCGGTTCAAATGCACCTCTATACAAAGTCGCTTTGTCTGTCATTCACCCAATATGTAGTTAAAGTCAATTTTCATCCAAGAGACTCCAGACGTGATGCTTGCATCCATCAAGATCGTCAAAACTGGATGTTGTGGCACAAGGGTTGTAAATTCAAATTGTTTCTGTTCCTCTTGCTTTGGCCGACCGTTGACTGTCAAGAACTCGTAACATAGATTAGGTGGTGGTTTTACGCGACTGCGGCGAAATCCAAAAGGAGGGTTATGTTTTTGACCTGTATGTATGTCCGTTTCTTTGTTCGTACCTGATGTTCTTTGTTCGTAACTCCAAAAGAATTGAAGAAGTCGGAAGCAGGCGAGACCCATTCCATTTTCATATTTTTTTATATTCAAATGGGTTTTTTGTTCACATGACATCTCTTCAAGTTTTCGATAATTCTTTGCAAAATAAATTGCTTTCAGTATTTTCCCGACTTTTCGTTTAGCTACTTACATTAAATACCTACCTAATTGTACTTTTACGTAATTACTTATGTATGTAAAAAACCGGCCAAGTGCGAGTCGGACTGGCACACGAAGGGTTCCGTACCATTATCAATACAACATTTAAAATATCACGTTTGTTATATGGGGCCTCCCTTAACTATTTATTTCATTTTAATTTGACTATTTATTTTTAAAGTGAAGCGTCTACCGGTCGCTGATAACAATATCGTGCAAAAAGTGCAAAAAAAATCACGTTTGTTGTATGGGAGCCCACTTAAATATTTATTTTATTCTGTTTTTTAGTATTTGTTGTTATAGCGGCAAGAAAAATACATCATCTGTGAAAATTTCAACTGTCTAAGTATCACAGTTCATGAGATACTACAGCCTGGTGACAGATGGACAGACAGACAAATGGACGGACAGCAGAGTCTTAGTAATAGGGTCCTGTTATACCCTTTGGGTACGGAACCCTAAAAACGATTACCAGTTGATATGCATCTAACTAATCGTGTTTTTATACGGTAATATAATTTCAATCTAGATTCAAATCAAATTATAAAACAAATTGATTGATACCGGGAACTTGATCAGGACAATCCATTAGGCAATATTGCCAGCATAAAAATTGAAAGTCTACGACATAATGATTAGTTGCAGTGTGGGAACATTATGAATGCTTTTAAAGCAGAAAAACACGGAACGTGCAATTAAAAGTCATTCAATAGCAGCAGTGGCGGCGTGGCGTGCATTCAATAGCAGCAGTGGCGGCGTGGCGTGCATTCAATAGCAGCAGTGGCGGCGTGGCGTGCATTCAATAGCAGCAGTGGCGGCGTGGCGTGCATTCAATCAAGTGAAGAGTTTGCACTAATTGTGAGCGCGTTAAATATTCAGTTCCAATCACTATAATGTATTGTTGCAGTGTGGGCAACATGCATGGTAATGGTAGAAAAAATACTGTTTTGATTCACACCTGCCCACTTGCCCAGTGCCCGTACTGGGTCCGTGTGGTACTTTGGTCTGGGATAAGCCTTTGTCTCAGCTGTGCGAAAATTGATTATGCTAAAAAAGTGGGGTAAAATCTTACATGTCTGAAGAATGGCCCCTAAAAGAGATTTAGAAGAGATTTTATTTTTCTCGGTAGCTTATAAAGGGTGTAAACAGACTCTTAACGAAGCCGAAAGGTACTTGTTCTCCCCGTCATTGCGATCATTTTTTTGTTCTAGACTATACCTGGGAACCTTCTAGTTACGGAGATATTGGGGGTCAAAGTTCCAACTTTTTCACAAGTTTTTTTTTTAAATACATGTTTTTAATGTAAATTTTTTACTTTAAACACCTCCAGGACCCCCTTACTATTCAATCCATCCATTAGCACAATGTTTTGAGTGCGTTACATTGAGTCCTACTATAAAACGTGATTTTCCAGCCCAAAAAAAAAAGTCGTTTCCCAGCACTAATTTTTGCGTAAAGTTACTTAGTTTGATGTACATAATGCTTGGTTGACGGCTTCGTGAAGAGTCTCTTTACACCCTGTATAAATGGGTTATTCCCGGTCGTACCCACCTCGTCTTCCCCACTGGGTACGACTGGGAAAAAAGCACAGGTAATACAATAATTTTCTCAATTGACTCTCGGTCTATAGCGGAACGAGTGGGAAATAAAAAGTTCCAATCGTCACCACAGGGGAGAGACAATACTTTTTTTTCCCATTCGTACCGAGTGGGGACGACGAGGTGGGGATGACCGGTAATAAACCATATAAACAATTACATTACAGAGTACAGCTGTGTTTTAGGGTTCTGTAGTCAACAAGGAACCTTTATAGTTTTTGAAGTGAAAACTTCTTTAGGCATTTTTGAGATGGGAAAGAACAATTGAACTCGCGACACCATTAAACCACCTCTTTTTCGTTACAGAGTTAGCCTTATTGTTACATATTACAAGCCCAAAAATAATATAGTGTATAGTCAAATGTATATGTAAAAGACTTATGCAAAATTATTTTTTAAAAATAATCCGGAATTTTGAAAAAAGAACCAGTTTTCACTTCTGTCGGCACTCCCGGAGTGGTTGTTTTAACTAGCAGTTCATTGCACCAATGCAATGAAACTTAAAACAAATTATAATTGAGCAAAGTTTCATCACAAAATGAATACGTTTCTATTCTTGTGATTCGGCATCTAGGTAATCAAGATTGATTCAGCTAATTCATTATTCTCATACTAATTACTTAATTCATTCTCATTCTCATTTCTTACTTCATTATTTATTGTCTTGAAAACATAAATAGGCATCTAAATGGAAAATAAATGAATTGTCTGCTAACTGCTTTATAAGGGTGGTCATTTGAGGTTGCCTTTTTAAATCATAAATTATTGTAAAAAAATGCATAATGCATACAACAAAATATTAAAACTCAGAGCTATTAGCCAATTTCAATTCCTAAAAGTATACCTGCCTATGTTCTTATAGGGTTCGTAAATAAAAATAAAACTTATTAATATTCTACGACACCAACAATCGACCCAATAATGACTAAATTATTATCAAAATAAGAACATAAGTGAGTTATCTCTATCAAAAAGCCGGTAGCTTGTTATTCCTAAAGTTAACCCTGTAACAGCCGCCCGCGAACAATCACTGAACACGCCGGACAAAAGAAACGCATCGACAATACAAGATGTGCCAAGAAAAAACAAAATCTAACACACGATTGGTTGATCGACGTGTGACGTCACCGTGCGCCCCGCCCCCTAACAACCGTCGCTACACCTGAGATGAGAGCGAGCGAGATCTCTGTAAGTGTGAAGAAGACAAAATTATATTGACGGTTCCCACACTGGTGCTTTGAAGACTCATGTCCCGCATCAGCGGAATTCATTTTCAGTCTAAATCCTTTATGATAAGGTTATGTTTCCTAAACTAGCTTGTATTTATAAGTCTTATTGCATTCATTGCACTGGTCAGTTGGAAAAGCTGTTATTGTTTGGTTACGGGTTAACCGATTTGGTTAAATTTGTGTTAACAGGCAGATGTCCGGCGGTGCTCTCGCTCCCTCGCCCCGCGCGCCGCTGAGACAGGTAGCGTCTGATTGGCCCCGTATTGATTAGTGTGATTAATTAGAATTGAGTTCATTAGCATTTGCGTAATTGGAAGTTTGGACTCACTACTATACCGTGCTCTTAGTTTGTTTTTTGCTGCTTGTTTGATCACGGGTAATGTATGTAGTACTACGCAAAAACGTGAATGTTGAGTAGTAATTTGGCTTAATTTGATTGGTGAAAGTTGTGTGTTTTAAGATCAGCTTTTAATACTAAGCTGGTCGGGTTATATTGATTTTTTTTGCATCTAGCAATAAAGAGAAAAGTTTAAAGTAAACGAAACTTCACAGATATCATTAGAAATAACAAAAATCTGTAGACTTTAAATTACTCCGATCACATCAACTTTTGACTTCTTCAAGAACATGCAAAGAAGCAACAAGCGGGTAAGTACCCAGGAGCGCGTCGAGAACCCTCAAAGAAATCGCTAACAAACTCGCGGCAACACTCTAACACCTAGCACAATCGACCCAATCAAACAGAAAAAAAAACTATTCAACCATCACCAACTCTCAATACCGTTCAAAGAAACTCCGAGGGGAAAATGCTAATACGCCGCTTCTTGCTTCTTACCAAACAAAATCACTTCGCGACCCCAAATTTCGCACTTTCAATGGGCAATTTCGCTCGCCCCCCTTCCAATAGGCCCCGCCTCTTTCTTCCCCGCCGACTCTAGTTGTAGTTTCGGAGCGCCAGTGACGTACGCGTAACGCTGCGAGATGGACGCGCCCGACGACCGATACTACGGCAACCAGACGCCGGACCGCTCCGACACGAACAGTCCGCGCTCACAAATGAGTAGTCCGAATTCCAACTCCTCAATCAATGTGACGGATCAGTCCTTATCACTTTCCCAACACCAACAGAACTTAGAGACACTTAACAGAATGGGAATGTTTTTTCACGCGCAACAAATGCATCTAAACCAGAGTTTCGATGCGGTGAAATCTAGGTTAGGCTTAACACAAGTGCCTACGAATATTAACCCGGGCCCGAGGCATACGATAGACGCTATATTAGGACTTAATGGCCAGAGGCAAGTTACTAGAGTGCAGAGTGAGTTTGAGCACAGGAGAGAAGAGAAGGAGTGTGAGACCGTGCCGGTGTCGCCAGGAGCAGTGGAAAGCGCTGGTAGGTGGAGTTTACATTATAATACGACCCGTTGGAACCAAGTTTTGTATCTCGATAGAACGTCGGGCAACCAGCACCAGGTGCATACTTAAATCCACCAGGTCGCATCTTTGATAGCTTAAAATTTAGAGCTCTGTTGTTTCATTGACTGATGCAGGAACTTTTCACATTAGCAAGAAAGAGCGCGTGGGGAGGGCGTTTTTGTGTGGAATAAAATATTGATATGCAAAAGGGTTATAATTAAATTATTCTGAATTGAATTTTCCTTAATTTTACCCTTTGTTTTTTTTTGTAATTCTACTAGTTTTGCACACCTGTAAGGGTAGGATATGGTTTTCCGCTCTATTGTTGTATGTTTCATCCTTATGTGTATCCATATTCAAGCAAATAAATGATTTGATTTGATTTAAACATCAAGAAAATCACAGATTTAAAAGGGATTATAAATTACAATCATTTTAAATATATTATAATGGTAAAAATATTGATAGAGCCTTGTTATGTATTTGAACTCACAATGCAATGCACATTGCGAATAGGCGTTGCATTATAAGCGCCGCCCGGCTCCCGTGCGAAATAGCCCGCCCGCCGACCAGCGACCGCGCGCCGCCGCCGACGGGTTAACCATTGTCTCCATTTTGGTCAGGGAAATCTTACATGAAAAAGTTTTTGTATAGTTCAATACACGTTTAGTTTTTTTTATACATAAAAATAACATCGAATAAATTAAAATAAGTAACTAAAATAAGTTTAGAGAAATATATTTTGTAAACAACGCCAACAAATTATTCTGACATTTGACTGCATTATCGAAATAATGTAGTGATAAATTTAAATTGGAATAGAACCCTAAATTTTCTTTTTATACAATCTTGTGCTCGGTAGGTTAGGTATCTAACCATCTTAAATTTTAAGAAGCTTCAACGATTTCTGAAGATTAATAAACTAAATGTTAAGGACACTGGAACTGCTTTAGCGTTTTTATACACATTGCCAAATGTAAGGTAGACCCCTCAGGCAGCTGTAGCGACGATCTTCGCGGGGTGGCTGGCATGCAAGCGGAGAAGCCTTGTTCAGCAGTGGCTTACTGTTGGCTGATGATGATAAGCTACATCATCATTCTCCTGCCCTTATCCCAATTGATTTGGGGTCGGCGCAAGATGTCTTGTTTCCTTCTTCCATACATACCTCTCTATTAGTCTCTTAGACGACCACGACGGCTGTGTTCACACAGTCCATCAATATTTTCTTTGGTCGTCTCCGACTGTCATAAGTATAACATCACATCATCAGCCTATAATGTTCCCACTGCTGGGACACAGGCCTCCTCTCTATGAGAGGGAATGGGCTATAATCCACCACGCAGGCCCAGTGCGGATTGGTAGATGTCACATGTCTTCGAATTTTTGGTTCTAGGACATGCCGGTTTCCTCACGGTGTTTTCCTTCACCGTTTCTGAGAGCAGTGGTGATGAAATAAATTACACAAAGTAATGCGGGGTCGTTACCACTGGGCCACCGCTGCTCTCACGCTAAGTATAACACTTTGTTGATAATGAAAGACATTTTAAAGATTTTCATTTGATTAACATCGGGTCCGGGACCGCTCGGGTCGATCTTTAGGTTAAGCCGTGCTTGCCTAGGTTGGTCTGTGGATGGGTGACCTCCCAATACATACCGAGTTTCCTCCGTGCCTCGGAAAGCACGTTAAGCCGTTGGTCCCGGCTGTCATTTGAACATCTTTGACAGTCGACTAGTCAGTGGCCAAAAAAAAGTCTGACAACCAGTCTATCCAAGGGGTATCGTATTACCCAGTACTAATTGGGTTGTGGAGGTCAGATAGGCAGTCGCTCCATGTAAAATACTGGTATTCAGCTGCATCCCGTTAGACTGGAAGCTGACCCCAACATAGTTGGGAAAAGGCTAGGCAGATGATGGTAACATCAACCCACTGAGCAATGCAAACCGGAGCCGTATTATGTACCGAAGATTCCTGAGTCAGAAATAAACCCATAAGGAGCATAACTCGTTTTACCAGCGCACTACATATTGTATGCCCGGGCACACATGTCCCGGTAAATAAAGCGAACAGCCTACATTCAGAACATGGCACAAGCAAACACCGTCGTCTACCTCGTTTACTTTTAAAATTTTAATGATCTAATTGTAGATCCCCACGTTTGTATGTTGTTTGTTTTCGTGTTAGTTTCGCATAAAAATGTTTTTATATAATTTTATGAAAGTCGTGGCTAGTAATCAACTAGGTTATTTAAATATTTTCAATCATTATTGCAAATTGTGCAGTTGGACAGCAAAATTCACGTACTACCTACCTATTGTTCTTGACCAAAATTGGATGTAAACCTGACAGTAGAGTAGAGAACGGTGACTGCTGAGATGACGAGTAATAGAGAAGTATGGAAGAAGAAGACATGCTGCGCCGACCCCAAATAAATTAGTAGGAGAATCATGATGGTGAGTAGAGTAGAAAGAGAAAGAGAGAGTCGTAAAAAAGTAACAGACATTTAGACTTCCGCAGTTATAATAGGGTTTGTTCCATTACACCTAGGTATTTATCGCCTCTAGCTCGGAAGAGGCTGTCTATATATAAAATACTGGTATGCAGTTGCATCCGGTTAGACTTGAAGCCGATCCCAACATTGTTGGGAAAAAGCTAGGCATATGATGTATTAATTTTTTAAGCTTATGGCATACTGCTGGATAAAACCAACGACCAGTGGCCCTCATTAGCCCTGGATCGAAACAACTGGAAGTCATGGGGAGAGGCCTTTGCCCAGCAGTGGGATGATACAGGCTAACAGCATCAGTATCAGTATGGCATACTTATGGTAGTGATGTGAAAGTACTGACTACTTAATACCTGCCACCAACTTTGCCTGTAAATCAAATAGCTTGTTTGACTGTACAATGTGCTTAGTGACTGTATCAATCGTTCCATGAGAATACCTCCTAGTAAGGCTAAACTATAATGCATTTTCTAAGCTCATAAGCAGTATTATATTATCAGTGATTTACAGAAATGGGAAAAACCTGCAATATTAACGAATTACATTAGGCTGATTAAAATAGAAGTCTGACTCCGAAGTCACTACCAACGCCGCCGTTGCTATGGGTGAGTTCTCAGAAACAAAAACTAAATAATTATGAGAATCATCGACACGAAGAAGACTTTAAAGTAAAGTATTAAAATTTTTGCTGGCATATTCCTTGTCCCATGTTATTTGTGGTCGGCGCAACATGTTTTTAGGTTCCGTACCCAAAGGGTAAAATGAGACCCTATTACTAAGACTCCACTGTCCGTCGGTCTGTCTGTCTCTGTCTGTCTGTCTGTCCGTCTGTCACCAGGCTGTATGTCATGAACCGTGGTAGCTAGACAGTTGAAACTTTCACAGATGATGTATTTCTGTTGCCGCTATAACAATAAATACTAAAAACATAATAAAATAAATATTTAAGGGGGCTCCCATACAGCAAACGTGATTTTTTGTCGTTATTTTGCTCTATATTTATAACGGCGACAGGTAGACGCTTGAAATATTCACAGATTATGTAGTTTTATTTTTACTTTAAATACAAATAATGAAATTAAAATAAAATAAATATTTAAGGGGGGCCCCCATACAACAAACGTGATATTTTTGCCGTTTTTGTCTAATGTATACATAATGGTATCGGAACCATTCGTGCGCGAGTCCGACTCGCACTTGGCCAGTTTTTTTCTTCCATTCTCCTCTGTCAATCGTCACGCTATCATTTACTACTTCCTTATAATTTTTGCTAGCAATATCTTGTAAACCAAAATCATGATCAATGATCATTTTCCTGCCCTCATCCCAATTTATATGCGGTCGGCGCAGCATGTCTTGTTTTTCAATACTTCTTTATTCCTCGTCATCTCTGCATCTTCATTCTAGCCATATCATCCTACACACAGTGCAATGGATGCACTCTGAGAAGGACGTTGATTTGGTTCATTCAAACTTAAACTTACTTCATGACATTTTCATAATTTCTTACAACATATTGCTACTTTTCTATAATAAAAACTGTAAGTAAGTACGAGTATGACGTTCCTGTATAAAGCAACATTGATTCTCTTACAGAAGATATTTCTATAACGTTTAGAAATATCTGTGAGTTATTTGGAGAAACAGAATCGTTTATTAAATTAATTTATCTCTTTAAGAATTAAATGTGGCATTCAAATCTGTTTCTAATTTAACTACAAAGATTAAGTGTTACAAATGGTAAGTTAGCGATTGCAAAGTAATCGGACTTTTAATTACAAATCGAATGGCTACTGTGTAATGTTGCGATTGAAACATAATTTAATGGACCGCGCCGAGATTCACGGTGCTGATTAACTTTGCTGATGTTTGAGACATAGGGTTCTGTAGATTCAATTAGTCATATTTCTACACTCATAATCATTGGAATGGTTACGGTAATTTTGGTAAAATTCTGAAGAATTTTGGTGAGAGACAGAAGATCCATGGGACCAGTAATTATAAGAATAAAGTGTATTGCATTAGCATAAAAAATTACCTTACAACTATAGCATAATTATTTTATCTGTAACGTCTCTAAACTAGATAGTTTTACCTTAACTAAGCTTAAAATACTTTTAACGCAAAAGCGCCCACTCATATTTGATAAGAAGAGAGTCCAAATTCAGAAGTGCATGGAAACGACCAACTGTTACGAGCACTAATCAAAGATTTCATCTCCACAGTTCCACTAACAGATCCCCAAATAGAATTCAAGCGTAAAAGTGCAAACAAAAAAAAATTAATAGTCACAATCACATTAATAACGGCTCTCAATGCAACATGGGTTTCACAAGCGGACACGAGAGTAGCCTACAAGTTATCGCACCGATCGACTAATGCGCTGATCGTCAGTTTACAAACACGCGTGTCTCAATGATCGGCGGAGTGGCACAGCGTTGACATGCCGCATCCGGTGCATTAGTGAAAGATTGGTGTTTCATTAGAACATTAATGAAATTAGGGTTATGAAATCTTTCTTATCGAGTGTCGATTTGCCCTTCGGATTTTTTTTTTGCTCTGTTCTACTCCCTCCCTCCACACCTTCCACTTCTCGTGACCCTATCTTGTTTTCGCTCCATCTCCTTCGTGATCATCCGCAACCTCGTCTCACTTTCTCAGAGCACCAGTTCTGTGCTATTTTGGCTCACAGTTGGTCCAGCATGCGAATAACATGTCCAGCCCAGTCCCATTTGAGTTGCCTTTAGAGCCACGTCAACTATAATCGTTTTGGTTAGTATAGAATAAAATTGTGTAGTTCATAAAGCAGTGCTGGAGATTGGAGACGCTAGCAGCCTTGTTCAACATCGAAGGTTTGTTCCGACTTTGCAAATACTAGTAAAGGTGTTGGAGATTGATGAAGTGTATTATGGTATAATGTAGTAATGATAGAAGAAGGGAGCCACGAAATATTGTCATAATGAATCCAGTGATCTGTCTTGACATCTTTGTGATATTGATCTCAAAGGAGAGCTTTGTTAAACCTTTGTAATTTGTATATGGGTGCAAATACTTGCTTGAACTTAATCTTCTAGGTTCAAGAACCTTTGAACCATAATAAAAGTTATGTATGGTAACTATACCACCGTCTATGATAGATAATAGAGTCTGTGGATCTTTCTATTCTTTTCTACGCATTAATGGCTGAAAGGATTTTGATGAAACTTAACCCATAGATAAACTTAGGCTACAATAAATATGCTTTTTACCTGGTATCGATAGTACGTTCCTAGGGTATAATATCCGACCCCTAAGCAAACAAATCCGCAGGCAAAACCAAGTCATCTGTACTCTGTACATATAAATAAAATTGGAGTGTCTGTTTGTAATATCAAAATAACCGCTTTTTACTAAGTGCATATGGATGTATACACGGTACATATACCAGAACAACATTTTTTACAATTTTGTCTGTCTGTCTGTTCGTTCCGGCTAATCTCTGAAATGGCTGGACCGATTTTGACGGGACTTTCACTGGCAGATAGCTGCAGAGTAACTTACTACTTTTATTTTAGATAAATAATTAGGGTTCCGTGCAACAAAATTCGATTCAAATAGGGAAGTGCTTATAATAAAGGGGATTTTTTAATAATAATCGCGAACGAAGGTCACGTGCAACAGCTAGTTAATCAATATAAAACATTGCAAATATATCTTCAATCAGCAGGTGCAAAGTTAATCCTACAAATATAAACGATATAATCAAGTTATGTAAGTTGGCCTGACTTTGTATTTACATCAGAGAAACTAGTTCCAATACTGAGACGTTATCTCTCTCAGATCTGTGCTACACTCCTAATGGACCGCATACATCCGTACATCAGGCAAGGATGTTCTTATTTAGCAGATCTTCTCTTACATGTTTCTAAGTTTCGTCTATTTTGTTCCGTGCCGATGGGATAACTTCTTGTGAGTTGTCACTTAATTTCACGTTTCTGCTACTTCGCTATCCCCATTTAAGTTCCGGCAGCGAAATATTAGTATTTATCATGGAGTGACTCTCTATCTGACCTACTGGGCTCCTACTTGGCTCTTGGCTAAACCCCTGCCGTACTCTCGGCTCTACTTCTGTCATATAAATGACCTGTTCTATAATAAACATCATATTTTCAGTAGCAATAATATTTGCCACTTAGCATGGTGGTAGCGAGGCTTAACACCTAGAGATGCGCAGAATGTAGAATGGGTAACAATCATTACATACTAAAACTCCTGCGAACTTCGGAAACCCAAGCCTTTGGTCCCGGCTATCATTTGTAGGTCTTTGACAGTCGTTACGGGTGGTCAGAAACCTGAAGTCTGATAACGCCGTTGGTTAGATAGGCAGTCGCGTCATGTGAACTACTATTATACAGCTGCATTCGGTTTGATTAGAAGCTAACCAAGGAACCCAACAGGTTACGTAGAAAAACCTACCCAGATGATGATGATAATCCCAATAAGACTTTACGAATTCTCAAAATTAATGTAGCTAAAGTCAGATTAACAACATGCTATATAAGCGCCCTCATCCGCGCCTGCGCCCGCGTCAGTAGCTACTCACTAATGCACCTTGTATCGTGAGTTGTGACGCACCAGATCGTATCTGAGTATTAAACACTTTGTACGAGAAACTGTTTGCTTTTATTTTACACGGCTGTAAGTGTAACTATGCGATACAACATCTACACCAATAAAATAAAGCTGAGGAGTTTGTTTGTTTGAACGCGCTAATCTCTGAAACTACAAGTCCGATTTGGCATTTGATCACCCAATTCGTGATGAAGGTTTTGGGTTATTTAATATCACGACCCTTAGGAACCTAGCAAAAAATACAGAAAAAAACGCTGATCGAAAACGAAGTAAAGCGGGTGACTGAAACCGCGAGGCGCACCTAGTTAATTATTATGCTGTCTTTACATTGTAGACCAAGTTTGTAGGCCAGTTTGTTCAGGCAAGTGGAAAGGAATGTTAAATTGAACGAAACATTGTGTTTAATTTTTTGATTGATCGCGTAATATTTTAAATGAATGAGGTTTTAAAATGTCGTACCTCTTTTGTTAATCCAGTTAGTAGAGTGCCTGTCGCATTGGGCAGAGGTTACAACTAAATCCGATATGATAATGTTAAGTAATTTTTTACAACTGCAATGTGTTTTGTGTGAGTGAGTGAGTTTGTGTGTGTGCGTGTCAGGTAGTGTGACTTCTGGTTCCAGAAGTCTAGAAGGTTACCCTCTTCGTAGATGAGGCCTTTCAGCCAGTAATGGTGAACTTTTCATAAGTTACAAAACAAATACCTTTTAAGTTATGGTTTCCTTTGTAAATAAATCAAAATAGTATTTCCCATTTAAATCTGTGTGGTTCTTTCAACAACCATCCAACTACAAAAGTCCATCTCAGACGAGAACGTGGTAATCACGTGATCTGACTGAGACAATATCTGGACTTTAAAAGATACTGTGAACTCTAAGTTCGTTTCAGCTGTTTCTTCTCAGAGTAGAGGGATTGCCTATCCCTCTACTCTACTTCGATCTTCATCTAGCTTTTGAAATATTTATTGACATGATATTTTGTCAAATTGTTTCGTTTTCCGAATTAATTTCATGATGAAACACCTAACCATACATTACCACACACTACACACACACACACACCACCATTACACCACCACCACACCACCATTACACCATTACACCACACACCAAACACTACCCATTACACCATTACACTACCTAATCATACATGCATGTAACGAATAGAAACAAAAAACGAATTAAGTATCTAAAGAAAAGGCGAGTAACATAGCAAATGATGAAAATCAGCAACAAAATCAATTTACAGCTCATAATGAATGAGTGCCATCACCCAAATTCACTCAGAATAATTAAAAAAAACTTGAGCCTCGCACAAAGTCGTACGACCAACAACGCCTTTGCACCAACATGTAAGGTCAAACAATAATTCAATAGAAAAAATGTTTTGATACCAATAAAATCCGTTGCTTGAAATAAAAGCTAACGAGGTCACGAATACTTGGCTGCTATAATTTGTGTGAAATTATTAATTAGCTAATCGAGTTAGTGCGTTATCAGCACGATCAGCGCTGGCGTGTGCTGGCGTGCGCGGCCACTCGGCCACTACAGCACTGTTATGAGGGCTCGAGACTTGCGACGAGGGACGTAAATTTTGCCGTAACTAAATGATTTTCTGGAGACCACAACGTCTTGATGATGAAATTGTTAATTTTAAAACGTTGGGCACTGTTGTGGGTGCACCAATAGCATCGGTCAGTACCCCAAGTACTGGCCGATACTAGAATGGCTAAAACTTGAACCTAGGAGTACCCGATACTGATGGAACAAGAAAAGTAAACGAAACACCTCAAGCTAATATGCGTGGCAATACGGGTTGGGAGGGACACCGACGCGAAAACGTTTACCACGTATTCAGTACAAACTCAAACTCAAAAGCATTTATTTCAATTAGACCATTACAGACACTTTTGAATGTCAGAAAAACAAATAAGGCTAAGCTACAGTCACAGACACAAGGCATAATAACTTGTGAAAGTACTGTAGGTGCCCATTCCAAAGCGTAGATCTCTATGGAGAAGAATGGGCAAGAAACTCCATGGACACTCTTTTCAATCAAAATATTGTACAAAATCTTGGTTACATCTTTCATGTTGAGATTATACATATGTGAGAACGATGTAGAAATACGTGCACGTTAAGAGCGTCCAGAGTAAAAGATTATATGAAAACTTTAGAACAATTTAAAAAACAAAGTAAGTAGTTAAAATAAACCATGGCAGCCTAGAGATGACCAGTCCCAACTGACAGCGCCCGTTCACGAACATGACGCATGGATCAGCCCCATTCAGCTCAACCATATTAAAGGGAGCTAAATGACCCGACACACCCGCCACCATCAGCGAGACATTTGAGTGAGCATGACATTCTCTCAGCCACCAGGGTAAATTCATGTCAATGAAAGATAACTACATGTAAATGGTAGCTTTACAGTACATAGTACTCACACATGTGCTATGCAATTATATAATACTAAGAGATTGAATTTATACAATGCAAAGATATTATTACAATCTTCTGCAGCTTCCACAATAACTTCACATGGTAATAAATTAGTTTGCCCCTATGCTTGTGGAGCAGGACCAGCAGTGAGCCAAGCATTTTTATCATCAATGTAATCCCCCAACTTATAATATGCATGCCTACATAGTGTGCGTTTTATACAAGATTTAAATTTCGTCTCGTTTAGTTGTAGAATGTGGGGAGGTATTTTATTGTAACATTTTAAACAGTACCCCATGAAAGATGAGTCTACTATAGCCAGCCTAAAACCTGGCTGTACTAGTTGGTTCCTGTTTCTAGTACTGTAGTGGTGCCTGTCACCTCTTTTACTAAATAAATGCAGTTTTTCCTAACGTACATGATGTTTTCATAGTACATCATTTGGAGCCACACATACAAGTTTTAAATCGGTAATCAAAATATCAGTTATTCCATGCATTTTGACCGTGTAGGTATTGCACTTTTGTAGGAAACAACTGTTTTTTTTTTATAACTGATTATAAATCTATATGTGGGAGGATCAGAATGATGTACTTAATACGTGGTAACCATTTTCGCGTCGGTGCCCTTTCCACCCTGTATAAATCTTCTGAGACGTTTTCATGAAAAATTGTTACGATAAGGAAGCTTTACACCTACCCACCCCGGTTTTTATAAGCCGGTTTTAATTTACACTCCAAAACACTAATTACTGATATAGAATGCACATCGATACCACAACATATGTACATCGATACAAACGCTAGCTATGCCTAGGAGCCATTAATAGTGATCGAATGATCGTTTAGCGTTGCGGTCAGCACCGCAGGGCGACATAATCGAATATTGGCTCGTAATAGCGATTGCAAATCGATTGTGAGCCGCACAATCGAGTCCTCGTAATCGAGCGGTCGTGATGAAGCTTTCATTGGTCCCTAACTAAGCTCGTTTCGTTATATCTGTGTGTTATATATTGGATTGCATTCATCTGTATGCTTTGATATTGTCAGACACACATTTGCAATTTAACTGTTATTGAATTATAGAATAATATCGACAACAAAGTTGTTTAGATAATTAACAATTTAATTGTTTCGTTAGGTAAGGTTAATGAAATTTATTTCATTAATTGATGCTTATTTGCGCAAATAGTGTATGTCAGACCTCCGTCCACTTAGGTTACCACTTTGAATCTTTTGAATTTCGTTTCAGTTGCTAATGCCATTCATTTCGTACAGTTGTTGCATTTCAGATTGAGATTCAGACAACACTCAAAAGCTATTTGTAAAAAGATAACCTAATAAGTACTTAATTTAAATATT
This sequence comes from Lycophotia porphyrea, assembly GCA_950005105.1. Classification (NCBI taxonomy): domain Eukaryota; kingdom Metazoa; phylum Arthropoda; class Insecta; order Lepidoptera; family Noctuidae; genus Lycophotia; species Lycophotia porphyrea. Next base: position 3,471,714 of record OX465407.1, read on the forward strand.
ATGATATTCCAAAACGTAACACACAAACTTACGTGCATAATTAACACAACACTAACAATTTATAAATTCAATTAATCTTAAAAGCATCAATTAAAGCCAGACAATCAAATTACGATTAACATTTCACTCAAGATTGTCAGAAGTTGTGTCAAACCGGCACTAAAGCGAAGCAAAAACAAAATCAACTTAATCAATATCAATTAACGGACAAGATGAGAAAATGTCGGAGCAAGTGAATGGTAATTATGTAACAAGTTCCGTAGGAATGAAAAAAAATATAACATTAAGTTGATCCATGTTAAGTGACATGTGAAGTAAATAAATTGTATGTAGGGTGGTAATTAATTGCAAGGTGATCCAATTAATGTCGTATTTAGCACACTTTTGTAGGTAATAACACCTTTGTTCCTAAATATCAGCTAAGTTCCGTCATATCATAAAGCGCTCAAGGGCTAGTATGTTGATTCAAATTAATCCTACACTGCCACACATTTTGTGTGGTAGATACACACCGCCAGACACCTTCAATTTTAAAGTATGATAAATTGTAATTAAACTTACGTGATGTTGTTACCCATATCTGACAAAACCACCACGACAAACTTTCATAAAATCCAATAGTTCTTCCACAGAAAAAAGCTGAAAACTGACTCAATTATGTAGATGGAAACGTAAACATTTTATAGATAAAAGTATGTAGGTACTCGTAGTAAGTTTGGCCATAGCGTAAGTTACAAATTGTTAATGTTTTCTTGCTAAAAATGTTTCAGGAATATTTTAACGAATGTATGGTTTAATATTCCTATAAGCAGATATATTCGGACAATATTATAAAATTAACTGATAGAATTTTATTTCTTTTTTAATCATAAGTAATTCAATAATGATCCCATTTTGAAAAAATCATTAATACAGCGAAGAGCTTTAATACATACGAACACGGCAAATCTGACACATGATTAGGGTTACCACATTAAAAAATAACAACGAGACCAGCCATTATAGACGATAATGCTCGCGAGTGTTGCCAGATTATCGATAATTATTACAAAAAGAAAAAAATAACGGTTCCAGATCGTATCATGATAAGTGTAAAATGTCTTAATGCGTTGCCCACAATATTTTTATTTGTTTTGTATGCCGCTTGTAATCTGCTTCAGTAATCTAAATGTGACACAACGCTCTCTTTCGTTCGACGTTTAACCCGATGAGAGTGACAGAGATGGCATAATGTTGTGACTTTTGATCGCTCAATCTAGTGCGACGTGCAAGGATGTTTTGTACACTTTTGATTTCTTAGTCGGTTTTCAACTGACAAATGACGTATCGATATTTTTTTTTTATGGCGCTATCCTCTTTATGGCGTGGGACTAAGTTATACAGTAGTCCGTGTTAAACAAAGACACATTTAACCTTAATAAGTTACTTAAATAAATATTTTGAAAGTATGTAATATTCATTGACATAAAACGTTATGTTCCAAAATGCATTAAATAACCACCCAGTGGGCCACTCGATCACTCACCGCGGACAAAATAATGGGAGTGATAAATGCAGGGTTTCCGCAAACAATTACCTTCTAGTTTCCTTCGCTGGAACATGATTTTCACCACGTTATATGCTGTATGAATATTTTAGCAAGTCTCGAATCCGATAAGAAATTACTGCTGTGGAACTGGCGCTTCATTGTCACGCATAGTTTTAGGCGCCACTGGGGGTTGACACCATGCTTTTATATAGTGTCGTAATTTGATGATAGTTAATCTTTCAAATGTAATATTAATTCAATAGATCTTTAAACTGTCATAGGAATTAGGAAGCATTTCACACTCAATACTTAAATATACTTTTTGCAAAATCATACCATTATCGTGTTTCGTTTCCTTAAAATGATCAAAAAGTTATCAGAGAATTTTTACAAAACAGGGCTATAAATATGAAAATAATAAACGATCATGTTTTCAAGTTAGAAATAATTGGCGTGTAAGGAAGGCCTCGGTTTGTTGATCTTGAGATACGCGATGATATACGATACAAGTTGCGTTCAGATTTATTGTCGGCCAAGGATTGCTTTTAACCCACTGTGCGATAATATCACTTACAGGCTGTTGTAGAATTTTAAATCTTTGTTAAGTATTTCATTTCTTTCTTTGTTATGACATAGTTTGCAAAACAGATTTTGGCATAGGAATACTTGGCAGGTGCCTGATTTATTTGACAAACAAAAAATAATAAAATATCTTCAACAGCATCGTAAATTCAATGTCCTTCTTGCAATAAAAATTCATGACTGATGTATGATTTCGTCACTCTCCCGATATTATCCCAATTTATTTAGCACATCTTCTTCTTCCATGCTTCTATACTAGCGTATATGTATTCTGCGTATGAGTTAAACGCTTAATTTTCACAGTACCACTATTATTTTGTCGAGCTAGTCTTCATTCGGCGCACTGTGCGTGGTATATTTGAATATAATTGTATTATCGGCAAGACACGGCTCGGCATTAGCATACGCAGGCTCAAATTGTTTCGCTTGATTTATGTTCCTGTTTCCTTGTCGGTGCTGCGTAATTGCGGTGCTGTCTGTATGCAGCACTGAATGCGATATGAACTGGAGGTATGTTTGTTTAGATAACACGAAAAGAAATAATTTTAAATTATGTTTGTAGGAGGTGTCATTAAGTGTCTTCATTTCAGCCCGAACTCACCTAGAACTGGGTATGGGTCTCCCCTTTCTTCTGCCATACATCTCGGTTCCGAGCGTCCGTCATCCAACCGTGGATCCAGGAATATTAACAGTGACCGACCATTGACATCATAATAATAACCCCAGAAACTAACCACTTTAGAACATAATTAAGTGAATAACTGCACGACATTTAATAACCCAAACTTGCAATATCTCTTAACTAACCCCTCCCCCACACATTCCAGGTGAGGGTTCCTGCAACAGCAACGACGGCTACAGCCAGCGCACCCCCACAGACGACAAGTCTCCGCCCGGCAGCGACGACGAGTCCGCCCGGCCCGGCTCCGCCGCCGACAACAAGAAGAAACACCGCCGGAACAGAACCACCTTCACCACCTACCAGCTGCACGAGCTGGAGAGGGCCTTCGAGAAGAGCCACTACCCTGATGTTTACTCCAGGGAGGAGCTCGCGATGAAAGTCAACCTGCCTGAAGTTAGGGTGCAGGTTAGTTGATAAACCTCAGCATTATTTTATTTATTTAGTGGTCTTTTCCAGTCTGGGTTGTGAAGGTCAGATAGGTAGTAACTTCAAGAGGCTAGAAAATATCTCATGATTAAAACAACAGTCAAGAATTTTTCACAGTGCTAAAAGATAGTTAGGTCGAAGATTTTATTCAGTTTTCAACGATCACCAAAACAGGCTAAATGAAATTTTCTCTTATATTAAATGAAATAAGTACACTTTGCAAACATTGAGTGAGGGCCCTACGGGGAAGGGTAAAGGGGCAATAATGAACTCGAGGGGCTTATGCCACTCAATCCCCTTTGGCTTTGCAGGCCGAACATATGTCAAGCGTATTGATGCCCCACCAAATAGTATGGCCCTCCCCGCTTCTACTACACGTACAAAAAGTAATGCATTACGGAAAACTCTCCCAATTTAGGAGATCTTATCAAACTGGTCGTTTCTTAATTGCTTTCTTATGCCACTGCATAACGTTTATTCTCAAGGTATTGTATTCCTTATTAGCTGGGAATAGGATCTCCGCATACGCATCGATAAGTTTGTTGAACGGCTATTTGCCAAATAATGCGGTTGTGAACTAATCTGACACTTGGTTTTCAATATAGGATAAGCTGATTTTAATAGTGTGTAATAAAAATGTCATATCCTTTGTGAAGTGCAATGACTTCTGCGTATTCATTTGTTAATCCTGAGGGTAATGTCTACAATCAAAATCCCATTGTTGCATTCAGCTGCCTACCGGCCTATAATGTGTGACAAAATGCAAAAGTATCTTCTTCTTCTTCTATACTTCTGTATTACTCGTCATCGCAGCAGTCACCTCTCTAGCCACACTTACATCCTTCACTCAGCCCATCCATCGCTTCTTTGAACAAAGAAGCTTCGTTCTTCGTTGTTCTTCTTTAGAATATTTCCTTAAATGTAACCAATTTTTTCTAAAGTTACGAACTCTGTGTCATTTCAGAATCCTAAAATCGAAGGAGAGCTAGTTTGGTATAGTCGCGTAATCGCGTAGTGTCGGCAGCGCACGTCTGCTTCGGAAGCGGCCGGTAATTCGCTTAAACTAGCGCCCAGACACCGACACCCCACTACGTGATGTAGGTGCTGCATGCTACACTCTTACATACTCAGATATGAGTTCCTATACCGTTCAGTATTTATTTATCGGCGATTTATTAATTTTCTGTTACTAGCCAGTTTGCGTTAGGGTTCGCCTCAAAAACAATTTTGAGGAGGGGCTATGCTATGAACTGCAAAGTTCAGTAAAATTGTTATTCTCTTATTGTTCTCTTTCTCTCTTTTCGTAAGTACATTAATGCCTATTCTGCCACCTAGTCAGTGTTGGTGGAATTATACCAAGCAGATATTATGGATACTTTGGTATTTACATCGACATCGGTCGAGACCTGTTCGTCATTCGAGTCTACTCGATGTGGTTACTCGCAAGCCAAAACTTCTAACTTTATAGTATCCTTAAGCCCCAGGAATAGAAAGACCTACTACTAAATAGACCAATAATACTAACTAGTAATCCTTGTATTGAACAGCCGACCGTCCTACAACGTAGGATGGTCTGCACGAAAGGGTTCCTAATTGAACCGTCACGGTGCAGTGGAAGAATCCTTAATTGCTGTGTTTTTGACAAACACTCTTTATGTTCAGTGTGAAGATATACCTTCTACTAAACGGTGAACCAGGAGCATTAAAGAAATTTCATTTTCATCAGGGGTCCGTACCTCAAATGGTAAAAAAGGAACCCTTATAAGATCACTCTCTTGTCCGTCTGTCCGTCCGTCTGTCTGTCTGTCCGTGTGTCACCACCGATTTTCTCAGGAATCAGTGGACCTAGCAAGTTGAAATTTATACCAGATACTGAGGTCTATAGTCCCTAAAAGGTGTCTAAAAATCAAGGTCCTGAGTCAACACGATAAAAAGATATTGGCAAATTTAGATTTTCGCGCGAACTAGTAAGTACCAAAATTAATTTTCAACTTTTTTAATATTTCGAACTTTACTTGTGCTGTAAGACCTAATTGACAATTCTAGGTCAACCGAAAGTACCCGGTCTTGGTTCGAAAACGTATATGGTAGTTCCCGTTAACCTAAAATCAAGAAATTTGGCAAGAAGTAATAATGTCTTACAACTCATGTAAAGGAAAAAATCTGAAAACCGCAAATATGTATGTAGTTTAATAACAAAATACCTGCAAGTTTATACGGAACCCTCGGTACGCGAGTCCAACTCGCACTTGGCCGGATTTTTTGAGCTGTGTTATGGGAGTATAGTGACAGCATATTGTTTTATGCGGTGTGGCACTTTCTTAACAGCTTGATAGTTTCGAAAACTGTGTAGGTGGGTAAATATAATGAAGAAACTGGCATATCCTAGATCCAATAACCTCCTCATTTTTTGAACTCAGCTAAAATGAAGATACGTTTAATCCAAAAACGCACATCAAGTGGATTACAGTCTATTAGATATAAAAAAAAATATATTGACGCACTTACAGAGAGGCATATCCTTTTTCGGTGGATTCATATTTTAAAGGTGCCACCATCCGTGTCAAGGTATTGTAGGTAACATATAATTATTTAAACAAACACAATGAACCTCATCTAACCCTTCTAATTTCCGTTACGTTACTAGTACACGCTGCGACAAAAGTGCAGAACCCATTAAAGTAACTCCTAACAATTGCGACCTTATCATAATCTTATCAGATATCCTATACAAATTGATTCAGAGCTTTATAAAGTCAGTCACACATAAACACTTCTATTTTGTCATGCACCAATTAATTGCGACCTCTTGAAACGAACAATTCACTTTGATTCAGGGTTCTGTTTTCACTGGCCGATATCAATTGACCTATCGAAGTATCAAACAAATATACGTAAGTACAAAACAAAATAAACGCTGGTCTCTCTTACACTTGAAGTGATAAAGAATGAGGGTTCTCTTGTTACTGGACGAGCAACAATAGAGGAGTGCATTAAGCGTCAAATAGACAACAATGAGAAAGCGATGGTAATCGAATTCGCTGCGTTGATCGCGGTAGGGTGACTACGATTTGGTGGATTAAAATGTTGTAGCAAATGAATATTGTGTGTTAATTTATTGCGGGAAATATGAAATATGTATTCCGTTCAGTACACTTTAAATAAAACACACATTGTTATTTTTGTAGTCCGAAAATACAAATATTCACAAATGCCTCAGGAATAACAGTTCAAAGTATTCTCAAAGTGTCATAAATAACATCACGCTTGTAATCCCCGAAGGGTTAGGCAGAAGTGTACCTAATACTACACCCACATTTCGCCAGTTATGTTTTGAAGTCCCATGTAATAGGGGGCGCGCCTATCGCCATCAACCGGGCACAAATCCAGACTCCGTAGCTGCTATTGAGAAATTCGTGATGGCAAAATCCAATGGCACTTTGCCCGACCCGGGAATCGAACCCAGGACCTCATGCTCAGCAGTCGCGTTTGAGACCACTAGACCAACAAGGCAGTCATAAATAAGAATAAGAATAATTTATTTAATGAGCCTTCCTTGGCAGTCGGGTTAAAAAGTATTAAAAAAGTGTACATATAGGCGCAGTAGTGTAATTTCTCATACAGTGGTATAATTTGTGCTTCTGAGTAAACTATGACTAAAATATATTAACCGTTGCAAGTAATGATAATGATGAATTCAAATGATCTGCCCGATCTAGGTTTATTTTAACCTGTGTTTCAGGTCATAACCATCATAATTTATTGCATACGTATTTCGTGCTCACTTTTTTTTCTGTGTTTTCGCGGCGCATTTCCCAATGTGCAGTCATGAGGTGCGCACCCCAAACATCTCAATAGCTTGTCACTTATCGCCGTCACGCTCCACTTGCGACAAAATGTGCTAATAAACGTTTTTGTGCCTAACGCCCCGGTCGTGATACCCCTTGCGTACCAACCCACACAACTATGCACCTTATGCAGAAAGTTTTAGAGTGCTATTTTCATTGGTAATTTGATTTTATTTTGTGTGAAGGGTCTTGGAAAATGAGTTTTAAAATGTTTGTTTAGTGTGCAGTATGGTTCTGTGCGAATTTGTGAGTGTCTTTTATGTAAAATAGTTCCTACTTACTTACATCAAGCTCTTTGCATTTTTATGGTAATTAACGTCCCCTTCTCTTAATTTAAGTTTTTATAGGCAATATGTTTAATAAATTAATGTATTGTAACGTGATAATGGTATAAACAAGGATTTTTATGCTTATTCTCCTTTAACTTTTGCTTTTTGCACCAACACGACGTTAACTGTTACAATGCGAAATAGTGCTGAGTCGACCTAATATATTGTGTAAATATGTCGTATCAACCACAAAATATGCAACTCACTACTGTCCATAGCAAAAATCACTTAAACTGAAAGAAAATTACGTCGGTAATAGATTGAGCCGTTAATTACGACCAGCTGTTAAGAAAACCCATAATTTTCCAGCTACGAAGCAATAATGACCGTTTCGTTTAACACAAGAAAGGGTTCATGGATAGCCATTAGTAGTTTTTGTTTCGTCACGTCGTTAGCGCTGTCTGAGTCTAGCTTCCGACATTCGTTATAATTACTGTTGTTGGTTTACTAAGTGATTCGTGACGCGATACCGGCGTGGCACTTACTACGCGTCAATTCATTTCGGTTTCTCCGATTTCTGCGTCAATTGCAGTTGAAGTAGGCAGTCTAGATTCAAGTCCCGAAGGCTCGATAGATTGGATTAAAAATTTAAATAGGTTCTTAAGTAGAAAAGTAATCTTTGGTAAATTTCTGCATTTTGTGTGAAATAACCTATTTTTTTCATTTTCCAGTAAGTCGTAATTCCAAATTGTCATTATTTTACGATATTACCATCACGAATTGTGGTTAAATAAACGCAATTTTCATGGTCGTAATCGCGCAACAATAATCCCGTGACCGATCCCGGGAAAAACCACGAGACGCGGGATTATGGTCGCCATACATGTCTCGTGTAAACGAGTGCAGCTGTGGCGATGCCAGTCTATACGCATGCCTGTATTATTCTCTTTATGAGTAATACAGTTGGTGCAAGAGCAGGAAAAATTCTGCCCACCAACCCATTTTTTTTTTGAAAATTGGGATCTTGATTATTGTAGACACAATTTTAAAATGTTAAACATAACAACACGTCTAGTACAGCCATATATTGTCGGTTTAGGTCCATGTTATTGGAAGCGAGCCTATTGCCATCGACCGAGCACAAGTCCTGACTTGGGGCTTCCAGCCTGCCACTGAATAATTTCTGTTGAAAATAAAATGGTTAACCGCACAAGTTCATAAGATGACTTCACAGGTCTCACACTCTATATGATTTTAATTACTATCAGCAATAATAACAATTTATGACGAACCTCTTCCCAACCAGCGAAGTAAACGCGTTCATATAAGCTCCACAGTAATGAGTTAACAGTGTAGAGTGGTATTGGATTAGCACGGAGCGCCGCGCCGTCGCCGATCGAGTTAGTGCGCAATTAATAACTATTATAACTTAATCCCACACGTTCCAGACACGTGAAGCTGTGAGCGTGGACGCGACTAGAACAGGTCAGAATCAAAGGAATATAAGAAAATAATTAGAAAAAATAGATAATTCGTATTGATAACATGCCAAACCATCTTTTTTTAAGCGCTAATTTCACCATTACAACGGATCTGACTGTGCGATCAACACTTTAAACCGCATTCAACTGCTACCAATAAAATTACAAACACAAAATCATTGTCAGTCTGGGACACAGAACACACTTCGAGTGTTGTTTGTCTAACACAATTTCTCTAGCGAATAAAATCTTGAAATTTCAATGCATTCCTGGGCTCTCACGTTAAATCCAAAGAACGGTTTGATCTATTCGTAGTCACTCCGTGGTCTGTGAGCTCGTGTAATTCAGTTATCGCGTCGACGCGGTGTTAACTTAACTTGAGCTCAACATGGACGAACACTCGATATATTACTGACTATGCGCTGAACCCAATTATTGTCCAAGATTTAGGAAGGTATTATTATGTATTTTGAAATGAGATCAAGAATAACCTGAGAGTTGGCATGTTCGACTTACTCATTATTAGAAACAAAAAAATACTTTATGAGAAGCTAATTTCATATTTTCAATAGCAACTCTTCAATGACTTTTATATATTGTCAATTTTTGCTGTCCTTAGTCGAAGTCCTTCTTTAATCGGCCTGTTTAAACTGGTGCTGATAATTCCGTTGAACTCTTGATTGACTATTTGTGTGCTACCTGATGTTTCGATTGTTACTGTTAGTCTACGTCATCCCAGAGCTGGCCAAATGCCTCTTCCAATTACTTGGTCGTTGGTTTTATCCAGTTCCTACCGCTATCTTCTACGAGGTCTGCCGTCTATTGCTATTGTATGAAAAGAAAAGTGTGTTTGTATCCAAGGACCATTCTGGAAGTCAGCTCAGTCACATCTTTTTGAATAATTACTTTATCTATTTAGGATCTCTTCGTCGGTCGCTCATTTAATTCCGTAAGCGAATTCAAATATAATTCGCGAACACCGCGAGTCTTGAGAACACGTAAGTCGCGTGGGAGCCGCGGCGTGCCGGCAATTTGTTCAGCAGTACGGGAAATTGTGTTTATTGCGATCACATCATTTACTCCCGTTTCTTTTCATTTGATCCCTTGCCCTGCCCCTGCCCCCACCCCACTTGGTTACTTAACGACGTTTCTGCTCATTATTTCACTGGCTCTATTGTTATTGCACCTATTTTCAATACGCACGTAGTAGGAAAATCAAAGGCTGGACAGTAATGCTGCCTAGTACGTTTTCAAATAATTTGTATTTTGAGGATTTATGTTTCATCTAAATTTTCATTATTTTACGTTTAGATCGGTAAGAAAGATGGACATTTATCAACATTATTAATTTTCTTTAGAGACCTGAGCCAGGTCACTTTTGTCAAAGCGTTGAATCAAAAGTGTTCAGTTAATAACATAGACAGGTTATAATTACCACGTGAAATAATTATACCGACAGGTCTTACTTACCATTATAAATGATTGGCCTCAGACGAGACAAAAAAACTTGTAAAGACCTTATTATTGAATTAATGTTGGACTTGTATTAAGAGCCCCTAATAAAATAGGCGAAACCAGTTCACTAGTTGACGAAGGTAATCATAACTCAGTACTATTGTTCGATAATAATTTGATTAAAATTTGACGGCTCCATCCTGTTTAAACAACCTTTTAAATAACAGGAAATAACTAAATAAGGGTAATTCAATTACAGCTTATAATATACCAGCCGTTTTTTCTTGAGCTCTGGGACGAACTTTGAATTTTACTTTGCTAGGTCAAGGTATATCGGAGACTGCACAAAGAAGAAATATGAAAGAATAATGCATTGAATGGTTAATGGTAGGTTCCGTACGTATCATGTCGGTGTAGATTACGCGAACGACCGGCGGAACTCTAGACTTGATATTTCCGTTCGCTTTGCACAGCTTTTATTTAGCTTCGCCCTTGAATAAATATAATTTTCGATTTTATTAAAATCTAAATTAATTAGCTTAAAGCATCTGTTGAAAATCGGGGACTTAATAAACGGTTAAATGTTAAATAATAGAGAGCTGCCCTTTTTTTAACGTTTTTCTTTTCGAAAAGCAGATTTTGTAGCGGTGCACTGCGCAGAGAGCCGGTAAGCGCTGCACGTCCGCGCTGTTGAGTGGTGTGTGTGTTAAGCATGAACGAATTTTATCTAAACCAATGCGACGTTAGATCCGCTTTACCGCCCGACCGCGCCGAAGAGCAGTGTCGTGTAATAACCGCCTAAAGGTCAAGTAGAGAGATCATCTCATTACTTTATGTCTTAAACCCTTCAATTTATAGTACATTGATTCGTGACAGGGCCCATAAAGAATCTTCTTGATTTTAATTATGATAGAACACAAAAGATTGTCAAACATCGTAATTAGCGTCGAACAAAGCGTGCATCTGCGTTGACGGCAACAATGCAAGTGTCTTGTTTTCGCGCCATTAGCGTGCGACGCCATTTTGTTGTGATCAACAATGGCGGCTTGCGCAAGCGCACAAGCGGATTATCCGTCCAATTTGCCAAACAATTCAATACAAATACTACTTTCATTTCAATTGAAAACTTTACAATTCGGCTTCGAGTGGCGGGTCGTTGAAAGATTCATCCGCCAACGTTTTATCAACTTCTGTAATGTCCAATATAGCTTCTATGCCTTCAGTAATAAAGTTTTTATCCCAGTTCTGTATAATTTTGCATTGCGTAAGTGATATTTGAGACCGTCACTGAGACTAGGGATTTCTTTTCAAACCCAGATGTATTAAGTTCTCGGGCCCTTGTAAGGGATCAGGATTATACCAGCGGCTAATTTCGTGTAAGAAGTTCTTGAGACGGTGCTTTTGACTTGGTTTACTCGGAATCTGTAATCTGTAGGCGTTGAGAACTTAATCTTCACTGATAAAATGAATGGTATCATTTTATTTAGTTTTATCATCTAAACGAGTTCCAAATTGAAACCGAGCATCACCCTGGCATCACCAACCTTTCTTACTTCTTAACGATGTTATTCAGATGCATTTCAGTAGAAAATAATTGCCTTTACATCAATATCTACATAAGAGCAAATCAAATTATCCATATCTTCAATATCTACGAAATGAAAGTCCGTCGTTCGGCAGCTTTTAAATTCTCACCTTATAAAACATCTCAAAGCTGGCAACCAACGCGCATGCGCCTCCACGCCGAGTGAACGACACAAATCATCTCTTAATTACATAATTACTTCAATTAAGACAAAGCTCGAGAATTAATTACAATTCGCCACTCAAGCGAGCCCATTAATGGAGCCTAATAAGAATAAGTCAACGAGAGATTCTGCAAACTTAACGTGCCCGCCGTCTCTTGGCTTAACGCAATTTGAAAAGATGCTTAAATAACACACAACAAGCAAAAATCAACCTAATTTTATAACAATAAAGTCGTTTCTTCCCAACCAAAAAGAGCGGCGGTTATAACGTTTAGCGCGAATGGCCACAGCTGACAAATACTAAATTAACCTTTTAGCCCGACAAGCATGGCGGCGGTTCGCGTTAGTGCGAAAATTTAATTAGAGATTCAAGTATAAAAGTTATGTTAGACGGACTGAAATGTTTCTTTGAAATTTCATAAAAAGCTTTTGTTTTTAATGACGGCTTCAGTGGTAATTATACATAGAATACGTAGTTATTGTAGGTACTCTACGTCAGGCTGGTAGTCCTACTAGTATTTTTGCCTCACCTGCTCGACTTTTGTCTGTGTATAGTATTACTTTAAGCAAGTACTTAGTTTTATCCTGTCTTCATCTCCTGCCTTCATGATCGTACATGTTCTACTGCAGCTTTCAATCTTATTTCATTCGTCTTTACGACGTCATCATTTACCTTTTGTACTGTTTAAGTCAAATCGGATTTACCCGGTCGTCCAGTCCAGTGAGGCCAAAAGGTGGTTCTTGGATTCTGATGATAATAACAACAGAATATCAATATCGATGCATTTATTTATAAGCCTAGTTCATTACCCAAAAATCCTTCTATGAAAAATCTCCTCAGTAAATCTAAATCAAGCCCAACGAAAGCCGCCTCCACTCCGCGCAGAGGTCGTCACAATAAATTAATGAGCGCGGGCTCCGCGGCGCGAATGATTTGTCCGCTTATGGACCGCCTACATAAACCTCTACATACCTCTACAAAGCGACCGTTTACAAGAGATAATATAGGAAATAGATGTTGTTCATAGCAGTAGAAGTGTATGCGTGCATGTTTTTAAAACAACTTCGCTCAGATATTTTAAAACTGCGATGCTTTTGCTTCTGAAACTTGAATGGTGGATTATGTATTAAAAGAAATCATCGCTCTAATAACAAAAGACCATTTATAACTTTTCAAAATATCAAATAATTTTTGGTTATTAGTCTTACCCTTCTCATCCTCAACTCAGTTCACGGTGTTCACCCAAAATGATTGTATCTGGTACGTGGACATAGTCCATTTATTCAAAAGTTTTGGGTTTGCTTTTTGTGCATTCTTAAAACTAAGATAAATATTCGAGTAATAATTGTATTGTGAGATGAAAGTGAGCTAGGCTTAAACCTCGTCAAAAATTAATTCGCAGTAATACTAGTGACTGGTGTAACCTTACACCGTTGCTTGTAAACAGTGTTGCGTCGGATTGGCCGTGGGGTGGGCGGCCACGCGACCGTCACGCGCCCGCCACGCTCCTGCCACGCGACCGCCACCGCCACGCTAATGACAACAACGATACTCTATTATTTAACGTCACTCATGTCAACTGCTAAAGAAGTTAAAGCATATGCCAAATGGCAACTATGTTACGATGCAAAGGGATAATTGCTTCAGTTTCTTTCGTTATTTTTGTGTGGACTTTTTGCAACTTCAGTATGAGTTATTCGTTATCATCGCCTTTTCAAAAGAATGCTCCTTGGCTTGAACTTACAAATCTCTAGGTACCTACTGTTGTTAGCTTTTTCTGTTGCAAACAACTCTGCAAAAACTACTCTCATAGAAAACATATTGTTGTTAACCGAATCGGTTTGTTCAGATATTTTCAGATTTTCACAACCCTCCTTTGGCTTTACCGTTGTGTGGTAAAAAAGGCTTTAATCAAAAACGTTTATTTAATCATATTTTTAGGGTTGCGTACCCACGATCTATATAAACACGAGGGACAAATAATGCTAATACAAAAATAATTAACTCCGCGGAAAGGAGTGTAACAGAAACTGTTACACTCCTTTCCGCGGATCTCAAGGGTGAAATGAGCGAATTAGGGAACATGTAATTGCAACCCCATTCATCGAATTTTGTTCCATTGTATTTGTTCGGGGGACAGCTAATGGCTAGTTGTGAATGCGGTGAGAACCAACTGACACAATGGAGGCAATGCTTCAATGGAACCGTGTTGTTGACACGTTCCGAGATTTATATTACATTTCAATTTGATACTAGAGATTGCAAAATTTCATGAATATTCTGTGGAGCTTGTGTAAATAAATGCTGTTTGAAGTAAACCAGCAAATATGAAAATATTGGTTGGAGCAACTATGAACGACGAAACATTCTCTGAATCGAATATGTTATATATGAAAACATGGTTTTATTCACAGCAAATCAAAATACAGCAAAGCAAACACAATAAACACCAACAGAATAAAACTACACAAACAAACTGACAGCGTCCAATAAACGCGCATACCGAACAATTAATTAATTTGCCTGTAACAATCAAGAGGAAAGAAGCAATTTAAAAACATATTGGTCGGGCACACATCAACGACAGTACAGTGCAGCCCGACTCTGCCCGACATTCATTTACCTCTTCAAAGTTGATTCGATTGCCTCTCGTTTATTTTTCACGACACACAATGTTACTAATGACTCAATTTTATTCGGTTCTGTAAGTAATTTGTTTTCGATTGATTTTGCCCTTTTTACCGAGCGCCATTGTCAGCTTCGAGCAATTCTATAAAATCGGTTGCGTCGACGAGTCAATTAATCAAGTTCGCCTTTAGAACGGAACCTTTTATAATTTACTTAATACTGTAATTGCTTTCGAACGGTGCGGAATTTTATTAAAAACCAATTTTGTGTCTGTGGTCGGATTTGATTTGCATATTGAATGAGTTTTTACAATAGGGTCATAGTTTGTGTCGTTTTCAATTAACAGCGTTCGAATTTATTGATCGTGTTGATGTTATTTCGACTTGTTAGCTTTGAATAATTTTGTCTGATTATTTGAATTATTCGTCATGGATTTTGGTCTTTTGGTTTAATATTTTAATCTATGCTTTCCGAACACGAGCTCTTTTTGGTATTCTCGCAATCTTCGGTTATAATTATGAGCTACTTGACGAATGCTTGTGGTCCCTTCTTTTGGAAACTTTTAACAGAACTTCAAAGTCTCCAGCAAATGTATCCGTGCGGACCGTAATAGTACAACTTATCATATAATCTCGGGACATTTGATCAAATCGAAGTCCCGAACTAATAGAAACGATGTTTACTTAAAAACTAACAAGCCGTCATCAGTGTCCCGGCAAACATCGAAGCACGTGCACCAGTTAATAGTTCTCATATTATCGGCCACGCAATTACTAACTGGGATCCTTTGTGCAAATAAATAAGTCGTTATTAAGTAGTCGGGCGCACGCCGTATAAACAGAGGGCGCTACCCTCGCGGGCTAGTCCGCAACCGGAGCGTTTACCCTGCGTTTTAGAAGATGCGTTATGCAATAAACGCTGGAGTTGTTTGTTCGGGACTTTATTGAATTTGTTCGGATATATTGAGCGGAGCGCGGAGGGAGGAGCGGGTAGGGGGATTCTCTTAGACTGTGTAGGTGTTAGAACTATATAAAGGTTGCGTTGTACTGGAAATATATTTTTGTTTTAGACGAGCACTTCGCCCGCGACTTTATCCGTGTGGGTTTCGAAAATAATCTGCATGGTCCTCATATGATTTAACCAATGTCTGGACTTTAAAAGAGACTGTGACCTCTGAGCTTGTTTCGGCTGTTTCTTCTCAGAGTTGTCAGGTACGAAACACCGGCCCCATCTAGTTTAAAAAAAACATGACGTGTAAAAGTGTTTCGAAAAAGCTATTTACAAAATAAACATCATTTATCATTTAATACAGCCCTTGGCAACCAAAGAGAACTGTTTGTCACTGGGACTTGTTAATAGTCGGGGCGAAGTATGTTTTTACGGGAAACTGGAGTCGCTTAGAGACTGCCTCGTTGGTCTAGTGGTCGCAAGCGCGACTGCTGAGCATGAGGTCCTGGGTCCGATTCCCAAGTCGAGCTAAGTGTTATTGGGTTTTTCCTTCAGGAATTTCTCAGTAGCAGCCACGGAGTCTGGATTTGTGCCCAGTTGATGGCAATAGGCTCGCCCCCTATTACAAGGGAGATAAACATAACTGTTAGTACCATTAGGTACACCTCTGCCTATCCCTTCGGGGATTACAGGCGTGATGTTATTGTGTGGAGTCGCTTAAACGATAAACGCAGGTCCGTGAGAATCATTGGAAATCTCGGGATCTGCGCCAACTGGCCTGCTTCTGGTCCGATGAAAATGTACCATACCTACCTAGTACCTACCCTATCTACCTACCTAGTACCTACCTATCTACCTTCCTGGTACCTACCCACCTCCCTAGTCCGGAGTCCCTACCTACCTACCTACGTGACGTGAGCTATCAATTGCGCTAATTTAAAAACGCTTTTATTTATAATTGTGATGGCTTCGTGTATGCCACCAAGATGTTTTCGGTCATCGTCAGGAAAGAGAGCATTACACCAAGCTCTTATGTGAATTCAACATTTTTTTAATAAAATCGATGTGGTTATTTTATGGGTCAATTTCGATGAAAGTCCAGTAACTGTGTATTTTTCCTTTTCATTGTATTTCAAATTGATTTTCTGGTATTAAACTGTTATACATTAAAATAAAATTCGGATCGCAAAAATATGTCTTGTCAATTTGACACTCGGGCCACAGATTTGACAGATTGTTTTTAGAATAAAATCGGATTGAATTTTGCACTTAGGAGTATTGATATCAACTACGAAACACGTCTTCCATCAATTCTATTAAAGAATGTTTATGCAAAGTTTGGAGTAAACTTCGCCCCCATTTTTCACCACCTTAGGGGTAGAATTTCGGAAAATCCTTTCTTATCCGATGCCTACGTCATACAAAGAACACACTC
Source organism: Lycophotia porphyrea (assembly GCA_950005105.1). Classification (NCBI taxonomy): domain Eukaryota; kingdom Metazoa; phylum Arthropoda; class Insecta; order Lepidoptera; family Noctuidae; genus Lycophotia; species Lycophotia porphyrea. The sequence continues at coordinate 3,488,745 of OX465407.1, forward strand.
TCCAAGTTTCAGGTTTCTACGATCAGCGGTTTAGGCTGTGCGTTGATCCGTCAGTCATTCAGGACAAAGCATTTTATATATATAGATTATTCCTACGGCATTTTATATATATAGATGATTACTTCTTGCGGCATAGAAAATGGAGACCGCCACCATACTCACCAAACATATTGAACTCCTCCTCCTCAAGTCGTGTTCCTCATTACTGAGGGTCGTGATCCTCCCTTGAAATTTTTTTTTCCTTGACGATGTTACGCCATCTCTGTCTATCCTTTGCCAAGTGAAGAGCAGCATGAAATTTTGTATCAAGAGAAGTGCTTATCTGGTCAGACCATCGCAAAGGGCTGCGACCTCTTGGTCGTTTACCATCCACCTTGCCGGTAACCATCAGTTGTTCGAGGTTATTACCATCTTTCCTCGCCGCTTTTTATGGCCGAAAAAATCCAAAACTCTGCGGAAGCAGGTCGTAGAGACTCTGGTCTTAATTTTGAGCTCGTGTAGGATGGACTCGTTGGTGCGGAATGCCGTCCAGGGTATCTGAAGCATCTTCTTCAACACCACATTTCGAAGGCATCTATACGAGCTCGGTCGGCCTTTCTCAAGGTCCAAGCTCCGTATACGAAAATTGAAAAGACCAACGTGTTTACCAATTTCACTTTGGTATTTCGCGAGATGTTGCGAAACTTATTTAACTAAATGAGCTAATTATGTATATCATTTTAGCACTCTATAGTGAATTTTCCTCAAAAGTTGCATGTGGCAACCCAGCGTTTTCTAGGAAATGATCCGAAAAACCCTCGCCCACTACATCGAATCACACAAAAGAAACGCTTATTTACGCCTTAATAGCTCTTAAATATCTCTCTAATGAATGAAATAAAAACTCGACCCGGCTCTTCCCGCAAAACCCCAACATAATTGCTACAAATTACAACAAACCTTACTCCTTCGTTATAAAACTTATATTCTATTATAGCGCGTCGGTTAAGTCTTTTAGGAGCGGCATCGAACTAAATGACGTGAAGATAGAACGAAATCAAGAGATAAACGTTGTGTAACATTCGATTCTAAATCGTAATGCTACTGCGATAAAGTTGTAAGTCGTATCAGAGGGTGGTTTAGTCGGTCACGCGAAAATAGACTTTGTGTTTTGAGAATAAAGTCAATTATGTTTCGTCAGTTGGCGATTTAAGGGTGAGTGTGGTCTTGTTTGCCGTGAGTTAATTTAGTTGTGGATTAACTCAGTTTGAGTGATTGATGTTTTTGGGTTCGCTTTTGATGCGTTTGCCGGCGTTTAGAGCTTTTGTGTGCGGAACCCGACTAGAAGAATTGGTTTCGAGCTTGCTTGTTTTAACTATTGCAAGTATTCTGTTGTGCACTACTAAAGTAAAGTTAGTGATGCGACTAACATAATCGGTTCTTCGAGTAATCGGTCGACGTACATTAAAAAAAAAAACATGCCGACGAATTGATAACCACTCCCCCTTTTTTGAAGTCGGTTAAAAATAAAATTTAAGTGTCTATTTGTAATTACAAAATAACAGCTTTTTTATTGAATGCATATTATGAAAGTATAATACGGTATTTTTACCAAAAACAAGTGCGAGTTGGACTCGCGCACTGAGGGTTCCGTATAAACTTGTAGGTATTTTGTTATTAAGCTACATATTTGCGGTTTTTAGATTTTTTCCTTTACATGTGCTGTAAGACATTGCTTCTTGCCAAATTTCGTGATTCTAGTTCAACGGGAACTAACATATTGGTTTTCGATCCAAAACCTATAGGGTACTTCCGGTTGACCTAGAATTGTCAATTTTGGTTAAAAGCAAGGACTTACAGCAAAAATAAAGAAAAAATTCCGAAAAATAAAAAAAGTTGAAAATTAAGTTAAATTTTGCTACTTACAAGTTTTCGCGAAAATTTTAATTTGCCCATATCTTTTTATCGTGTTGACCCACCCGGCCTTCATTTTTATACACCTAATAGGGACCTGGTATCTGGTATAAATTTCAACTTGCTAGGTCCACCCGTTCCTGAGAAAATAATTGGTGACACACACACAGACAGATAGAAAGACGGACGGACAGACGTACAAGAAACTGATCTTAAAAGGGTTCTTTTGTTTACCTTTTGAGGTACGGAACGCTAAAAACATTAAACGAATGTTTTGTCTGTCTGTTTGTTCCGGCTAATCTCCGAAACGGCTGGACCGAATTTGACGAGACTTTTCAATGATGTTATCAGGATTTTATGTTAGAAAAACATTCATTGGGGTACCGTGCAAAAAATTAAATCTCATAAAATGGTTAACCAAATCAGATTCAAATAGTGAAGTAATATTTTTATAATAATTTCACGCGGACGAAGTAAACTTTGCGGCCAACAGCTAGTATAAAGTAAACTTGAAAAAAATACATAACGGGCTGCACTCCGGGAGTGCCGGCAGAAGTGAAAACTTGGAACAACGCCATTTAGCTTAAACTACACGCACACTCGCGCAAGCGCCCTGCGCCGCCGATTCGATCTGACGATCTGACGCGAGTTTAACAGTTTTACCCATCCCAAAAAGTGCACAACGCCGTTAAAGAAGTTTTCACTTTAAAAAAAAATTGACAGACTGTTTATTCCAAGCGAAAGACTCTTCTCTCTGTAGCCTCCTTTATCTGCCTTGCTTGGATAAGGAATTAAAGGATTGTTTGAGCCTCACGTTCTTCAGATACGCACATATTACCATTCCTGTTCTTTTGCCAAAGCTGGTACATTCATTTAAGTTTGTTCTTTCTTATATTATTATCTAGTAAAGGTGCTGCAAAGTGTTGCAACTTTTTAATCTACCACCGTTCCTGACTACAAAAGAAACTTCAGCAACTTTCCTGGTGTATTATTAGCTAGGGATTAAAGTTCATAATTGGCTTCCTGCGTAACCCTAAACAAAATACAATTTCAAGTTTACTAATAGGCCTTATTATATTAAAGGCCACTTCAGAACCAGACTTCCATCACAATAGCGCCCATCAAAGACACGCCATCATTATTTCTCCGCACGTCGAACCCTCCCCTTAAGAACTTCCCTAGCCTCCGACAAACGTTATTATTAATTTTACCTCCAACCCTAGCAAATAATGTTCAACTTTAACTTTCTTACAATACAGTTCAATTTACTTCGGCAATTGTGTTCAAGATAAGCTCCTTTTCGTCGCACTAAGCGGGTTATTGGCTAACTTCTGGTCCACGGGCTGCATCTAAGATGGCGATGTGTTTTGTCTCTTTCTCTCGTACGTGTCAGCCGTATTTGCTGTCTCTGTTGTTTTCTTGCGTAATAGAAAGAAGGCGAAGTAGTTTTTGTTCATGTTTATGTAGGGCGTTAGAGTGAGAGAGTGCGCTACAAGTCAATTACGTGTGTAGTGTAAACAAAGAGATATTGGAGGCCGTCGATGCTGCTCGATAGCTGCAACACTTTATGTAATTCGAAGAAGTTTGTGTAAAACCGTTGGAAGATTCAATAAGAATACAATATCCTTGAGACACTTAAGAAAGTCAATATGTTTAACCACCAAATGGTATAATCCTAACAATTAGATCAAGCGACATCTAAATATGGCATGGTTCAGCCTTCCAAAGTTTTAAACTTCACCCGCATAGCGAAACGTAGGTTCGGCGTAGGCCCAGCGTAGGCCTGTAGGTGTAGCGCAAGCTTGCTACGATTGCTACGCTACGTAGCCATTGCATACGGATCTAACTGTTCCGCTTGGCCTACTGAGCAGTTTGTGTTCAACGGACAATTACATATTTGCATCCCAAGTCTTTTATTTTCTTTCTTGTTCGTTGATTAATTCATATTTGATGTTAAACTACACCAAAGAGGACGTAGGTTAATATTTAATTTTTGGACTGCAATAAATATTAGCCCAGAAATAAAAAAATCTGGTCCTTACTGCACTGCATTAACTTTAAATAAACCTCTGCCAATTCAAAGTATGTAATGTATAGGTACTTATGTAACAAAGAAGAACAAATATGTACAGAGAGTTAATCCGGTCGCGCGGTCGGTCGCCACCATTGGCTCGCTAACTAGACAATTCGATTAGCGCACCGCCCGCCGCGCCCCGTACACACATTAAGACTAACTTCACCGACGACATCGCTCTGTGAGTATATACACACTTAGTACATACTAGCACTTTTGTCTCCTTGACTCTTGAGTTTCAGTTAGCTTAGTAAAGGAAAGACAGAACTAGTTCGTTTACTATAACCTAAAGCGAAACTAAACTTAATTTTTAAAACATTACGGTTTAAGTTTTAACAACAGATATTTTGAATCTTTTGTATGTAAAAACGGTCATATTTATTTTGTTTGCATAAAATTTCGTCTATGTCACTTGGACCATAATAATGAATGGTTTGACATCTCATTTCTCAATATCTGTAATTTAGGTGGTACGGTCATAACACTTATAACCCTTCTTTTTGACTTTGCATTGGAGAGGTAAAAATAATAAATAAGAATACATTTTTAATTAATTGCATTATTTAGACTCTACTGTAGTTGCGCACCTCGTTACGATTTAGGAGTAGCGTTTCTTCGCCGAGCGCGGTTCAGATTTCGCAACTCTTTTTGTAAAACATCCGTGCCACTCGATTGTACAAATATTTGACAGACAGCAGACGATACGTCAAGTTTCCTATATTCCCATTGACCACCACTCTGCCGATTTTTTTCTATTCCTATCCGGAGGGTACCACGCTGTTCTTTTGCTTTTGTTTGTATGCCAAGTCGATATTGACGGACAGATGACTGGACACAATAAAAATATATCTGCGATGATACCTGCCAGTACTGCTACGGCTGCGGACAACGACGATCAAATTGAAAAGGTTGGGAGAACATTTAAAATCGTGGCATTTGAAGTATAGGCAAATACTTACACAGAATCATCTGAATTCAAAAATATTTAATTCGTTTGCAATATTATTTCCATTGTTGTTTTTACAGTTTTTTATAGTCGTAAAGTAACTTCAGGTTGTAATGAAAAAGCTGACCATACTGACACTTCAGCACGTCGAAATGATACCTACGTGGATAGTCAGTCTCGCCTGGCTGTTTGCATAACCTATTCACGGCAAGATAATCTTAAGCTAACCTGAACCCTGAGGTAAATTAAGCAGCTGCGTAGTATTACAAGATATTATACAGATGCATTCAATTCCTCCTGCCGGTATCCCAATTTATTTGTGGTCGCCGCAACATGGTCTTTTTCTCCTGTGCTTTCTCTATTAGTCATCTCATGACACACTTTTTAGTCTATCATCTTTCAGAATCTCTGGCGTCAATTTTAGTCTTTGCCAAATCTTACATTCAGACTAATTTATTTATTTGGTACACCAACAAGCAGTACATACTAAGAATTAATGTGAAATAATAAAAATAACATAAAAGTGCTGGTATGTATGCCTGTAATAGGTATACTCAGAGTATATCTTTATCTACGAGTATATATATATACATATAATAAAACAGTAAAAAACTGTGTCTGTACATTGAATATACTAAAAAAAAATATGGGGGGGGGGGGTTTAGAAACGGTAAACTCTGTCTGTTTGTCTGTACACGCTAATCTTCGGAACTAGGGGAGAGGTGTGTCAATAGTAACAAAAAAAAACAATCCTTCATATTATTTTAATTAAAAATCACAGCGCAATCATTTTTGGTCACAATATAGTTGAGTTATCTAATTATAAAATCAAATACAGAAAATAACCAAAAATACGATAAAATTCTAAGAAATGGCACTTAATGAGATCAGCGAATAGTGTTACAATTGCTGCACCGAGAGATTCAATTGTAACATACAGAAATCGTCAACTGTAATACCATAAGTCTATCAATATCTTGTCAGCAGTACACTCTAAACACTTAAAAAAACTTATAAAAAATAATAATAGTAAATTATGGTACAAGTGTGTAATGTTGGTGATTACCGCTGAGGCGCCATTGAGACCCGAGCCGTTAGGTGAGGGTCTTAAGAGAGCCGAGGACGGTAATCATCAATACACACGTGTATCATACGACGTTTTTCAACACACTTGTGAAGAAAATAATAAATGTAATGTGTAAGAAAATAAAAAATCATTTTATCTAATAGATAAAAAGTTTATTTAGAGAAACAATTAGTAAATATGCAGTTAGTAAAATTATAATTAACTGTTTTTGATCGCCATGGTTGTTTGTATTTTACAGTTATATTTGTTATTAGTTTTTTTTATCTTAAATGCACCAGTTACACCAAATATTAAAGCAACCTGAAAAAAGAAACAACAACACACAACACAGGCTGAAGTCGCATAGATATTTCAAATTAATTTAACTAACCTTCGTAGCCAGATATTGGTTATCTGGAGACGATAAAACATTTGATTTCTTGCTTCTAAATCCATCGGATAGTCTCTTTAGATAACAACAAATACATATTTGTCCTTGGATTTTTCAGGTAGTAAACTTTCCATAACGTTAAGGGCTTCACATCTTATAACGGGCGGTGTACAACATAAATCATTTTCTTCATAACTAGTACTTGTAGACATTTTAATTAATAAATAACTATAATTTCAATAGTGAAAACGAGTTGCGAAAAAAGTTTCGCAATGGCGGGAAAAATTAATCAGTTTTCCTATGCGCGCGCATCTAACAATGGCGATCGGCCATAGACTAAATAATGAGATTTCTTTTTTTTGGCTTTTCGCGGATAGCGTTTTATCCACGTACAAAATGGGGAATTCAAAGTTTTCTTTATTACAGAGAAAACTAATTTATATTTGAGTGAAAGTTTTATATATTAAAAATGTACAAGTTGAAATTATCTATTTAAATACGAAGTTGCATGAAATGAGCGAGAAATAAGTACATTAATTTATTTGTACTATTGAACACGATTGTTTTTTGTATCGAAACTTTTTTAAGAACAAGGCAACTAAACCAATAAAATAAAAAAAAAACCCTATAACTCACTTGTGAATAATAGCAATGAAAAAGTCACAGTTTGATTATAGGTGTCATTATGTGCCTAATTGCGGTGAAATTAGAGCCATTTTATGAGCAAGTGTGTTGGAAAATCAATTACAGTCATTCCGACAAACAGTTTAAACACACAAAATATGGATCATTGTTTGCACAGCTGGAGTGTGCCCATTTATGACAGTCTGTGCATCGTAACCAATCTTCTCTACTCGTTTTATAATGCTCAAAACAGACTATACAATAATTATCGTCTTCGTCTGCATCATCTGTGTCTTCATTTATATCTTCCTCTGTTTCAGTATTTTCAGTTCTTACAGCATTTTTCCTAGCCAATTTCATCCCTGTCGGCTTAGATTCTAAATTTCTTAATTTTGGTATCTTTTTCTCATTAATCTTTCTTTGCTTTGCCTCTAACTCTTCCTTTTCTGGTGTATCAGTGTATATTGCACTTTTCCCTTTAGATCTCCCAGTCTTAGATTTGACTCGAGGTGGTGCTTTTAGAAGCGGAACCAAATCTACTAGTGAAGTCCTACGTGGCGATGTATGATTAGAGAGACTGGGTGTTGGTTGAGCTGACGTCTGAGGCAAAATCTGATACGATGTTGAAGGTGCTGAAGGGGATAAATTATTGATCAGTTCTGCAGGCAAAGACATATCTTGCTGATCCGTTCGATCAAGAGTGACTTCTTCATTCTCTTGGTCGGTAACGCTGGCTGGAGCAAAATCAATGTCAGAAAAAATTTCTTTGTTATATGGCCATATACCAGTGCATGCAAACCCTTGAGTTATGTTATTTGGCGTAGCAGCAATAGAAATAGCTTCTTTAACAAGTCCCGGTAAATCATAAATGGTCATTCGTTGTCCTGGATGATTTTTCATCCAATGATCTGCAGCAATATTAAATTTAGTTTTGAACGGCCCAAAAACTGATCTGTCAAGTGGTTGTAGTTTGTGAGATGTATGTGGTGGGAATGATAATATTGAAATAAAGTTTTCTTTACAATATTGAATAACGGGTACATTTATATGAGAAAAATGATTGTCCAAAATAACTACAACAGGATTTTCTTGAGTCAGGTTAGCAAATTTAGTGAAGTGCTTCATGAACAATAAAAAATCTTCATCTTGCATCCAACCACTTTTATTACCTGAACCGTCACAGCCAGGAGGACCATCTCTTACAAAATGAGGCTGAAAATTCTTTCGGGGAAATACAAAGAAGGCAGGTACTGCGTTTCCTATTGCGTTAACAGGCAAAACATACAGTGACTAGGGTCCCTCTTTCTTGGGAAGTAATGGACCCGACCTGTTTGGTCCCTTTGACAGCAATTACTCGGGTAGGTTTTTGAGTTGTTGTTACACCTGTCTCATCTATATTATATATATTTTGTGGTTGACATTTAAGTCTATCTAAAAGTTCGCCCCATTTGTCAAAAAAAAATTTATTGTAACATTTGGTTTGTTGAAGTTCATGGCTCGAGCAAGACTTGTGGCTTCAGGACGTCTAACTGATAAAGTTGAGTGTCTTTTCATAAAGGCCTTGTACCAATCAAGGCTAGCAAGTTCTGTGTCATTCCACTTTTGGGGATATTTTAAACTATTAGCTTTGGCGTAAGAATAAGCCAACTTACGTAAATCTTTGGTAGTCAAACCAAAGTATAGCTGACTCGCTGTCTTGCAATATTGCGATAATTGTAGTTCCTGTTCTGTAGAAAATACTTTATTATGTGGGGCATATCCAGTTTTAACTGTATTATTTTGTTTTTATTTAGCGACATACCTGGATAAAGTTATATGACACATACCATAGCTGGTAGCTACACTTCTGACGCTCTTCCTTTGCTTAATTACAATTTCACAAGCTTCAATATATTTTTCTGGTGGCACGGTGCCACACAATGTCTTTCGAGGTCGCTTATAAACCATTTTGTATGAATTCTGGAAATAAAACGGTACTATGAAATAATTAACTAATGTGAAAAATAGAGGGTGTCAAATGTAACATTACAATTGCCCCTCTTTGTTTTGTTACTTTTGCACCACTGCCGCCATTTGGCAAAGAAAACTTATTTAATAAAAATCTGTGGTAAATTTGAACAACTCACATACCTGCACGTATAGATTAGATTTTAAGTTGTCTGAAAATCACCACTGCGATATTGTACAACTGTTTAATTTAATTTTAATAACAGAAACTGACCTGAACAATAATTTTACTCAACTTGCTGTATGTCAAACTGTCAAGTATTGAGAGAACATGCGCGAACTGTTTTAGCTGTAAGTTCGGTCGGTAAAACAGCACCAAATAAAGCTTCGATTGCCACCAAGAGCTACCGCTACTCGTCAATAGATGTCGTGAAACAGCAAAAAGTCTTAGAGTATTAAGTCTGGGCAACATATAGTCCATAATTTATCTTGGAAACTTGAACACCTGATGCAGAACCGCAACAGACCAGCTAAACTATAAGAGATACAAACATGGTACCATAGCAAAAATTGTTCCACGTAATGAGTATTTTCTGCGAGAGAATAAATTCGAAGATCTGGAACAGCTGATGTGGAACTCCAAGAGCTCAGCTACACTATAACGTATATAGGAATTACGTCTTAGCAAGAGTTGTTGAGACTGATAAGCACTCTCTGTTGACGTATAAAAATTGAAGATCTGGAACATCTGTTGTGGAACTCCAAGAGCCCAGTTACACTATAATATCTATAGGAATGACGTCTTAGCAAAAGTTGTTCAGCCTGATGAGCACTCTCTGTTGACGTATAAAGATTGAAGATCTGAAACACCTGATGTGGAAATCAAAGCTATCACTAATTTCACTGTATAATTTCACTGGGTGTGGTGCCGGTGAGACTGTGTTCATACCGCGCATACCACTTATCCCCAACAATTTCCCCTTTCAATTTAAGCGCACACCGTTCCCTGTGACAACATGCTTTGCCATGACAATAAACAAGTCACAAGGGCAGACGCTTAAAGCCGCTGTCCGGTCTTTATATATTAGCTCCTGAAGGAAAAACCCCAAATATAGTTTATAAAGAATTTTTTTTAAAGTTATTTACAATAGTTAATTCAGTTTACCCTTGGGATCCGCTGCGGAATAACGGGAAGAAAAGTTTTTTGTTGTATAGGTATTAAGTCTGGGCAACATATAGGCTATAATTTATCTTGGAAACTTGAACACCTGATGCAGAACCGCAACAGACCAGCTAAAGTATAAGAGATATAAAAATGGTGCCATAGCAAAAATTATTTCACGTTCCATTTTCTGCTGTGAGAATAAATTTGAAGATCTGGATTTGACACCTCTTGTGGAACTCCAAAGCCCAGCGACATTATAACATATTAAGGAATGACGTCTTAGCAAAAGTTGTTTAGTCTGACGGGCATTTCCTGTGGACTTACAAAAATGAAAGATCTGGAACGTCTCCAATCATCTCGCTCATCCCGTTGTTTCCCCGGGCCTTAGAATTCTACATCAGACGATTCAGAACTTCGATTTTGACGACCCCGTTGTCGCTGGCATAAGCAACAGGATCCGCGTACGAAGTCGCGGGCAGAAGATAGTTAATGAATAAACGAAGTAATACATTAATAAATCCAAATAATAAAGCAATCTGAATAAAATGAACGACTAATGAACAGAACATAGTGGTGTGTCTAACAAAATTTTGGTAGATGCCAAATTCGTTCTCGTCGAAGTAAACCGTCAAGCATTTTACGAGCGCCGTCTTCGCAGGTGTGTCGGCGCACAAATAAGCGAAACGTATCTCGTTACCCCGCGGAAGTGTCAGTGGCTCCCCCCTCTGACGTCACACCCCCTCAACACCCCGCACGCTCGCGTTTCCGATCTAATAAGGCGATGAGCTTGAGGAGTCACACTGACTCGTATCGGACGTCAAGACACAATTATCTTTAGATTTGCGACAATGATGAGCCAATAATATTATCGGTGAGATTCGTATGGGGTGGCTTTTTATCTGTAACAATATTTACTTTGATTCAATTTAGCCTCACGCGATTATTTCTCTCTCTGCAGTGTTATAGCTGGTTTCGTTGTACTTAATTACATTGTCTAGGTCTAGGATAAAACGAGATTTAGCAAGGTGCAGGTTACATTATCTAAACACTAACCGATCTTCTAGAAACTTTCTCTATTTCCCAAAGGATCATTATTTAGCCCTCATTTCAATTTATTTGAGGTTGGCGACTCAGCACGCTGTTGTTAATCTCCTTCCATGCTGCTGTTAGTCGTCGTCTCTTGAGTCACCTCCTTTCTAGCTATATCATAGATTATGAGTGCAAATTCCTGGACTTGATCATCAAATCGTAGAAATTCATAAAGAAGTATTCTGCTCACTGTAAGTGTATCATGTATGTCGTTTATCAAAGACAGTCGTCGTCGTAGCGCGCCGTGTCGTGTTCGGTTGAAGCGTCGCTGTGTGCTCTCAAACATAATTTGGGTGATGTATTGCCGCCCAGTTCGAGGCATGCCGCGCGCCGCACGCTCCTTGCAAACAATGTTTGAATGTTATAGAGACGTTAAAACCACGTTTTTAGTACAGCATACAGTTTTATATTTTAGAGTTAGGTTAAAACTTTTAAGTTATGTTTAAGTTTTCTGTCATTAGGTATTACAGTAATAACATTGATAGTGGGATTTTCTAAGAGTGTCAAGTCTTTTGACATCTCTTTCTCTGGTTGCAAGTCTTTTTTAATGATTTAATATACTAAGATTTCCATAATGATGTCTTAATTTGAATTCTAAACACAGCGTAGCCAGCTGAGACACAGTAGCTCTCAGCGCTAGACTTTGCGAGTGCGACGGTGCGCGGCGCGCGGTACGCGGTACGCGTGTGTCGCGGGACCAATTAGCTGAACAATTCCGAGCACGAACTGTTTAACCGCTTTAATTTCACCCCAATAACACGTTAATTCGTCCGCACCCCCGCTCACGCCCGCATCCCCGCCGCCGCCCGCGATAACACAGTCGTAATAAAAATTAAATTTGTTCAACTGTGAAGCGACCTAAGTGGTCACACGTAGGTCATGAAACCTTGTTTTTGAAGAAAATAATGGCAATTAAAGTATACTAAATGCAATCTTTTCAGATACGACGATACCATAGATAGATATAACGCACAAAATAAAACAGATTTTTATTTCAATTACGAAAATAATCGCACGCAAAGTTAATTTGTCACTCGATTAAAGTCAAAAGACGTCATACAAGCGTAGAGTAATGTAATTACTCGCAACTCAATGTAACAAACAGCGGGATCGGCTCTCGACACAATCGAATAATATTTAAACGAAGTGTTTCCGACCAATCGCGGGCCGCGTACGGCGCCCGAACGCGCAAATCTGACATCTGTCATATTTGAACCGCATTGTTAGTGTTGTGACGTTCGTTTTTTGAAAGGCGACAGTTGGCGCGCCCGTCCTCTCGGTTATTTTGTTTTGTTGTTCCGACTGATTGAATCTGTCGCAACTAAGTAAAAACAACGCGTACATATATGCGTTGATTTTTCTTGTTCATTATTTGACAGTGACAAGAATAGAGCAGAGCGATTGTGTTTTGGCGTTTGTTTTATAGGCGTCCTTGTGCGCACTCCTTTTGCAAATGAACTACTAACAAAAGTTAACTCTTTAATAAAATATATAAACTGCTGTTATTAAAAACCACAATCGATACATTATATTACGAAGATATTATTTGTGTATGACTTCCAACACAAACACGAAAGGTTCGACTTAATTAATTCCTAAACTTCTATTGTTATAAAGTTTCAACAAACTTAACTAATATTCCAAATTGATTGACTAACCAAACAAGCTTCGCAGTAAATGGGCAATTTCGTTGTCGAGCAATACAAAGCTAGTCTTAATTCAATTTCGCAGTGTAAAGTGTAAGTAACACGAAACAAACAACTTGGAACAGAAGTCGACGATCGTTTGTATAATTTTTATTGCGATGCACAGTGGGTGACATTGTGCGCGCGTGGACAAAGTGTTGCGTGTTCAACTAACACCCCCTTCACTAAGAATTAGACGTTTTATGATTTCTAATGTAGTTTTCGTTTCTGTTAATTAACGTTACAATGCCCATTCTGGTTTACAACCCGGGTTAACGAGGTTTTATATCTAAATGCTTATTTTTATTAGAGCTACGACTTCTTGTTCTTGTTGCCAAAAATAGCTTTATTCGTTTAATTTAGGTAAATCCTTAAGATGTCTGAGGGATAAAACTCTTATTTATTCACAATTTCTTATCTCTCATCTACATACTTACTTTCCAAGCTCCTATGGTGCAAATGAATGACAAATCATTTCGTCTATTACTATAGCCATTGCAAACAAAACATACAGACATATTATTCAGCAGTGTCTATTAGAATCAATATTATAATAAAACGCCGTCAAGCGCCCTGAAGCGCCCTAGAAGCGCTGGGAAAGTCGGCGGCCGCTCGTGGCACGAGCCGACACCATACTTCATACCTCGCCTAAGGGCCGACGCACACGATTTGCTAATCGAATAACTTTTATGAATATGTCTTATGTCTAGGCGAGTTCGTGTGTAGCTCGTTATGATAATTAGCTACAATTATTGCTGTTGTACCGAGAATGTTAATTGTGTAATGACTTGAAGATTAGCATTTTACAGCGGTTTGATTTGCGTAAAATGTAACTGTATGCAAAATAATAAGCATATGATCTTACGTTACTTCCTGGGATTCGAACCGACTTACTTTTAAGGTTCAGTACCCAAAGGGTAAAAACTGGACCCTATAACTAAGACTCCACTGTCTGTCTGTCTGTCTGTCTATCTGTGCACTAGTAAACAAACAGCGAAATGAACGCAGAAGTGACGCCGACACCGGCGGGTGACGCAACCACCTCACGACAAGTGGTTCAGCCAGCCGTAGTGTCTTTATTTCTGTGACTGAAACAAGAACTTTAGCTTTTATGGACTCCTTTGTGGGGAGTTGTTTGTTAGTGGTTAGATTCAAACCAACCATCTGTCATGTAGTTAAAGACGTCGCCTGTTTCGGTACTACATACATTATGTTACAATTAGATGGTTGATTAGATACTTGGTCTATTTAGCGCAGCCGTGAGACACACAATTTTTTATTCAAGTTTTCTTGTTATTTTTTTTAAGCTATTGCATAGCTTCTATCGCGGGCCTTGAGCGTGGAGACCGAATCCAGAAATTCCGTAACGAAAATAACCTAACGCGTTAGCTTAGTGTCAGATATTGACAAGCCTAGGTTATTATTTTTATAACACATTTGCTCGTAAAGGGTCTCTTATTTCACCAATTTCAATATCGTATTGTATCTCATTACGTACTTGTGCGGTAATGTAAAGTAAAACGCACGGTTTCAAGATGCTCCGTCAAAACGAACGGTACTTTTTTAAATCTTAGCAAAGACTCCTTATGTTAGAAAAGTGGTCAAAATTTTATGAATAAAATATACTTTGGGAGATAAAATATAATAAATAAACATTAAATTCTTTAATTTAATTAATTTTGACAATAGATTACAACCATTTATCTGTAACAAAAATATTAATTTACTATATTAGTAATACTGGCTGTTTGTGTGCCTTTGCCTTAAAAAAAAAGCGCTAATGCGCGCGGATCACTAATTTGTTAACAAGTAAAAATTATTCCGCGCGCTTTTTCTTTTCGCTGTATTGTTTTTATTTAAAAATGTCGCCAAGTAATGACGAATTTATTAATTCGACACCGCCTGAAGTCTTAGAGGCAGCGAAAAAGGCTACTCTAAAAATCTGCCCGAACAATCGACCGATTGATACTTACAAGCGTATCAAAATTTCGTTTAAGAAAGTCTGAGTTTGATAATTACAGCCTCTGCTTTCTTATAGCCCTCGCCTACGGCTCGGGCTAGCAATATCGCCTCGGCTGTAATTTTCAACTTACCGCACTTATATCATAATGTACTATTAATCCACTGCTGGAGCTAGGAGGTTAGGTTGTATAGGTATTACCTACTACACTACGAAAGTGAATAAATAATTATAATTACATAAGTTGATAAAAAATGCTATGCAATAGCTTTACCGCGGCAGTCTCCGAGTGCCACACGTCTTTTTTGTTTTATATTGTGTGCACTTTTGTTTTCTAAACAGGTAATAATCTCGGAGAATTGAGTTTAAGAACAGCGTACAGAAGCGGACTTAATGTCATAGGCTTTTTCTAGCAGGCAACCTTTGGGTGATGCAGAGGCAAACGGTGGCAAGGCAAACTACTCTTAGCGTTGAGAACAGACGACATCGTAACGATTTCTGATATTTCACTGTTAAACAAATTTAATACTTGTGACAGGTAAGCCATCAAACGTTGCATGCCCCTAACCTGCTGTCTCCTACACTGAAATCGAAGCGGTCACGCGAACCGCGCGTATTTTTACCGTTCAACCGACCCCAGCTGAATATATCATTTCACACTACAATTTGACACCACATTCATGCCATACATCTTGGCTGTGAATAATCTAAAGTAAACTTTATTTTTATTAAAGTAGAAGCTATATTGCGACGCCGCGACGTAGTCTCTAGGGTGGATGGCACAATGATGGTACACCATTTATGTGATTGAGTTCGTGTTTCATGCTTTGCCGTATTCAAAGTAAGTTTTGTTATGTCTGCCTCCACAAACTGTTTAGAAGTGACGTGTTCACTCTCTGATTTATTGTCGAAGCGCAAACCTTTTAGGGGTTTTATTGCCGAGGATCGTAAAGTTTGATGCTCTAATAGGTGGCGCGTTAATACCGATAAACAAATTTCGTTACAGGCTATAATTTTCACGATAACTACTTTAACACTGTGTAAATTAGGAAGAACTCGGGAAAATGTTCGTGATCACGAAAGTTACCACTTTGCCAAACATGACTAACCTAACCACTGTGTAGAGAGGTAGGTGACACTTCTTGAGTTCATAGTAATCAAACACTCCAATCAGCTGAACACTTTTCTTGTGTGTGTGAGACATTCACAAAACCGACTATCGAGATTTTTTTTGCTTAAAAATATTTTTCCGTCTTACAGGTGTGGTTCCAGAACCGGCGCGCAAAGTGGCGACGTCAGGAGAAAATGGAAGCTGCTCGTCTTGGTCTGTCAGAGTACGGCTGCGGCGCGGGTGGTGGCATCCCGCGGCTCGGAGGTCTGGGGCTCCCTGTCGACCCCTGGCTTGCACCGCCTCTACTCACCGCATTACCAGGTAAATGGATCTAAATGAATGACTACCACGCTGGCGTGGTAATCAAACGGGCAGTAAGTCAGATTTTTTAATTAAAATTAAAAATCCAGGCATAGAATATTCGTCCTATTTATTTATTTATTTAACAATTTATGTACACACTAAAAAATAAAAGAAGAAAGGAATAGAATATAGTACAAAGGTGAAGCTTATTTCTAAAGAAATCTCTTCTAGCATACCTGCGAAAGGAGATACTAAAAAAAGAGATGTAGACAGAGTGTGTAAAAGAAGAAGAGAAAATGGAATACATAAAACATAAAGCAGATACCTATTTACATATAATATACAATACAAGAATATACTTACATACTACTCGTATCTATCCTATCCTATCTGGGTTTCATGCCTCTACGTTAATTAGAAATGTATTTCTTGTTTAATAAAGAGCAGTAACGATGTCAAATGCACTTATTATAAATTTCTCGAAACCGCTTCTTTTGACTTACAGCCCTCTCGAAAACCACGGCAGCATGGTATTAATTAACTTAGCTGACTAAACTATTACTAAACTGATAAATCAATGATTATTCAAAAATACCAGTCATATAGATCCACTTCATCATGATGTTCCTGCCCGTGCCACATGTTAGATGTGGTCGACGCAACATCTCTTCGTGTTCCATTCTCTTCTGCCAACCGTCACGCTATCATTTCCGTTTTCTATCATACAACTCCTCACACAATCCGTCCATCTTTTTTTTGGTCTTCCCCTCGCTCTCCAGTCATCCACCTTTTTTATTGATCACTCTTAGTCATATAGATCCACAATATAGTAATTGATGAGCGGTTATAGCATACTAAAGAAAGTGCCGATGTTCCTCAGGTTTCCTGAGTCATCCCCCGTCTGGCTACCCGAGCTACCTCACGCCCCCCGCGCCGGCGACCAGTGGTGCCCCCCCGGACCCGCGATCTTCCTCCATCGCGGCGCTGCGGATGAAGGCCAAGGAACACGTCGAGAGCCTCAATAAAGGACTGCAGATGGTCTAATATTCTAAGCAGTAATGTGGTTAGAGATATATTAAAGTATGGTTAGATAAGTTGAAAAGAGTCAGTGGTTTTTATTTCCAGTTGGTCAGAACTAAACTTAAAGTAACCGCCATTACACACAGAATTTTCAAATCAATAGAAAGTAAAACCAGATTGGAATTTAATTTCATTCAACGGTAATGAATTAATTTTCGCTAAGAAGAAAAGCAAAAATTTCTGGCTACCTAATTCTTAATTTGTGTTTGACAGCTGTCTTGACAGTTGTGTTAGGTCAAGGATTCATAACTTTTGGAACAAAAATCTTCAATCATTTCCTCTCGGGAATCGAGATCACCAATATCAATAAATGGAACTGTCTTGGGTATATTTTAGTGGGTACTTAAATATTTTGTGTGTAGGTAATTCTTTTACTTTGTCAATTGTTTTATAGTACGTTCCAAGAAAATGGTTGAATATACATATCTATAGGCTTTCACTACTAACAGATCTCACTACTTACCAGTAATTCCATTAGACAACAACAACATACATTACCAGGGAACTTTGGCCCGTAAATATATAAGCCAAGCCAAGCCTATAGCGAAAATTTTGTGCACACATGAAGACTGGATCAGATCATTTATAACTTATCGGGAATACTATATCAAATCTTAAGCTATTAGTTCGAAAAATAGCAACAGTTTTATTCGTTTGTAAATATTGATGTTACATTTATTTTAACAACAAAATAAACCATCATTCTCTTCACTGACGACGAGAAGCTGTCTCTCAATTTATGTATTCTAATATCTAGTATTTATGATTTAACGCGACACATTCCATTTGTCATAATGTTTAGAGAATTGTTTCCTTGTATTAAAATTCTAATGTGATTAGTGTATCGAAGCAATACGTACTGTAAATATTTGTCACTAAGATGTATTTAACGCTATAATGCTTATAGGTTTTGTTACTATTTAGAGACTTGAAATTCTAAATGTTATCTTGCTTTCAGATTTTCTTAAATACTAATTTCAATTTTTTCCTTCTCTGTTTCTACATAAGTTGGCACTGCTACAATTCTTATTCTTCTTGTCAGCTTGTTGTCATTAGAATTAAGTCTTATCTTTCTCTTTTATGTTCATTCAAGTTCTTACTTTACCTACTATAAATTATTGTATGGAAAATTTATACGTAGGTAAATCATAGATTTTGCTATGACGTTTAAAGTGATGTAAATAATGTACTTAAATTGTAAACTATGACTTTAGTGATAAGTATCAAATGTATTACTATATGCTACAGCATTATAATACTACTTGATAATCATTATTTTCGTGAGTTAAAACTAACTGTATAGATAAATAATTAATGTGTGGAATAATTGTAATTCTTAGAAGTCAGAGTGTTTTAATGATGATTCGGATTAATCGACTATCACGATGACCTGTTCCATTTGAAACTGTTCGCTATTGAAACATTTTAATTGTATCATTTCAGGAGACTCTGGAGTCTCCTGAAATTATACAATGACAAGTTAATACTGTTACAAAACTACCCCTAATTTAACATAAAGTGTGTTTGAAATGAAACTTGAATTATGCATAAATATTACAGGTTATACAATATCACAAATTAAGTTTGTAAATAAACCTAAGACCAGTGCATTTTTGTTTGGAAGGATAGAGCAGTGTGTTTATTAAGTAAAGGCTAAAAGAAGTGATAATTATTAGCGTGTGTTAGATTTGACGATTGTAGTACCAAGTACGGAATGTTCGGAAGAAAATACTTCATTACCGAAATCCCAGTAATTTAATATATTACAGAGAGGCTATCAGAAAACGAATCATAGAAAAACAGTGATTCTTCCTTTACGATGTGTGTAACAGTTGTCAGTTGAATCACTAGGTCGAATAAATAACTACTGGTTCAAAACAACATTCCGTACTTTGAGTACCGGCTGTAGAAAGGTTTCATCTTGTACATAATGTAGCTATGTAAGTGAATGTACTATTTATATGTTTGTATATACATGAGTGGTAGCTGTAGCTAAGAGATATATTACTATACATAACGAGAGATTAATAAATGTGTTCTTTCATCGACAGACTTTTGTTTTCACATGCCCATTAATTCTCCAGTCTTCACTTATTTCTTTTTAGCCTGTTTCGTCCCGAATTTATCTATTTTGTGCTTGTCTGGACCAATCCTCCCTGTAAGCGTTAATCTCGTCCCGTCATGGTCACCTGGGTTTGCCGCGATACCGCCGGACATTTTCTGGCACCAACATTGTGGTTGATTTAGCCTATGATCCGTACGACATGCAGCAGATGTGTCCGACAGTCCTAGTTTAGCTTAGCTGCCTTTTCAGCAACGCCAGTGAAATGTGTTTTGAAGTGCAATTCATCCTTCATATTTAAAAAAAAATATTTAGTGTTGACAGTAGTGCACGTAGTCTTCAACCGCCCAGCTGTAATCAATATGCGTTAAGATCTTTCTGAAGAACTTTCTATGAGTAAGGTATTAAAAGATGTTGCCCATTCTAA
Source organism: Lycophotia porphyrea (assembly GCA_950005105.1). Taxonomy (NCBI): domain Eukaryota; kingdom Metazoa; phylum Arthropoda; class Insecta; order Lepidoptera; family Noctuidae; genus Lycophotia; species Lycophotia porphyrea. The sequence continues at coordinate 3,508,568 of OX465407.1, forward strand.
TAATTACTTTTCGCACGCAAGGGGCCTTAACTTTTTAATTGCTCACCTAATGGTTGGGAATGATTTTTAATTAATCCAATTAGTCGTCCCCTCCCTCGTCCCTCACCTACGTCTTTAATTACTTACTAATAATCTGATAGTGAATAATGCAATCACTAGATAAGGCACGACTCAATCACATCTGTCTATAATATAATATGTAGTAACAGTTGTGATATAGAGGGTAAGCTTCTATGAATATCCTTGACTGGTACAACTCAAGTTCTTTGGACCAATTGGACAAAAAAAAACAATTTGAATTATTGATAAAGTACTCAGGTAGACCCTTCATCGGTCACTGTAAATTTCGCTCAAATAAACAAGACATGCGGTGTTTTCTCTTTGTCGTAGCACCGCCCTACGAGCAGCCACGCCGTAGCGGCTACACGTGTCCGAGCCCTTGAAAATTAAATCACAAATATGTAATGCAAAATAAAAAACAAAATAAAATTCAAAATAAAAAAAAAACCAAAATAAAATTGTATTATTTTAACCTTTTGTTACATATTACATGACAAGCAAGCCGTGCACCGTACGTTAAACGACACAAATATGTGACAAAATGGTAGCTAAAACTGTGACTTGGCGTGGAGGGCACGCGCGTGCGTTTATACTCTGGCGTTCAAAAGGTTAATCAAACTTTGGCTTTGGACGTAGGGTTTTCAAAATATAGAAGATACTCTATTCGTGTTTCAGTATTATTGTTCCGAATTGATAGTTTGTGGTTATCAAAAGACAGCTCTTCCTCACCTGTGTATCTTAACAAAGTCAAATAAGGGACCTTTGTTAGTTTGCCGACACTTGGTGCATCATAATATCTGTAATAGGTAATTGGACAGCCAATATTCCTCAATGGAACTTTACGGGCTGATAATGAACTCAAAACACATTAAAAGTCACAAATGTAAGGGTGATTTATATGGGTAAGTCACAAATGTAGGGGTTTGTGCCTAAAATGTAAATCAGGGGCAATTAGCGCGCGCTAGTACATAGTTGTGTGTTATGTGCGACTTGCCATGATTTACGTCGCTTGTCGCTGCCGCGGGATGGCGTTATGTGCGGACATAGAAGAACAATACGGCGTTTGTGCGGACATAGGAATTCTTATGATTATAAAAATGAAGGATAATCAAAAACTTTTAAGGACATCGGAACAGAATAGAATATTAATTCATTGTTGTTGTAGGTGGTTAACAAGTAACATTTAATTAAAAGTATCGAAAACCCGACTACAAATTGTATTTAAAGGAGATTAATTTCCTTCATTTTGATACCCTACTCGATAGAAAAGTTCGCCATTTTTTTTTTAAACAACAAACCTATCTAAACTCACTTTGGTTTTTGAGACGAATCTAATTATACTTTAATCGTCTAAATCCATCTAGCCATTTGGCCTGAACGAGGTTATAAAGAAATTTAAAAACAAAGCGCAAGCGCTAAACATAAGTCTTCCTTGGCAATCAGGTAAAAAATGAAGATGGTAAATTTAAAAAAAATCTTCTCTGAAATATAATCAAACAAAAAAATCGGGTGTAAAACAATCTACATGGCAATGAATAGGTAACTGACGGTGTACGGACAATATTACCGGTTGTCCTGGTTTGTCGGGGATGATAATTACTGAACATCAAATCATTGAATGACAGAAAGGGTGATAGTTTAAAAATCGAACTACACAGTTTCCCACAACATTATCTTCTGCTTGTCCACCTTACGAAACCCTCCCCGGCAGTCAAATCAGTCAAGTTATCAGGCGCGTCATACTCGCTCGCCGACACTTGAATTTATGGCCGCCGTGACCCAGCACGGAGCTGACTGCTTAGCTTATTGTTAGTGCCTCGTCGTACGTTACTCTGTTTTAATCTCATACTGTCTATTTTGATTGAAATAGCGACCTTTAACCTAGGTACCTCGACATCTGCCAAGCCTTTGGGTCGGCTTCCAGTCTCACCGGATGGTTGAACCAGAATAATACTATAAGAAGAGGGTGCCATTACATAAGACGCAGCAAATCTGCTCTAGTGGACCCAGGCCCTAGTAGTGAACTAGAACTGCCTGAAGCAGTTCAATGACAAGTTACACCTGAGTAAAGAGTCCAACCGTTTAAAATTCAAGTTAGCCCACGGTGTGTGTAGCAACATAACTGAATGAAAACTCTTTGTAGCAACGACTAAGGACCAAATTAATGTTGGAACAGTTAATATGAACAAAAGGTTGACATTAGTCACAATAAATCTGCGTCGGTTATTTTAACCGAATCACAGAATTAAGGAGCGCACCAGTCATAATAATTATAACGTTGTAGTCCAGGAGTCAGGGGAAAAATATATTCGGTCGTCTATATATTTTTTTGTGTATTTTTGGTAAAGTCGAACATACAATTTAGTATCATTTTCATACCATCACGCCTGTAATCCCCGAAGGGTAAAGCAGAGGTGTATCTAATAGTACACCTTTCGCCAGTTATGTTAATGTCCCATGTGTACATACTAGGGGGCGAGCCTATTGCCATCAACTGGGCACAAATCCAGACTTTGGGCTAGGATGTAAAGGTATAAAACAATGATCACGTTAACAATCACGTCGCTAGCTTCCGGACTCAGTGCGTACGCGTGGGCCGGGCCACATGTCACAGTCATCGACAATTAGCGGCTGATGCGAGCGAGCACGGGAGGCTCACATTAGCGACACTACGCACTTCTGTAGCTACTATGGGTGCAATAGGTCCTCGTCAACGTTAGGCATTACTCGTCTGTGCAGCAAAAAAGAGATAGGTAAATGTGTTTCAATCAAAACGGAAGAATTTGATTGCTGCTGATTGAAGATTCTGTTGAGACGAGATATTCTAGAATCACTTAATATTTCTCAATCACAAATAGTTTCATGATCCGTGAACATTCTTTTGTCTACTTAAATGCACTAACGCTAAGCGAAAACATACTATCCGATTTTCAAAATTTGGCAGTGCCGGGAGTTGAATATGTAACGGTGAAATAATATTTACCTAATCATACGTTTCGGTGTTGCTTAGTGTTAGTGCAAACAGACTTGATGGAAGATGTTCTACTTGAGTGTTGCCTTGACATACCTAACAGCTTTTACTGGTCTTTGAATATTTGTAACATCACGCCTGTAATCCCCGAAGATAGGTGTATTTATTTCAGTGTTCCCTTACCGTTAGTTACGACTTTTTAAGATTTTTAAAACTTTTCAAAGTTCATGGAAGGGCAACGGAACCCAGAAAAATAACTTAAGCACCCCAATACTACAGTCATATCAAATGAAATATGTAGTATTTATACGAATTTTATTGTTCTAATTATTCACTTTCTTCGGTAACAATTAGTGTAGTGTATAATTACGTGGTGTCGTGACCGGCCGGCGGCCGTCCGGCCGTGGGTCGAGCTCGACTCAACCTTTATTGTATTAAGCACCATTATTAATTACTGCGAGACTTTCCTACACTTTTATAGTTCAAATCGTCGAAAAAGCATTTCTTGATCGTATCTGAAAGGTTCTGTGTAAATATTTGTTTAATAGGTTTTTAGGTATTACCGTAAGTTAAATAAATCCCATGGTAATGGCTCCTGTAGCCTGTTAGGTGACCTTGAAAACATTTTTCTTCTGAGTCACTATCGACGATATTTTTTAGGCTACAGTGATCATCTACTAGGCTCCACTCCGACGAAAAGTGCCCCTGAGCACCCGTCGAACACAATAGGTACAGAACTACCGATACTAAAAAACTGTCATCATTCTGGTTTCTGACCTCACGGGGTATTCCTCAAAGCGCAACTATTTTTGAGCGCAACCACCTAAGAGCAACTAAACTATTTCCAGAAGCGCAACCATTAGTTGCACTCACAAATTCAAATGTTTTCGCTTCCAGGAATAATTTAGTTGCGCTTAGAAACAGTTACGCTTTGAGAAATACCCCAACCTCACAGAATACAAACTCTTTCTCGTAATTACAAAGACTGTTTACGGGCCCGCGCGGAACTACCCGAAGGTGGTTCGTGCCTATTGCTTGGGTTACTGTTACTGTTAGCTTGCGTCAGCCCACTGCTGGGCAGTTCTAGGGTTACCGTACGCCCGGGTCACCTGAGGACCACCGGGGGTCACCGGGCCTGCCGAAACCGTGTGAGCAGTAAAACGTGTAGCGCATGTAAGCGCCAAAATCATGGGACGAAAAAGATTTTTTATCCAACACCTAGTGCAAATGACGAATTCGGATTATTAATAAATGGCTGGCGCAGTGGCTGATTTTTGCAAAGCTGCGTGTCGTGGGTTACATTCCAGAACTAATATTTGTTTGGCCTACTGATATTGTTCCGGGTCTGGCTGTTTGTATAAAGGGTGTAAACAGACTCTTAACGAAGCCGAAAGGCACTTGTTCTCCCCGTCGTTGCGATCACTTTTTTGCTCTAGACCATACCTGGGAACCTTCTAGTTACGGAGTTTTTTTTATAAATACATGTTTTTAATGTAGGATTTTTACTTTAAACACCTCCAGGACCCCCTTACTATTCAATACATCCACAATGTTTTGAGTGCGTTACATTGAGAGTCCTACTGTAAAACGTAATTTTTCAACCTAAAAAAAAAGTCGTTTCCCAGCAATAATTTTTGCGTAAAGTTAATTGGTTTCATGTACAGAATGTTTGGTTGACGGCTTCGTGAAGAGCCTTTTTACACCCTGTATGTGAGTTTAAATGTTTGTAAGCGCACCCACGATACAAAAGAAATTCCTAGTGTGAGACAACTTCAAAAAAAAGCCCAACCACTCCGGGAGTGCCGACAGAAGTGATATGTAGCGATACGACTCACTCGGCAACGAAAAAAAAAACTTTTTTTCAAGATTTTGGATTATTTTTAGAAAACATTTTTGCATAAACCTTTTATACACCTTATATACATTTGACTATACACTGTATTTTTTTGGGCTTATAATATGTTGCAATACGGCTAACTCTGCAACGAAAAAGAAATATGTTTTTTTCAACATTCAGGATTATTTTTAGAAAACAGTTTTCATAAGCCTTTTACACACCTTATATACATTTGACTATACACTGTATTTTTTTTTGGGCTTATATATGTAGCAATACGGCTAACTCTGCAACGAAAAAGAGGTCGTTTAGCGGTGTCGCGAGTTCAATTTGTTTTTCCCCATCTCAAAAATGCCCACCGCGCATATAGAAGATTTCACAACAATACAAATCTTAGTTAATCGCAAAGCAGCATATTGCCGTCAACCGAACGAACCGAACCTCCTCCTCTATTTTGGATTCACACACTCACTACACAACCCGGTGGAACAATGTTTGCCTATCGCTGGAATGTCGGGCCATCAACGCGAGGCCCAGACTTAATGTTGGAGTTCGTTTTGCGATATTTTTCATGTCTTTTGAAATTACTATTCTGGGGCGTCCGGGAAAAATCTTAATTTCAACCTAATGTCCAGGGTTCGTTAACAGATTAAAACTACCGACTAACAAAAAAATATGTAATTTAGCATGAAGGCAATGTTATTCTTTCTTTATTAATTGTCAGTTTACAGCGCCATCTGTTAAGGAGTGGGTTAACTAACACATCTTAGCTATAAACTTTAAACTATAAAAACTTTAAATAAAGCTATAGGAATATCACGAAATTTTCAAAAAATATTTTGTTGTGGTGTTTCTTTTATTTAAGTTAAAAGGAACTGATAACTTCGCTGAAAATGTAATATATTTGCTATAGTATCGCTACTCGCCACTGTGGCGCTAGCAGTACCTCTGATTTTTAATTACGCGCGGGCCTCAGGCGATGGCGGCGTTGCGACAATTTGCAAGTCAAAGCCGCTGAAAAAACCCTAAAACACCCGACACACAGCCCTTTGGCACTCCGCGAGGAATAAGGAACAGAGGCAAGGGGGAGCAACCATTAAAATTTTTAGAAAAACATTAGTACTATTTATACTTACAAGTCGGTAACATAATTATCTAGCTTTGAGTCCTGGGAGAAGTATAACGTCATGTTTGTTCGCATGGCACTCCTGTCAACTGCTATGCATTATTCAAGAGATTATGTTTTAACTAGACTAAAACGAGGTTCTAAACGGTGGCCCTAAGAGACACTCACAGTAAAACTGAGCCTGAATTCTCTGAGTTTCTGCGTTTGTGTATAGGTACTGCCCTAAAACAGTTCACATACTATTTACTACTTCTTCAACTTAAACGCAGGAAGGGGATGGAACTACTTTTTAATTCTCAATACTCCACGTAAAATTTAACGTAACGAGTCTACTCCATGCCGCCCTGTTCTACGGTCGATCTCTCTCGGAGGTGAATTTCGTTAGCTCTCATTTGTTTTGTCGTAATTGCTGAAGATATGAGGGTTTATTGAGCACCCCGCGCCCCGCGGCCGCCCCGCCCCGCCCCGAGTGCTTATTGGATTGCTTTATTGGGCTCTTTATAGAGAGAATTTATGTAGGTAACCGCTTCATTAAGGCACTGCAAGCGCAACTCCTCTGAGTTTTTTTTGGGTGCAGTCTTGTATGTAATAGCCTTTGTGCTGGAGTGCTTTAGCTAATTATGTTTTCAGTCTAGTAAGAGAGCGGTGTTCAAATTTTCTTTTATAGGATTATTTTGGGAGTGTTATGGGGTTTAATTTATTACGAACTATTGAAAATGAATACCTAACTAAACTAATATATCAAGTACTTACCCTATAAAAAAAAAAAACTTTTATTTCAGATAACTTGATCCATACAATTTAAATTAAAATAAAATAAATTAACAACTAAAACGAATATGAAGTGTACTATGTGATTACGTAATGGACAGATAATTTTCTCCGTGATAACCAGCAGCAAGGAAAAGCGTGGTCTCTCATGACCGAATGTAATTAACAATACTTAGGTAAATAAACTTTTTATTTAAGATAATGATTTATTAGCATTTATCTACCAAGAAGTTTCTCTCAGCTACACAATAAGGTGTAACGTTGATAACCAGAAATAATAATAATGAAGTGTTTCGATAATTAGTTACTGTTTCATTTTATTATGGCCTAAATGTGTGTTATTTATTTAAACATGACGTTCTAGGTTTTAACATTCCTTTTAACTTTGCCGTACTCGAGTAATTTTCATTTTATTTATGTATTTTTACTTGATTACTTGTGCTGCTATCTATTGGCGAGTAGCTGTACTACTTGATTCAGTTAAATTCAATAATGACAAATAGATGGCGTAAAAGCTAATTTTGTGTGGTTGGGTGAAGAATAGTTATTTTTATTTTCATAGGTTTTTTACTTTGTTATTCAGTGACTACAATATTATTCCCTAGATAACTCATGAACCAACTAAAAATCAATACTTTATTTATTGTACGTGCCGTATTAGAGTAATGATATATCGCGCCATCTGTTAGTAAAAGCATTTTTATGATTTTGCTTTACTAGTTTACACCAAATTACGTTAGATGGCGCTCATATACATTTTCATTCGATTGTGTTTTGAAAACAATATAAAATTTCCTTACAGTCTGTAACCGAGGTAAATCAGAATACTGAATAACACACTAGTAAGTCCTCTGAAAGTGTGACCTAAACTGCAAACGATTGCCATTGATTTCTTTGCATATTCCACGCAGACCCACTAAGTACCTACTGATGATACCTATTGATGCTAAAATCATGAATATTTTAATCGCCATAATTTCACTCATAATGCAGTCACAAATTCGTCACCGTGTAAAATATCGTCATGAAACGAATAAATTCAATTCAATTCATTAGCGAGTTTGGAGTATTTTAGGATTTACCTACCTAACACTGCGCCCCGAGTATTCATAGTTACAAGTATCGACACACATCACAAAAATATCAGTTAGTACCTACTGATTCAACTTAGGGTTAATGTTTGGTTAAATGGCGTTGCTCGGTAAATATGAACATCATTTTTAGGGTCCCGTACCCTAAAAATGATGTAGGGTAAAACGGGACCCTATTACTAAGACTCCGCTGTCCGTCCGTCTGTCTGTCTGTCCGTCTGTCTGTCTGTCCGTCTGTCACCAGGCTGTATCTCATGAGCCGCGATAGTTAGACAGTTGAAATTTTCACAGACGATGTCTTTCTGTTGCCGCTATAACAACAAATACTAAAAACAGAATAAAATAAATATTTACTCCTTCCATACAACAAACGTGATTTTTGCCGTTTTTTTGCTTGATATTAATAACGATGACAGGTAGACGCTTGAAATATTCAGAGAATATTTAGTTGTATATTCACTTTAAAAATAAATAGTTAAATTTAAATAAAATAAATATTTACGAGGGGCACTCATACAACACGCGTGATTTTTTTGTCGTTTCTGTCTAATGTTGTATAGACAATGGTACGGAACCCTACATGCGCGAGTCCGACTCGCACTTGGCGAGTTTTAGTCTAATGTTGTATAATAGATATAGTACGGAACCCTTTATACGCGAGTCCGACTCGCACTTGGCCCATGGAAAGTTCCCAAATGGTGAAAACTGGTTTCACTATTTGGGAACTTTCCATGGCAATAGTGAAACCAGTTTTCACCATTTGGGAACTTTCCATGGGCACTTCCACCTGGGTCCTGGGTTCTTCTTCTTGGGTTTTGGACATTGGTCGAGTTAAGTCTGCTTCGTTATCGTAAACTATGGATGATACAGATATTTTAAGTGCAGGACCTATTTCCCCATAATACGATAGCAAGCAACACTAAGTTTAGTTTCACCAACACTAAGTGACACCTAACTGAATGCTTAATTGCTGCTTTCCAATTAATTATATTCCAAATAATTATTGCCAATTAATTATTCCTTTGCTGGGACCAATTAGTTCAGCCAGGCTTCAGACTCGCTAAAGTAGACTCATCTTTCATGGGGTACTGTTTGAGATGCTACAATAAAATTCCACAAAGTATTCTAGACGAAATTTAAAACATGCATTAAACGTACACTATGTAAGCAAGCATACTACAAGTTGGACGATTATATCGCTGATAAAAATGCTTGGCTCAATGCCGGTCCTGCTCCACAAGGACAGGGGCGCATAAATGGATAGCATTAAACTGTATTGTTGGAGCTGCTGAAGATTGTACAACTATCTTTGCATTGTATAAATTCAATCTCTTTAGTATTATATAGCCGCATAGCCCATATTGTGTGAGTACTTTGTACTAGATAGCCATCGTTCACTGGTAACCTACTCTTTTCTTGACTTGAATGTGCCCTGGCGGTTAGGAGTATGTCATGCTCACTCTATGGTCGCGCTGATGGTGGCGCGTGTGTCGGATCATTTAGTTCCCTTCAAAATGGTTGAGTTGAATGGTGCTGATACATGCGTCATGTTCGTGAACGGGCACTGTCAGATGTGACTGGTCATCTCTTGGTTGCCACAGCTTATTTGAATTAATTATTTTATTTTTGAATTCTTTATTTTTTTTGTTTTTACTATGGACACTTTTAACGTGTACACTGCACATCTTGCTACATCGTTCTCACATAATGTACCATCTCAACATGAATGATGTAACCAAGGTTTTTGTAAAAATATACTGATTTAAAAGAGTGTCTATGGAGTTTCTTGCCCGTTCTTCTCCATAGAGATCAACGCTAGGGAATGGGCAACTACAGTACTTTCACAGTTTTTATGACTTTTGACTGGGACTGTAGCTTCATTACATTTTTATCTTGTCGACAATTCAAAAGTACCTGTAACTGGCCTACTTGAAATAAATGCTTTGATTTTGGTTTTTCACCAACACTAAGTGTCGCCTAACTGAATGCTTTTCACCGTTTTCACCAGCACTAAGTGACACTTAACTGAATGCCTAATTCCGGTTTTCACCAACAATAAGTGACACCTAACTGAATGGCTAATTCCTGTTTTTTAGGGTTCCGTAGCCAAATGGCAAAAAAGGGAACCCTTATGGATTCGTCATGCCTGTCTGTCCGTCCGTATGTCACAGCCACTTTTTTCCGAAACTATATGAACTATACTGTTGAAACTTGGTAAGTAGATGTATTCTGTGAACTGCATTAAGATTTTCACACACAATAAATTTTGGGGGTGCCCCATACTTGGAACTGAAACTAAAAAAATATTTTTTCATCGAACTCGTACGTGTGGGGTAGCTATGGATAGGTCTTCAAAAATGATATTGAGGTTTCTAATATCATTTTTTTCAGATACTGAGGTGTATAGTCCTTATTAGGTGTATAAAAATCAAGGTCCTGAGTCAACACGATAAAAAGATATGGGCAAATTCAGATTTTCGCGAAAACTTTTAAGTACCAAAATTTACTTTAATTTTCAACTTTTTTTATTTTTCGTAATTTTCAAGTCAACCTTTTTTTTATTTATTTTTTACCGATGGGAAATCATCAAATGACTTCTCCCGCTCTGGGCAGAGCGGAAGGGAGTGTCAGACTTGTACTGAGTAAAACCCATCCATGTTCCCTCCTTGCCCTTTGTGTTCCAGGGCCGCCTTGCTTTTAAACAAAATTGACAATTCTAGGTGAACCGTAAGTACCCTATAGGTTTTGGGTCGAAAACCTATATGGTAGTTCCCGTTGTCCTTCAATCACGAAATTTGGCAAAAACCAAGTAGCACAAATAAAGGAAAAATTTCAAAATATTAAAAACTAGCTGATGCCCGCGGCTTTGCCTGCGTGGATGTCGGTTATCGCGACCAAAAGTACTCATGATGATCCCATTTTCTCAACTCATGGGAACCTAGTTTGCCCATTTTCAAAGTATTAAAATGGATATAATATATTATCCTTAAGAGATAGACATAAGCCATAGCAGATTTTTCTGTAGACCTATATAAGATATACAATTCTACCATTCATCATTTTGTTATATCTTAAAGGGCAGAAGGAATGGAGGAAGGCCTTTGCCCAGCAGTGGGACAATATGGGCTAGCTATATAATATATTAAAGGGCAGCGTTTTCGTTGGAAGCTCCCCCAGACGGCTTATTCCAACACCTCCTACAAATATCATTATATTTTAGCCAATCTGTACAAAAACTTGACGAGAACCACTCTATCTATTTAAGAAAACAACATGAAAATCAGTGCAGTAATTTTTGAGTTTATCGCGAACAGACAGATAAACGCGGCGGAGAACATTGTGTTATAATATGTAGTGCTGTTGGGTTCGGCTTCCAGTGCATCCGGATGCAGCTGAATACCAGTATTTTACATGGAACGACTGTCTATCTGCCCTCCACTACCCAGTTAGTTCTGGGTAATACGATACCCTTTGGTAGAAATACAGTGAAATTTGTGATAGCTTTAATTTCCACATCAGGTGTTCCAGATCTTCAATTTTTATACGTCAACAGAGAGTGCTCATCAGGCTAAACAACATTTGCTAAGACGTCATTCCTTTAGGTATATGTTATAATGTCGCTGGGCTTTGGAGTTCCACAACAGGTGTTCCAGATCTTCAAAGTTATTCATACAGCAGAAAATGCTCTTCACGTGGAATAATTTTTGCTATGGTACCATTTTTGTATCTCTTATAGTTTAGCTGGTCTGTTGCGGTTCTGCATCAGGTGTTCAAGTTTCCAATATAAATTATAGCGTATATGTTGCCCAGACTTAATACCTATACAACAAAAAAAAATATTCAAATCCGTTGAGTAGTTCCGAAGATTAGCGTGTACAGACAAACAGACAAACAGACAGAATTTTTTTTTTGGATTCGTGCTCTGTTACTGTTTCTAAACACCCCCCAATTTTTTTTTTTTAATATATTCAATGTACAGGCACAGTTTTTTTACTGTCTTGTTATATGTATATAGAAGTTGAAAATTAAAGGGTTTCCCCGTATATACATACCATACATACGAGTACATAGTCTAATGTTGTATAGACAATGGTATGATTATTCGTATACCATACAGGCAGTCGTTCCATGTAAAATACTGGTATTTCAGCAGCATCCGGTTAGACTGGAAGCCGACCCCAACATAATTGGGAAAAGGCTAGGCAGATGATGATGATGATATTGGATTATTCGTACCAGTTTCAAGTTCATAAACCCAAGAAATAAGATTTTTCATATTTGTTTATTATAATACTAGCAGATACCCGCGGCTTCGCCCGCGTGGATTTCGGCTATAACGAGCAAAAGTAATCATGAAATTTTGATCCCGTTCCCGCAACAAAAACTTGACAAATTCTATACTAATATCTTCCCCGAGAACCACTCTATCCATTGGTGAAAACAGCATAAAAATCGGTGCAGGAGTTTTTGAGTTTATCGCGAATAGAGAGACAGACGCGGCGGAGGACGTGGATAATAAAATTATTTATTTTGAAATTTATTAATTTATTCTAAATCGACTGTATAATTTACTTTCGACTTGTTTATTTTTTTTGTTTTGTGTTATTCTGACATTTAGGTTTCATTCATGTTTCTAATATAGTTCAAATGTAATTCCGACATTTAGGTTATTTTTAACTGTCGTTGTTTTATATGGGTTTTGGACCTGAATATAAATTAAATGATATTTTTTAATTTTTTATTGTCGCAACCCCATAATATATACTGGCATAAAGACTGATTGATGATTTTTCATACGAATGAAATTAAGGCTGTAGATGCGGCCGTTTTATGGATGGAGTATGTCCGAGCGAAGACCAGCTGGACCTTGAGGGTTGAGAAGTTGGAGTCGCGCCACAACACGAATTTCAAGTCGTTCGTGGTGCGAGTTCCGACTCATCATATTGAGACCTTCCTCGAGGAAGAGTTTTGGCCGAAGGGTGTCTTGTATCGGCGTTTCCGCGGAGGGCTACGCAACACCGTCACTTCGTGTACAATAGGTTATATTTTCTGGTTGTTATAATTATGTATGTTAGTCTGTAAGGTATTTATGTTATGGGTCTTTGTAACCTGAAATAAATTATTATTATTATTATTATTATTTATCTACCACTTAGTGAGTGAATTTAAGATTTTTGTTAACTACTAACTAATTAACAAATTATCGGTTTTATGTCTCGAATATATTCCTGCAGTATAAACGTGCGTCGTGCGTATTCTGACATCTATATCTATATTCTATACATATAATAAGACAGTAAAAAAACTGTGTCTGTACATTGAATATATAAAAAAAAAATGTGGGGGGTTTAGAAACAATAATAGAGCACGAATCCAAAAAAAAACTCTGTCTGTACAAGCTAATCTTCGGAACTACTCGACGGATTTGAAAGATTTTTTTTTTTTTTGTATAGGTATTAAGTCTAGGCAACATATAGGCTATAAATTATCTTGGAAACTTGAACACCTGATGCAGAACCGCAACAGACCAGTTAAACTATAAGAGATACAAAAATGGTACCATAGCAAAAATTGTTCCATGTAATGAGCATTTTCTGCTAAGAGAATAAATTTGAAGATCTGGAACAGCTGATGTGGAACTCCAAGAGCCCAGCCACACTATAATATATACAGGAATGGCGTCTTAGCAAAAGTTGTTCAGCCTGATGAGCACTCTCTGTTGACGTATAAAAATTGAAGATCTGGAACTTTGATCTGGAACTTTATTTCTACCAAGGGGTATCGTATTACCTAGAACTAACTGGGTTGTGGAGGGCAGATAGACAGTCGTTCCATGTAAAATACTGGTATTCAGCTGCATCCGGTTGTACTGGAAGCCGAACCCAACATCACTACATATTATAACACAATGTTCTCCGCCTTGTCTATCTGTCTGTTCACGATATACTCAAAAATTACTGCACTGATTTTCATGTTGTTTTCTTAAATAGATAGAGTGGTTCTTGAGGAATTTTTTAGTGTATAATTTGTCAAGTTTTTGTACAGATTGGCTAAAATATAATGATATTAGTTGGAGGTGTTGGAAAAAAATAAGCCGTCTGGGGGAGCTTTCAACGAAAACGCTGCCTTTTAAGATATAACAAAATGATGAATGGTAGAATTGTATATCTTATATAGGTCTACAGAAAAATCCGCGATGGCTTATGTCTATCTCTTAAGGATAATATAATATATCCATTTTAATACTTTGAAAATGGCCAAACTAGGTTCCCATGAGTTGAGGAAATGGGATCATCACGATAACCGACATCCACGCAGGCGAAGCCGCGGGCATCAGCTATTGCGTAATATGGATGGATATTTGTTTATTATCAAGTGTAAGTCCTTGTATAGATTGGCAGACAGACATACTGAATTTATAAGGGTTTTTACCATTTGGTTGCGTCATTAAAAAGAGATGTTTAAAGACACGCATTTGTTCCTACTTCTGTTATCGTTAAAAGGTAGCACAGCGAGAGACAAACAATGTTATATACAAACCAAACAAACAATTGCATTGCTCATCTTTTGGGCTACGCCGCAGACGTGTAAAAAAAACACAACGAAACTTTTTAACCTACCTAATTAAAGTGTTCATCACCATCAATGTCATCATAATCACTATATTTGTCAAACGGAATAAGCCATCGGTGCCGAAATGTGGGTGTACTAATAAGTCGCCTTTGTCTAACCCTCGACACAAGCGTGGTGGTGCTAGACAAAAACATACATCACAAATCATACATATGAATGACATAACGATTTTGTCTCAACAGTAGGCAGAGGTTTTTTGTACAGACACCCGCATTCGCCACATTTTATTTACACTCTGCCAAAAATATGCCACAGAAATAAATTCCCCCATTAACCATTTTAATTACAATTTACCATCGTTTACCGCTTACGATAACAACACCCACAATATTATTGCTCTCAATTCATCCATCGCTGCCCGCGGCCGTTTGCCGAGCTCAAGCCGAGAGCTGAAAGCCGAAAGCCGAGCGGCTAATGCGGCGACCCCTAACGACAATTTAATAAAGAAAGCTAAAGCGCACCGCACAGTAATAACGTTTGTAAAAATATCCGCAGACACACGGTTAAGGGGAAGACCACGCGAGCTTTTGTGGTTAAACATAACATGTGAATATATTATATTACAAGAAATTAACGGGGACAGTGTACGGGGACAACGGGAAGTAATTTTAATTATTTTATTAAATTCCCATTGTCCCCTTTAACGGGGACATGGCCTAAGGGGACACCGGGAATACACGATAAGTATGACACAAACAATTTTAAGTATATAATAATAATGATTTATTTTCTCCCACAAAGTATAATTACAATATCCAGATGTTACATATATTGGAGTTACAAAGGTTTGTGGGAGTCAGGAATCCAAACTAGGAAACCCTGTGCTTTTGCTGATGCCTATAGGTCTCTTTCGCATGGACCGTACCAAAATAGTACCTCACCGGTATCGGAGACAAGGTCCCAGCTACGGGCGGACAGGCCTCCAAAGAGAGGACTGGAATCTCCTAACAATAAGAGCCGTGTTCAGAAGTTCCACTCTCTGAATCAAGCCCATTATCCAGCTACCTAACGTGAGCCTTGGTTGAACAGCAATTTTATTCGGCGTCTTTGACTCCGAGTTGCAATGACAGTCTCGCACCAGGAGGCGAGAATTGGAACTCTATTTAATTCCTTCGAACTAGGTACGGTTTTAGCTCCCCTCTCCTTTTATATCCCAACTAGGCTTCCCCTAGTCTGTCAGTGGATCTCTTACGTCACATAAGTGGGCAGCATACTATAACGTATTCATAACACCTCTACGATCACATGGCGAAAATAATTACAAAACCAGACCTAGACCCTGTTGTTTTAGACAAGTGGCAATGGCTTCCATATCGTTACGTACTTCTGCAACGACTTCCAACAAGTTGGATATAACTGACTAAAATCATAGTTTATCACAAATCGTAAATTAATTATAAGGAAAGCTCAACCCCTTAACAGCTCGGGGGTGCGGTTTCATAGAGTTTTATTTGCCTGCCGCCTTAACCCGCGCGCGCTACCAATATTAAATTCTGCAACCCCCCCGAGCCGCGCCTCACCCCACCGCCCCGCTATGTTCAAATTACATTATATGTTTGCTAAAGTTTGATTCCATTCGTAAGAGAGATGACTTTTGTCATAAGGGTTATAAGTAAGTACTTATATAATTTCGTGCTTGAGTGATAAGGGATTATCGTCGACTTAGCGAGCTGACAAAAAGTCTTCGGAGAATGATAGATATGTCTCCATGCAAATTTACCCTTCAATATTCGATTGAATATTTTTTTCTTCTTATATTAAGATGCTTTTTGCTTAAAGAAGTCGATCTACTTAAAAGTGTTATTATTCTTCTTCAATGAACATTGGCTTCCAAATCCGACTGACTGCTTAAAAGAACGGGTTAAATCGTTCCAATCCCCAAGCTTGCTAAACGAACCGTGGTGATTTCAGTTGGTCATAAGAAGAGGGAAGGACGGCTACTTTCTGATGCTAACCCCGATTCTGCTTTTTAGAAAACTTCACCTATAAACAGGTCCGTTCTCTTTCGGCTTGTAGAAAAGTACCTACTGTATCTTAGTGTCTACTATTGCCAGTCTGTACTGTCTCACTGATGAGCAAAGGCCGCCCTCTATTCTTCCCATCGGTCATGATTCTGAATCGACGCTATTTGTATCCAATTCTCAAGGAGACATCCACGTCGTCCGACCTCTCATTCGTAGTCTGCAGCGACCCCGTGTCACTGTTTCAGGCCACCAATCCTGCGTTTCGTTCCAATATCAAAATTGTTGCTGTCAGTAATCCAACAATTCACGCCTGTATACCCAACAGATGTTGTACAAAAATGTCTACTTTTATTTTTGAGCTCTTTATCGTCTTCACCAGCAGCATGCCTGCGCTCGCTCGCTGGCCGCGCGCCAACGGACACTGACATAGTTGTCGTCAACTAAATATCGTACGTAGCTGCCAGTCCACTACATTTTATGAACTTTAATACTGATTCTAAAATATTGACCATGTTACAGAGATTAAATTAAAATTATTCGGTTTCTATGAAGAAGTTTTAAACACCTGCATATCGGTAAAGGCTGCATTTCCCCATTCCGACGTTTGGCTCCCAAACTCGAACGGGCCGGGGCTGCCTCCAATCGACTTTTGCCCAACCTAGGCGTTTTTAAAACGCTTTACGGAGCCACGGTGTGGGCGCCTTCCTTGAGGCGGTGAGCCGCCCACTACCTGAATGCGCCCGAAAAAGCGGTAAACTCCGCCTACTGCGGAATAGCGCGCTCAGCGGATAGACCTCCGACGCAATCTCATGGCGACATGGAGACAGCGACTGTCGCAACGCCGTGTAGGGCACGCCACAAAGTCCCCTCTTTGAGGAGTGGCTAAAGAGGCGCCATGGCACTCTCACCTTCCGCCTGTCGCAGGTCCTTACGGGATAAGGTTGTTTCGGGAGATTCCTGCACCGAATTGGGTGAGAGGAAACGCCCGGGTGTTACCATTTAGAGGATCGCTCGGAGGACACAGTGGAGCACACCGTGGAGTTCTGCTCCACTTAGGCGGAGCACCGCCGTGTCCTCATAGCGGTGATCGGCGGCGGCGACCTATCGGGTCCGGCCCTGGTTCAATCCATGGTCCGGAGCGAGAGGGAATGGGACGTTGTCACCTCCTTCTGCGAAGCAGTCATGCTAGCGAACGGAATGGTGGCGGAACGAGAGAGGAAGAGAACCTCACGTCCCAGCCGCAGCCGCGGGAGACGCCCCGGGCGTTGGGGGTCACGTGGTGGCTTCCAGCCACCGTAGGCGCGGACCTGTGGATGGTGAGTAATGGGCTAGCTCGCCGTCCGTTCGTCTTATGACGCCAAGCCGTGTCAACGGCGCGTTCGTGATCCATGCGCGCCTCAAAGAGATGTTAGCGAACCAGAAGGGGTTCGCAAAGGCTGATGCCTGCCGGGGCTGTTAGAAAGAGATTCTGCAGCCCTGGAACATAAAGAACAAGGAAGGGACATTCACACAGTATTTTATCCATAATGATACATTATATTCTTTACGTCACTATACTAAACTTTGATAAAAAAGCAACATGGCGCGTAACCGAAAAACGTGACGATACGTCAAAAAAAATTCGTTTCACTTCAAAAATTTTGCAACATGGTAATTCGCTTTTATTTTTGCCACTCAAAATGGAAAACACATTATTGGTTTTCTGTGTAGAACATAATCAACATCACACGGAAGATTTTTCCAATTTAGGCCTATCTGACGACGTAACAGATTCCTCAATATAACGAAAAGCGGCAAAGCCAATTACCAGATTTTTGAACGCGACAAATCAATAAAATACTAACAAAGAGCCCAAGCAACAAAAACGTGAACATCAAACGAATTCTATCGACCCGAGCTATTGTGTCGCTATGAAAAACTTCACAGTCGAATATCATCTGAAAGTTATTAAGTGCGAAATTAATAAAAAGCTGTCGCTTGCTCCGGTTCACCGGCTTCGAAAGAGCAACATCACAGTTATGGGATAATAGCCCTTATTGAGCGCGCGTCAATTAAATTCGTCTATCCTTTGACAGATAGATTCCAACAATGGTCTCTTGTTCCGTCGCCCCCCGTCCTTCACGCCAGTCCGCCCCCCCGCCCCCCCGCCCCCCGGACGTGCCGGGACAGGTTAATAATGATTATTAATATAGTTTAGTAGTCGTTAGGTCTAAATGAGGCGGCCGCGACAACTTGTCTAATATCGCAGCGCGCAAATACTCGTGGTCGGAGATGAGCCGGGAGCGTGGATCTGTAACGTTACTTACATATGGAGTTTTACTCTTAGCTTTGGTAGGGATTTCACTATTGTTATAAAAGTTAAAGGATAGGTTCTACATTATAAAATCTTAAAAACGCGCTGCCTGAAGTACTGGGTCTGAAAGTAAAAAACTCTGAAAAAGATTTTCATAAATAGCGACGGTGACTAGAATAGTTCTTTTTGAGTGAATAGAGTTTTTTGAAAATTCATCCACTATGGGGTTTAAATACAAAATTATAGTTGGTTAGTAATTTCTTCTTTTTTGGGTTCTGCCCTATCAGGTAGGTCACGGGTTGTTACAAAGAAAAATATACAGTGTCATATTTTCTTGTACCAGTTTTCCATTGCATAAAATGTTGTTGGTTTGTTTTAAATTTGTTAATCTAGCCTGATGAAAATATTAAATGGTGTAGGGCGTAGTAGGTTCTCCTGTATAATTCTTATGTGTGTTTCCAACTACCAAACGCAAATTCCACATGCACTAACTTCAAGCCATTCTGTTCGTTTTGAAGGAGTAGTAAATCCGCGTCATGATATCATAGTTTCAGCATTATTAAATTAAAGGGTAGAACAGCTCCCGCGCTATATAACAGCGCTGAATATTAAACGCGAAGCTATTTCAATTAGCTCGCCGCCAGTAGCCACCACTCGTGCCATCGACGGCAATCCGATTAGAATGTAGGAAGCAACTAATGAACTATAGCTTTCATGTAGTTGGCGCATTCTCAGGATGTTTGGGAAATGACGGAGTTATTTGGCCCATATGGGATTTCAGAATCGTCACACAGTCCGCCTGAATGGTTGTCGTCATCGAGGCAAGCTCAAGAAACGGTGGCGTGACGATTTGGACTAGTTCCTGATCCTGACTGATTGACCAATGAAGTCAAAACACCGGGAGAGTTGGAAAGGAATGGGGGAGGCCTTTGCCCAGCAGTGGGACAGAAACAGCCAAAAAAAAAGTGGTTATCTGTAAAGTCGGTTTACGGACGATAATTTTACGAGATAACGTCATAAGAAAACATTGATGAACAATTGCACACTTTTATGAATTGAATTGAATCATTATCACTGAATTATCATTATTTTGTGTAATACATAGATGCGTCACAATCCGAACGCTTAGGCCGATTGTGCCTCTCTATCGCTTGTTCCGCGCTCTCGCTTGCGCTTTCGGCTCAGGCGGAACGTGACACTTTACGTGCGTGCAGCCGGCGTTCATCGATTTATAAGACGTTGTCACTTCAAAAAAGGGTTTTTCAATGGCGGGCTTATCATTTCTCTGAAATCTCAATACACCGTGAAGCAATATTATTATTCTGTTTTCGTTACGTACCAGGGCTATGAAAACACCGTTATTAGCATGATGATACTCACTACTAGGGCTTTCAATACCGGTATTCCGGGATCCCGTAATACCGTGATCACGGATTTAATATGGGCTTTTTTCAATACCGGTATTGACGCCCCAATACCGTGATCACGGTATTACAACGATGATTGATCATGAACATGATATGACGATAGGAGAACCTTCTACTTCATTGAATACGAGCGTTGAAAATGAAGACATGTCCATACAGAAACAATTGAGAGGGAGATATCCAAATTGCTTAAAACTAAGAGTGCTACCTCAGCTACGAGCACCGACTTTAAATCTATAATAAGAGTAGATATGTGTCTTCGAAACTGCTATGCTAAACTTTATTATTATTTGTATTGTTTTTATTTTAAAAGTGTGATTGCAAAAAAGAAAGCGCGTTGTGTTTAAGTTTTGATTACGTTCCTAATTCCTAGTCTTACCTAAATGAATAATCAATCAATACCAAATTGTTAAATAAGAGAGCTATGTACAAAAGGTACCTATCTAAAATAATAATAAAATTGTAACAGGCCGATGTCTGTACATAGAAAATATTGAAAAAAAAATGTATATTGGGGTCTTTATTAGAGCAACAGAAGCCAAAACAACAGTTTTTAGATTTTTTTTCTGCCTGTCTGTATGTTTGGACGCGCAATACGCAAAAACTACTGCATGGATTTGAACGCAGTACCCGCTCTACTGCTAGATGCTCAACTTAAAATATAGGCTACATTTATCACAAAAAGTTGGGGGCTAGTTTATAATAAACTAGCTGATGCCCGCGGCTTCACCCGCTTGGATGTCTGTTATCGCGACTTTTTAAAGTATTAAAATGGATACCTATAGTATATCCTTAAGTGATAGACATATGTCTATCACTTAGACTTTTCTGTAGACCTATATAAGATACACAATTCCACCATACATCATTTTGTTATCGCAAAGGGTTTTTAGGCAGCGTTTTCGTTGAAAACTCCCAGACGGCTTATTTTTTTCTGACACCTCGAACAAATATCATTATATTTTAGTCAATGTATACAAAAACTTGAAAAATTATACTAAAACCTTCCTCGATAACCACTCTATCCTTTGGTGAAAACGGCATGAAAATCGGTGCAGTAGTTTTTGAGTTTATCGTGAACAGACAGACAGACAGACGCGGCGGAGGACTTTGTTTTATAATATGTAGTGATAAGAACGATAAACACTGATTTGAAAATAAAAACTCGTATTTTAATGCTTTATTAATGTCCTAATTGAACTTGCGTTCAATACCGGTATTAATACCGCGATCACGGTATTGACTTCCAATACCGGTATTGAAAATATCCGGTATTTGAAAGCCCTACTCACTACAGTTGTATTTTTCTTCTTCGTCGTGTCGATGGCTATAAGTGACTTTTGACAGGTCGTTTTGGCCCTAAATTTTCATGTTTACATTTATTTTGACACCAGCCCGTTATGCAGTACAATTTTGGCATCAAAAGCTTACAAATGGATAGGCCTTTTTTTTTCAGGTGGGAAATCATCAAATGACTTCTCCAGCTCTGGGCAGAGCGGAAGGGAGTGTCAGACTTGTACTGACTAAAACCCATCCATGTTCCTTCCTTGCCCTTTGTGTTCCGCGGTATCTCTTTCGAAAACTGTCCCGCAGAAATGGATGGGCCTAACTCCTCATTCATAGTGATTCTTCACATCATCGCGTAAATTGAAAGGAATGGATTTTAAAACATTGTATGTATTGATAGAGGAAATGAATTCTTGTCGTAAAACATTACTGAGTCACATTTCATCGAGCCGATCCGTCATGAAATGCAAAGTATTTTGGAAAGCGTTCACTTAAGTGTTTCATTATATAAGTCCTTGTACCAAGCATTAGGTTATTCCGTAACATTTTTGGTGGAATAACCATGAAATAAGATCTACTGGATATTGATGGATTTATTTTGTGTATTCTGACCGACATTAATTAAATTTTAGTATGCTGATCATGGTGCCAAAGATTCAATGGTAGATTAGAAAACCTTTACTCAATAACCACCAACTTGACTGATTCCAGAGATAATTGAGAAGTCTATTTACACTGTAAGTGTCGTTGAGTTCATTCATAGTTTAAAGGTGTAAATGTCGAACATGGTTTATTACGCGTGGCTGACTAGTCACTAAAACATACGAAACGTAATTAAGAGTCGAATACTCAACAACAATTTAATGCATTCACTAAACAAAAGCCATCCAACTGGTGAATCTTAACTGCCATCCAATAAGGGTTATGTTTCAGTGGCACATTTTTCTAAGCATATGTTGGCTATTGAATAGCAATGAAAGTGTTGGCAAGCGGCTGGCATTTTGCGACAATGCTCGTTGGGATGTGATGAATCTTTGCCATGCATCAATAAAAGGGGTTTTGTTTGATACGTTTGGATCGTTAGATCACGAGTCAAGAATACATTACACACCTGTTCCCGTGGGTAGAGTAAAATGTTGGGAAGATTGTGTTATAGACAGATACGTGCTATACCGAAGGCCGTTTTCACTACAAGATAGGTAAAATGATTAAGTTCACTGAATACTAGAACTTTTCTGCTTGCCGGAAAAGAAATGACTTATTTTTGAAGTTATACTTCTTTTGGCGCGATGGAGAAAAATGATGAGAGTGAATTTTTACGATGCGCGCGAACACCGACACCTAAATTTAACAGCATGAAGTTAGCTAGTCAACATACACCCTGAAGTTAGCTTAGTGTCAGATATTGACAAGCCTCGGTTTTTTATTTTTAATCTACTGCTGGCTGAGATAAGGCGACAGATATTTTTTTTAAATAGAAGTATAACTTCTAACGCGTGTACATAAGTACACACACACACTTTTTTTTTTACTGGCAGCGGCGAAAAAACCTCACCTACCAATCCAGTTAACAGAATTCTAGAAGGCAAAAAACGTATTGAGTTAAGGGAAGTGGCAGTAAAAGACTTTTCTTTTGAAATTTATGCCGTTCTAATTCTTTTATTGACATAGCTTTAATTTCTTCACCTTTTCTCATTAATTTAACCCGTTTATCAACCGAAAGACATTATTGGCAAGACTACAAATATTTGGTACTGTGACTAACAAAGTGGAAAATGAGGTCTCGTCAATCAGTATGGCCAAATTTTAGATTGTTTTACGAGTATGTAAGTTTAAACCGTGATTTACACACCCACTTTCTTGTTTGAGAATTGGAAGTCGAGTTAGTATCAAATCTGACACAGCAAAATCACGGCAGACCTCGTAGATGGCCTCGTAATGGCGGGACAAGCTGGACAGATCCAACGACCAGTGATCCACATTAGGACCCTGGATCGAAACAACTGAAAGTCATGAGGAGACGCGTTTGCCCAGCAGTGGGATGACGCAGGCTGACAGTAGTGTTAATTTCTACTTCAGCGTTCAAATTTCGATTTTAAGGGAATCACCTTAGTTGCTAAAGTGGAGTTTGACAGGTTCTTAACTTCAAATTGCAATTTTCTGGACACGCTCGTTCCATCATAGACCTCATCCATCGCTTTCCATCAGGCGTGATCGAGATCAAAAGCAGGCGCACTTAGTAAAAAAAAAAATGGTCAATACAAAAACCAATTAGAAACCGAAAATATGACTGCGTCAAATCACAATTAGTAGATTATTTGTTTACTCTGATGGCGTTTCTGGTTGCTGAGGGATTTTTTAACTCTAGTCATTAAATAAAGAATCTGAAACATTGCTGTAATGTGAAAAAGCTAATTTGAAGACGATTACTAATTCATCAGACACACAGACGTTTTAAATGCAGTTTCTCATTGCTAGTTGGCCTTAAGCTCCGTGCTGAGTCATAGGAGACAAACGGTGATTAGCCTGTAATGTTTGTGTTGACGTGTTTTGAAACCGCAGTGTTTGGCGAAGCATGTTTTTGTACAGCATGTATCAGCAAGGTAAGGTCATATTTAAGTGTGCGATACAGTCAATCTGTAAGGCTTGGCAGTCCTGAATCGCACTTATCCATATCCTTTTTTGTCGCTCAGAACCGTCATTTGCTAGAGTGAGAAACAGAGCGGAAGTGCCATTGATGCCCCCGCAGCACGCTCTGTTTCTGACGAAAAAGAATACGAGCATGAAAAAATGCAAGTCCGTGCTGCTTGATGAAGCGCAACCATAAAAGTGCATAAAATGATAGCAATGGCACAGTGAAAGATTAATTAAGGATTGTCATGTTTGTTAGGAGAACAGTTTCGTAATATGTAATGATAGTTGATGATAGTGTACTACGTCGATAGTTCATGAGAAAAGGTGAAACCTAATCATAGTATGTTGTGGTGGTAAGAGCTGATAGATGACGATAGTGAACTATGATGATAGTTAATGTGAAGAGGTGAAAGCCAATGATAGTGTGTTGTTGTGGTAAGAGTTGATAGATGATCATATGTACTATATTGTTAGTCACAGGTGCATGATATGATTTCCATTGACAAAGTGTGTATGTATTTTTATGATAAAAGCATGAGTATTAGTTACAGAAGATGTAAAACAACCGCGCGTATCTAAGAACCAAAATACTACTCACTATGCGTTGAAGCTTGTAGGGGAGATACAAGCGTGCTGCGTGCACTGATGTAAAGTTCCCGAAATAGATTGGGATATTAAAGACCGTTTGAGGAAGGTACACAAAGGTTATCTAACCTCTTGCTTCCGTATTAATATGTAATTGATTCTAATTCATCTGCTGTGCAATCTGTCATGAACTAGAATGAACCGTGTCACGCCGCAAGTGTCAGAACCCTCATACGAATTCCTTTCACCGAAAAAATGTGAAGCGGTAACCCGATAACGAATTGGATTCCTGCCACATTCATACGATTCCTGCCACATTCATACGATTTCGAACGAAGACTATTATTAACCCGTTCCTAATCACACGGTGGTAAACAAGAGCTGTCGTCATATCGATGTATTGCGCCTAATATTCGTGGTACATGTAAACTGAACGCGCCGGGAGTCTGTTGTATTAATAGACATGCCGAACCGACGGCTTCTTTTACTCCAGCGGGCTCGCGCGGTATTTACGGAAACATGTGGTTTATGCAAATTTTTAGCTTATAGTAAGCTCCTAAAGACCAGTGTCGTATGGCAGGTTAGGCAGCTTGGCCCCAAGATATTCTGATAAAATTAGAAAATGCTTATGGCCGCGGGAGTTGTCTTTACTATTTATGGTAGTGCACGCGGTGGTTAATTCTGACGCGTGTGGTAATCTCCGCTGCTAATTATAGCTCGGACCCGCTCTCTCCAGGGGAAGTGTACCTTCTCTAGTGTGCTAGCTATGCATCTTTGTGCTTCCAATGAATTTGAAAAGTTTGAAGTAGGCGGCGATTGATCGCCGGAATGTTGGCAGTGAGTGTGACCCAGATATAGACAGGTGCGATCTACTGACTCACATAGCTGTCATGAAACACTACACCGCAGGGGGGATGCGGGTGTGGGACTCCAAACAAAAACCAAAGTCAACGGTTGTATAAAAAGAAATAATGTAATTAAAATAAATAAATTAACCGTTTATTTATTAATTACATTTGGCGTGAGATCCATAACGATCCCGTGTATATAATAAAAATAAAAAAAAGAAAATTAAATTTATATAAATTTTACAATAAATTACATTACAATAGATGGCGTTATCTTAGATGTTCAGTTCTGTCAGGTATCACTACGTACAACGTACAAATGCTAGAGTTCCTTGCGGAACGAGAGCACCACAATACACAGCACTAGGGTCACGCAGCAGCGGCGCCGGAGCTCCGCGCATGCGCGAGGGTCACGTGCACGCTTAGAAGCACTTGCGGTGGACGATGCCGGGGCCGGACTCGTCGTACTCCTCCTTGGAGATCCACATCTGCTGGAAGGTGGACAGGGAAGCCAGGATGGAACCACCGATCCATACGGAGTACTTCCTCTCGGGGGGAGCGATGATCTTGATCTTGATGGTGGAGGGAGCCAGGGCGGTGATCTCCTTCTGCATCCTGTCGGCGATACCGGGGTACATGGTGGTACCACCGGACATGACGGTGTTGGCGTACAGGTCCTTACGGATGTCGACGTCGCACTTCATGATGGAGTTGTACACGGTCTCGTGGATACCGCAAGATTCCATACCCAAGAATGAGGGCTGGAAGAGGGCCTCAGGGCAACGGAACCTCTCGTTGCCGATGGTGATGACCTGACCGTCGGGAAGTTCGTAGGACTTCTCGAGGGAGGTGGAGGCGGCAGCGGTGGCCATCTCCTGCTCGAAGTCGAGGGCGACGTAGCACAGCTTCTCCTTGATGTCACGCACGATTTCCCTCTCAGCGGTGGTGGTGAAAGAGTAACCCCTCTCGGTGAGGATCTTCATGAGGTAGTCGGTCAAGTCGCGGCCAGCCAAGTCCAGACGGAGGATGGCATGGGGCAGGGCGTAACCTTCGTAGATGGGGACGGTGTGGGAGACACCATCACCGGAGTCCAGGACGATACCGGTGGTACGACCAGAGGCGTACAGCGAGAGCACGGCCTGGATGGCGACGTACATAGCGGGGGAGTTGAAGGTCTCAAACATGATCTGGGTCATCTTCTCCCTGTTGGCCTTGGGGTTGAGGGGGGCCTCAGTCAGCAGGACTGGGTGTTCCTCGGGGGCGACGCGCAGCTCGTTGTAGAAGGTGTGGTGCCAGATCTTCTCCATATCGTCCCAGTTGGTGATGATGCCGTGCTCGATGGGGTACTTCAGGGTGAGGATACCTCTCTTGCTCTGGGCCTCATCGCCTACGTAGGAGTCCTTCTGACCCATACCGACCATCACACCCTGGTGACGTGGGCGACCAACGATGGACGGGAAGACGGCGCGGGGCGCGTCGTCGCCGGCGAAACCGGCCTTGCACATGCCGGAGCCATTGTCGACTACAAGCGCAGCAACATCGTCGTCGCACATTTTGGCGTTTGTGTTTGGTTTGGGACGCGGTGGATGTTGACTCTACGGCAGCGAGACTGCGAGTGCGGCGATCAGCGGGCGCCGAATCTTTTATAGGGGCAGCGACGCCGACGCCGCGCGCCATACATGGCGAGCGCGCCGGCCCCCGACCGCGCACAGCCCCCGCCTTTCTTTACATATTTTACACAAATATACTAGCTGTAACCCATCCTATCATCCCTTAGGCACTCCTTAGGGTTAATAGGAGTGTTTTCAGTCAACATTTTAGTACAAAACGCCGCGCGCCGTAACAGGCGCGAGCGCCGGCCCGCCCGCCTTGTGCCATTTCAGGCGATGGGCGGACGTCGGTATTTAAATATGAATATTAACTTTATTGCATTTCTGAACTGCAGGTACTGGTAGAATGTTAAAAGGGATCTAATCTTCGCCCGTTTCTTACTGTTTTGTTATAAAAAAACCTAAATTATTATAAATCCATCACATTATCGTATTTATGCATGTTGATAATAATAAGTTAAATTAATTTGTAGTAACAACCCTTTAGTCAATAACTAGGTAACATCATTGGCCAACTTAGCTCATACCAGAACAACGTTTATTACGTTTACAAAAAGACGACAATAGCTTACACTATTTGGAGTACGAAAATGTTTGCAAATTGTGGAGTTACTAGGTCAATAGAGTTTAACGAGAAATGGACGATGGTTACGTTTCACATGTGTGAATATTATAGCACATCACTACAACACGATTACTTACATATTAAAACCGCTATTGAAAAGTTAAAGTAGGTATTTGTGATGGTTTTAGCATCATTAACAAACAGATAAAGAATACATTTCAATTGTGAAATATTATAATTTTATTTCTAGCAAAACTCAACGGGCAAAACTGTTAGTTTAGTGGTGGTTAATAATTTGCGGTGGTCAACCAGGTTCAAGGTTAAAAATCCAATAAGGAACCAGCCTATTGCCATCAACCATTAAACTACATAGCAACTGAGCACAAACTGAGCTCAAATCCAAACACCGGACTCCTGCCGAGGAATTCCTAAAGTAAAAAGCCAATATCAATTTGCCTTTTTTTTTCGGATGGGAAATCATCAAATGACTTCTCCCGCTCTGGGCAGAGCGGAAGGGAGTGTCAGACTTGTACTGACTAAAACCCATCCATGTTCCTTCCTTGCCCTTTGTGTTCCAGGGCCGCGTTATCTCTTTCGAACAGTCCCGGAGCCCTGGCAGGCATCGGCCCTTGCGGGCCCCTCCCTGTTTGCTGACATCTCTTTGAGGCGCGCGTGGAACATGAACGCGCCGTCTACACGGCATATCAATTTGCCTGACCTGGGAATCGAACCCAGGACTGAGGTTAGCTCTTAAGCAATGCCGATGATCAATGTTAGTTCTACAATCAATTAAATACTGTAATATAATCTTTTTCCCACACTCGATGCCACTGGCAACCTCGCTCTCCCTGACAAGGAGCTACAGGAAGAT
This sequence comes from Lycophotia porphyrea, assembly GCA_950005105.1. Lineage (NCBI taxonomy): Eukaryota > Metazoa > Arthropoda > Insecta > Lepidoptera > Noctuidae > Lycophotia > Lycophotia porphyrea. The sequence goes on from OX465407.1 coordinate 3,537,141, forward strand.
GACTATAATATGATTCAAATGTGCCGTGCAGCTGTTGCAAGTTCGCAATACTTATCAAGTATTATGCCAATAGATACACATAATACTTAATCTACTAGTTCACGATTTAACTTGATGCATGATGAAAATATTGATGAAAATATTCTGCATTATGGGATTGTATATCCCATAATGCAGAATATTTTAAAATGCTGTGCTTCTTTTTTATCCACCTTTCTATCACCTGATAAACGACCCAAATCGTTCCAAAAAATAAGTAAGTCATTTTTTGGAACGAGTTTTGATTTCCAGGTAGGTAAAAATTTTATTGAGTCTTTTAGCACCTAAGACATCTGGATTTGTCGAGCCTTTTGCCATTGATGGCAAAAGGCTCGACAACGACACGACACGACTCTATAACAAGGGACTTTTGTTATTATTAGGTACACCTCCACCAACTCTTCGAACATAACAGGCGTGATGTGAAGTAAAGAAAAAAAAAACCTCACTAACCTCTACTGAAATATTTAATTCACGAAAACAATTAGGTTCAACCATCGCACGTAGAATTTAATCTATTTCAATCAACGATCAATTTATTTCAAACGAACAAAATTCAACGTAGGAATGACACTGAATACCTTTCCCTCACGGATGGCACGTAGTTAGAATACTGCAAGTAATTGGTTTAGCGAAACAGAGAGGAAGCATGTCGGCGCTAATTGATCACTTCATGGGCGAGTCGGCGGTTACGATTGATGTTACAGGTGTGGATCAGACAGATTGTTACGCGGATGGCGAGCTTTAAGTGGCGCTTGTTAATACATACTTGTTAATAGTTTGATTGGGATACAAATTATTTTGTCTGGTAGAAGCTGTTCTCTCAATGCCCGTCTTGACAAGTCGATGGCACGGTTGGCGGAGTGGCTGAGCGATTGACTACTGCGCTGCGTGTCGCTGGTTCGATCCCCGCACGGAACAAATATTTGTAAGGCCTACAGATAGTTGTTCCTGGTCTGGCTGTTTGTGTATGTAAATTAAATGTTTGTGAGCGCACCCACAATACAGGAGAAATTCTTAGTGTGGGGCAACGTTTTTTTCAAAAAAAAAGGAAAGCATTTACTTAATTCGTCATCTTTCTAAAACCCTTATGCCAATTTATTTGGGGTCAGCGCAGCATTTTCTTCTTGCCATACATACCAGTCACCCCCTTTCTTGCTTCCTTCTTGTCATAGTTTCTGTATAGAAAGTTCAGTTCTTTGATAGATCAGCTTTAAAAGGACCAACAAGACACAAACTTGTCACATCTGTTTAGCCCTTTGATACGGATGGTACCCACAACCCAAATTAAGCTGTTTTTGTTTAATTATTATTCTCCTGCCCTTAACCCAATTTATTTGAGGTCAGCGCAGGTCTTCCTCTACTCTTGTAGCTATCCACATTCATACTCAAAGTTTTTATAAAAGTTTACGTTAAACCTTTATGTTATGGTGTAAAAAGATTAGCTAATAGGGATAGATTATTTTTATAAAAAAAGAACTATGTTTTTCACAGACATAGAAACATCCGTTAACACGAACTACATTTCTTACTTATTAAATAATGTAGAATTGATGTAGATTAAAACAGTAAAGAAAACTGTAATAATAACTATACCTAAAATACCCACTACTGCACAGTTACATAAACGTATGATGTAGCTACGGCGTAGCACCTCTACAGCCTGCTACGAAGGTTGTAGACAATCTACGCCGTAGCCTTTGCGCCAAACCAGATGTAACTGCGCTCTGATTGGTCGATTTGCGCTTACAACCTTTCTGCTTTAGGGAGGCAGTTGGGTCAAGAGCTGCCTACACAAATTGATTCAATTACGTTCATACCTACAGTTTGTTGTAGGGCGAGCTTCGTTTTGACTAGATTGTATACAAACGTGTCTCTTAATAGTAATTTCGCAGTGGTTTTAAGACCTTGAAATTGTTAGTCTTGAAAACAGATGTTATACGATTTGACTTTCATAAAGATTTGTTTCTTACTCATGACAAGTCGTTCAGATTTCGGTATTTTAGTACGATAACGACCTTCCGACGGTTTCGCAAGAAATGTCAGAATTAGAACAAACCAATACTTTTATAATATCATGTAACGTTTGTTAGTTAATATCTATCTAATACTTTAAACTAGCAATTCTGGTATAGTACCTGGATGACCGAGCTTTGTTCGGTGACACGGATAAAACGACGTTTTCTAAAAATGAAACCTAGTTAGATCGATTTATCGCCCCTGAAACCCCCAGCATACTAAATATCATGAAAATCGTTGGAACCGTTTCCGAGATTTAGATTAATACATATACTCATCGGTCATCCAGGTACTTTTATTGAAACACAATGGTGGTTTAAATATTCAAGTTAATTTGCCGAAAAATCTGAGATGACACAGATATGAAAGTGGGAATATTTTCTGTGTACCATGTTACATACTACTCTTCCCTTGGCTTTTTATAAGCAACAGAGAAATATGTATAATGGGTGTAAAAGACCCCTTTACGAAGCCGAAAGGCACTTGTTCTCCCCGACATTGTGATTTTGTTCTGTACCATAGTCCATACCTTCTAGGTAGTTACGTAGATGTTGGAGGTCAAAGTTTCAACTTTTTCACTTGTTTTTTTTTTTTATATAATAATAAAAGTGATGACTTTACTTTAAAAACCTCAATGAACCCTGTACTATTCAATGCATTCACCCGCACAATGTTTTGTTTTGATTTATACCGTACAGTGTGTTTAGTCACCCCAAAAAAAAGTCATTTCCCAGGAATAATTTTTGCGTAGACTTGCTATGTAGTTTGATCTACAGAATGCTTGGTTAACGGCTTCGCGAAGAGTTCGTTTACATCTTGTGGAATTACCATTTTAAGGGTAAATTGGTTGAGAGATAAATACCTGCGATGTTGTCCTCATAAGTAGGTACTGTAGAGACTGTTTATGGTCAGGGCGAGGTGTGATCTTCTTTATAGTCGGTCTCCAAGTGCTGAGGATTATCACCCATTCGGTTGGTGGCTTGACACCGATATTTCGGCCCTGGCTTTTCTCGAGGCTTCCTGAGAAGATAGACCCCTGGACTGGGGATCGAGTCGGCTTCTTCAAATTCAAATTCATTTATTGCAAATAATCATCATCTGCCTAGCCTTTTCCCAACTATGTTGGGGTCGGCTTCCAGTCTAATCGGATGCAGCTGAATACCAGTATTTTACATGGAGCGACTGCCTATCTGACATCCACAACCCAGTTAATACTGGGTAATACGATACCCTTGGTAAGACTGGTTGTCAGACTTTTTGGGTCACTGACTACCTGTAACGACTGTCAAAGATGTGCAATTGATGGGTAGTTATACAGGTGGGTTTTTGAAGAACAGGAAAGTTGTTAGTGTCACCATATTCTGCACTAGGCATGCAACATTTAATTCGGAACGTGGTTAGTCCCTAAATTAAAAATTTAAATACATTAAAGTTTAAAGTTACATGTCTATTAAATTGTCAATTAAAATCAAAGTAAATAATGTCAAAGTAAAAATGCCAAAGTTAAACTATTATGCTAAAATTTCAAGAATTAATCATTGTGAAATACGCAATCGATGTCAAACTTAAGTAATAAACATAATTTAGAGTTTGTCACGCAAAAATTCATTAACACTATAATAAGATTTTACCAATAACATTTTTTTAACATTACATTTAAATATGCCGATACTTTTTAAGTCTATAATACATTTTGGCAAATGGTTATAAAGTCGAGGTGCCATCCAAAAACTACTATTGCTAAACAAAGTAGTTCTACTGCTGTCAGGGAAATATATTTTTTTATTGTTACGTTGACTTTTATAATTTTTGAAATAATGCAAGTTGCGTTTTACAAAGACTACGACTTCCCATATAAATAAACATGGTAGTGTTAATATTTTTAAGCTTTGGAAAAAGGGCTTACAACTATCTGTTGGTTTTAAACTACATATTGCGCGGATACATCTCTTTTGCATTTTAAATACAGCTTCCTTTTCTGTAGAATAGCCCCAAAACAGAATGCCATATCTCAACAAGGACCCTACGTAACCATGGTAAGATGCTAAGACCGCACTGGTACTGACCGTTTTTGCAAGCATATATAACGCATAGGACTGCCGACTTAATTTGAGACAAAAGCTTTCCAAATGTGACTTCCAGTTTAGGTTATAGTCTATATGTAACCCTAAGAATTTTGTTGTATTGATTTGCTCTATCTTCTGTCCTTGGAAATAAACATCGACGTTTGTTTGTTTGCCATTTCTATTTTTAAAAGTCTTCTCGTAAGTCGTTCTTGGTCTCTTCTATTCTATTTCTATTTTAAGGGTTTGGTTTCCGCACTTAGTCCCTAAAGGTGGACCATTGTGCGTGAGCCATGGTGGCCGTTACTCCAACCAGCTCACCTCCCTCCAGAAGCAGATCAGACTTCCCGGTCTTCTCAGGGCATCCGCGAGGGATCTCGGTGTACCAAGAGTCTCCTCGCGGATCTGGGGGACACCGGTGCACTCGAGGAGCACATGCGCCACCGTTTCCTCCGCCTCCATGAACGCTCTGCACAGAGGGCTATCCGTGATTCCTAGGGTGTGGAAGTGTTTGTTCAGTGAGCAGTGTCCAGTGATGGTCCCCGCCACCAGTTGCAGGCTATCTCTATCCAGGCGCAGAAGGCGCTTGGTCTGCTTTGCATCCAGGGACGGCATAGCCTCCTTGGTTTGCCTGCACCCTGGTGTAGAGGTCCACCATTTTCCGCTTGTGTCTTAGTTTGTTCCTTTAGCAAGCCCCTTAGCTGCTTAAAAGGAAAGGGCACAAGGGTTCGGGTCCGATGGCTTTTGTGCTGGATCCCCTTCTGGCAAGCTCATCAGCCGCATCGTTTCCGAGAGATCCACTGTGTCCTTTGATCCATTGCAGTGTCACAGTGTTGCGGTTTAGCACCGTAACACGTTCTAGGGCATTGTGACATTCTAGCATTAATTTTGATGTGATTTGGTTTCTCTTTAAGGATTGCAGAACTGAGGCACTGTCTGAAACTATACGAATATGGGTATCCGTAACTCCCCTTGGATAATGCCTACACACTCTGCTTGATACACAGAGTTGAGCATTCGCAGGGGTCTGGATATTTTGATGTTTAGGTCGTCGGAGAAAACTCCGACACCTGTCCCATCGTCAGTCTTTGATCCATCCGTGTAGATCCTTAGCTCGTGTAGACCTGAGTAGTCACACATTTCCGCTGTAAGCTCAATGTTATAGTGTTTTTGGGCCTTCAGGGTTTGTCGTTGGGTGATGCCATCATAGGCTGTTGTTTGATTGCATCGTCCTTTATGCGTGTATGTTTTATTCTGGAGTCGTTACTTAGGGTGCCGGATACTTCAAGCCTGAAGATTAGGGTTGCTTCCTCTCTTACGACGAGGTGTAGAGGTGGCAGCCCCAGCATCACCTGTAGAGCGGCAGTGGGTGATGCCCTCATGCTTCCGGTGATTGCTACACATGCAAATCTCTGTAGCTTCTCGAGTTCTTTCTGGGCAGTGCTCAGGTTGGTCCTGGGCCACCAAACTAAAGAGCCGTATGTGATGATTGGTCGGATGACTGTAGTGTAGCCAGTAGGTGATTTTGGGGCTTAGGCACCAATTTCTCCCGAGCAGTCTTTTGCATTGCCATAGGGTTATGCTGGCTTTTGTGGTGATGTAATCGGTGTGTTTTGCCCGGTTCAGCTGTTTGCCCAAATAGATGCCCAGGTATTTGGTTTCAGTCGACAGGCTTAGGGTGTTCCCAAAGAAGCGTGGCAACTGTAGGGTTGCCAGCTTCCTTTTTTTGTGAAGAGGACAAGTTCAGTCTTGGTAGGATTCACTGCTAGCTTATATTCCTTGCACCAGTCCTCTACTATCTTCAAGGCTTGGCGCATAAGATTACACAGTGTGTTTTCGTGTATACCGTTTATTATTATGGTTATATCATCGGCGTAGCCCACCGTGAAGTAACCTTTGTCGTTTAGACGCTTGATAAGGGTGTCTACCACGAGGTTCCATAGCAGTGGCGAGAGGACGCCCCCTTGAGGGCAACCCTTCGCCACGATGGCTCTGGTGGTGTCGTTCACCGTAACCTGTACGGCTCTCAGTCTGAGCATGTTTGTTATCCATCCTCGCAGGGTCGAGTCCACGCCGTGTTCCTCGAATCGAAGTTGGTTTTGTCAAAAGCTCCTTCTATGTCAATAAAAACAGCTAGTGAGGATCCTTTGGAGTCTACTGCACATTCAATCTTTGAGATCACACTATGTAGTGCGGATTCTGTTGATTTGCCTGTGGAGTAGGTGTGTTGTTGCCTGTGGAGTGGTAGCTCTCGTGGAGGTCCGTCCCGAATGTGTCGGTCACAGAGTCTCACAAGGGGTTTTCAGTAGGAAGGATGTCAGGCTTATTGGTCGGTACGCTTTAGGTTGTGTATAGTCAGATTTCTCGGTCTCTTTCCATTGACCTGACTCCCCAGACCGTTAGGAAATTTTCATCCCGCGCGTGCCGGTTGTAGGTTGCCATGGGTGCATTTCCAACCTAAACACGAACACCGCATCCTTATGTTCATCATGCCACTATGAAGTTTGTCTTAGCAACGGTTCTACTCTGTATTATGCAGTTGGTTAAACTATTTGCATTAAGCAAAAAACATTCATAATATGCCTAGCCTTTTCCCGACTATATTGGGGTCGGCTTCCGGTCTAACCGGATGTAGCTAAATACCAGTATTTTACGGTTCGACTGCTAGAGATAGGATTGGCAGTTAGAGAGTTTGTAGCTCTTGGTACGACTGGTTGTCATACTTTCGGGCTCCTGACTACCTGTAACGACTGTCAAAGATCTATAAATCAGACAGCCAACGGCTTAACGTGCTTTCCCAGGTACGGAGGAAAATTGGTATGTAATGGATGGTCACACATTCACGGACCTATTACTTAGCCACGAGCTTCTCTTAAGTATACTCACACATCGTTGAACTTATAAAAGACTAACTACCGCCCGCGGCACATGTCCATAAATTATTATTGAAGTGAAAACTTGGTACTTTTGTGCTAAATTCTATGCCAATGTCGGCTATGCGTTAGATGTCAATGAATTATTAGTTGTCGTTAAAAAATGTTGAATTCAGTAGAAAATCCAAACGGGTACAGTTGTGGCCATCTGGGTAGTTGCTGAGAAGTTCAATATGAGCGAACCCAAAATTACACTGACCGAAAATTGAACCCGGGACCCCAAGATCAACATCAAGTGTATTTTGACCACTAGACCTATGAAACAGTGGAATTATCGTCATAATAGCTGGAATCATTGAATCGATTCTTAAACGGATGTCTTAGATGTATGTGCGATTTTTAGTCGAGCAAAAAGTTCGTCATTGTACTACTGACTGTGAGTTCATTAGTCAAGTTTAATTGTACTACGACAACAAACAGAATATATTTGGATCACGGCAGCGAACTGTCACTATCGCCATTCATTGATTCTCTCAATTGCATACCAATACCGCTACTGTCTCATGACCGAACGCTTCTAAACGTCTGTCAGTATCGACGACTTTTGTGACCACTGACAACTTTATAACTGCATTCACGAAGAAGTTGCTTCTGACGCGGGTAATGTATGTTGTACAATGAGATATGGTTGCAGGGGTTAGAGTGCAGAGTTAAAGGTATGATGCAAGTGCATCGGGTGCATTGGCCGCGTCTATTTGTGGTAACAGGTGTGAAGCATGTAATCATTGCGCCGATGCTCGGCTGTTAGAACATGCTCTGTATCTCCGAGCGAGTTGAAATGGGACGCAAACCGATTTCGGTGCGGCGGCCGACGGCGTCTAAAATAACTTGGCAAATCGTAAGTTACGGTGGTCCGGCAGATAACTGTATTTCATCGAATCAGTAAACCGAAGTCTAATTCTTTATTAAGCCTGTCAACATGTTGTCTTTATTTTTCCACACGGGGTCTACAATAGTACTGTTGAATTACAAATTTCTGAATCACATGATTTACAGGTTGAGACAGTAATCTTACCAGCTCATTGTATTCTATCATAATGTAGTAACACAACATGGGTTTACATTTTTTTGGCATCGCTGTCTTTCCATTTTCTATCACCTACATGTTTTGCAGGTAACTATTCTCCGATGCCTCTTTTAAATATCTCGCATCTTAGAAACTTCTTCTCAGTCACATTGCACTGAGCCAATAATAACCTGGCGTTTTTATTGCATCGTAGTATCGCGTAGGTGCAGCACTTTCTATTTGTGTTCCGACTACAAAAGATCAAGCGCGCTCTTATTAGGCGCGATCACAAATAGAAGCCAGATATTTTTAGATTGCATTGTTTGGCATTCAGAAATGCGAACTAACTTTTTTCTTTACCTTGCTTGTATGGTTGAGTAAACCGTACATTGGAAGTAGGCCAGGAGTTATTGTCCGTAGACGTCACCTAAAGACCGCAGTTAAAAATTTACAATTATCTTGATGATAAGAGTTGTTATCGAAGCATGAATAAGAAAGAATACTGGCCATTTTCAAAATAGGTTCATAATAGCATGGTTACTTCTAATAAACTCATCAAAATGAAGCGTACTTAATTCGAAATCCGTATAGTTGTAGACTAAAAAGTCGACGACTGAAGAAGGAACGCATTTTCAATACTAGACTACTATGTTCCCACAGCGGGCTGTCATATCTCTCAGTAGAAAAAAACAACAAAGGGCAACAAATAAAATAGTGAAAATGTATTAATATCCCTCATAATATTAAGCAGTCCTCGTCAATGAAAGTCATGCAAATATTGTAAACACAGATCATATGGTACAAAAAACGTTGTTTTGACACCAGCGCATGTGTTTGTCGGCTTCATTGGCAAAGCTCGCACGTTACTACGGAGATACAACGGGCGATGTGAATCATCGCGAACTCTCGCTGTTAACATGTTGGCCGTAAAAGGAGAGCATGTTGGGGCCTACCCACGCATTAAACTATGTAACTCACAGGATTTTGGAGCCAAAATTTGTGGTAGGAGGAGTTGACATGAAATTGTACCTTTTTTTTAGATGGGAAATTCTCAAATGACCCTGAAAGGAGTATCAGAATTTTACTGACTAAAACCTATCCATGTTCCTTCTTAGCCCTTTGTGTCCCAGGGCCGCGGACTGTTACGGCCTGTCGTCATCAGACGGACGGACGGTGAGCTAGCCCCTTACTCACCGCCCATAGGCCCGCGTACAGATATGACCTGAGTTGCTCTTAGGGCATTTTATGATCTCACGAAGATCATAAAATGCCCTAAGAGCAACTCAGGTTCCAGGCTTACAAAATTCATTCAAGTAGTACTAACTAAAAATATAAGCTACTATTTTTCGTCTTCTGCGAATTTCCTGTAACTCTACGTACAATATTGGCAAGAAATTGGTAAGTCAGTAATTCATATTGCCAAGTTCCATAAACTATTATTAACAAACCCCACCCATTTATGCTGATGTTGCTTTAAATACTGGTCTAGGTTTCCCCGCAGTAAATCCCCTTCGAGCTCAAGTTTATGAATTACGGCTGCAACAATGTTACATCTAGTAAAGCACAAGTATTAGAACGTTCAGTCGGCTGCCCGATCAGTATCGACGGCGTAATGTATTTATTTCAGTCGCAGTAGGGAGGATTATAAATAGGAGCGCAAGTTCACTGCCGATCCGTACGCATTGCGGGCCAGGGAGGGAGCGAGTGGAGGCTGATACGCGTCAACCATCACTCTAGTTTGTCAATTGTTTATTTCATGAGAGTGAAGCCTGGAATACACATGCTCTCTGAGTGTGTAAATTTGCTCATGAAAGCACAGACCTCCGAAGCATATACTTATTACGAGCATACTTCTTTCTAGCACGTCTGAGATACAAATGCTCATAAAAATGGAGGTTTCTTTGCGGAATCGTATGCGAAATGAATTAAATTCAGTTATATTATCACTTTAAATGTTTGTTTAAACACTTTTTATGGTTAAATTATTATCATTCATCGATTCTTACATGCTTTGGTTCGCATTTTCTCTCGAAATTTTGTTTTTATATAGTGGTGACCGTAAAGTTTTGAGCCGCACCTTACACCGTGTGCTAGTTAGCACGAAAAAATAGACTGGCTTGCGATTAAATAGCATGCTCTTTTCGTATATACGTGCTAATTGTATGCTACTAAGTAGCATTTGCTCGAAACTAGCATACTTTTGTGCTACTACGTAGCATGTGTATTCCAGGCTTAATCGCGGTGTCTTGTAGCATGCTCTGAACCTTCCTTTCATTTGTTTTATCTGCAGTCGCTGTCGCAACTCGCGGCCAAGCGGTTACTCTGAGTCAGTATTTTTTTCCATTTCTACTATTCGTCGAGTGTCAAAACATTCGACGAATAGTAATGTAACTAGCGGTTTAGTTCTGGCAAGACTCCGACACCACTATTAACAACAGGCAGCAATGCCAAGTAACTCTTTTTTAGGGTCCGGTAGGTCCAAATGAAAAAACTCGTCGGTTTTTCCGTCTGTCACAGCCAATTTGATCTGAAGCTGCGTGACCAATGAAGTTTAAAGATACACATTATGAGTTTTTGTGATTCAAACGATTTATTTTGAATAAAGCTTTTTTATTTCATTTATTTTGAATTTGGGAGTCACTAGGACCAAATAATGTACAGTATTTGTTATTGCGACGTTATTCCTGGATGGTTATTCTCGTGGCCACACGCGGCCGCCGGGGCCGGTCGCACGTCGGCTGCGCACTTCGTATCTATAGGCACCAGCCAACGCGAAGAACATCTGTTGGTCGCAAGAACAAGTGTATTGTTTAGTAACTGACTACTAATTGTGATATACATAACATTATATTGTGTCATTCACAAACCAATAACATTTTATGTTCTAGCAAGTACAAGTACGAGGGGTTCAATCATAACAGCCGGACGGGTTAAGAAATCATTGGCGAAGTTGGTCTGTAGATGGGTGAACATACGTTATGTAACAAAGTTCTCACCGTGCCTCTGAAAGCACGTTAAACCGTTGGTCCCAGCTGGCTTATGTATATCTACGATAGTCGCTACGAAGTCAGAAACCAGAAAGTCTGAAAACCAGTCTTACCAATAGGAATCGTATTTACCAGCTGTGTTGTGGAGATCAGATAGGCAGTCGCTTCGTGTAAAATACAAATATTCAGCTGCATCCGATTACACTGGACACCGACTCCAACATAGTTGAGAAAAGGCTAGGGTATCAGGGTAGACAGAACATTCACGCCTGGCCGGTAAATGGGGAGAAACTTCGAGGAAGTACAACATCTGAACGCTACAATTGGTAAGCTGTAATAAAAAGCTAAATGATTCCAACGTAAGCATTTGTATGTCTTTCAAACGTTTAAAGTACGAGTAGGTTTTTTAAGTGCAAAATAAATCTGCTAGGTTCGTTAATAAAAATAAAATCTCTCATTAACCTTTTTAAATCGCAAAAGCATTAAAGCATTTTTACCATATTTCAAAAGCATAGGGAATAAATTATAGAGACAATTAGTCACAATAGTATTAAAGCAGTTAAAGCTCGCATCGCTGATCCACGTAATTGTTTCAATGAAAACGTTCGCGTCATCCCCCTAATTGGCGTACAAATTGATTCGTAAAAAAGTTTAATCTACGATATTTGCCGGTCGAGTGGTCGGCCCACCCCATCCGACGATCTTTTTCACTGGGATTGCAAAACATTTATCAATCATACTGAACCCTTATCACTGAAATAGCGGCTTTATAACAGACTGCTCAAAGTCAACTTTCAACGTGATCCTTTTGATAGTTATGTCATTATGGCATTGAGTGTATTTCGGATGCATCCCGGCCATTGAAAGTTATTAGTTTTATCTGTACGCGTGTTATTCGATAGTCACGAGTCGTGGAGTGCATTGTTTGTGATCACATCGGCATGGCGGTGTAACACAATGACGTGGGACTGCTGCTGATACCACGATAACAACTATGAATATAATTAGCGGGATAACGGGATGCTACACAAATTGGTTAGGAAAGCGCTTTGTGAGGATTGGTTTAGATCTTGATAATGAAGTACGGATTCAAAAACTGGCACGAAGAGTTCCGTACCATTATCTATACAAAATTAGACAAAAACGGCAAAAAAATCACGTTTGTTGTATGGGGGCCCCCTTAAATATTTATTTTAATTTAATTATTTATCGTTAAACTAAATATACAACTTAATATTCTGTGAATAATTCAAGCGTTTACCTATCGCCGTTATTAATATCGAGCAAAAAAACGGCAAAAAATAACGTTTGATGTATTGGAGCCCCCTTTCAATATTTATTTTATTCTGTTTTGAGTATTTGTTGTAATAGCGGCAACAGAAATACATCATCTGTGAAAATTTCAACTGTCTAGCTATCACAGTTCAAGAGATACAGTTTGGTGACAGACGGACAGACAGACAGACAGACGGGCGGACAGCGGAGTCTTAGTCATAGGGTCCCGTTTTACCTTTTGGGTACGGAACCCTAAATCCCTAAGTGCCCAAGACATCAGAGATCTCAAATATCAAAACCTCAAGATTTTCCGTTTGTTTGTGGTCTGGTGGTCTTATTTCCCAAGACCTCAGAACCCTTTCCCTACGGACCTCAGTCATTTGTTTTAGTCACATTTTAATTCAAAGACACGGCTGGCGCAGTGGCTGAGCGATTGAATGCTGCACTGCGTGTTGCGGGATCGGTCCCCGCACGGAACAAATATTGGTTTGGCCTACAGGTATTCCGGTTTTGTTTTTCCGGATCTGGCTGTTTGTGTATGTGAGTTTAAATGTTTGTAAACTAAACGCACCCACGATATAGGATAAATTCCTAGTGTGGGGCAACGTTAATAAAAAATCAAATCAAACATTCAGGATTATTTCAGTTGACAAAACGTGTCCTGGAAATGAAAAAGGCATTCAATACGAGAAAATGAATAACTATAAGCTTGCAACTGTAAGTTAGCAATAAATGTTTCGCAATAAAATACTTTATTTCTGGAACTCTTTGAGTCTCTTTGCACATGTTCATTCCTACCTTTCCAATATGAGAATACGAAGTGCTGTAGCAAAATTAATAAACTCTGATTTGTGCAGAGAGCACAGATCAAATAAGTGAGCGTATTAAATCATAAGTCGAGTCACACGCACTCGCTGCCACAGAGTATTAACTCCGCTTATTATGTTGGCAGAATGGACACCTTTTAATTATATGAATGACGTGTGTAGCATCATTATACTAAATGGTACAATGAAGTTTGTTTATTTTTACTGTTTCATGCGAACGTAATTTGATTATGCAATGCTTTCTTCATACTGTAGTGGGAACTACGCTCTCAGTAAAATAAAGTTAAAAATTAAACCTAACTTCGATAAAAAAGGCAACTCAAAGTGTGACTCAACTCGAGACCACGTTTTTCGTATTACCGGAGTCACACGTTTCTGTACTTTAAAATTTAGTCAGTAGTGTAGGCGCCACGGTGGAAAAATATAGACATAGACAGCTAAATTCATTCACCTTCGTTTTGGCTTTGCCGTAAGTTGGTTAATAAGATGTGGTGAATATTCAGCTATTCTATTATTTTCAGCTACCTTACTTGAAATAAGTAAATAACTTACTTTCTTAATAATACCTTACTTTAAAATCATCTACGTAGTAAATAATTTTCACGACTTTCATCTATAACATCAATAACCCTCCTTTTGTGCTTCGCCGCAGTCGGGTAAAACTATTGAAAAACTATGAACCACACAATTTATTAACACTTTTCGTGGAAAAAAAATCTATTTGTCTTCCCAAATTCGATAAATTAATATACTTGTAATTAGAACTGTTCAGTATTGTCATGTCTGCTCTCGTTTGGTCTTTACCGTTGGATGTATCCCACAAAGGGGCGTCACAAAGTGCACATCGCCGGTCGCGTGCTGCGTTGCAATCATAGCACTAATTGACGATTTGCTGCCCTGTACACTGCGGGACCATGGAACGGGCACAGTGGCGTGCTATTGGTGTAGTAGGCAGATAGCTAGATTGTGTACGTAAATGCAATTTAGATAGTAGGTATTACAAGTTAAGAACCTTTTAGTGATAAGGTAATTACTGCCGGTTGTAATGGGACTGATGAAGAGGTGAAAAAGACGAGCAGTAATGAAAATGTAGTAGTGGTAACATGAAAGCTGTAATTTATTATGTTCTGAGATTTCTAAACAAACAACTAGAATACCTATTTAGTTCAGTTATGCGGTATTGTTTATAGTAATTCAGGAAAAAAAAAACACGCAACTTTCATAACACTTAAAGTTTCTTGAAAGAATAAGAATATTTGGATGTCAATTGTCCAACCCACTTTTGATGGCTTCAACGGTATTTACACAAGTATTTCTAAATATTACACAAGATTTTTTCTTTTATGATCATAGACCAAAAGTACAAAACTAAAATTATTAAATCTTGAACTGTCCAGTTTCCGTGTCCGGGCGTGTACAGTACGTCGTTAATCCCCCGCGCGATGATCGTCGGACGGGGGCCGTGTACTTAATTTGTCCTTTATTATGTTGATTCTATCCCCGGATAATAAGCGGTCGTTCGCGCCTCGTTTGCTCAATTAATTGGCAATATTTCCTTCGGGACTCCACTAATGTAGATTTAAATGTGACAGATTTATCGTAACATGCTTATTGGACTGACGTATCGGGTTTATTAAGCTTATCGGGGTGACTGTTGCAGTTCATGAGGTTTGTTTATTCAGGTAGAATTTTCTGTACACTAAATACTTTAAACGTTCCGTGTTTCTGAAAGGCCGAAGATTAAGTTCGCAGTGTTGTATTTTTTTTCCCTTAAATAGTCTACAAAAATATTCCCGCCCGCGTTAATTCATTTTCTCCCATTCAATATTAAAAAATATATTATAATTGTATTCTGATATATGAGCTATATTACTGTAAAGTTTTATCAAAATGCGTTCTGTAGTTTTTTTTTGTGAAAGAGTCACTAACATCCATCCATCCTCACAAACTTTTGGGTTTATTATATTCTATACTAGTTGATGCCCGCGGCTTCGCCTGCGTGGATGTCGGTTATCGCGACCAAAAGTAATCATGATGATCCCATTTCCTCAACTCATGGGAACCTAGTTTGCCCATGTTCAAAGTATTAAAATGGAAATAGTATAATATCCTTAAGTGATAGACATAAGCCATCGCGGATTTTTCTGTAGACCTATAAAGGGTGTAAACAGACTCTTAACGAAGCCGAAAGGTACTTGTTCTTCTCGTCATTGCGATCATTTTTTTGTTCTAGACCATACCTGAGAACCTTCTAGTTACGGAGATATTGGGGGTCAAATTTCCAACTTTTTCTCAAGTTTTTTTTTTAAATACATGTTATTAATGTATGATTTTTACTTTAAACACCTCCAGGACCCTCTTACTATTCAATTCATCCATCAGCACAATGTTTCGAGTGCGTTACATTGAGTCCTACAGCAAAACGGGATTTTTCAGCCCAAAAAAAAAAGTTTTTTCCCAGCACTAATTTTTGCGTAAAGTTACTTAGTTTGATGTACATAATGCTTGGTTGACGGCTTCGTGGAGAGTCTGTTTACACCCTGTATAAGATATACAATTCTACCATTCATCATTTTGTTATATCTTAAAGGGCAGCGTTTTCGTTGAAAGCTCCCCCAGGAAAAAAATGGAAAAAAATGTTGGAAAAAAATAAGCCGTCAGAGACTTATTTTTTTCCAACACCTCCAACAAATATCATTATATTTTAGCCAATCTGTACAAAAACTTGACATTATATACAAAAAAATTCCTCGAGAACCACTCTATCTATTTAAGAAAACAACATGAACATCAGTGCAGTAATTTTTGAGTTTATCGCGAACAGACACATAGACGCGACGGAGAACATTGTATTATAATATGTAGTGATGTTGGGTTCGGCTTCCAGTACAACCGGATGCAGCTGAATACCAGTATTTTATATGGAACGACTGTCTATCTGCCCTCCACAACCCAGTTCTGGGTAATACGATACCCCTTGGTAGAAATACAGTGTTCGAGATCTTCAATTTTTATACGTCAACAGAGAGTGCTCATCAGGCTGAACAACTCTGGCTAAGACGTCATTCCTATATATATTATAGTGTAACTGGGCTCTTGGAGCTCCACAACAGCGTTCCACATCTTCAATTTTTATACGTCAACAGAGAGTGCTTATCAGTCTGAACAACTCTGGCTAAGACGTCATTCCTATATATGTTATAGTGTGGCTGGGCTCTTGGAGTTCCACATCAGCTGTTCCAGATCTTCAAATTTATTCTATTAGTAGAAAATACTCATTACGTTGAACAATTTTTGCTATAGTACCATTTTTGCTTCTCTTATAGTTTAGCTGGTCTGTTGCGGTTCTGCATCAGGTGTTCAAGTTTCCAAGATAAATTATAGCCTATATGTTGCCCAGACTTAATACCTATACAAAAAAAAAATCATTCAAATCCGTCGAGTAATTCCGAAGATTAGCGTGTACAGACAAACAGACAAACAGACGGACTTTTTTGGATTCGTGCTCTATTACTGTTTCTACCCCCCCCCCCCCCCCACAATATTTTTTTTTTTAATATATTCAATGTACAGAGACAGTTTTTTTACTGTCTTATTATATGTATATAGATAGATATAGATAGATATTCTAACTTGAATCTTACTAGACTCTCAAAAGAGCGTCCCGGGTTCATTAAGAGTTTTTCCTTTTTACTTTTACAAAAACATAAGTGGTAAATATTAAATTACAACTACGTAAACCATCAGTTTAGTCATCACTTTCCTATTCCCACAAAACTGCAAGTTCCGTAAAGCAAATGAGTTCGTTAATTAATTTATTGCCAATTATTTCTTACGTGATGAACGCGAATTGAAGGAACAACAGAATTAGGCGCGTCAATTAATTTGGCAGCCAGTGTGCGTTCCCACCGGTCGACGGCGACGGTCAAATAGTGCAAATAGTTCCCAGCGAATGTTATTGTTGTCATTGTTCGAATAGGGAGCGTGATTTCTATTTTCTTATTTAGTTTCCCTTCTTATTTATTTTATAGTTTAGTTCGAATCCCCAGAAAAATAGAAAAAGAAGAATTTAAGAATTTTGAGTTCAAGATAAACTTAGTAGTTTAGTTTCAGTTAGTAGTAGGAGAAATCAAGTTAGTCCTTTGAGTCGAATTGTTGAGTCCTTATTAAAGGACAATTTGTAATTTACATCGTACACTAGAACCAATGTCGGGATCTCGGTGCAATATGGTGGTCAGAGATGTTTTCATAATATCCATTGCGCCCTTAAAATCCCGGTGCATATTGCTTGATAGTTTTTAGCCACCCCACTTGTTCTTACAAACTGAACGTATTGAATATCACGTAGTACCGCGCCGCTATATATAATGTGGTACGCTTCACATTTTGCCACGCTCCTGAGTGGGCGGTGCTTCACTGACACACTGAGCTCGAAACATTTCTTCATAAATATCTTTAAATGATGGTAAATTAAATTTCTGTCTTGATTTTAATCCTCAAAGGGATACCTTACCCTATAGTAGTGTATTATCGCTCCGTCTCTGTATATCAGTGCGCTGCCCAAGAGACTGGCGGCGTTGCCACGTTGTATGGCAACACTTAGCCTCTGGCCAAGGTAAAAGCCAGCCCTTGGGTCACGGGAAGCGTCAACTAGGCGTTTCGAAATTTCCTTAAATAGGCTATGAGCACTCGGACCCCACAGCCCCAGAGTTTCAACCCCAAACGGCTTGAAAATATAGTTACCACAAAGGTTTCTATATTTACGCCGCTTGAAGTTCTCTGCAGCCGCAGCGGCAGCACCAGCACAGCACGATGAGCTTGGAAGATGGGATGGCGCAAGAGTATCGACGCATGTTGCGTCCCACACTAAAGGCCTACCCATCTTCCAAGGAAACAATGACATATCGTCCGGTCTCTTGCCATCGTGGCGTGCCAAGCCATTGGGTTCTAAAACAGCTGGGACGCCGGCGGTGATAAGAGCTCATCGGATGATGTCGTTTATATTTGCGTGCCGTGCAAAAGCGAGTGTCTTCCCTATTGATTGATGTATGAAAGTGTACAAGGCAAAAGAAGTATGTAAGATCGTAGCAGGTGGCGTTCTGTGGCTTCTGCTTACCCCCAAGGAAAAAGGTTATCAGATTAGGTATATATGTGTACTTCCCTATTTGAATCGAATTTTGTAAAAAAAACCGGCCAAGTGCGTGTCGGGCCACGCACAATGTAGGGTTCCGTAGTTCCCATAATAATAAAAAAATATATATATATCGCATTACTAATCTATACATATTAATATAATAACACAATAAAAAAACTGTCTGTACATTGAATATTTCAAAAAAAAAATATTTTGGGGGGTTTAGAAAAAAAAAAACTGTCTGTTTGTCTGTTTGTCTTCGGAATCTTCGGAACTACTCGACGGATTTGAATGTTTTTTTTTTGTTGTATAGCTATTAAGTCTGGGCAACATGTAGGCTATAATTTATCTTGGAAACTTGAACACCTGATGCAGAACCGCAACAGACCAGCTAAACTATAAGAGATACAAAAATGGTACCATAGAAAAAATTGTTTCACAAAATGAGCATTTTCTGCTAAGAGAATAAATTTGAAGATCTGGAACAGCTGATGTGGAACTCCAAGAGCCCAGCCACACTATAACATATCGTCGGGGATAGTGCAAAACCGCGAATCTACCATAGGTAAAGGTCGCGTTTCTGCATTTGATATATTTTAACAGGGGCAGGTTAAAACTGTTTAATATCGTTATTTTAAGGGCAAATGGCCTCATATTTACGTACATAGTAATAATTGATGTTTTCTTTGTATTTTTACCATAGATCATCCGTTACAATGATTAATTTAATCGCCACGCTACGCGGAATTATCCAATGCTAGATACGCGGATTTGCACTATCCCCGACGATATATAGGAATGACGTCTTAGCAAGAGTTGTTCAGACTGATAAGCACTCTCTGTTGATGTATAAAAATTGAAGATCTGGAACACCAGATGTGGAAATTAAAGCTATCACTAATTTCACTGTATTTCTACCAAGGGGTATCGTATTACCCAGAACTAACTGGGTTGTGGAGAGCAGATAGACAGTCGTTCCATGTAAAATACTGGTATTCAGCTGCATCCGGTTTTACTGGAAGCCGAACCCAACATATATTATAACACAATGTGCTCCGCCGCGTCTATCTGTCTGTTCGCGATAAACTCAAAAAATACTGCACTGATTTTCATGTTGTTTTCTTAAATAGATAGAGTGGTTCTCGAAGAATTTTTTAGTATATAATTTGTCAAGTTTGTGTACAGATTGGCTAAAATATAATGATATTCGTTGGAGGTGTTGGAAAAAAATAAGCCGTCTGGGAGAGCTTTCAACGAAAACGCTGCCCTTATAGATATAAAAAAATGAATGGTAGAATTGTATATCTTATATAGGTCTACAGAAAAATCCGCGATGGCTTATGTCTATCTCTTAAGGATAATATACTTTTCAACACACTTGCTCATAAAATGGCTCTAATTTCACCGCAATTAGGCACATAATGACACCTATAATCAAACTGTGACTTTTTCATTGCTATTATTCACAAGTGAGTTATAGGGTTTTTTTTTTATTTTATTGGTTTAGTTGCTTTGTTCTTAAAAAAGTTTCGATACAAAAAACAATCGTGTTCAATAGTACAAATAAATTAATGTACTTATTTCTCGCTCATTTCATGCAACTTCGTATTTAAATAGATAATTTCAACTTGTACATTTTTAATATATAAAACTTTCACTCAAGTATAAATTAGTTTTCTCTGTAATAAAGAAAACTTTGAATTCCCCATTTTGTAAGTGGATAAAACGCTATCCGCGAGAAGCCAAAAAAAAAGAAATCTCATTATTTAGTCTATGGCCGATCGCCATTGTTAGATGCGCGCGCATAGGAAAACTGATTAATTTTTCCCGCCATTACGAAATTATTTTCACAATTCGTTTTCACTGTTGAAATTATAGTTATTTATTAATTAAAATGTCTACAAGTAATAGATATGAAGAAAATAATTTATGTTGTATTCCGCCCGATTTAAGATGTGAAGCCCTTAGCGTTATGGAATGTTTACTACCTGAAAATTCCAAGGACAAATATCTATTGGCGTACCAAAATTTCATACAATGGCAAAACAACAAGAATACGCAGTCTTTTTCAGAAAATGTGTTCATGGCGTATTTTAAAGAATTATTTTCTAAGTGCAAACCTATCTCTTTGTGGTGTAACACTCAATGTTAAAAAGTACAGTCCGAGCAAAGAATGGAGTGGACTTAAAAAAACATACTCTAATGTGTCAGCTTATCTAAACTATCACCAAGAGACTATCCGATGGATTTAGAAGCAAGGAATCAAAGTTTTTATCGTCTCCATATAACCAATATCTGGCTACTAAGGTTAGTTAAATTAATTTTAAATATCTATGTGACTTCAGCCTGTGTTGTGTTGAACTTAATTGTTGTTTCTTTTTTTCAGGTTGCTTTAATATTTGGTGTAACTGGTGCATTTAGGATACAAGAACTAACAAATATAACTGTAAAGTACGTAGAGAACCATGGTCATCAAAAACAGTTACTTATAATTTTACTAACTGCACATTTACTAATTGTTTCTTTAAATAAACTTTTTATCTACTAAATAAAATGAATTTTTAGTATTATTTTCTTCACAAGTGTGTTGAAAAACGTCGTATGATACACGTGTGTATTGATGATTACCGTCCTCGGCTCTCTTGAGACCCTCACCTAACGGCTCGGGTCTCAATGGCGCCTCAGCGGTAATCACCAACATTACTCACTTGTACCATAATGTACTAATATCCATTTTTCAACACACTTGCTCATAAAATAGCTCTAATTTCACCGCAATTAGGCACATAATGACACCTGGAATCAAACTGTGACTTTTTCATTGCTATTATTCACAAGTGAGTTATAGGGGTTTTTTTTATTTTATTGGTTGAGTTGCTTTGTTCTTAAAAAAGTTTCGATACAAAAAAGATCGTGTTCAATAGTACAAATAATCTATCTGATATAATTAATATAATTTTACTAACTGCACATTTACTAATTGTTTTTCTAAATAAACTTCTTATCTACTAAATAAAATTATTTTTGGAACGAAGTTCCTTATCGCGCGTTGTGAAAGGGGGATAGACGGAAAAAATTCTCACGAAAAGTTGTCACGACACTTTTTGCTATAGTAAGCTATTGTAAGCTGTGCGGCGTCGCATGTTTCTCTGTCTGTCTCTCTCTCTCTTATAGAAAGCAAGCCAGATATTTTCATTTCTATTTCGCATTGAACAGTGTGGTGTCGCGACATCTGTCTGTCTATCTGTCTGTTCGTCTATCTGTCTGTCTATCTGTCTGTCTATCTGCCTGCCTGGCTGTCTGTCTGGCTGTCTTTATGCTGTCTGTCTGGCTGGCTGTCTGTCTGCCAGTCTCGCTGTCTGTCAGTCTGTCTATCTGGCTGTCTGTCTGGCTGTCTTTCTGGCTATCTGTCTGGCTGGCTGTCTTACTGGCTGGCTGTCTGTCTGCCTGTCTGTCTGTCAGTCTGTCTATCGGTCTGGCTGGCTCGGTCTATCTGTCTGTCTATCTGTCTGTCTATATATTATAATAACTTAAAAAAAGAAACTTCGTTCCATCCGGGTGTCCCTTGACACCTCTCAAGTTTTTTTTAGTATTATTTTCTTCACAAATGTGTTGAAAAACGTCGTATGATACACGTGTGTATTGGTGATTACCATCCTCGGCTTTCTTAAGACCCTCAGCTAACGGCTCGGGTCTCAATAGCGCCTCAGCGGTAATCACCAACATTACACACTTGTACCATAATGTACTATTAATACTTTGAAAATGGGCAAACTAGGTTCCCATGAGTTGAGGAAATGGGATGATCCCATTTCCTCAACTCATAGGAACCTAGTTTTTGATGATTACTTTTGGTCGCGATAACCGACATCCACGCAGGCGAAGCCGCGGGCATCAGCTAGTTAGATAATACATAAAATTGAGCTTATTTTTTTGCAAATACACCAGCATTCGGAAGTTAAAATGCAGGAATTTGAAAAGAATCTAATCAACGGACTGCTGATGATTATCTTCGATCTGGAGTATTGGGATCCAACAAGAACGAAGCTCTAAGATCACTGTATAGTGATTCGCATAAAACCTAGTGAACCTTAAGATAGTCGTTCTCAATTCGATAAACTATTTTTAATTTACAAGACTCTTGATTTTAAAGACGGAGCAAAGGAGATAAATATTTTGGTTTCAAATAGTTGTGTTGACAGACTAATGGAGAAGAACAAGTAACACTAAACTAATACAGTTCTTCATAAGAATCCCAGTAATTGAAGCCAGGTGAGGAAGTATTAACTCAAAGTTTTTAAATAGAAATGGAGGAGACAACGAAGTCGGTCACAACACACTTACAGGTACATTTGGACGTAGCCGAATTATGTTCAGACATAGTCAGGGTAATTATCTCCCGCTGATTTTTATTCGCTAAATTATACCAGCCGCTCGGGTTGATCTTTAGGTTACTTATGCCGTGCTTGTCTAGGTTGGTCCGTAGGTGAGGGACCCACTACACATCGAGTTTCCTCCGTGCCTTGGAAAACACTTTCAGCCGTTGGTCCCGGCTGTCATTTATAGATTTTTGACAGTCCTTAGAGGTTGAAAGTGGCCTGAAAGTATGGCCACTAGTGGGTAGTAAGTCACAAATTGTAATTGGGAATTGTATTAGCCAGTACTAACTGGGATTAGACTGGAAGCCGCCCCAATACAGTTGGGAAAAGGCGAGGAAGATAAAATTGCTTTACACGGTTGAAACTTATAAATCTTGTTGTAATTCCTTCATTATCAATTACAAAAAAAAATGATTCATTAAACATTCGCCGGTTATGTGCCATCAACTGGGCGCAAATCCAGACTCCATGACTGTTACTGAGGAATTCTTGATAAAAAACCCCAATAACACGTTTCCCGACCCGGGAATCGAACCCAAGAGCGTGAGAGGGAGAGAAAAACACGTCCCAGCCGCCGCGAGAGACGCCCCGGGCGTCGGGGGTCACGTGGTGGCTTCCAGGCCGATAGCCGTTGCCTGCCAGGGCTGTGGGACTGTTCTAAAGAGATATCGCGGCCCTGGAACACAAAGAGCAAAGAAGGAACATGGATGGGTTTTAGTCAGTACAAGTCTGACACTCCCTTTCGCTCCGCCAAAAAAAACCCCATGCTACGCTTGTGACAACTAGACCAACGAAGCAGTCAAATTACCATGTCAAAACTGTCATGTTCATTTAAGCTGTTCATAACTTCGCCATATTTCACTCAGCCATATTTGCCAAAATGATTGCTACTATTGAATTCTCATCATCATCTGCCTAGCCTTTTCCCAACTATGTTGGGGTCGGCTTCCAGTCTAACCGGATGCAGCTGAATACCAGTATTTTACATGGAGCGACTGCCTATCTGACCTCCACAACCCAGTTACTACTGGGAAATACGATACCCCTTGGTAAGACTGGTTGTCAGACTTTTTGGGACACTGACTACTTTAACGACTGTCAAAGATCTTCAAATGACAGCCGGGACCAACGGCTTAACGTGCTTTCCGAGGCACGGAGGAAACTCGGTATGTAATGGGTGGTCACCCATCCACAGACCAACCTAGGCAAGCACGGCTTAACCTAAAGATCGACCCGAGCGGCTGTTATTGTTTAGCCACGAGCTCCTCCTACTACTATTGAATTCTATCGAACAATAATTTCAACTAGCTAAGAACAGAAGATATTCACAAGTGTGTGTAAGCCGCGGTAATACAACATTTGGCCAGTTAACTGTCTCGACGTAGAACGTCACGACTGTGGGATGTCGCCGCGCTCTGAGCTTTGATGAAACTGTGTTCTAATACAACGCGGTTGTCCGGACGTTGCGCGAATTTTGCGACTGTTGAGCATGATATCCTGGGTTCGCGCATCAGGTCGGGCGAAGTGTTATTGGGTTTTTCCATCAGGAACTTCTCAGTAACAGCCGCGGAGTAGGGATTTGTGCCTGTTTGATGGCGATAGGCTGACCCCTATTGTATGGGACTTAAACGTAACTGGCGAAATGTGGGTGAACTTGAAATACACCTCTATGTAATGTATCGACCACATCTCTCTCTCTCTCTCTCTTTCTTCTTTAAAATCTGCGTATTCAACCAATGCTGTGTAGGTTTCGTCCAGCACGCTAATTTACCTGGTCCTGGGCTTCCCCCATCCAATTCTTGCCTGGCACATGCTGTCAAAGTCAAATTAGGATTTCAGGACTTAAACACAAACTTAAAAAAGGAGGTTGTTAAGTATTCGACCAGCATTATTTTTTATGTTTGTACAGCGATTATTCCGTAATTACTGGTCCGATTTATATGATTCTTTTCTCATTAGGTAGAGGAAATCTGCGCGGTGGTCTCATATACGTTTTATGAACTTTGCTTGAGTAGTTTTTAATTAGCTTCAATAATACGCATTTTCTCATTCGCCTCATTCTCATTCTAAAATAAACACATGACATGAATGTGTGTAGAATGCCACAACTAAAAACTTTACCCCTTACCTTACCCTTCCCTTCTCTTCCTAACTTTACTTTCGGAAGTCGGTGACTTATTTGATTTAGATCACCAAGTAAATATATTGCTTATTAGTCTATCAGTGCCAGATTCTTGTAAGTTTTCATTTAGAATGTGAATTTTGCTTGCACTTAGGTTAGGAATTAAGGTCTTCTTCATAGCATTTCGACGGTAATCTAAATTGAGGCAGCCCAAAATACCTAGGTATACCAGATTAGCGTTCACCCTTCCGTCGTTTGAGGAATAACAACACATTTATACATCAAAGCCATCTATAAATCTCCACCCGAGCAGGTTTTCCTTCCTCGGGTCCGCAATCCACGGTCTGTTTTCAAGAATAATGGCTAACTAAGTACTTACTATGTTTGGGCTTAAGTTCTCATTCAAGTTATTTCATTAACTGATTACATTTGCAATTTTCAAATATCGATTAAACTAATACATGCACTTAGTTTACAACTAGAATCCAATTAACAACCATTTCATTAAATTCCAATCAATAAAAGCAATCCTTTGATCTTAAACACAATCAATTTTAATGTGCAATCGATTAGTGTTGATGCGATTAATTCGTCGCAATCAAATATAACAACACAGTCTCGCGACAAATCGCACTGTGACTGCCAAAATCGCAACACCTGTTCATCTGTTTGTCATTTGTATGTAATCAGTGCGTCCAGTTCTAATTGGCATGCGGAGGAATAAGAAACTATTTTGAAATGCACTGGATTCAACTTACAGTTGACGTTAGCCTTTGAAAGCAGCGCCACCGAGATGTTTCAAGATACACTGGCCAACAGTGCACAGTAAATACGACTGTGATCTTTACTCAGCGGCAATTAGAGTCATAATGAGTTATTGCAGTTATTAATTGTTTATAGAGTGGTGAGACGTTAATTATCGGCAGAACAACAACGAGTGCATGGTTTAAATATATTTAATTACTTTGTATTTTAGTGTCATAGAAATGTAGTCTTCTCCTCATCATCATCCTTCTGCCCTTGTCCCATTCTATTTAGGGTCGGCGCAACACGTTTTCTTCTTCTATTCTACCCTGTCAGACGTCACAATGTAGTCTTCTCCTATGATTGTTATATTCAGTTGCTAAGATAAACTCTGTGCCTCTAGGGACAAGGGGCATATTTAAAAGACATATACCCATTTTCATTAGAGGCACAGAATTTTTTCTCGAAACTTACCAACCAATAAGGACTTTTTTTTTCAGATGAGAAATCGTCAAATGACTTCTCCCGCTCCGGGCAGAGCGGAAGGGAGTGTCAGACTTGTACTGACTAAAACCCATCCATGTTCCTTCCTTGCCCTTTGTGTTCCAGGGCCGCGGTATCTCTTTCGAACAGTCCCGCAGCACCAATAAGGACTCATCTGTGCTTTTCACAATATAAGCAAGCTGAAGTAGCAATAAGCAGGCCATACTAGCTATAGAACCGATGACCGTTGGGATACATCTATTCTTGAATGTAGATCACAAATCGGCAAGGGTAAAGTAGGAAGACCCCAGGTTAGGTAGAGCGACGGTCTGCTAAATGAGAGTTGCCGAGAATCGACTTAAATACTCTTATACTTACCATGTCTGTAATACTCTGATCACATTTCCAACAGTATGGATTATGGAAAAAGTCCTTAAAACCATTCAAAATAGTGCATTTATTGGGAGGATATTACTTAGAAGCTGACGTATATTTTTATACGACTGTAGGACTATGACTGTTGAGCTTTGTATTAAAGGTTAGGTTTACAAGTAAATACAAAAAAGTTAAACGCATGATCGAAAGGTTTAAATGTTTAAAATACCTACAGACATTGTGTTCCATCGATAACCTCTTACCTATAAGAGTACACTGTGTGCTAGGGATGCACAATACTTGCATTTATATCGATAGGTATTGATGATAATGATTCTAGAATTGTATGGAATGGCTTCAATCCGATTCTCTAAATATCTATTCTTATCGTATCGTTTTTTGGGATGTACGATACCTACTTGAATTAGTATCGATACTTTGATCGATATAAATGTAAATATCGTATCGATCTTTCTTATTTATTTAACACTTCAAGCAAAAAGTACAGAAGCGGACTTAATGCCACAGGCATATTCTACCAGTCAACCTTTGGGTGATGTAGAGACAAAAGTGGTAAACAGTTGTTGTGGTACTGGTCTTATCAATCCTTGTAAGAGCCTAGACTAAAAATCCAGCAATACTTTTGTGTCCTCCTTTTATAGCCCTTTTAATTGACTGATAATGCAATTTTAGACCAGGAAGTAGTTACTATACGATCCATTAATAAAGATTTCGGCACTCTTGTACCGTTGTCGTTTGTATCGATTGAAAATATCGGAGTAACGCATCCTGTTGTGTGTTGTATCGATACTGTAAAGTGTTTTATCGGATCGTACCTACTTTCCTACTGTGAGCCCATTCTTTTGACAACCTTTTAGCCTTTTAAACGCTTAAAATCCCTCCATAACAATCTGAGCTGTTAAATGCATACCCTTTGTCTTATTCCTACTCGAGCTATCGAAGTCCATTGCGACAACAAATCGTATAGCGCTCTAGAGCACTCATGCCGTATGGGGTAGCAGCCGGAGCAGGTTCACGAGTTAAAGTGCAAGCATTACTCGATACAGAAATGAGGTTCCGGTTTGCGTAAGTAGGCGGAATAAAAGCAATTCTGTGAGTGTTGGGAACGCATTACGGGACTCATTGTGCTTTCGACTCAATGGTGCTTCGCTGATATTTTGACATATTGACCAATTGTTTTAGAAGGATTCGTCTGGCGATTGTTTTCCATTTGCATTAGGGCGGGATAAATGGCTGACTTTCTGCAGTGCGTGAGCAAAGATTTATTAGAGTCAGTCTTGAGCAATGACCGGTGGCTTACAACAAGCTTTTATTTAACTTGCATGGTCCGTATGTGTGTTGGCCGCTTCAAAATTGGCAAACCATTATTCGACCATTTTTTGGTTTTCGATAGAACTGATGTTTTGCACACCCTCTGGTGATAATACATTTTTCGTACCACTTGCTCAAAAAAGTGACATTCTACACCACAAAAAGCGAACATAACAATAGTCATTTTTAATCTGTTAAAAACAGGGAAAGAAAATGTACTGAATTTCATTCATCCTCTAGGGACAGAATGTGATTTAAATTTGGTGTTTACACCATTGAGTTAGTATATAAAGCATTATACATCTTTTTGAAAAAGGAATACGCATTTATTATGCAGTTATGATTATTAAATAAAATTACGAAAACCGACGAGGCCGTATGAGATTGATGCCTTTGCTTTTCCGACAAAAAAATATTAGTCTAGGAATTTGCCGCGTTTTTGTTTTCTTCAAATACATAAACGTTAAGTTTATTTTAATTTATTGTTATAAATAAGTTAATGTTCTAAAAATACGTTACGATGTTAAATCAAAGCGACAGTGACAGTGAATTGTCGGATTCCATCAGTGCAAATGCTGCCGCAATTATAAATAATTTGCTTCCAACAAAATCCAAGGAAAATTATTTAAAAACTTATGAAGAATTTTCAACGCGGAGAAGTGCGAAAATCAATTTCAGAATCAGTACTTCTTGTCTATTTTGATTATTTATCCAAGACAAAGAATCCGAATACACTTTGGTACATATACTCAAAACTGAAAGCTACAATAAGCATCAAACACAGCATTGAAATAAATAGATTCACAATTACTGGCTTTTTTAAAAAGAAAATCAGAAGGGCATTGCGCAAAGAAATTTTTACGACTCAAAATGTGGAAAAATTTCTTAATGAAGCTCCTGACAAAATTTTTCTGGCCACAAAAGTAAGTATACACGATTTAACTATGAATATTTCGTATCTTAGTAATGGTAATTATTCTATATAATATTTACCTGTTTTTTATCTTTGTTATTAGGTGGCCTTAATTTTTGGACTCAATGGTGCTTGCCGCGGATGTGAACTTGTAAACTTAAAGGTGGAGGACGTTGAAAATCATTCCAATGAGTTATTTCTGATTAATGTAAAGGAAACTAAGACAAAGAAAAATCGGTCATTCATTGTACAAGGACAATATACTAAAATCATTCATAAATAAAAAGCATTACGTCCCACCAACATGGAAAACAATAGATTTTTTATAAACTATCGGAATGGGAAATGTACTCGACAAGCCATCGGCAAAAATAAAATTAGCAATATGCCAAAGGAAATTGCTAAATATGTATTTAAAACTTAAAGATGTTGAACTCTACACCGGTCACTGCTTTAGAACAACTTCGGCGACTTTCTTGGCGGATTCAGGGGCGGATATTACGTCAATAAAAAGACACGGTGGTTGGAGCTCTGATAGAGTAGCTGAGGGTTATATCGAAAGCTCAATGGCGAATAAAACCATATTAAGCAGTCAAATTAACAAAAATATAAAACTTAATCCATCAGAGCCACAACCATCAACTTCCGGCATCTTATCTTCGTCCGTAACTCATGATGCACCACCACCACTATCTCCGACGTATACTATCTACAATGAAACGTAAGTTCCTCAGACGCAAGAACAGAGAAATACTCAAATCAACTCATCGACAATAAATGTACCAAACAAAAAAAAACCGACTTCCAAAAAAACTAAAATAACTTTTTTTTAAATTACTTTCGGAAGTCGGTGACTTTGTTTGTTTCTTTGTCATTTTTTGTCACCGACTTCCGAAAGTAATTAAAAAAAAAGTTATTTGAGTTATTTTTTAGTGTTTTTTTGGAAGTCGGTTTTTTTTCGCAGAAAGTTTTTTATTTTACCCTTTTTAGTTGTAGACTTTTAGCATACCACACAAATTCTAATCATGAATTAATTTGTATATTGTAACCAGAACTTGAAGGAAGTAATCGTCAAGACGAATCAAACGAGCGACGTATAGCGGAGTTCTTAAGGCGACCTTACAGCTCCATCACCAGACCCTGGATACTATCTAAAGACAAACAACTTATTTAGACGAATCAAACGAGCCTAACTCGATGCGATTATGTCGTTTTATCACGCAGATCCTATGGCCACCTTACAGCTCCATCATCCGACCCTGGATACCATCTATACACAAACTACTCATTTAGACGAATCAAAAGAGCCCAAACTCGATGCGGTTACGTCGTTTTATCATGGAGATCCTATGGCCACCTTCCAGCTTCATCATCAGACCCTGGATAACATCTAGAGACAAAGTACTCGTCAAGACGAATCATAGGAGCCCAAACTCGATGGGGTTATGTCGTTTCATAACGGAGTTCCTAAGGCCGCCGTCAAGCTCCATCATCAGATCAGCTCCATGTCATCGATATATTGTACTATCACGCGATATACATAAGCGTGCAAATTTTTAATTAAATCGGAAATCAGGAAGTGTGTCAAATTAAACATGCAAGACTTCAGGCGTCGTCGCGTGATATAGCAATTAACGTGAAAACAAAAAAGAAGAATTTTTGAAATTGGTTAAGAAACGATGGAGATATCAGGTAACAAACACAAAAAAAAAAAAAAAAGAACATACAACCGAGTTGAGAACCTCGTCCTTTTTGAAGAAAGTCGGTTAAAAATGTAACTCTCTCTATCAATAATTGGAATGTTAACTTTTACTTGTCATTATTTTTAATAAATGCTTATGTCATATTATTATTGTGTTATTTTTTTCGCAAATGGTGCGAAAAGTAGAGTATTTTCCTCGGTGATAAAGCTGTCTTAGTCTTGGGTAAACTTAAATCCCTCGCTACACTCAGGACTCGTCTTAAATCCCTCGCTTCGCTCGTGATTTAAGTTTTTAACACCCTCGCTATGCTCGGGAGTAAACCTCTGAAGACACTGCTTTATCCCCTTGGTTAATAATCTACTAATTATGACATACATGACTAGATCCTGCAGCCAGGATTGCCTCCTCACAAGAAACTCCTGACCGGTTCATAGTACGGACTCGAAACTTCGTGTACGAGTTCAATATTGACTTAATATTTTCTTTATATCTTTTACATAGTATCGTCACTCCCGCTGTTTGTACGCTTAGATCTTTTAAACTACGCAACGGATTTTAATGCAGTTTTCAGCAAGAGATAGAGTGATTCAAAAGGAAGGCATGACATTGCACCCGTGCGAAGCCGGGGCGGGTCGCTAGTTTTATAATAAAGCTTATTTTTTTAAGTTAAATTTATTTGTATCCGGTAACATAAAAGTAAATAAGTTTGCTTTTCATTTTTTTAATAATAATATGTAAATATCAATAAATCATTCAGTGGCCAGTGCCGCCCGCTACTATAGTAAAGTAATGAACTCTGCCCACAAAATTTTTCGTAACATGATCTCAATTCATAGTCTCCGTGAAGCCGGCCAGTGTTGCCATTACCTACACGAGTATTAATAGTTCCCGTTTAATGAACAACTCCAAAACGTAAACACAAACTTATCCGCGGTACGCACTCTCAAAATATTCTATTGACTAAAACGAACACGTGCCCACCAACCAATTTAGCTAGACAAAGACAGATATAATTTCAGATGTAACTGCCTATTAGTAAGAAAGAGATAGAACCGTTGCAGCGCGACACCATTTCAGGCGAAACCCACAGCGTGTCGATTCTAAATATGGCTTAAGTTCTATAAACTTATGTAATGGAATTTAAACTGTAAAGTTAAGTCATAAGGTGGGAATTGGTATGAGCAATTTCAGCCGAGTTATTTTTGGATTTACACAGCATCGTTGAACAAATTTCATTTCAACCGCCGAAAGTTTAAAGTGCAATATAAATATTGCAGCGGTGGAAGTAGGGGCCGCTGTATTCACAATATTTAAGGCGGCTTCCGGGATGACGACACAGCCAGCGTCCGCGACACAGTGTGTGTCATATCCTACGAGGACCCTACACAGAAGCTGT
Organism: Lycophotia porphyrea; assembly: GCA_950005105.1. Lineage (NCBI taxonomy): Eukaryota > Metazoa > Arthropoda > Insecta > Lepidoptera > Noctuidae > Lycophotia > Lycophotia porphyrea. The sequence continues at coordinate 3,568,871 of OX465407.1, forward strand.
TGCTGGAAAACGCTCTTATGCCCATGAGATACAATTTATAATAACACGACAGGTAAAAAAAAGGTTTGGACGTGTCGTGTAAGCCAAAATAGCTTCTATGTAGTGTTGATAAGATTGTTTATAGGGTGTTGGGACAGGTGGAGGGAGATATTAATAGAACGTTGCAGAATGCGCGCGAGGACCGTCTTATTTGGTGAGACAGTCTAAACAGGCTCGCGGTGACGTACAGGAGCAATTTGAAAATTTTGATTTCGATGTCATTTGAAAGTCGATAGTAGGATTCTTTTTGGCAGTCATCCCCTCCCCGTTTGCTGACATCTCTTTGAGGCGTGCGTGGAACGCGAATGAGCCGTAAACACGGCCTGTCGTCAAAAGACGGACAGACGGCGGGCTAGCCCATTACTCACCGTCCACAGGTCTGCGTCTACGGTGGCCGGAAGCCACCACGTGACCCCCGACGCCCGAGGTGTCTCCCGCGGCGCCTGGGACGAGAGGTTCTCTCCCTCTCACGCTCCGCCACCTCCTTCGTTAGCACGACTGCTTCGCAGAAGGAGGTGACGGCGTCCCATTCCCTCTCGTTCCGGACCATGGATTGAACCAGGGCTTGACGCGATAGGTCGCCGCCGCCGATCGCCACTACGAGGACACGGCGGTACTCTGCCCAAGCGGGGCAGACCTCCACCGTGTGCTCCACCGTGTCCTTTGGGCGATCTTCACAATGATATCACCCGGGCGTTTCCTCCCGCCCGATTCGGTGCAGGAACATCCCGAAACAACCGTGTCCGGTGAGGACCTGCGTCAGGCGGAAGGTGAGGGTGCCGTGCCCAGCTAGGGTAGGCCTTAGAAAACGATTAAAACGATGACTTAAAAAAAAAAACAATTAAGTACTGTTTTAAGCGTTCATGGTTTAAAACCTAACTTATACTGTCACTTGTGGGATATCTTCTGTGATTATTTATTACTAGCCACTACTGCTACTGACCCGCGCAACTTCGTCTGCATCACATAAGAGAGACAGAGGGTTAGGCTCCGCACAAACAGGCCACCGACCGCAGCCACCGGTGGCTGTCGCGCGCCACGTCCTTTGTTACCGCGCAAAAGACGGCGGTCTATGGTTGCCACGAGTCTATATTTATTTTAATTCGCCACCGGTGGTATGTTGCAGACACAGAGTCGCGAGAGGCTGCCACCGATGGTAGCGTCTTGTGGACACTGAGTTGCAAGTGGTCGCCACTCGCTTCACGTGTGCGGTGATTCCATATAAAATTTAAAAATCATGTAAATAGGTCTTCGCCCGCCACCGGTGGCTGTTGAAAGTGGCCCGTTTGCGCGGAGCCTTAGAGAGAGTGCGAGTCAACCTCAAAATATAGCAATAGCCTATATATATGCTATACCGGACTTTTTTTAGAACTCTTTAGAGGAACGATTCCTGTTGTTCCTGAAACTAGCACGTTGAACCAAACAAATAAACTAACTACAAATTTATGTAATATCATATACAAATGCTATGCATTTATTTTACATTGTTAACAATACATACATTTCATAGTAATAGGCTTATGCACCGTCAACGTACCAATAAGAATCGCTGCGCTACGGCTCCATTAGAGCCCAACTTGCCTATTCGTGCCGCCAAGCCGAACACTCCGGTGTACATCTCCCGCCTACACTACACGGCGGAGGACATCTTAGAGTACGTGCATCAGAAGACCAAGTAGCTGCTTGAGTCGCTCCGCAACGTCAACATTAAGGCGTTCGTGGTGTGAATACAAACGTGCTATTGGCACCTCGTCTTGGAGGAGGACTTTTGGCCCAGGGCGTGGTGGTCCGTCGCTTCCACGGGCAAGTGCCACATGAACGTGCAGTGACATAGTGCACAAGTGAAGTGTTACCAACATAGTTTTAAGGTTTTATTTACTAATGCAATTTGTATTAATATGTATGTATGTCTTCGAGTAATCGGTGAACATACATAAAAAAAAATCCGACGAATTGAGAACCTTTCCTTCTTTTTAGGGTTCCGTACCCAAAGGGTAAAACGGGAACCTATAACTAAGACTCTGCTGTCCGTCCGTCTGTCTGTATGTGTGTCTGTCTGTCCGTCTTGCACCAGGCTATATCTCATGAACCGTGATAGTTAGACAGTTGAAATTTCACAGATGATGTATTTCTGTTGCCGCTATAAACTAAATAAAATAAAAATAAATACTAAAAACAGAATAAAATAATTTTTTAAGAGGGCCTCCCATACAACAAACGTGTTTTTTTGCCGTTTTATTGCTGGATATTAATAACGATTGACGCTTGAAATTTTCAGAGAATATTTAGTTGTACATTCACTTTAAAAATAAATCATTAAATTAAGATAAAATAAATATTTAAGCCCCCCCCCCCCCATACAAAACACCGGCCAAGTGCGAGTTGGACTCGCGCACCGAGGGTCCGTGTAAACTTGTAGGTATTTTGTTATTAAACTACATATTTGCGGATTTCAGATTTTGTCCTCGCTTTTTGCCAAATTTCCTGATTCTAGGTCTTCTGGTTGACCTAGAATTGTCAATTTTAGTTAAAAGTAAGGTCTTAAAGGAAAGTAAAAAAAAATCCGAAAGTTCAACTTTCGGATTTTTTTTTTTACTAATTAAGGTGAATTTTGGTTCTTATAAGTTTTCGCGAAAATCTAAATTTGCCCATATCTTTTTATCGTGTTGACTCAGGACCTAGATCTTTATTTACCTAATAGGAACTATGACCTCAGTATCTGGTATAAATTTTAACTTGCTAGGTCCATCCATTCCTGAGAAAATCGGTGGTGACACATGGACAGACAGACATGCGGACGGACAGACGGACAAGAAAGTGGTCTTATAAGGGTTCCTTTTTTACCTTTTGAGGTAAGGAACCCTAAAAACATGATTTTTTTACCGTTTTTGTCTAATGTTGACTAAGATGGAATGGTACGGAACCCTTTGTGAGCGAGTCCGACTTGCATTTGGCCAGTTTTTTGAAGTTCGGTTAATGACAATTAAATTTTCTAATCAACTCCTCTACTGCACCGCGAGCCACTGAAAGTTTTCTCGCGGCCACTAAATAAGGTGCGTACGCGTCTTACTACAGCGGCGCTGAAGCCAACACTATGACTATTAGAACAAGGCCTCTGAAACCTCCAACATCTTCCCTGCACTCGTTTAGCTAGAGAACTGAGAGAGGGGGGGCGGGGGCTCTAGACTATCTGGTCTGTTCGCAGCTGTGTTTGGTAACATACGCGTGGGCTATCCCCACGTGTGTTGCGTGCTATTATCATGTGTGGGTGAATTTGTATGTGTGTGTGTGAGTCAGTTCAACGGCTTTAGGTTAGAGTAGTTTAACCTGCGGTTAACTGATAGTAAAAGTTAACGATTTGTTGATTGTTTAAATGAACTAGTGGGCACGCAGTGGTCGAAATTCGTCCGTTAAACATTCAATTTTTAAGTATAAAAAACATGTTTCGTGTTTGCCAAATCTAACAGACTACATAGGTTTTTCTTCACGAATTAATAAAACCAATATTTGACAGCAAATTACATCTTAACAATCGTGGTAACAATGGTAGAATTCCAAAGTTATCCTTACCGTCAAGTTATTTGAATGAACAATAAGACATGTGTAATTTACTTGAATTCTTGCAAGAAACAAGAATCAAATAAGTAGATCTAATAGACAAAAAATGCATTATTAAAGTGGCTTACACCTCCTTAAAATAAATAACCTCAAGCCTAGCATTCCGGCAAGTGTTGATGGTGTAAGCACGCCCGGGGAGCTCGCGAGCTTCTCTAAGTAATATTTTAAATTACTACCGATAAATAAAAATCGGATGTTAATGGGGTCATTGCTGGGGCTGTTGTATTAGATGTAACTTTCCAGGGCATTTAACTTGATTAGGTGTGACATATTGCGAAGCTAGTGTACCTGACGCCATAACAGATATGTTTCAGTATTGATATGGCCACTATACCAAACAAGTTAGATGGCCCACAAGTTGTGTGAGGAATACAGGGTGGATTGGCCTCGTCGGTCTCGCTCCGACTCTCGTTGTTTTTCAATCTGTATGTAAACCAACTGATTGTCGAGCTCAGCAGCACACTTGTGGGCTGTTCTCGGATGACATGGTGCTGCCGAGTCGGTCAATTACTTCGCACTCAGGAAGTTACGACTGACCCAAATCGTGTATCTAACTTTGACGTTTCTTATGTTCCCAATTGCTTATTTTAGCAGGTTTATATAAACAACTATTTTTTTAAGAAAAAAAAGTCAGAAGACTGATATTCTGACAAACAGTCTTACCAAGGCGTGTTACCCTGTAACTATGTTGTGGAGGTTGGATAGGCAAAGACCCCAACATAGTTGTAAAAGGCTAGGCAGATAATGATAATAAATGTTACAACAATTCCTTAAATCTAATGTAAATAAAAACTTATACTTGACTATCGTTAACTGATCGGTGCAATCGGCCACTCTTGCGTCATCCGTTAACTCCCGCGCATGTTTCAGAATTCAGTAATTTTAGTATAGTTCCCACACTGAAGCTAAGCGCACGTCAGTTTTGCTTCAAATATTTTTGTTGTATTTACAAAGATTTTGATGTCTACGTCGCATCTGTTCTAAATTAGATGACCGCCGAACCCTGGACTGTGTTAGAAAACATTGCTTTGGATTATTTTGGGGACGTTCAAGCGTTTTCTGATTGCAATCTTGATTGTGTATTTCTGTTTGTGCTAGAAACTTGACCTGTTGATGTTGAGTTGTAGCTAAAACTGTGCTTGTCCATGTGCTGCGTGAAAGGAACCTGATATTAGTTTCGATGAAATTTGAAGGATCTACGGTGACTGTGCTGCTGCGTACATTTTCTCAGACAACGTTGTTATTTAGAGGATTGATAGTGGGTTGCTCACGTCATAATGTCGATCTCTTCTGCAGGACGGATGTAAAAACCACAATGGCCGGATTCGTGACGACGACTTGGTGTTTGTTTACAACGTTCTTTATTTCATTGTCAACATTTCAAGAGTTTAAACGCAACATCCCCATTCGAAACAGAATGCTGCTCTGTCAAGGCACCTAGGCGAAATTTTGATTCGCGATTATTAGTTATTTAAATTCATTGCATGTTTGTATTAATTACGTTCAGCGATTGGGAATCGTTGTAGTTACATCATTGGTTGAGTCAGCCGTTGAAAACCATATTGAACAGGAGAATCGTCGACACATTTGCTTCTAGATGAGTGAACTGTATTCAAACGGGGAAAGTTTTATGTGAGCCGTGGAGATCGACGTAGTATCAAACGTCCGTGGATATACCTGTATTGAGATCGTCCAGATGACATTCAATTTTATTGGAGCTTTAATTCGTGTCCTAGTTAGTAGGTACTTAATAATCTAAATCTTAGTCATCTTTGCCGTTTCTTCCTGTGTCGCACAGCAAGTAGCCATTTTCAATTACAGTACAGAATGTGCCAAAAAGTATCGTGTTTCGCATCGAAATAGCAGCGTTGTGAGCGTCAGTGAACGAAAAGTGTTATAATGTGTCATAAAAAAGAAATGATAAACAAATTTCTGTTTGTTAACGTAAATCATTAAAGTATAATATTGATCATAAAAGGAATTATGAGAGTGGCGTCGATGACTGAAAAGATGTGTGATAATCGATTGTTATGGTATGGGGATGTTGATGCGGAGGAATGAGGAATAACTCGTGAGAATGTGAATGCGGAGTGTCGATGCATGGACTGCGTGAAGGATGATATGGCTAGAAAGGACGTTACCTCGCGAATCATTGAAGAAGAAGACATGCTGCGCAGACTCTAAATAAATTGTGATATGGGCAGGAGAATGATGTTCATCAAAGTGCGGCGGCTGTTACAATGTGTACAATGAACCAAAATCTGTGGTGATATTGGATGAGATGCAAAAAAATGAATGAAACCGAGTAGTTGTAGGTTGTTGTTCTTCCATCAAAACATAAGGTAGCTTGCCACCAGCTGTTTATGAATGAATATCCAATCTATGTCTATAAGTTTCATAGGCAAGAACATTCATTATAATCATCTGTAGCAATATATTCAACAAGTTGTCTGAAGAATACAGTTTTCCGGTAGGAAATAGGCGATTAGGAATAACTGGAAACCTGCCAGTGTTGATTATAAAATCGAATCTACATCAATATTATAAAGAGGTAAAGCTAGAAGAAGGTATGTGTGTAAGTTTGGATGCAGGGATCTTCAGAACTACTGATCCGATTCCGAAAATTATTTCACTTATGAGAAGCTATATTCTCCTCGAGTGTCATAGGCTATAATTAAGTTCCTGTGGAATCATTTCCAACCATAACGTGAGGGCAAAAGTCTGCGGTACTGTTCGAAAGAGATACCGCGGCCCTGAAACACAAAGGGCAAGGAAGGAACATGGATGGGTTTTAATCAGTACAAGTCTGACACTCCCTTCCGCTCTGCCCAGAGCGGGAGAAGTCATTTGATAATGTCTTATCCGAAAAAAAAAGGGCAAAAGGTAGTTGATTAAATTATCTTAGTTTCTTGATAGTAGATTAGCAAACCTCTTCTCACCTATTTCTTAGTCATTAGTTGTGGCTCCTTAGCCACTTTGTAGTAAATGTTTACTCGACCACAACTATCCTTATAAGGTCGTGTTCAGACTCACAACAACGCGTTTCCGCCGCCCATTTACAGCAAATTAAACTCCGCTTAACGCTTTTTGTTGAATAGTAGGTAAACCTGAGCGACATTAAGGAACTTAATAATAATGTCAACTGGCAATTGAGCATTCTTTACAATGGCTTCGAAAAAAATCGCATAATGTTACACGGTTGAGTAAACCAACACTAGGACATTGTGAGGGCGAGTTGTGGGTGATACCTGACAATTCCTTCAGCGATTGATCGCAGCACAGCGGGCGACATCGATACGTGGTTTTTTTGTCATTTGTCGGTTCGTGTGAATACGGTTTGTGGGTTATTTGGGCGTACACTTACGTGCAATGTAACGACTAAGTGTAGTACCTACTATAAAGATATGAGTTGAGGCGTTGTTTAAATATTTTGAGACTGGTACTCGGTACAGATAAAAAGGGCTACTAATTAAATTTTGTTAGGAAATCGCATACGAAGAAACTATTGATAAATCAGGATAATGTTTAGTAACATATTCCTGAACCCAAATTCTTATGAATCTACCTTTTACATCATGTTATATGCTTATCGCAGCTTACGCTGGCACAATAGGCTCAAAGATATCATAGTGGGGTAAGCAAAATAACGTTAAGACCTAAACAATTTAGTCTCTGTAAAACCGAGTTCACTTATGTTTGCAAGGAAGTGTAAGCGATATTTTTTGCAGGATTTACCCAAATATGTCTATCAACGACTTAATAATGTATTACGAACACGTGAAGCGTGCTATCGTGAACATCAGCAGTATTATTACATTTGAATGAATGAGTGAAATCAATTGAAACGTTAATATCACATTGTTCAATGAAACACCTTGAGAGGATGCCTTGCTCATATTCAGTTTGGTTCTTTTTCCCCGACTGCGACGCAAATGAGGATAATATGTTTATCAGCCTAAGCATGCATGTACATTTTGTTCTTTTGTGGCGCTCTAGAGACCATACGCATGTGCCGATTATGATGGCTCTTACGTTAATTGATTTGTTGTTGATGTCATGACAGTAATCAATTCAATATGGCGACAACCAGACGTTATTGTGAATAACCCTTCCTTGGCAGTCGGGTAAAAAGAAAAATTTGCGAAGTGCGAGTCAGACTCGCGCACGAAGGGTTCCATACCATTATTAGGGTTCCGTGCCATCCATCCATCTGTCTGCCTGTTTGTCTGTCTATCTGTCTGTCCGTCTGTCACCAGGCTGTATCTCATGAACCGTAATAACCAGACAGTTGAAATTTTCACAGGTGATGTATTTCTGTTGCCGCTATAACAACAATTACTAAACCAGAGTAAACGAAATATTTATTAATAAATTTCGAAGCCCTGAAATGTTGGTCACATTTCAGGGTTTAAGCTATAAGGACCTTTTGGTACATTAAAGAGATGTTAAAAACTGGCCAAGTGCGAGTCGGGCTCGCGCCAAGTATACATACTCCTAGTTTACAAGCTATCTGTATTCCAATTATATTACTTGACGATCCCAGTTTATTCTTCACAATAAATACAAAACTGCTACAATGATAATTATACCAACCGCACCACATAATCACAACTCAATTATAACTCAAAATCTCAAAAGTAATATTAAACACACAAAAAAACCTATAACCCGTTTACACGATCCCCTCAATATTGATATTTATTTTACCACGAGTATTGTTAGAGCCTTCATAACCGCAGTAATGATGGCTGATGGGTTTACAAGCAGTTTTTATGCGCGCACGTACAATTTGTGTCGGCGGGCGGTCCCTGTGCGAGCACAATGAGGACGGCAATTTGTGTGCTCAAGAGTTCTACTATAGCTTGGGGTGATGCTGGATACGACATGTGCGGATATTGATTTTGTAGTAAGGCTTATGGGACTATGGTGACCTCTCGTGGTAGCACGCTGAGATGAGGGCAGTAGTGCTCATATAAAACTTATTAGCAGATCTATGTTTTGAGAGTATTTTTATGAAAATATGCGAACTCGAATTACGGTCCCCAGATTGCATGTCCTCTTCTTACAATACAAATTCTTTGTGATGGAGAAGACGAGTTGGTACATTAATTGTTCTTAAAAATGCTTTGCCCTATGAATAGGCCTTACAATTTTGCTTACTCATACTCATAGTACCTATTACACACCTGCATGTTATCAATTCCTTAAGACCTTGCACGCAGTTGTACGTATCACGGATAGTGTCGAATATTATAGGTATGATAATGAAAGTAGACTGAGCGGGTCACACTTCCAGCATGGAGCAGGAAAGATGAGCTAGAATTATCACACAGTGTTTGAAAACGGGTGTCTTAACCGAGGCAGGCGTGAAGGCCCAAGAAACGCTGGCGTGATGATTCGGACTCATTCTTAACTCAAGAAACATTGGAAGGCCTTTGCCCAGCAGTGGGACAGAACAGGCTAACATTCTTGACAAAATCTTGTCAACATCTTGCAGCCAGTACTTACTGCAGAGAAGTTTAAATTTTAGTCGCATCCATTCACGCTACGTCCTTACTCTATGAACTTAAAGGAAATATTATCACCGAAACTGTTGCACATTGTGGTAGTTTCCGGTCTCATACACGTTCATACAATGTCATACACTTATTCATAGTAATGTGAGCCGCACAGTCATTTCGTGATCATTGTGCGACAGTTTGCAATACAAATGTCGTCAATATTGTGGGTATGTAATTGATATTGCAGGTAAGTAAGTCCCTTTATTAACCCGACTTCAAAAAAGGAGGAGAGGTTCTCAATTCGTCGGAATATTTTTTTTATGTGTGTTCACCGATTACTCGAAGACCGATTTGGAAAATAATTATCTTAATTATATATCTTTGTTTGAAAGAGTATACTCCCAAGTTGGTCCCATAGAAATATTGCCATGATCTGATCACGGACTTCGGAGATATGGAATGGGAACTCTTCAATACACACAGCAAATCTATCGTGATTTCTGCAATCGCTTGGATGTCTATTGTTTACTCAATACCATAACATAACATCACGCCTGTATGCTCTAAGGGTATAAGCAAGCGTGTTCAATACTCTCACATGTCGACAGTTAGGTATGTTAATTTCAATTTTATTGGGGACTAGCTAGACTATATGCCCGCGGCTTCGCCCGCGTGGACGTCGGTTATCATGACAAAAAGTAATCATGAAATTTTGATTCCGTTCCCGCAACCTATGGGAACCCATTACCCAGGGATAAAAAGTAGCCTTTGTCTTATTGCAGACTATAATCTATCCCTGTACCAAATTTCAGCCAGATCCGCTCTGATTGCTTCAAGCGAAGCGAGGCGCTTGAATTTTATTCTCGCGTCCGTAATTTTTTTATTTTTTAAGTCGGGGTTTTTAAATTATTTTATCCTTTTTCAATTACTTTTTAAAATTTTTGTGGATTTTTTCAAAATTTTTAATTTTCCATTTTATACAAATTAAATAAACAAAAGTCACAGAGTTCTGAAGCTAAAGTTATTTTTCACTTTGTTGTGTTTTTGAAGGCGGTTTTATATTTTTGCAAAAAGTTTTTTAATTCAATCAAACAATTCAATTTCTCTAAAACGCGTTGAAGTTATGATATTTGTCTTCTTAATATTTTCTCAAATTGTCCACTCGCACTAAATGCACCTGTCTTGTTATCTCTCCACTAGTAGCGGACCACCACTTTTAGTCGACTGGTACAGAACGCGTAAAGCATTAAGTCCGCCTTTGTACCTACCTTTTGTGTGAGTGTGAATAAATAAACGATTGAAAACAATTGACATGTCTATCTCTTTACCCTACATGAAGCGACAAGCATGCAGTTAGTTATACTAATGCAATTAATAGCAAGATAAGCATTTACTCGTCACAATGTAGGTATATCAAAGAGCAGATGATATTTACGGGGCTCAAGAAATCAGTCAAGAGATAATTCGCCATGGTTGGGTAAACCACAAATCTTAAGCGTACATATGGACCAACGTTTATGCCTCAGGTTGAGTTAGCCACAATGCTTTTTATTTTATTTTCGTATGGCATATCGTCAAATGACTTCTCCCGCTCTGGGCAGAGCGGAAAGGAGTGTCATACTAGTACTGACAAAAATCCATCCATGTTCCTTCCTTGCCCTTTGTGTTCCAGGGCCGCGGTATCTCTTTCGAACAGTCCCGCAGCCCTGGCAGGCATCGGCCATTGCGGGCCCCTCCCTGTTTGCTGATATCTCTTTGAGGCGCGCGTGGAACACGAACGCGTGCCACAATATGCCTCAAGTTGAGTTAACTACAGTAAGCCTCAATTTGAGTTAGCTACAATGTTTCAAGTGTGAAACCGATTCTGAGTAATTATTTGCTTCTCACACTTCTTATGCTGTTCTTATCTCAAGTATTTCAACAAAATGCTACTTAACTACTGTATTAAATGAAACTTACTTCATAATCTCTGTTAAAACATTTTAAAAACCCCTTTTAAAACACTGCAAAAACCAACAAACAAAGAACTTCACTTTCGTTACAAAAATAACATCCGAGAGTGTTATCCAAATTATTTCAGGCTTACAACGAACTATCTCACGGTAGCCAATAATTACTTTCTATAATCCTTTTTTGACCACCCACCTTGGTCTGCCTAATCCTTATAAACGAATATGGACCTTATTCAAGCAGCATAAGCTTGAGGGAATTTGTGGTATCGGAAATACAGATGGATGGCCGAATGATTTGCGTGGAAGTAAATATTTGTGTCAATTAGTACCGTTTCAGTGTAGTGTGGACATTCAGGTAAGGCGGCAAGATCAATTGGGTTGTCAGTCGTAATTAAAATGTTTTGACGATGAATTTGATGAATAAGAATACATCATGTCCGTAAATGTTGAAGGGACAGTAACTATAATAATTATGCTTTAGGAAGGATTTCCGGTACGATGTTGATTAGATTTCAAAATAGAAAGAGTTGCGGTTCGATGGACACTTTAAATTTTTTAATGTGGTTGTAAACTCTTTGCGATTGGTTGTTTCTTGTGTATGAACGCAACAAGTAGCTCCAAGACGGGGTTTTGAGCAGGTAAGCCTAAGGTAAGTAGGGACAAGTACAAGGAACACCCAGAGCACAGTTCTAGGTCTTTATGTCGCAAAATGAATAAGTAAGTGCTAAGGAAAGAAAACAAAACCTGAGTCACTTTTATTAACATTAAATTACATCTGATTGAATTACCTGCTGAGCTCATAGCTACAGTAGGAAATGAGGATCAAGAAAACTGACAAGAGTCAGCAGAACTGCTAATTATTACAAAAAAATGCTTTCACAATTATTTGACCCCATATTTAGCTACAAATTTTCAAAAACACAATTTGCTGTTTATTGTCGATATTATAAAGTCGCAGTTGGGTTGCTTCCAAGTGTTGATTGACAAGTCCGTCATAATTACAATGACCTTTTTTACCGTCAAAATAAGGTTGGCTATCAGAGGTAAAATAAGTGTGAAAGAACTGTAGTGTGACGACTGTCAGTAGAACTCGCCATCGCTAAGCTTCATCGCGTACAGGTAGAGGGAGCGGAACTCGCAGTACTGGTTGGTGCACCAGCCGCCGTGCCCGTCCGTGCAGCGACACGAGTCGCACTCGTCCATGTACTTCTCGCCCGGGCTGCACTTGAAGAACGGGTTCTTTATCACTGGAAGAAACAAGAACATTTTATGACTATACTCATTGTTATAAATTAATCGTAACTTTGTCCTGAGTTGTGGGAAGTAAAATGAGTGTATTTATTTAACACTTTAAACACAGAGTACAGATGCGACTTTAATACAACCTTTGTACAATGCCAAGACAAACTGTGCTTAGTGAAAATCTAAACATTGCGGAATCAACAATAAAACAAATATAGTAGAAGAGGTTTATTGTCATTAAAACCTGCCCATTGATATTTCAAGCTTCAAATAGCTTTGCTTCTAAGAACCTGTGCAAACATATATACTTTATGACTGCTTTCACGACAATGATTTGTTGAATAATTCTGAAAATTGGCATGTGAGTTGAGATAGATATATGAGAATGTGCTCTGTGAATTAATAGCAACGTTAAAAAAATAAGCGAAACACCACCAATACTTTCAACTCGAATGGATCGAAAAAATATTCAATTATAATCCGACTGAATCGGAACCCAAATATAATACTCGTTTCCCTGAAACGAGTATTACATTTGTTTTCAGGGATTTTCAGGTTTATTTACAATAACCTCGTAATTTTTATTTCAATTTTAATATTGCAATTGATTAATATAAAAAAAATATTCCGTGTTTCTAGAAAAATTGTTCGAATGGGAGTAAATTGTTGACGCCTAACAAAAGAGCTTTAGCAAGAAAACACAAATGTTCATTTTATGTCACTGAAATTATAAATATTTATGAGTCTGTTGAACTTGGAGCAGTACGGGGTTTTCGTTTCTTCGGCTTAAGTAGAGTGATATATTCAGCTGTTTGAAAAAGTATGACAGCCAATCTGTCAGTTAAGTGATAGTTAAGGCGGTCAGTTTCCTTCTAACACAACGCATTATTTGGTTGACTCGCAGGACCATTAGCCTAGCCGGTGATCGGGCTTTTGTAAACTACCGGTTTATCCCGGCCGTCGACAGTCGTGTATTATTACATCATGGAGGCTTGTTCACAACGCCGACCGGCGGCGGTGCTGCGGTTCATCTTCGCGCTGTGTCTGAAATGGCTCGGCACTCGTTCGAGTACGTACGGCGCTTGCAAACAATATCGCATCCCTCAGAAATCGAGAACGGATAAAAGGTTATCCTAGTTAAAAACCTGTCGTGAACAAGCACCCTAAGGCATGTACAGTAGATTTTTTACCAGTACAGAGTTTACCTCTGATTTTGCATTACAGTAATCTTTTTTTTGTTACAATAAGGTTGCTATTAGATTGCAGCTGTCACGGACGGCAACTGTGAAAGACCTGTAGATTCCTTACCAGTACATCTGAGACAAGGCGTGCTCCTCTCGCACAGCGCGGTGACGGTGGGCTCGCAGTACACGCACGACGGCATGGCGCGGCAGGCGCCTGTGTCCTGCGCCTCGCACAGCAGGCAGTTCTTGTTCTCAGGGACCATGGTCAGCGACGTCTCCTCCTCCCAGTACTGGTGCGGCGGCTTCGGCTTCACGAACTGGGAGACTACGTAACTGTGTGAATGCATAACATTGTAAAATGACGCCTGTAATCCGTAACAGGCAGAATTATTTCATTACGTTTGGATTGGTACTGCCACAAAACATACTTACACGGCATGATGCACTTTCTAGTAACCGAGTGAATTTTGAAACCGCTACAATTGGATTGCTATTAAAATTCAACCAATTCTATGGAGCAGTAGTGGCCGCTGGCTGCAGGATTGAATTCAAGCAGGCACGTTTTGTGTAACTAAGTCATCACTGCAGCTCTCAAAACGATAAAAAAAACAGTGGTGAAACCGTTGTAAAGATCAGATATCAAGTCGCTCCATGTAAAGTACTAGTAATCATCAACATAGTTGGGAGATAGCTACAGGCATGATAATAATAAGGTGAATATGAAGCTAGAAAACTCACGCCTGGCTGCCGGGCCGGTAGATGGGGGGCGACTCCTCGCCGCCGCCGCCGACGGAGCTCAGCGTGCCCGGCAGGGGCGCACCGCGCTGCCGCCCCACGCGAGGGTCTGACGGTCAAGAAAATAGTTAAATGTCTGGAAGTACCCCGATCAAATCCAAAAACCCGACTTTTAAGGATGAGATCTTGACTTCTATTCCCAGGTCGGTTTATTCGATTTTACCGTCAAGAATTTCTCAGTAGCAGCCAAGAGCCGGATTTGTGCCCTGCTGTTGATGGCAATTGATTCGTCCTTAATGCAAGGCACTTAAACATAATTGGGAAAATGTGGGCGTGCTATGTTATGTTAAGATTCTCAGAGGTGGCCACACTTGTACAATCAATAATTTAGTTAAGTTTCAGAGGAACAACAACGCTAGCTTAATTTCAATTATTTTCTTTCCCTGCTAATTCTCCTCTTACCTTCGCCATAACCGACAACAGTCGCCACTAGACCGGCCAAAGATAGAAAACAGCGAATCATTGTGTGTCACAAATAAAAACGTTTCTTTATCCAGTTCACGCGCTGGCCTCTCAATCCGCGGGATGTGATACTGTGCGGACGTGTCGCAGGGAGCCGGCTAATTGATCCTTACACGCCAATTATATCGATTGACTTATTAGAGCGCCAAATACAGGGTGATACTCATACGTCGACATTGATTTATGATTCTCGTGTCGGTGTTGTCGTCGTAATTGCAGTCGTATCAGCTCTTATATTTTACGAAACACATTTTTCTTGGGAACAAGAACAAAATTTTGCGTATGATAAACATAACAAAACATGGCTCGATGTTTTGTTATGTTTATTTTAAGCAAAATGTTGTTCTTGTCGGTCTCGATATGTAAGTATTTTCAACAGGGTCTTGGTTGTGAATTAAGACCATGTTTGACTTACGACGCAGACGCAGCATATCCTACATGACGACTTACTATCTCCACAAAACATAACATAGAAAAAACATAAACAAAACATAGACAAATGATTTCAAAAAGTTCTTCATTGGAAGCTGAAATTCTTGCACATGCATAAAAAGAACAAAATTGAAACAACTCGCTTTAAAATCACTCTGTACACGATTCAGTGTATCTGTCCAATTAAGCGCTGTATACCTCTCGTTACCGTAGCAGATTAACTTCACACCGGCTTGCAGGTTTAACCGACAGTGTGGAGTGGGGTCAGGCAAGCATGTATTGGTGTTACGACGGCCGGCGGACACTACGTGTTAGGCACTAGGAGTTAGGTTATTTTCGTTACGTTACGTTACGGTTATTTTCGTTACGGAATTTCTGGATTCAGTCTCCACTCTCAAGGCCCGCGATAGAAGCTATGCAATAGCTTAAAAATGCTATGCAATATCTTTACCGCGGCAGTCTTCGAGTGCCACGTGTCTTTTTGTATAAACAGCCTTGTCAGGCTACAAGGCTTTAAGCCTTATGCTACACATTTCATAGCAGTCATTTGTACAGTTTATATAACAAAGGGTATGTTATCGATCTATCTACATTGAGGAGGGCAAATAAATGAATATGAAAACTAACAAACTTTATTTGTAACCAAGAGCTTCATAAAACAAGTATGAAAAAAAAAGACGTGTGGCACTCGGAGACAACCGCGGTAAAGCTATTGCATAGCATTTTTAAGCTATTGCATAGCTTCCATCGCGGGCCTTGAGCGTGGAGACCGAATCCAGAAATTCTGTAACGAAAATAACCGTAACGTAACTTTCGTAACGTAACGTAACGAAAATAACCTAACACCTAGTGCCTAACACGTAGTGTCAGATATTGACAAGCCTAGGTTTTTATTTTTAATCTACCGCTGGAGCTAGGAGGTTAGGTTGCATAGGTTTACCTAGGCTTGTCAATATCTGACACTACGAAAGTGAATAAATAATTATAATTACATAAGTTGATAAAAAATGCTATGCTATGCTATGCTATGAGGAGCTCGTGGCTAAACAATAACAGCCGCTCGGGTCGATCTTTAGGTTAAGCCGTGCTTGCCTAGGTTGGTCTGTGGATGGGTGACCACCCATTACATACCGAGTGTCCTCCGTGCCTCGGAAAGCACGTTAAGCCGTTGGTCCCGGCTGTCATTTGAAGATCTTTGACAGTCGTTAAAGTAGTCAGTGGCCCAAAAAGTCTGACAACCAGTCTTACCAAGAGGTATCGTATTTCCCAGTAGTAACTGGGTTGTGGAGGTCAGATAGGCAGTCGCTCCATGTAAAATACTGGTATTCAGCTGCATCCGGTTAGACTGGAGGTCGGCTCCCAACATAGTTGGGAAAAGGCTAGGCAGATGATGATGATAAATAATGCTATGCAATAGCTTTACCGCGGCAGTCTCCGAGTGCCACATGACTTTTTTTTATCGGTCCTTCAATACCGGTACGTTTATCATCATCATTATTCTCCTGTTATTACCTTCCTCAATATATTTAGGGTTGGATCATCATGTCTTCTTCCATACTTCTCTATTACTTGTCATCTCAGCAGTCACCTCCTTTCTAGCCATATCGTCATTCACACAGTCCATTGATCGTTTCGTTGGTCTTCCTCTACTCTTATAGCCATCCACAGTTTTCCCTCGCAACATTTTCTTCATTTCTCCGCATTACATACCCAACTCATGACAACTGATAACCACGCAACTTTTCAGTCATCGGCGCCTTGTTCAGACTTATGTATATGTTAGTACTTATAAAGTCGGAACCAGTTTCCAAATACATCTTGAAGTATGAACATTCATCTAAGTACCTATGTAATAATGAGAACAGTATATAGTACTCTCGGCTATCTCATCACAACATAAACTTCGTTACATTATTATCCGAAAGCGATTACTCATAAAGGCCAATATACACAATATCCCCCTAAAACAATAAACGCAATATTAAGGACCAATTACACTCATATCGCGGACGTTATCACTGGAGTGTAATGAAGCTCATTTTCTGATAATTTGTGACGTCAGAGAGGTGTAAATTTAATATAGTGATAATGGCGTTATTACACCATCGATCATGTGCCGGGAAACGACACCTGATGACTATCTATTGTAGGCGCAATAGTCGTAAAATATATGTATGTAGAGGTTTTGTGTTCAATATAAAGGGTAATGGCGTTGATAAATTACTGTAAATACTAAGCTAATATTTAATGCATTAGATTTTATTTTGTCACTCGCTGGATGTCCGTTGGAACAAATCGACGACGAGGTGAAACAGTAAAACAATGATAAAGAACAACAAGTGCGAGTTCAACTCGCGTAGGGAGGGTTCCGTAAATTAATCATCTATAAGTTAACGCAAAAATATTGAATTTCCTAGGTTACTTTTAATACCATTAGATATCTTATAGGTTTTCCTGTAATCTATAGGCAAAGAACTATTTTTATATATTTTTAAGCTATTGCATAGCTTCTATCGCGGGCCTTGAGTGTGGAGACCGAATCCAGAAATTCCGTAACGAAAAATTCCGTAACGAAAATAACCTAACACTTGGTGCCTAACACGTAGTGTCAGATATTGACAAGCTTAGGTTATTATTTTTAATCTACCGCTGGAGCTAGGAGGTTAGGTTGTATAGGTAAAACCTATAATTATAATTATTTATTCACTTTCGTAGTGTCAGATATTGACAAGCCTAGGTTATTATTCTATGCTGGATATATCTATATATCTACTGCTGGAGCTAGGCTGGTGGCTGGTGGCTGCTCCTAGCTCCAGCGGATATAAATAATTATAATTACATAAGTTGATAAAAAATGCTATGCAAAAGCTTTACCGCGGCAGTCTCCGAGTGCCACACGTCTTTTTTTTTTTTAATTCGCACCATATTCGCCTATTTTCTTAAATAACTTCAAAACTATTTATTTTAAAATTACCCTTTCTTTGATATGTAGGTAAAAAGCTACAGTTCTCAAAACTTTTTTTTTTCATTTTCTAATTTACGCCCCGTAAGTGGCTCCCATGTTTAAAATTCATTGATTTACGTTACACGTCCGTATTAGGGTCACCAACTTCAATATGTGTACCAAATTTTAACTGAATCGGTTGAGTAGATTCGGAAAAAATCGGCTGTGACTGTGATAGACGGACAGAAAGACAGACAACCGAGTTATCCTATAAGGGTTCCAATTTTTTCAAATAGGTACGGGACCCTAAAAAATTATGCATTCTGTGCTATCAATGGTCGGTTGCGTAAAACGAAGGTAGTAGAACCTATCTATACCAACTTACAGTAAATTCGTGGTATTCAGTATGTAGATAACTTTTTTACATAATCACATACGTCACCTCAATTAAAACGAATGGGAGTGTCCAACAAAAACAAATGACGTAAAAAAATGTTGCCAACACCACATAAAAGGGTTATAATATCAAAACAAATATGAGCAGGAGCCCTCTGCCTTTCCTCAGGTGTATAAATAGACAATCGTCATGATTATCAGACACGCGGCGAATCTCACGCGTCGAGTGCCCACGTGCTAGGCGATAATATTGTGCATATCGATAATATTATGGTATTATATCGACAGTGGACTCGTTTAACTGTACCTGTTGCTCCTTAATCAATTGGGGACTTACCACAGCCGTTTGTTTAAGAACAAACTTTTTGGTTGTACCTCAATTATTTGAATTTGTCCAAAACTATTTTTCCAACTTGACAAACCTAGCTTCAGCAACATGCAAAGTATTAAATAATGTTGATTTCAATCCGATTTCAAACTCTACTTCGCAAAACTATTATCAAAATCCTTTCAAAATTAACCCTTTAACGAAATTATCACCAATCACTGCACCATTGACATTCAAATAAATTAACTATTTATAATACAATTGCATTGAACACGAATTAATTGGTACACAATGCGACCCTTTTCCCACGCCAAACTATTGGCACAACATCATCATTACCCCTGTTCGCGTTATCGGGGTAATTCGCGAGCAGTTCCGACAAAGCGCCCGGTCAGACGAACGCGCGCATATTTGCACACATTAACTACAATTCACTGAATATTGACTTTCGTGAGAAGTCATTGTTGATTCATTTATTGGTTCTTGGGGACGGAATAATGTTTAAAAACCAGACTCGTTATTGGAAAAATAGGACTATTTAATGCAGTTGAAAGAATCGGGCATTGTTTTATTGTCAAAGGTTTCTTAAAGGTGGTAAAAGCCACCGATTCACTTCACTCTAAAAAATTGAGGGCACAAACATAAGTTGTGACGGCAGGTAGTATCAGTACTTGCATGCTGCATGGGCACCAAGACTGACACATTCGTTGGACGTATCACCTTTGCTTTTGTGTGATAATGACAACATTGTTTTCCTAGAAACTGCTCATTTCATTGATGTAGAGATCTCATGTTATCCCATAATCGTGGTTTCTTTTATGGTGTCATTCTATTGTCTACTAAGATTATTTTACCATCGAACAGCATTCCACTATAATTGAATCAAATCAACAGAGCCTGTCGCAATCCACTTCTAGATTTAGGCCTCTTTCAAGCTCCGTCACGACATCCTGTCCTTGTCTTTCCGATTCCAGTCTGATCCAGACCTCTTTTGGAGATCGTCAGTCGGTCTATCTAGCTGTGGAGGCATCTAGTAATTCGCGGACTCTACTCTGGGTGTAATTTGCTTCATAGGCTGCCGGTCCGCATATCCCGCTCCACAGCTGGGTGATAGATAGGCTTTGAATTTGTGGAAGAACCCGACTGAACACTCCACCTGCCAAACGTAATCCACAATATTTTTGAAGGCCCGTGTTTATCTGTCAACTTAATAAAGGTACTGGTTGAAATGAAAAGAAGACGAATAACAGCATTCATACCCGTCATATAAAAAAATCAATGAATCGTTAATCCACCACTGAACACATAAAGTCTATTGAATATAATACTGTAATAATGAATATAAGGTGAGTTTGGCCGATCAGCCGCGGGCGCGGGCGTGGAACTAATATCGCCAGGGGAGGGGCAATTGACCCAATAATAACGTTCACCAACTGAAGCTTAGGGAGCATCGCACACTGGGAGGAAAATACGTCCTCTGCATTAAAGCTAGACTGCATGTTCTTAAAAATAAAGCCTTTAAATCAGTTTATGTCTAGAGGCAAAGGTCGGAGTTCCGTATCTTTAACGGTAACACAAACATTGTTTGTGGATAGTAGATCTATTAAATACTGATAAATGATATTTATTTTGCAAATAGGTTTTTACAAACAGTTTTACAAGACATGTTTTTAGGGTTCCGTACCCAATGGGTAAAACGGGACCCTATTTTAGTAAGACTCCGCTGTCCGTCCGTCTGTCCTTTGCCTCTAGACATAAACGGATTTAAAGGCACTGGCCTTTAAATCAGTTGATGTGTGTGCAAAGGGTAAAACGGGACCATATTACTAAGACTCCGCTGACCGTCCGGCTGTCACCAGGCTGTATCTCATAAACAGTGATAGCTAAACAGTTAAAATTTTCACAGATGATGTATTTCTATTGCCACTATAACAACAAATTCAAAAATCAGAATACAATAAATATTTAAGGGGGGCTCCCATACAACAAATGTGATTTTTGTGTGATTTTGCCGTTTTTGTCTAATATTGTATAGATGCGAATGGTACGGAACCCTTCGTGCGCGAGTGCGACTCGCACTTGGCCAGTTTTTTAAAACTAGATGGGGCCGGTGTTTCGTACATGACTACTCTGAGAATAAACAACCGAAACAAACTCAGAGGTCATAGTCTCTTTCACATGAGGACTATGCAGATTAGTGTCTGAGATGGTCTTTTGAAGAAAGAACCACACAGATTTGAGTGTAAAAAAATAATAAAATATAGTTGTCTGTAAAGTCGGTTTACGGAAGATAATTTTACGTGATAACGTCATAAGAAAACATTGATGAAAAATTGCGTACTTTATCAATTGAATTGAATTATTATCGCTGAATTAACATTATTTTGTATAATACATAGATGCGCCACAAGCTGAACGCTTTTAGGCCAATCGTGCCTCTCTATCTCTTGCTCCGCGCTCTCCCTTGCACGCTCGGCTCAGGCAGTACGTGACACTTTTTCGTGCGTGCAGCTGGCGTTCATCGATTTATAAGACGTTATCACGTCATAAATGACCCACATGGTCCTCACATTCACAATAATCAAATGAAATTAATAATACCTTACCAAATAAATGACGATAAAAACATAAAAATCATTTTCAATACATTTGCTCAAAAAACTCATTTACGACGCCTGTATACATTGTTCGAAAGTTAAAAATTACGCACGGTGCAACGGAACGTGCGGTAAAATAGGTACTCTCACCTAAGTACCTATTTTACCGCATGCCCCGTTGTATAGCAGCGTGCGTATTCTTTACGGTTTTTTTTTTATTTCCATAATAGTTATTTATGATACTAGTGCATCGTAAATGCGTTTTTTGAGCAAATGTGTTGAAAAATATTAATCTGATATTAATATGCAATCTACTCCACTTGATATTTCTAATGAGGCGCAAATTGCAGAAAACGGTCTCCTGCCGCCAAAATCGCGAGAGCGCTATTTAATGATTTAAGTACAATAATTTTATAGCATGAAAGACTCGAAGAAATACTCAATCATTCTCTGAAAATGTTTTGATGGTTTATTTCAATCAATTACGTGTGAAGTATAAGCCGTCCTCAATGTGGTCAATATATTCAATGTTAAAAACTGCTGCAAGCTCCGCCGCCACCGATGTCAACGCCGTCGTCGCCGAAGTTTACGCCACATTCTCGTTCTACATAATATGTGTGAAATTAATAATGACAGTCAGTTCAGCTTGCAGAGCAGCAAATTTCACTGAATTTCAATAATTATTCAAATATTATTAATTTCCAAGAATTACCTATCTGTATAATTTCTTATTTGCTATTAAAAATAGTCTAATAAAAAAGTTTATTCGTCTCGGGCTTATATTCGTCTACTCGTTTGTAAGAACCAACTTACCGCACTAGTATCATAAATAACTATAAATGTCACAATAATAAAAAATAATTATATATTACGGTAAAATACTTAACAAAGTAAGTATTCATATCAAATCGTTTCATGTCACAGTGTCTAAAAAAACCACTATCATCACTACATATCATAAAACAAAGTCTTTGATCGAGAGATTGAGGAATTTTAACTTTTGACTTTGAATCTGCAGCACACAAACTTTTCGTACATAGCTAAACTATGACTGATACTACCACTGATGTTTCTGCAGACATAACTCTTTGCACTGTCGATGCAACTTTTCTCACTGCAAAAAATAGTAATTTGGGAATCTTTATATTCAGCATAGTCTTAGTAACCAATTTATTTTGATACATATTCCAATCACATCTTGACAGTAAAGCCGGCACATAAACTTAAAACTAGTCTTGAGTCTTGATAGCATTTCTAGATCCTTGTGCCCGTCGTTCCTAAACCTAGGCCGGTGTAAAGAAGGGTACAAATCGCTGTATAAACTTAATATCGGCTAAATTGCCGGGCGCCGCGGGGCGGGGCGAGGGTGACGAGCTCGCAGGGGGGAGGGGGCTGACGGCAAACATCTAGCTTTTATTGGCATCATCGCGTATTGATTCCGGTCATAAGCTGCTGTTACAACGATAATTTCATCTTGGATACGTGGTTTACTGAGCTTTTGAAAGAAGGCGTCTTGGATTCAATCTGGCTTACGATTTGTCAGGGTTCCGTACCCAAAGAGTAAAAACGGGACCCTATTACTAAGACTCCACTTTCCGTCTGTCTGTCTGTCTGTCTGTCACCAGGTTGTACCTCATGGACCGTGATAGCTAGACAGTTGAAATTTTCACAGATGATGTATTTCTGTTGCCGCTATAACAACTAATTATAAACATATAAATTATTAAATAATTAAAGGGGGCTCCCATACAAGAAACTTGTTTTTTTTTCAGTTTATGGTACGAAAGACTTCGTGCGCGAGTCCGACTCGCACTTGACCAGTTTTTTTTATTTTACGCTGTTTAAAAGGAATCTGGCAGTTTATTGCTGTCTTCCACAGACTGCTTCATTACAATTTATAACCATATGGTACCTTCACACGCTGTCGGATAACTTCATTCGTTGGAGTAGTCTGGATAACCCCTGCTTCATGTAAAAATGCTACGAAACCCACCTAATTTAGTAATAACCTTCTTTCTCAACTTTCAGGATAATTATTTCACATTCCTCTTACAAACCTTTAATACATTTAAATGTTAAATATCAAAACTCAAACAACAAACAGAAAATTCTAACCCTTCACAGTAATTCTCTTCAACAAAATCCGAAAAATAATTACCGTACCCAACATTTTGTTTAACCTTACCAGGAATCATTCGGAAATTCTGTGAACTCTCTTTAATAAAATTCTACAACATTATTTGCAGTGGGGTGGCATTCAAAATGTAATTAGTACGGGGACAAGGATTACCCCGTACCTACCCGTATGTTTGTGAGAGAGAATAAACGATATAAAACTAATAATGAGGCGACGAGTGAATCTCTGCGAGCTGCGAACTCGACCGAGACTCACTTTGGTTGTCAGTTTGTATACCTAACGACATTTAATTTGAATTCGTTACTCCTGTTGAATTTCCAAGACGTAAATGTCTTTGCGGTGGAAAAGGTTAAGTGATCTTTGAATCTTAGGGGCGTTACGATATGCCAGGGCTGCGGGACTGTTGCAGGAAGAGATACCGCGGCCCTGGGACACAAAGGGCAAGGAAGGAACATAGATGGGTTTTAGTCAGTACAATTCTGACACTCCCTTCCGCTCCGTCCAGAGCGGGAGAAGCCATTTGATGATTTCCGATCCGAAAAAAAAAATAGGTTGACTGTAAAGTTGATTTACGGACGATAGTTTAACGTGACAACGTCATAAAATGGAAGAGAGAAATTACTTATACAACATAACCTCCTGGCTCCAGCAGTAGATTAAAAATAATTGGTTTTTTCAGGTTATGTGTACGATGTATCTGCGATGTGATGAGAAAATCTTAACAATTGTCGTAAGGACCAGTCCATGTCCGAACATCTGCCGAAAGGACCACTTTTAGCAAATATCCAATGGTCTCTGGTAATAATCAATAACCATAACTATGAAAAATCTTGATCAGTTACATTACCAGTTACAAAATTATAAGCTTTTTAAGACGGTGTGTAATCTTGTTCTAAAAACAACCATAATTCCCCCATCTCAATAATAACGAGTTCTCGAGTTCTTTAAAAAAGTATTTATTGTGTTCCGGTAAGTTATTAAAACATGAGACAATGGACGCGTGTCTGCGACAGGCTCAGCGGTGAAGCAGCATTGTTTCCGTGACTCGGAGAGCAGACACAGCGCAGGGGTAGAGCAGTAAGTTAATACGAGAACCGTATGAGAATGTTCGACTTCTTTGGTAGATTTCACACGCGTGGTAATAAGGAAAGGTTCCTTTGTATTCGGTGAAGGATAACGTAGTGAGAAATCCTGTATGTCCGAGGACTAAAAAATCAAAGACGTAGTTTACATATACATATTATGTATACTCCATTCTCTCTCGTAGAGAGATCTTTGTCCCACTCGTGGGAACATTGAAGACTGATTATATTAATCTCGAGTTAGATGATTATGTGATGATAGTCGATGGCAATCTAGCTAGATTGCCATCGACACGCTAAGAAGTAGAATTCGGAATCGGATAAGCTAATGATTTCAAGACTGCAATATACGGCAGTCAGACAGTAGCTCAACTTGAAACTTCTGATGTAGATCTACTTCGCTGCGACTCCCGACATCTCGCAGAGCATTGTGTGTCAGATGATATTGTCAATTACGTCAGATGTTTGTGAAACCCATCCTTAACATCTACTATTACTTTCAAATTAAGACTCAGTCTCCAGATTATAGCTTTTAATGGGTTTAAGGGGAAGTAGGTACCTAAGTTTCCTTAATTTTGCAAAAATATATACCAAAGTTTTACTTAAAATAATTATGGTGCAACGCTATGCGCGGTCGAGTACGGACGTGTTTGCGTTGCTCGATACGAATATTATATTCACGTGTCGCGCGGCTTTAGCCGTTGCCCGGTTTACGTCGTTATGAGTTCACAACCGCTCATAGCTAACGAGGTCCTGGCATTCATGCCATTGACTACCTGGACGAAGTCAGCATCTTGCAGATCTGCAAGTCCAGTTTCAAGGAGGAGGAGGTCAGCAGTGCCAAGCTCTCGATCTAGTGACTCGTGTAGGTACGTTGACCCCTAAATGTGCCTACGCTGCTATCGTCGCCACGAACAAACCTGTGTTACAGACTAAGAAAGGGGATAAGAAGAGCTGCTGTGAACCTGCCAACAGGGGTACGAAACAGCAAGGCCCAGCTACGGGCACGTGTGACAAGGAGGGCTTCGTGATGGTGGAGAGGAAGAAGAGGAAGAACCCCCTAGTCGGAACCAGTGCGGGACCGCGCTGGCAGGACCCAATGTGCTGCGTCCGGCAATACCAACGACGCTGCATTATGTGTCCCGGCTACATCACACCACGAAGGTTGAGGAGATCATGGAGTATGTCCGAGCGAAGACCAGCTGGACCTTGAGGGTTAAGAAGTTGGAGTCGCGCCACAACACGAATTTCAAGTCGTTCGTGGTGCGAGTTCCGACTCATCATATTGAGACCTTCCTCGAGGAAGAGTTTTGGCCGAAGGGTGTCATGTATCGGCGTTTCCGCGGAGGGCTGCACGCAGTGCAACACGACACCGTCACTTCGTGTACAATAGTTTATATTTTCTGGTTGTTATAATTATGTATGTTAGTCTGTAAGGTATTTATGTTATGGGTCTTTGTTACCTGAAATAAATGATATATTATTATTTCCTTTATTTATTTATATACATATTTTTTACATTTTCAAATATTTAAATACTAGCTGATGCTCGCGGCTTTGCCTGCGTGGATGTCGGTTATCGCGATCAAAAGTAATCATGATGATCCCATTCCCTCAACTCAAGGGAACCTAGTTTGCCCATTTTCAAAGTATTCAAATGGATATAATATATTATCCTTAAGAGATAGACATAAGCCATAGCAGATTTTTCTGTAGACCTATATAAGATATACAATTCTACCATTCATCATTTTGTTATATCTTAAAGGGCAGAAGGAATGGAGGAAGGCCTTTGCCCAGCAGTGGGACAATATGGGCTAGCTATATTATATATTAAACGGCAGCGTTTTCGTTGGAAGCTCCCCCAGACGGCTTATTTTTTTCCAACACCTCCTACAAATATCATTATATTTTAGCCAATCTGTACAAAAGCTTGACGAATTATATACTAAAAAAATCCTCGAGAACCACTCTATCTATTTAAGAAAACAACATGAAAATCAGTGCAGTAATTTTTGAGTTTATCGCGAACAGACAGATAAACGCGGCGGAGAACATTTTGTTATAATATGTAGTGCTGTTGGGTTCGGCTTCCAGTGCATCCGGATGCAGCTGAATACCAGTATTTTACATGGAACGACTGTCTATCTGCCCTCCACAACCCAGTTAGTTCTGGGTAACGATACCCTTTGGTAGAAATACAGTGAAATTAGTGATAGCTTTAATTTCCACATCAGATGTTCCAGATCTTCAATTTTTATTCGTCAACAGAAAGTGCTCATCAGGCTGGACAACTCTTGCTAAGACGTCATTCCTATATATGTTACAGTGTGGCTGGGCTCTTGGAGTTCCACATCAGCTGTTCCAGATCTTCAAATTTATTCTCTTAGCAGAAAATGCTCATTACGTAGAACAATTTTTGCTATGGTACCATTTTTGTATCTCTTATAGTTTAGCTGGTATGTTGCTGTTCTGCATCAGGTGTTCAAGTTTCCAAAATAAATTATGGCCTATATGTTGCCCAGACTTAATACCTATACAACAAAAAAAAAAAAACAAATCCGTCGAGTAGTTTCGAAGATTAGCATGTACAGACAAACAGACAGAGTTTTTTTTTTGGATTCGTGCTCTATTACTGTTTCTAAACAATACACTTTTGCTAAGACGTCATTCCTATATTATATTACTAGCTTCTGCCCGCGACTTCGTACGCGGATCCTGTTGCTTATGCCAGCGACAACGGGCTCGTTAAAATCGAAGATCTGAAACGTCTGATGTAGAATTCTAAGGCCCGGGACGGGAAAACAACGGGACGAGCGAGACGATTGGAGACGTTCCAGATCTTTCATTTTTGTAAGACCACAGGAAATGCCCATCAGACTAAACAACTTTTGCTAAGACGTCATTCCTTAATACGTTATAATGTCGCTGGGCTTTGGAGTTCCACAACAGGTGTTCCAGATCTTCAAATTTATTCTCACAGCAGTAAATGCTCTTCACGTGGAATAATTTTTGCTATGGCATCATTTTATATCTCTTATACTTAAGCTGGTCTGTTGCGGTTCTGCATCAGGTGTTCCATTTTCCAAAATTAATTATAGCCTATATGATGCCCAGACTTAATACCTATACAACAAAAAACTTTTATTCCCGTTATTCCGCAGCGGATCCCAAGGGTACACAGAATTAACTATTGCAAATAACTTTAAAAAAAATCCTTTATTAGCTATATTTGGGGTTTTTCCTTCAGGAGCTAATATATAAAGACCGGAAGCATTGCCGACCCTTGAAAAAGCAACATAAAGTTAGCCATGAGAAAACAGCCGGTTGTCAGGTCTACACCAGCGGCTTTAAGCGTCTGCCCTTGTGGCTTGTTTATTGTTATGGCAAAGCATGTAGGAGCTCGTGGCTAAAACAATAACAGCCGCTCGGGTCGATCTTTAGGTTAAGCCGTGCTTGCCTAGGTTGGTCTGTGGATGGGTGACCACCCATTACATACCGAGTTTCCTCCGTGCCTCGGAAAGCACGTTAAGCCGTTGGTCCCGGCTGTCATTTGAAGATCTTTGACAGTCGTTAAAGTAGTCAGTGACCCAAAAAGTCTGACAACCAGTCTTACCAAGGGGTATCGTATTTCCCAGTAGTAACTGGGTTGTGGAGGTCAGATAGGCAGTCGCTCCATGTAAAATACTGATATTCAGCTGCATCCGGTTAGACTGGAAGCCGACCCCAACATAGTTGGGAAAAGGCTAGGCAGATGATGATGATGATGCAAAGCATGTAGTCACAGGGAACTATGTGCGCTTAAATTGAAAGGGGAAATTGTTGGGGATGAGTGGTATGCGCGGTATGAACACTGACTCACCGGCACCACACCCAGTGAAATTATACAGTGAAATTAGTGATAGCTTTAATTTTCACATCAGGTGTTTCAGATCTTCAATCTTTATACGTCAACAGAGAGTGCTCATCAGGCTGAACAACTTTTGCTAAGACGTCATTCCTATATATATTATAGTGCCCAGTTACACTATAATATATATAGGAATGACGTCTTAGCAAAAGTCTCTTGGAGTTCCACAACAGGTGTTCCAGATCTTCAATTTTTATACGTCAACAGAGAGTGCTTATCAGTCTGAACTACTCTTGCTAAGACGTCATTCCTATATATGTTATAGTGTAGCTGGGCTCTTGGAGTTCCACATCAGCTGTTCCAGATCTTCAAATTTATTCTCTTAGCAGAAAATGCTCATTACGTGAAACAATTTTTGTTATGGTATCATTTTTGTATCTCTTATATGTTAGCTGGTCTGTTGCAGTTCTGCATCAGGTGTTCAAGTTTCCAAGATAAATTATAGCCTATAGATTGCCCAGACTTAATACCTATACAACAAAAAAAAAAGACGGGTTGCACTCCGGGAGTGCCGGCAG
This sequence comes from Lycophotia porphyrea, assembly GCA_950005105.1. NCBI lineage: Eukaryota > Metazoa > Arthropoda > Insecta > Lepidoptera > Noctuidae > Lycophotia > Lycophotia porphyrea. The sequence continues at coordinate 3,598,008 of OX465407.1, forward strand.
AAGTGAAAACTTGATTATTAATTAACGTTGAGCATGTTTGATATTTTGGAATGGTTAGGGAATAATTTTGCACCAATTGCTTTATCAGTATAAAAGTACTATCATTTATGTGGTAGAATACAATATTCATTTATTGCGCTATCGTACACAAACATGACAATTTATATTACATTAAAAATTTAACACTTTAAAACTATTACAATTATTTTACATTAAAAAGTTTATCTCTCCGAAAAATCAACTTTCATCCATAATTTCAACGACTTTTTCACCATCATCATTACCAGAACTATCATCGCCAATCTCTAAAACTGATACGATAGGTTTATGGTAGCTGAAGTAAGAAACGAACAGTTTTGAATCAATAAAATTAATAAAATGAATATAATTATATAAACAATAATTTAATATTGTAATTGTATATACATTGATGAAATTTTCGCCAAATTGATTCACCAGTAATTTTAATGCTTAAAATAAAATAAATAAATAATAAATTATTTTGTTGGGATAGCTGTCTACTCTCCATCCGTCTTACGCTTTTTCGATCAGGTCACGTGTCCTGACGCGAGTTTAAGATTTTATACCCATACAGAAAAAGTGCTCAACGCCGCTAAAGAAGTTTTCACTTCAAAAATCATTCAAATCCGTCGAGTAGTTCCGAAGATTAGCGTGTACAGACAAACAGAAATAATTTTTTTTTGGATTCGCGCTCTATTACTGTTTCTAAACCCCCACCAATTTATTTATTTTAATGTATTCAATGTACAGACACAGTTTTTTACTGTTTTATTATATGTATAGATAGTGTAACTGGGCTCTTGGAGCTCAAATTCATGGACCGCTCAGATCTCAAGTGCGTATGCGGCGTCTCCTCACAGACAATGGCCCACTTTCCACGTTGCACTGTAATGCATCAGTGAGCGGAGTTTGCGTAGCTGAATTTTGGGCCAAATACATTTGATTTGTGTCTTATAGAAGAAGTTATTTATGTAGTACTGAATGGCGACTCGCGTATAGTTCCATATAAAGTTTAGTTAGCATTGTTCTATCAACAAGGAAGATCTCCAGATAATTAAACTTTACCAAATTAGAATATGAATGATTATAAAACCGACTGTTTAGTAATATTTCCTCTAGGCAAAGGAGTCCTAAAGCAGTGAAAGCGATTGATTGATTTATAAGGTTAAAGATCTTCTTCAGCCAAAGTCAGTACTGATGCAAAGGCGCAAAAAGCATTTAATCACAAAAACCCACACTCGCACATTATATACGAGCGCTCGCAGGCACATAAGTCTCATACAATCCTACCGAGCACCTCTTAATTACAATTCTACCAAACTCATTTCACACGAAGTATCTTTGAAAGTGCGAAATAAATGTGTCAGATGTTCACCAATTACAGGCTCGTCGAAGACATTTGCGGGGTGGGCGTGATCCTCCCCCTCCTCCCCTCGCCCGACCCTTCGTCTCACCCCCCGCCACGTCGTGAACAATAAGTAACAGTTTAAGGAGATTACGGGAGGGCTGAGCGCCGCTAAGCAGATCGACGCAACGCCGCTCCGGCCGAGTTAAGAACTCCTTAACTATTGAATGCCCATGTAAGTAGGTGGGTGATGTAATTCGGATCCGTATACTGAATTTCATTATGAAGTTTGTAATGTTTTGGCTTAAAGTTTGAAGACAGGTTGAAATGTTGGGTTGTTGTATAGCTTTACAGGCAGTTGCTTCCTTTTCGACCAGCTGTGGTATGAAGTAAATTTTCCTCTCATTGTGTTAGTTCATTTTTGATAGAGATTAAGTAAGTCTTCAGAATTTTTAGTCAGTAAGAGTCAAGTTATTTCGTTCGTATTCGTATTATTACTTTACCACCATTGTCTAGCTGAATGTCAAATTCTTTCCAATTTTCATCGATTTAGGGCAAATAGACGGACGGAGAGCCGGTTATGACGAAATTATGATGGTCAATTTATCAACATTTCACTACGGACCCCTAAAAAAGTGTGTAGCCAAAATGGCTTAGCTAGTACCTACATCGACATGTGTGGCCTGGCTTAATTCGCTCCCCGGCCCGGTACACTGCCGAATTTTTGCCAAATTAATCTTTCTTCAAACACTCGAGTTCTTTGTGGAACAATTGACGGAGGAGCTGACGTGCACATCTCCCGCACACCCTAGCGTGAGGGGATGAAGGGAAGGAGGTTTCAACAAAAAGTTTTTAAGTACTGGTTATGAACGATTTAGTGATCTGTCAATAGTTGGTGACGTAAGTTGCAGGAGATTCTTTTTCCAATAGTAAACATAGTACGCGAGCAAGGGCTCATAAATCTTACCTCATTTAATAACTTGCAGAAAGGATAGATAATTATGAACTAAGTCATTACTAAAATCCACAACCATCTAGACATTTTTCATCAACTCTCGTTTCTACGTAATTGTGAACGGCCACAGACGGCGAGCTTTTGGTGCTTATCAGGACTTCAACGAGCGCCGGTGATCATGACGACCTTTCCAGAGTAAAGTCTAAATTATTTTTTGCAATTGATCAATTTTATAAGGACAGGGGAGAATTTATTTAGGAATGGGAGAAAGATGACCACAAAAACCACAAACAGTTAATTTCATTGTATTTATTAACACGACTACATCGACACATTATTGCAAACTGACTACTTCTAATCATTCCAATAAATATCGGTACATACGCGTGTAGGTGCGACTACTATGTATCACTAAACGCTACCATTTACACTATATACAGAGAGAAGCGTCTGACAAGAGGCGGGGCGGGGGGGCATCACCGCTAGCGGAGGAGGTGTTGCTCTTACAAACAACAAATGATTAAGTATATCCCATCAAAAACATAAAAGTGAAATGAGAGCCAAGTTCAACGACAAAAGAAGTGAGATCTTAATGGGTGCCAAGTTCTATGGTCAGTCCTGAAATTTATTTATAACAACATAAAATATTATATAACAATTTATAATATCATTTTTTCTTATGACTTAGGATAATATATTGAAGCTTAAGGTCTGACTTGGCTAGTTCTCATATACGAATTATTATTAAGTACCTACTAAAACAGTCATGGAACAGCCCTATGTTCAATTCGGAAGAATATTATAAGAAATATAAGATGTCTAGATCGCTGTTTATTGTTCCGAGAACGTCAACAGTTTATTATCATTGTATGAGCTCTCACTATTGCTAGGAACAGAATAAGATGCAAATGGAGTAATCAGTAATTAAACGTTCATCATATTTGACATAAAATAACACAGAGCCAATTATTTTGATTGCGTATGATTTTCATACGAATTCATGCCAGTATCATTTCAAGTCTTGGTGAAATTACAATTTTATCCTCTAACAGCTTATCTCTGCCTATTTACACACGCGCATAACTGCGTAATAAATATTTACATGATTTATAACACATTTTCATAAATTTACTTAATGATTGTAGTGAAACTGCACGACGTATTAACAAAAGTATTCATGAATACGGTAGGTACTCAAGTCTGGATGCTCTTTGGATCAAATTATTTCGATTTTATGTCTACACAATAATTTAATTAAGAAGAAGTATCGATTAAACGATAATTAAATAGTGGGTCACATCAGTCAAATAAACACACTATAAAACAACTACAATATTACAGAAACCCATTCTGATCAAACCATGTCTTAAATAACGGTAGATAAATCTATTTACAAGAATATTCCAATCTATTTGACTATAATACAGTAATTTGAATGTTGAGATCTAACGTTTACATCAACGGAATGTTAAGAAAACGACAGTTTCGTCTAATACAATTATAACGTCGAACGTTAAGGCACACGTCTTAATAATAGCATGGTCCCTTACACAATGGCATGATTATCAATATTATACATGTCCGAACACTAAACGAAAGAAAATTTACCAAATAGTAAATGGCATTATTATATCCGTTCTATGACATTTCAGCTCGTCGATCGACGCTTAAGTATACATTCAACTAGTTGCACTTCAAGAAATCAATAAGCTCTTTGGTATTTCATTTTGTCACCAGTATGTCATGTGTTTACAGTCTAACTTAAAAAAAACCTTTAAAATCAATAATTAAGTCCTCCAAAGGATATTGAAGCTGTTTTTGACTGAGCAGTGGAAGTCATTTAAACCGTTTGACATGGCTGGCCATATCATCGGTGCCTTCAACAATATTGTAAGCCATTGCGTATAGGACCGATTGAAAATACATTGCTTTTCTAGCAAACCCAATGGAAAGCAACATGAAAGACGAAATTAGGTTTGCTGTAAGAAAACCTGATTCTGGGTTATGCTCGCCATTTGTAATAAGCTTTATTATTACAATTTCTATGAATATTTTTTATTTTTTTGAGTGCAATAAATAATAAGAAAAACAGTATAGGACGTATTGAAACTAGACTGGATACCTGAGTTAGAAGATGTGCGTCATATAAGTCGAATGGACACTTTATCAATTTCTAGTTTCACAATTCAGAGTGTCACTAATTCTTAGGTCTATGCAATCTACAATTATAATGTGCAATATACAATTTATTGTTTCCGTATACCGAGATACACTTCACTGTAGCGAAACTATGCGGTCACTAATTTTACTCGAACCGCCAATACTGCTACGGAATGATTGATGAGAATGCTTTCAATGTATGTTGATAAGTGTCTTAGTTTAGTGGTTTAGTAAGTTTGTTCGTGTTTGAGGTAAAACCTGAGTGGCCAGTATCAGTCACAGATTGTGTAAGGCGCCGATGACAACATTATAAAGGACGCTACCCTTGTGGTGGGACTGAGTCATGAAATAGGAACCCACCCAAGGTAATTGTAAAAATCGTACTATATCCCGAGCTACTACACCTTGTATTAAAGAACGATTTGACAAATAGCCCACAATCTACCAACATGGCCAACATACACAAACACACCAACACTAACCGTTACAGCAACACACTTAAGAATGTCCAGGCGCGTACACACAGGGGTCGAGCTCCCACTGGCTCGCAGGTTACGTGTGCACCTTGTTGTTGTGCTGCAACGCCACGCGTTCCTGCAGCAACGCGTCGTGCGCGCGCAGGCGCAGGGCCTCGGCGCTCGCCAGCCTGGCCAACGAGGGGGACGGCGAGGGGGGCGATGGGGGAGAGGACGGCGACGGCTCTGGTTCAGGGGGGCGCAGTGCTGGCGGGGGAAGAGCGAGGACATACCTGTTGGACGAACCAACATGTTAAGTAGATGATAATATCTTCCTTGGACTTAGTTGGGTCCGAAGCCCAGCGTAACTACACCTGCGAAGGCCCAGCGAGACGCGGTTTTGGACGAAGCACGAGATTCCAAGCGACTCCGAGCGCCGTCAAAAGCCATTAACATCACCCAGCGATGCGCGATGACCAGAGCAGTTGCGCCGGCTCTCATGGCAGCTTGGCAGCGCCACATATACTTAGACCACTAGCTATTTAATTTAAATTTATTTCGAGCATGTCATTTCCAACCGTTTGTAATAGAAATTAACGTTTTGTTTAAATTGTTATCTTCTCTGTCTCTTTGCCACGCCTCCGCAGGTGTGCGAGGTCAAACATTAGTGGGTTCATCAACATGCTTAAATTCATAATATCCGCTCTGTTTGAGAATGATCATACACACCGATGCAGAAGCGCCCGGAAGGCGGCGGCGGGCTCGGCGTCGTGCCACAGCGGCGCGGGCACGCCGAGCGCGCCCAGCCCCGCACCCAGCCCCAGTGCCCACCACTCCCCGCCGGCCGGCCCACCTCCGCCCCACTCGCCTACCACTGAAATAATACTCATCGTTAGCATCCGGAGACAAAAAAAATGTTCAATTTCTTTTATGGATTTGTGTTCTGGAATTTTGTGATCCTGGATTCGTGCTTTGTCGTTTATACCATAAGTATTCATTTTATATTCTACTTCTTTGTACTATATACTAGCTTTGTCTGTGACTTCGTTGGCGTGAATTCAACAGCGTTGTATCGAAAACCGCGCCACCTACTGGTTCCAACTACAGCTAAGAACTATCCAGGTGATCCCATTATCAATCATCATGTGCCAAGCGTTTCGTAATAAATGACAGACTTCGGAAAGCGTTGCTTAACCTTGAATATCGACCCATGCGACTGTTATTGTTTAGCCATGACCCACTCCAAATTTTTTGCATTCTAACATCAAAATTAATGATTTTGCTGAACCTCCTAATGCGGAATTACTTTGCCTCTATTATAACTTTACCGTATTTATTTGAATACCCGAATATTATTATTATGCAGCCCATCGCGATGCTACAAAAGCAATAATGGTTTGTTTTAGCAGCAGGTTTCACGCCTCTCCTACGCCCGGCCGTGATCACCGATACATTCTGGCAACTAGTTAGTATGGTGGTAGTGAACAGGTTCAGTAGTGAACGCCCAAAAAATTGTGAGGTAAACTCACAATGAAACCGAACTTATGGTCAGGTTTGGATCAATGAAAGAGTTGAAGTTAGCCTACGTTTAATACTTCTTACTGATAACTACATACTTATTACTACATAAATATTGACTAGGACTTATCAATTTGATACCGTGCTCTGTGCGTGTGCAAGGGAGTTCTTTTCACTATACATAGTCAAGTAAAAGCACCCTTTGACAAAATCACGATTACAGTTAATAGATAAATAATTCGATGTTTATTCAGTATAATGTCGTTAGACAGGTGATGCCGCGCCGATATCTCCACAATAAGCCCCTTGTGTAATGGCTGCACCTGTCCAAAGGTGGAAGTGTCAGGGTAGCTCGCGAAATACAAATTTTCTTGCGTTTTTACAATTTGCAGGGGGTTATCTGCACCCCGATCTACGTAAAAGGTGCATTAATACATAATTATAAAGTGGAGTTTTTCAATAACCTCCTCTTGTCAGACATACAAAATTATGAATATGCATACTTTTTCGATACCAATGCTACCCTATCGCACGAAATGTTTTCCTACAATACTGGGAAAATAAACAAAAATGGATGGAGAAACATATTTGACCAGATTATGTCCAGAATAAGGTCTGACTACCGATTATTCGGTTCTCAAGAAGTTTTGCCAATCACAAATATCGAGACTCATGACAACTCTGCCTCAACTAGTACTATTAACAAGCATACTATCTCCACGATGCGATTTTTTTCTTTAGTCATCATATAAATATAATGCATCAAAATATTGCCGGTCTCCTAAGCAAGTCCGACTTACTGGTTATTTATATACAGGAATTGTTAAGTAAACAAATTAATTTAGATGTTATACAACTTTTACATATACCAAATTATAAGCTAGCGTCATGTTATGCTAGACAAAACATTAAGCGCGTTGGAGCCTGCATTTTAGTTAAAAAAGGCATCGAATATAAAGACCTGCCTGACATTGTGAGACGTTCGGTAACAGGAATTATAGAATGTAGCGCAATTGAATTACCCTTACAAAAACTTACAATCCTATGTGTGTACAGACCACCAAAAATCACTAATCTACACCAATTCTATGAAAACCTAGATATTATACTTAAAAAGATTTCCAAACCAAACAAAAAAATAATTATGTGTGGAGATTTTAATACAGATATTTTGAAAAAAAAAACAGAAGAACCTATTTTCTAAATTATTTGTAAGTTAACCACTATATTTTTGTATGCCAACAGGCAGAATGTACTGGGAATATATCTGAAACTAACACCATAACTGTAACACCTGCATTCTATACAAATAAATAAATTATTATTTCCTTTATTTGTATAGAATAACATCTTATTCGAAAGATGTAACGCGAAGATTATTTCTTAATAAAAAAATATTCAATTTTTTTTTAAAAATTGTTAGATTGCCAATGTTAAGAAATTGAATCCGAATATAAGTGGCAGTAAATTGTTTCTATAATAGGTATTCTGAACAGATAGAAATGATTTAACCAAGATAATACTCGGTACCAGCATCGTATCTTGATCACGTAGCATTAATTTACATTTACAAAAAAAAACTAGTTCAATTATGAAACAATAAAAGTTAAAAAAAATAAATAATATAAAAAAACCGCCTTCAAAAACTTACCTTTTATCTACACTAAAAAGTGGTGAATACTATAAAAAAATGTATAAAATATTATTGAAATATTTATCATTATTTTTGGAATCAGTGCCAGCCAAAGTTAGAAAACTTAAAACTACAATAATAATGAAAGCGACCCACACAAAGCTATCTATAGCAAGACAACCTGATTACCACGTTAAATGGAATTTAGATATGAAGAGTAAATCACTCGGATTTTCTTTTAAATTAACAACAAGTTATTGAACATAACAATAAACACAAGCCGACCCTACTATAATGTAAAGACAATTCACATAAAAAAAGACTACAAAAAAATAGAAAGAAAAATAAAATAATTATAATTACTAAAAGGACCGACTCCACAAATAACTGATTAATGTTCAATATTTCAATAATATTTTATGCATTTTTTTATATTATTTACAACTTTTTAATGTAGATAAAACTTAAGTTTTTGAAGGCGGTTTTGTTTTTTTTTCAATTATTTTATTGGTATAGCAGAACATGATAATTATCTCGAAAAGAGCTTTGAGCAATTTTGTTTCAGATTCCAGTTACCATCTACTATTATTAAAAGCTTTTGTTTAACTTGTTAGGTCAAACTTGCAAGCTGAGTTAAAACAACTTCCTCTCATCCAACAGAGTTGGAATTTTACAAGTAGGTTCAGTTTTGATGACTATGATTTTTTATTATAAACATGTCCTGATTCTATAACCAGGATTGGCTCCAGATGAGGGAACTTCTCAACGATCAACAGTGCAGGCACGAAAATTTACATAAGTGATCTTTTTAAAGTTCATAAGAAAAGATGATTTGTAAAAACTTATTTAACAAAGGCCTTGTTAAAAAGATTTTACAAATCATCTTGTTTTAACCATAAAGTGAAAGCATATATTTAAACACACATTAATAAAGGTACTTACTACACCCACACGTCACAGGTACAATCACACACATAAGTGCTAACAGTCAATATATCAGCTGGTAAACGGATTGCCAGTAATTGTTGTTATCGGGGCATCGCGTAAACGGCGCGCCGTCATTATACGTGCATTAGTATAATGACGCCCTAATATCGTTCTATCGGACATTTTAAACGAGTTTCCGTAACAATTACTTTCACTGTATTGTCGCTTTGAGGGTAGCTTTGATTGTGATCCACAAGAATTTTGTGTAATATAATGATAATTAGTACCTGTGTACTACACCATTTATGCTTTCCAACCAACCATGCATGCTTCCTCAACTTCGGCATTCGGCAATCGGGCATGTAGTGATGTTCAGAGAATAGCCGTGGTCGTATGCCACCTACCCCAAAAACGATACATTCTAACAGTAGTAAGGGATCATAAACTTTAGGGCAAAGTGTCATATGACCACGGTTATCCTCTTGTCATGCTTTAACTGAACGAATTTCAATTAAATTGTGCACACAGGGTTAAGAATTTTTAACCCTGTTATTATGTTCGAATGGGATAATTTCCAACCTACCACGGTCGAAACTGCGGGAAAAAACTAGTCAAATCTTAAAATAGTCAGTCGGATTTGAAACAAATACGAGATTGTGAATAAAAAAAAAACCAACACTACTAGAATTCATAAATGTAAATCAATATGTAATGTGCAAACGTGTGAAGTTTTAAAAGTAGCGTTTTAAATCAGGGGGCGCGCGGTGTGTAGGGGTGCCGGGGCAATTATGTTGGAATTGCTACTAATTGTTGGTGATTTCGGTGTGAGTGACACCTGCTCCGTACCGCGATGTAATACTTGTTAGGGTTTACACATAATACAATATCGGACCCTGCGCATTTGATTGATGACGCTTAGTGAGTGATAAAGCAACAGTCGTTGTTGGTAAAATTCTCACGTCAGATATTTATTTAGTTTAATAGTTCATTAAATATTCTGTTTAGTAGTAAATTTTATTTTTTACCTGACTACTGCGATGCAAAGGAGGGTAATCTGTCAGTTATATATTTGTATGTTTTTCTTCTGTGGCGCTCTAGAGGCCAAACGCGTAGGTTAATTTTAATTATTCTTACGTCAATCGATTTGTCTTAATATTGCCAGTTTCAATATTAAAAAAATCAAGACATGACTGGAATCAAATTTCAATATGGCGACAACCACACGCACTATTTTAAGTGTGTTATCATTAAATAGGTATTTGAAACTCATCTAGCTAGGCTTCTCTTCCCATTTTATTTCGAATGACTGTTAAATTCAAAATTCAAATTCATTTATTTGTGAACACAGGGTACATCAGAAGATGTTATAGTAAATATGGTCCGAGCTGTGTTCATCCAAAGGGCATACAAAATATCATACGTTAATTACATTATAGTGTTTCAGTTCTTTTAAAAATTCAAAAATAGGTACTATCACAATATAAATCATGTCATAATAAAATAAAATTATTAATAAAATGTCAAAGTGAATACAGTATAAAGAACCAAAAAATACAGAATAAAAATGTCACTAATTCATTAATACAACAAATCAAAATTAACAAAATCATTTAATATGTCACATCAGCATCATAGATTCAATTTAGTTAAAAGGGAATTAAATATAAAATTTGTCATTTAAATATTCGTCAAACAGAATAATTTAGCAATTTGAACAGATTTCTTTTAAATTCATTAATGTTAGTACTTGAGATTACTTGTCCTGGTAACTTATTATATAGTTTTTAAAAAACTTTTCAAATCAAATCAAATCAAATCCATTTATTTGCCAGAATGTAGGTTTACAATGTATGATCTTAAAACTATAATGGCCCCTTTACATTCTACCATTACATATGGTGTGCAAATATTTAATTTTAACCTGCACCATTTTATTATATTAATTAGGTACATTGTAATTTATATTAATTGTAAAAAAAGAATAATAATAAAAAAAATAATAGTCAGCAACAACAAATAAGACCTCCTGCACGTAATTATGGAAACAAATTAATTAATAAATTAATTAATTTGGCTATCAAATTTTGTTTTTGTTAAGGATCTATAATGATTTAAAGTTGATTATTTGAAACGAAAAAGTGAACAAATACAGAGATAAACAAACAAACAATATAAATTTAAACCGTCTGTGAAATCTTTCATATTATTAACATGAAAAAAGGCAGCTTTTATAATTATTTTTTTCATATTCATTTAGGACAGTTCATTTCTTTTGTTCAATACACAAAGCTACAAAAACCTTGTTAAAATATTTTTTATTAACTCTTAATTGGGCAATTACAAAAGGTTTCCAAACGGCCATCAACCCTAGTTTCTGTACAGATTGCTTGCTCACACGGCCGATAGCGATCGGTAAATGATCGGTAAACATCGGGGCGCGTTCGTATTTCATTACCGCGCTGTGGCCGATAAACGGGCACCAATAACGTGAAATATATAACTTGCGAGTTTTGATGATGACTGTACCTTGTCATTATATGGCGATGTGTGTCGTTTGACAAGGAAAGCATTTTTCAAAGGTAATTACGTGTGTTTGTTTTGGGCTATTAATTTTGTTTTGGAAACAATAGGAAATATTGTGAATTTCATGAAGTCTGTGGAGTGGGCCATCAGTGTAGTAGAAACCTTAACTAATAGTCAGCCCTTCGAACCTTGCAACATATACAAATCGAAGAAACGTCCTGAGGAGACCAAAGAACAACATGTAATTATTTTGTTTTAATCTAAAAAGTGTACGGCCACAATACAACCAAGGAGTTTGCCTCGGACACCATTAGTATTTTTGAAACCTCAAAACCTAGCGTAGACCCGTAGGTCTACATGGCCTTTCTTGCAGTAAGAGTGCTCAGAACTTATTATCGACAAAGAATAAGTTATGCTGAGCTAACAGATATACAGTATTGACTGTGAGCATTGAATACTTGGAAACAGTATAATAATGAGCATAAGTGTGATGTTTTCTCACCATGATCGTGATGCATGAAAGGCGCGTGGTCTCTGCCGAGCGCCTTCTCCCGCTTGCGCCACTTGGCGCGTCGGTTCTGGAACCACACCTGCGAACAATACCACAGTTTATAAGTCAACTCCCAAGGGATGTCGTGGCACATACATATATTTGGTATAAAGAATATCATGGGTAAATTACGTATATATGTTAGTGGAAATCTATGAAACCCAAGAATTGCACACAATTCCAAAAAAACATAGTACAAAGTACAGTAAAGTAGTATAGTAGTAATAGTATATAATTCCGAGCCTACTTAGGAAATATGTAAAATAATGTTTCAAAGAATCTTTAATACACAAATTTCCTGTGAAACGTATGCGTTTTCCTACGGTTTTCTAGGAATTGTATGCAATGCCTAGGAAAAAGTCGGATTACATAATTTTCCGTTATCATGTATATTTATCCAAAACACCTGATAGATGTCGAAATATTCTAGTTTAAGTCTCAGGGAACAAAAAAGCGGTTCGTTTGTCGTGTAACGGTATAATGAGGACAATTATGGCGTCATTATCATTGGCAGCCGTGATCCACCCATTGGTAAGTGTACGCCTCCTCCCTTTTATGTCATGCTTCCCTGGTCTGCGCGAGTCTCAACCAGGTCTTACGTTCTTCTAAATGCCACCCATCCATCCACCTGCTATGTTGGTCTGCCAACACTTCTTCTACCATCTTTCAATAATCATTTAGGGGGAGCTTTTCGTTTCGACGTCTTTACGTAATCGGTTCTCCAATGCTGTTGAGCTGCAACAACAACTCCGATCAGCTCGCAGAACTTCTGTAAGCGTCTCCACGATTAGAAAAAGATTTCAGGAGAAGAAAATTGCAGCTCACAGGGCTGCTACAGGGCCAAAATTGACTGCACAGCATAAAAGAGACCGGTTGGAATTTGCCCGCGACCATGTGGATTGGTTGGACAATTGATCAATAGAAGGCTGTGCTCTTTTCGGATGAGATGAAGGTGTGTCTTTTCTGCAACGATAAGCGTAAAAAAGTGTATAGGAGGCAAAGAGAACGATTCGCTCAGGCCTGTATTCAAGAGACAGTGGAATATGGGGTGGCTCGTGCATGTTCTAGGGCGGCATGTCAATCGACGGCAAAACGAACCTCGTGTGTGTTTCTCGGACTGGAAGTGTTCGCGGGCAAGGATCGCTGACTGCTCCTCGGTACATAATAGAGATCTTAGAGGAGCACGTGGTACCTTATGCTGGTTTTGTTGGCAGTGGGTTCTTGTTAATGCACGATAATGGCCGCTGTCACACCGCATTAATTGTAACAGACTACCTGCAAGAAGTTGGGATCCCTGTTATGCGCTGGCCGGCGCGAAGTCCAGACCTGAACCCTATTGAGCACATTTGGGATGAACCGAAACGGCGAGTACGGGCACGTGATCCTGCCCCCACCACTCTCCAAGACCTCCTGGATGCCGTCGTTGCAGAATGGGACAACATTCATCAAGAGACTGTTGTTACATTGATTAGGTCCATGGGAGAACGCATGGAAGCAGTCATCAGGGCTAGGGGGGGTAACACTAGGTTTTAAGTTGTTTTTAAGGACTTAGTTTTATTTTTTGCTCTTAAAATGAAAAGACACGCTTTAATCATTTGCATAAGCTTGCTTTTTTGTATTCTCTGGTAAAAAAAAAACAAATCTGTTGCTTTATTCTGAAAATAAAATAAATTGCCTTTCCAATGATACCTTATAGTCATATGTCTATCTATACTAATATTATAAAAAGGCAAAATTTGTTTGTAAGTTTGTATGTAGGGGGTAATCTCCGGAACGAATGATCCAATTTTAAAAATTGTTTCACTGGTAGAAAGCTACATTATTCGTGAGTGCTACAGGCTATAAATTATATTGATAGCATGCATATTAGCCAGAGCTATCACAATTATTGTCGGCAAGGTGGAAAAAAATACCTCTCAAAAAAGAGTTATATGCATGCGCTGCCTAAACCGTTGAATATAATTGAAAACAATGTAGAGCAATCTGGTCCGTTTTAAATAGTTCTACAAAAAATCCGCGACATCATATTTCTATCTTTTATATTTTAGCAGATATAGTAGCTTTTATGTATTAAAAAAGTATTTTTCGACATACTTACGTTTAAACGATTTTTAACCGACTTTCTTCAAAAAGGAGGAGGTTCTCAATTTTTTTTTTTTTGTGTTTGTTACCTCATATCTCCGTCGATTCTTAACCGATTTCAAAAATTCTTCTTTTATGTGAAAGGGTATATTTCCCGGTTGGTCCCATACAAATTTCATCGAAATCGGTTGAGTAATTTGGTATGTTTTCACGTTAATTGCTATATCACGCGACGACGCCTGAAGTCTTGCATGTTTAATTTGACACACTTCCTGACTTCCGATTGAATTAAAAATTTGCACGCTTATGTATATCGCGTGATAGTACAATATATCGATGACATGGAGCTGATCTGATGATGAAACTGGACGGCGGCCTTAGGAACTCCGTTTTGAAACGACATAACCCCATCGAGTTTGGGCTCGTATGATTCGTCTTGACGAGTACTTTGTCTCTAGATGGTATCCAGGGTCTGATGATAGAGCTGTAAGGTGGTCATAGGATCTGCGTGATAAAACGACATAATCGCATCGAGTTAGGCTCGTGTGATTCGTCTAAATAAGTTGTTTGTCTTTAGATAGTATCCAGGGTCTGATGATGGAGTTTGAAGGTGGCCATAGGAGCTCCGCGATAAAACGACGTAACCGCATCTAGTTTGGGCTCGTTTGATTCGTCTTGACGAGTACTTCTTTAAAGTTCTGGTTACAATATAAAAATTAATTCATGATTAGAATTTGTGTGGTATGCTAAAAAGTCTACAACTAAAAAGGGTAAAATAAAAAACTTTCTGCGAAAAAAAACCGACTTTCAAAAAAACACTAAAAAAAACTAAAATAACTTTTTTTAAATTACTTTCGGAAGTCGGTGACAAAAAATGACAATGAAACAAACAAAGTCACCGACTTCCGAAAGTAATTTAAAAAAAGTTATTTTAGTTTTTTTTTGTGTTTTTTTTTAAACAACAAAATATTAAACTTTATACAAAAAAAGACGTGTGGCACTCGGAGACCTTCGCGGTAAAGCTATTGCATAGCATTTTTATCAACTTATGTAATTATAATTATTTATTCACTTTCGTAGTGTCAGATATTGACAAGCCTAGGTTATTATTTTTAATCTACTGCTGAAGCTAGGAGGTTAGGTTGTATAGGTTTTACCTATCTATCCCTGCTGGAGCTAGGAGGTTAGGTTGTGTAGGTTAAATCAGCAGCAGCAGTAGATTAAAAATAATAACCTAGGCTTGTCAATATCTGACACTACGTGTTAGGCACTAGGTGTTAAGTTATTTTCGTTAGGTTATTTTCGTTACGGAATTACTGGATTCAGTCTCCACGCTCAAGGCCTGCGATAGAAGCTATGCAATAGCTTAAAAATATTTTTTATAATCACAAGGATATCATAGAGATAAGATTTGCCCTTTACAGTTTGTCGATCGGTTAAATAGTTTCGAAGATAATATAACATTAATAAATCGCAAAATAGCATCCAACATTCATGAACTGCATTAGAACATACCTTGGTCAGTTGTTATAAGATTACGTCACTGATAATATGGGAAGAATGTACCATGAGTCAAGCTCATTTTGAAGCAGTGGATCGAACACTTAAGGACTTGAGAAACTCAGTCGCTGTCGTGGGTGGTATAACTTTTATGTTTGCTGGTGACTTTCATCAGGCACTTTCCGTCGTCACAAAAGGGACACGTGCAGACATCATTAAGGCATGTCTAAAATCATCGCCCCTATGGAGTTTAAATTAAATTTTAATTTATGTACTAAAATGAGAGCCCATCTTTTCGAAAATATGGTTAACGATTTTCTACAATAGCTGCTCAAAGTTGGAGACGGGTCTTTTTCTTCTACAACCTTGGGCGCTAACGCTGCGGAAATCGTTATAAAAGAGAGTCTGGGAAGGATAGTTCACAGCTTGCAGCAACTAGATAGAATATAATAGATGCAGTATATCCCGACCTTGAATATTTACTAGATAGAGATATTCATTGGCTTTGTTCAAGGGCTATCGTCTCACCTAAGGACGAAACAATCAACAATGTAATCCCCAAAGAGTTAGGCAGAGGTTTACCTTATAGTACACCTATATTTCGCCAGTTATGCTAAGTTTCATGTTATAGATAGTGAATCTATTGCCATCAACCGGGTACAAATCCAGATTCCGTGGCTGCTACTGAGAAATTTCTGATGGAAAAACCCAATGACAACCCGGGAATCGAACCCAAGACCTCATGCTCAGCAGTCGTGCTTTCGACCACTAGACCAACGAGGTAGTAATAAAAACATCAATAAACTAATTTTACAAAAAGTCCCCGGTTAAGTCAAAACCTACAACTCCATTGATACAGTGTGTAATTTCGATGATGCAGTCCACGGTCCGCAAGAATTTTTGATCTCCCTTTATCCATCTGGCCTTACGAACTGCTATTGAAAATCGGAACGCCTATCGTGCTTTTAAGAAATTTAAGCCCTCCTAACAAGTGCAATTGCACAATGCTACTAATAAAAGATAACTTAACTGTAGCGACTATTCTCATCGAACCAGGAGCTGGCCAGTTGGCTCAGATCACGAGAATGCCTGTATAACCTGCCTATATAAATAGTTCAAGCAACTCCAGTTTCCAATAAAACATCATTTGCCCTGTTTACTGTTAACAAGCCCCAGTGACAAATATTTGTCTTTGGTTGGCATTTACCTAAGAAAAGAATATTTTACCCATGGGCAGTTATATGGGCGGTTTATCACGAATTGGATCACCCGCAAATCAGATTATTTTGTTACCGGAAAATTAAACAACCTAAAAAAATCTAAACAGAGCGGTTTTAATTTAAATACCTATTTAATTTCATTAGGTGCCTACCAGACTTAAATTTTATGAATTTCTTTCACCTATAGAAAGTCACAATATCGAGTAATACTATGGGCTGTATTTTCGAAATCCACGCGGACGAAGTCGCGGGCGAAGTGCTAGTCATTGATAAATAGGATTAAAATTACTTTGAATGGAATTCTTAAAGAGGTGCGATTTTTGTGACGCCGAGTGTAGTTGAAGGATCAAGAGATCTATGACCAAAACAAAAAACAGTTACATCAGCCGGCATCGAGGTCAAGAGCACCTCCATTTTGTAATAAAAAAAAAATAAAAAAATCGGCTTCCAAATAAAACAAAAAAGTGGAAAATAACAAGTCAGTTATTTTTTATTTTAACTTTTTTAGTATGAATTATACATTGTAACTTTTGAGATCATCGAGATAAACGAAGAAGAAATTAGACGCAGTATAGAGACAAACTCATAAACAGCATAAACTACCCAGGCTGCCGAGCCTTTTCCCAACTTTGTCGAGGTCAGCTGACAGTCTAACCGGATGCAGCTGAACACCAGTATTTTACATGGAGTGACTATCAAAAATCTATAAATTAGACCAGTTATACTGTGTAATACGATTGATTGATAAGACTGGTTGTGAGACTTTCGGGCCACTAACTACATGTAACGATGGTCAAATCTACGAATGACAACCGGGACCAATGGCTGAACGTGTTTTTAGAGACAAGGAGGAAACTTGGTATGTAATGGGTGGTCACAATGTAGGCAAGCGCTTAAGCTGAAAATCGAACGTAGCGGCTGCTATTATTTAGCCATGAGGTTCTCGAAAAAACTACTCAAGCAAAGTTAGTAAAATAGATATGGTACTACCACCTCTTTCCTTCTACCGTTTCCTCTACCAAATGATATAATAATGACGTAAATTGGACCAAAAAAAGATGCTGACCGAATACATAAACTGCTACTGTTTTAGAAGTCGGTTAAAAAGCAGATCTTAACAGAGCAACAGCTCTGAGTTGCCTAGCATTGACTTCGTAGTCGTAATACTATCAAACAAAATTGGTTGTTTAACCAAATAAGGCAAGTTTACTCGTCAATCATCCAATGCCACAAAGGACAACGAAAAATCCGAACCAAAAATCAGAACTTCTAATTTGCAGATTCTTTCCGCATAATGGTTCCAATCCGAGTTGTGGGCGATGTTAAATTTTTTTATTGTGTAATTGTTGGCAATTTGACGCCCCTTCCCGCTTTCCCCACCCCCCACTCGTCCGCACCTCTCGACTACAATGGAACCGTAATGAAAAGCAATTACGCATACGTGGTTTCCATTCCTTCACTTCCATGTAGCAGAATGTACCTTCTAGCACTGCCTTAAAGTCCACTTTTGCACGTACTCGAATGGAGAATAGAATCAAATTGAGCTAGTCGAGCCACATTGCGCTAATAAAAAGACATTGTAGAAGGAAAAATTGGTGTAATTTCATAATTTTCAAATGAAACCGTTTTACTGAGTCGCTGCATTCTTACAATGGTAGTCGAGTCGACAATTATGGCCGACTAAACACCTCACGATGGAAGTTGGGATCAATGGACTGGATCTACAAAATGAACAAGTACGTTATCATGATCCACTGCTTAGTGGGCAGTCTAAAACGTACAATAACCAAACAACCTTGATACTTGTAAGTATAGGAATCTCTACATAAACCTGATTAAATGACCCTTAGGTCCTAAGCCCTTGGTACAGCTTATTCAAAAGTTTATTGGTACACACCTTCACACCTGGCATTTTTTGTTAAAGATTTAAATAAGTTAACGTAAGCTTGCAGATATGCACGAGTGGTGCCGTTGGGAAAGATCTTGCAATAGCACTGCACTGCACTAGTTGTGCCCTCCAGTTGGTCCGTGGGGAAGCAGTCGATAGTATAGAGATAACTAAAGTATTCCTGCCAGTTGTTTCCCAATTTTATTCTCATTAGAGGTGTGCTTTTAGAATCTCAATGGCGCAGACCAGGATGTGGAACACATAAGACTTTATTTAGCTCACTACAGAGTCTACCGAAGACAATGATGTGGAGAGTGACGATATTAGTGTATAATTATTTTCGTAGCCAACTATATTTCTTTGAGTCTGACAAATTATTTTAACAATTTTTGCCAAAGCCACATTACTCAACAAAATATCATCATTCGGCCTTATCCGAATCTATTAAGTACATTGTACAAATATCATCCTTCACACAGTCCATGATTTCTTTAATATTCTCCTACTCAACTTACTTACTGAATACTTATTCGATTAATTACTTATTACTTAAAATAATTGTTGTTGTTGTTTACTTGTTTAATTACTTATTCGATTTTAAATTAAGTGCAATTGATGGACAATAATACAGCCAATCGCACTTTACTCTGTAGCAAATGATCTAGTGAGTTGCATTGATTGAGTTCCCAAGCCAGCAGTGAAATTCATCAATTAAACATGGACTTAATTCGTTCGACTCGCCAAGTACCACTCACAGTGAATAGAACGCCTCGTGTCGATTACATACAGCAATCACTAGACATTTTTATTGAGACCTACTCCATTCCATTCTAAATTTCATCTTAAAACTTCAAACAGCACACTGCAAGATGAACCTTACCGCGGTGAAAATAAGGACGACTTGAAAATGGCGAGTATGAATCTAAGTACAACGGCCTTTGTCGGCGAACGGCATCTATGGAGTGGATTAAAAGCAATTTGCACTGCGTTGAGTGTGATTTAAGAACTGTGTGGCACCCCCAATACTTAGCTACCAATAGGGTTGGTACTTTACAACTGCAAATACGAATGCTCTTATGAAATGTCTTTGGTATTGAGTTCGTATGGTATTTAAAGTTTTTGTGAATACTGGTAGTACCTATATGAATATCGACATAAACTGACTGATCAGTCGCTTGAAGACACACACATGTTCTAGTCTCACAACACATGGCACCTTCTTCGTTATCATTATTGATAATAGCCTACCTTTGTCATGACAATTCTACAGGCATCCCAAAAGTCATAGACTTGTACAGCCAGGCAGGCAGGCTGGCAAGCCTGCCTGCCTGCCTGGCTGGCTGTATAAGTCTATCAAATAACTTTGGTCATATTAAAAGGTGTACAGACGATCGTACTAAACCACTTTCTCTTTGGGACCATCATCGTAATCGAGAAAAAATAAATTTAAAAAATAAAGATACCCGACTGCGTAAAAAATTACTAATAATTAAATAAAAACTGAAAAGAGAAAAACAAGATCAGTCCAGAAGTGTTAAAAGCAATTTAATTTAAACTGCAAAAGTCGGGACCCATATTGGATAGAATGATTTTGGTACTTTAATTTTTTTTTTTTTTGTTTTACTCCTTTTAGTTACATGGTCATGATATACCATTTTAAATCCTCATGATGAGCCCTTTAATTTGATACCCATATAGCATTATCTATCTGAGACGCTATAGATTAAAGTGCAAAAAATAATAATTTTTTTTTGCACTTTAAACTACAGCGTCTCACAGTCGTCATGTTGGTTTTTTTTTCATGTCACCTATCTAAGAACACTTGGGTTATCAAGACGAATCTAACGATATGATAAATTAAATAAATCCGTGCAGCAGTTTGGAAGATATGAGGTTATAAAGAATATTACGCATACATACATACAAGATACGCGCGAAAAACATAACCTTTCCTTGGCAGTCGGGTAAAAATAATTTCTTGTCCCATATAAAATTAAATACCTACTCGACCATCGCCCTCGACCTCGACCTCGGAGTATGGGACACTCAGGTCCATGGAGAAAATTATCAGGTTGATGGTTTATATAACATCCTTAGATATGATCACACCATTCGAATAATGCTGTTTACTACGTTGAGCATAGATACTCATAACGTACTCTTGAAATGTATTCTCACAAAGAAACAGTGTAAGACTTGCACAATACAGCTTATACTTTCAACAAATACTCTTCGTGAACTTTTACATGGTCCCTCATGACCGAAATTACCTAGTTTATCACGTTTGGGACCCACTTTGGGCACATAGCTACACTGAAGCTCTTTTTCACATCAGACTCTGACAAATTAAAGGATCATCATCCATCGTACCCAGACACACCTAAGTCATCCGAAAGTTCCCACAAATCCCTAAAGTGTGGTGTCTAATACTCGCTATTATACTCTCCTTTTCTCCTGTAGAAGGGCGAGGGCGGCAGGGGGAGGGGAGGGCCCCTCCCCCTGCCGCCCTTGCAGACCGCATGAAATCCCTAATTACCAAATTGCAGGCGCTCGCTTTAACTGCAGCTAAAGAGCACTCGGCGCCAAACCACGCTTAATTTAACCATTGTTACTTGAGATTACGAGTAATTACGGAACACTGAGATTTGATTAGGTAGCTACCTATTAGCTAATCGGTATTATACTGTTAATTTTCAGTTATTTCGGTGAAGGCAAACATCGTGAGGAAACCTGCATGCCTGAGAGATATTTCTCGACGGCATGTAAAGCCAAGACACGAGACCCATGGGCGGAATAAAATCTATGACACCAGGTCAGGCACTAACCATACGTTAAAGAAGAATAATGAAGATCTATGACAAATAGGGAGGGGCCCTCAAGGGCCGATGCCCGCAAGGGCTGCGGGCCGTTCGAAAGAGATACCGCGGCTCTGGAACACAAAGGGCAAGGAAGGAACATGGATGGGTTTTAGTCAGTACAAGTCTGACACTCCCTTCCACTCTGCCCAGAGCGGGAGAAGTCATTTGATGATTTCCTATACGTAAAAAAAAAAAGCCGTGTGGCACTCGGGGACTGCCGCGGTAAAGCTATTGCATAGCATTTTTTATCAACTTATGTAGTTATAATTATTTATTCACTTTCAAAACCTATACAACCTAACCTCCTAGCTCCAGCGGTAGATTAAAAATAATAACCTAGGCTTGTCAATATCTGACACTACGTGTTAGGCACTAGGTGTTAGGTTATTTTCGTTACGGAATTTTTCGTTACGGAATTTCTGGATTCGGTCTCCACGCTCAAGGCCCGCGATAGAAGCTATGCAATAGCTTAAAAAAAACACTAAAAAAAAACTAAAATAACTTTTTTTAAATTACTTTCGGAAGTCGGTGACTTTGTTTGTTTCATTGTCATTTTTTGTCACCGACTTCCGAAAGTAATTTAAAAAAACTTATTTTAGTTTTTTTTTAGTGTTTTTTTGGAAGTCGGTTTTTTTTCGCAGATTTTTTTTTGTTTTACTCTTTTTAGTTGTAGACTTTTTAGCATACCACACAAATTCTTATCATGAATTAATTTTTATATTGTAACCAGAACTTTAAGGAAGTACTCGTCAAGACGAATCAAGCGAGTCCAAACTCGATGGGGTTGTCGTTTTATAGCGGAGTTCTTAAGGCGACCTTACAGATCCATCACCAGACCCTGGATACTATCTAAAGACAAACTACTCATTAAGACGAATCAAACGAGCCCAAACTCGATGCGGTTAAGTCGTTTTATCACGGAGATCCTATGGCCACCTTCAAGCTCCATCATCAGACCCTGGATACTATCTAAAGACAAACAACTCATTTAAACGAATCAAACGAGCCCAAACTTGATGCGGTTACGTCGTTTTATTATGGAGATCCTATGGCCACGTTCCAGCTTCATCATCAGACCCTGGATATCATCTAGAGACAAAGTACTCGTCATGACGAATCATACGAGCCCAAACTCGATGGGGTTATGCCGTTTCATAACGGAGTTCCTAAGGCCGCCGTCCAGCTCCATCATCAGATCAGCTCCATGTCATCGATATATTGTACTATCACGCGATATACATAAGCGTGCAAATGTTTAATTCAATCGGAAATCAGGAAGTGTGTCAAATTAAACACGCAAAACTTGAGGCGTCGTCGCGTGATATAGCAATTAACGTGAAAACATACCAAATTACTGAACCGATTTTGATGAAATTTCTATGGGACCAATCGGGAAGTATATCCTTTCACATAAAAGAAGAATTTTTGAAATCGGTTAAGAAACGACGGAGACATGAGGTAACAAACACAAAAAAATAAAACATACAACCGAATTGAGAACCTCCTCCTTTTTGAAGAAAGTCGGTTAAAAATACGTGTGGTACTCGGAGACCGCCGCGGTAAAGCTATTGCATAGCATTTTTTATCAACTTATGTAATTATAATTATTTATTCACTTTCGTAGTGTCAGAGGCTTGTCAATATCTGACACTACGTGTTAGGCACTAGGTGTTAAGATATTTTCGTTAGGTTATTTTCGTTACGGAATTTCTGGATTCGGTCTCCACGCTCAAGGCCCGCGCTAGAAGCTATGCAATAGCTTAAAAAAAAGATCTATGACAAATAGATGAGCAGGAATCAGTAAACTTGACTGATTTTAAAGTTTTCAGGGTTCTTTGGTGCTCAATTTAACTTTTTCAAGAATAATTGCTAGTGAAAAATAAATGTGTTTTGCCTTAACGAAGTCTATATGTACATACATGGACCTTAAACAAATGGTCATCTGCAAATAATACCATCTTCCATCTGTACGTCTCCCCCGATGGTATGTTGGCCTGTTCCGACTACTTCTACATAATTATATTGTTTACCACCAAAACATCCAAAATTAATATTGAAAGATAATGTTTAATGACACGTCTGCGACGTCGCGACAGTGAATGAGTGTACGATAAGCTTCCTGCGTGTGCTCGGATTAGGCAACCCTCTGCGATGATGCCAAATTCTCTGCCCAGATAACCCTTGAATACGGAATTTAGGAATAAAACAAGGAGCATAAAGTACCTGACTGGAATAAAAATATCTCGTAATTTTTTGAATCTGTACTTTCGTAACATCAACATTTTATATGAGATATGAGACGAAACAGACAAACATGTTCAAGCAAGCTTGAAGATGAAAGTTCAATAGTTTGTAGAAATGCAAAAAAGAATAAAATAAAAGCAGCTGATTTTACGCAGGTACACCATCGCAAAAAGTTCAGAACAGATAGATACACTCACAACATCAAGAATTTTAGTCGAGACGCGATAATAGCTAGCAATGGAGAAAATAATTCCAGCTGCAGCCTTCACTCGCAAAGTAGAAAAGAACGGACACCGTAAATGCTCATTGGCTATTATTATCTTTTAACGGAACTTAATCATTTCATACTTGCACAAAACGCGGCAGTCTGCAAGAGGCCTGATTACAATATCTGCGAAGGAGTCGCAGTAATGCGGTGCTGACGACGCTGCAAACATTAGCGCTCTCGCGACGAGAGCGTAATGATGCAAGAATTAGCACGCATTGTACCGCGAGCCGTCGGCACCGAGGCGACTGTGACGCATCGGGAACGAGTACTTAATGCAATTAATTGTGCTCTTATTTTGTGTAATTGTAGGTTGATAATTACACAAATTCATATCGTAGTTCTTTGAAATTAAATGCCCAAGTTTGGGAGCTGTCCAACTTCATAAATAGCTATCAAGCATTGTTGGTACATGCTAGTCAAGGCTAGTGGCTAATGTGCGCCGGGCCTTAGCAGCTTTGGTGACGCGTTGCGGTGAGCGCGGGACCATCGACAATTTGTGCGCATTGTGCGCCGCGCGATGAGAATGGAACTAATTTTAATTACTCTTGCACTTCTACGGATAACCCTTTGCAATTTGGTTAAACATGTGGTTGGATATTTCTATGCCTGTGTATTGTTTATCTACCGTGAAAAGCATCTCACGTTAAAACTACACCCTAGCCTAAAATTTCAGTTTCACAAACTATAGCAGTCTAATCATTTACATGGATCAACATAAATATGTAACCGAAAAAAATTAATGAAACGCTAGCGAAATATTATTCATTTAGTTAATTAAAATGATTACGAGCAGCAGCATTAATTTTGGGCAATTAATTCATAGTTTGCGATGAAACAAACATTTGATATTAAACGTAAACAGAATTGCTCTTAATATTAACTAATTTAACTTAATCAAACTTAATAATGTCACTAGTTAGTTAATTCATATTTTGTCAAACCTGTCATTTTACGTTAGAATACAACCACAATATTGTGTTGATTAAATTCTCTAGGTAAAACGTTAGAACGTTACGTTAAATGTGTACCAGAATATAACGGGAAAAGTTTTGTAAAACGTAGATATGTATGGTGAAATATTATTTTAACCGTGATCGAACAACAATAGTAACAAAAGTATTTATTTGAAGACGCAATGAATGCGCCCTTTGGACAGTCAGGGTCAACATCCATCTATAGTGCTGCTTGTCACCATTTCATGCCTTAGCAGATTAAGAGTTACACAGGCAGATTATAGCGGTCTACGTGTTCTACGTGTTTAGGCATTAACTGATTACATACAAGCCAATGCGACGTGATCCGCTTCACCGCTTGCCACGTTGGTGCGCGGCCTTGTGGGAGAGTCGCCTTACACTTAAGTTAGGACATGTACTTTTATGCCGGAAATAATTCCGGCATAAAAGTACATGTTACTTATCCTACAAGAACATAAGTTCTTCAGACTAGCCAATACTCAACATGTCAGTGGAAACCTGAAAGTAACGCTGCTCCAAGTGACAGAGAAGTTGTGTGGAAATTGGTTGTGATGGTATTGATCTATGATTTGAAGGAATAAGAACTTGCTTTGACAAAGATTTTGAGTACAAATAAGATGGAAATAAATAATGGTAAGGGTAAGAATGCTGCACGGTCCCCAAGTCAACTAGGCAACCGGCTGTTATGGCACACACGTTGGTCATGTCATGTCTGTGCGAGAAGTTGGAACTTTCCTATCATTGGTATTCCTCTGATTTTACAGTACAGTGGCCTTTATTCTCATTGATTTAAGGTTTATGCTAGAACTGTGAAAAGTCTGTTAAAAAGGTTGTGCTCACCTGCACTCTAGCCTCGCTCAAGTCTAGCCGCATGGCGAGTTCCTCGCGCGTGAACACGTCGGGGTACTGCGTCTTGTCGAAGGCGCGCTCCAGCTCGTGCAGCTGGTACGTGGTAAACGTGGTGCGGCTGCGGCGCACCTGCTTGACAAACAGCGTACAGGTCGATGGGAGAACTTACACCACACACTTGGAAGCAACGAAACAGTTTAACAGGCAATATATAAGTCATCCTTATCATTCACAGCTTGAATTCAACCAATGCTGAGTATATGCCTCTATTTTCCTGTGCCATTCTTCCTTTGTAGCGTAAGCTAACGTAAGATTAAGCTTTTAAACCGTATATCATCATCATCATCTGCCTAGCCATTTCCTTATTGTATTGGGGCCAGCTTCCGGTCTATCTTGATGAAGCCGAATACAAGAATTTTACATGGACAGGGTGCTTATCTGATCTCCACAACCCAGTTAGTAATGTCGTCTGTCCAACGAAGACAATAAATCTTAATGTTTATACTATACTAGCGACCCGCTCCGGCTTCGCACGGGTGCAATGTAGATATAAACCTACTTCTTGAACCTCTCTATCTATTGCTGAAAACTGCATTAAAATCCGTCGCGAAGTTTAAAAGATCTAAGCGTATAAACAGCGGGAGTGACTTTGTTTTATACTATGTAAAGTTATTTTGCTACAGCAACAATGCTGACATGTTGTCAGCTTGACACTCAAAATATTAGAAAAATGTTCCTTTAAAGAATGAAAGCGCATCACGATGATTAATTTGAACCCCAAATACGATGACCACTTCTAATAAGGGCCATCAATTCAGATCAAGTTACCTTGCGTGGTCGGCCAGCGTCCATGGCCTCCAGGTGCTCGCCGTGCTCACTGTGCTCGCCGTGGCCGTGCTCGAGGTCATTATGCTCACTCAGCTCGTGCTCAGTCTCATGCTCGTGCTCCGAGTCCGAGTGTGCGACGCTCTCGCTTTTCAGTTCAATTCGATCTGCAGGAACAAAACGAATTATTGTATCTGGTAGACACCATTAGAATGTAATAGTTATCGAAAGATTTAGTGCTTGAAAGCTTACATAAACACGTAGGCAAAGTAGAATAGATGAAACCAGCCAAGTGCGAGTCGAACACACGGAGGGTTACGTAAAAAACGCGTTTCTTATATATGGACCCTCTTTGATAAACTTTATGTATTGTTCTTATAGCAGCCTTAACAATACACACCCTGTGGAAATTTCAGTGTCTGCCTCTTACGATTCAAACGATGTAGCCGTGTGACAGGCAGCCTCAGTATTAGTGCAAAAAGGAGAAACTAGGCCTAAATCCACACACCAAGCTACTTCTACGTAACATAAAAAAGAACAGCTTTATTCTCTACATTATTTTCAACCCTGAGAAGTTGAGAACAGACCTAGCAGTAAGAAGTGGAAATACCGTTAAATCAAATAGTTCAGCGAATTTTTGTGTACCTATCGTAATTTAGAGTTAGCCGGATCTACAAATCCAACTTGCACGTACATACGAGTATATGTAGGAGCCGTTATTAGTTTGCCGCCACAGTTAAAAGATATTCCAATAGAAAAAAACAGCCAAGTGCGAGTTGGACTCGCGTACCGAGCATTCCGTATAAACTGGTAGATATTTTGTTATGAAACTACATATTTACGCTTTTCTGATTTTTTCCTTTACGTGAATGTGCTGTAAGACATTGCTTTTTGCCAAATTTCATGATTCTAGGTCAACGGGAAGTACCCTATAAATTTTGATTCAATTGAGAGTGTCGAAATATACATTTTAAACAGCATAAACGGGCGTATCTTAGAAGTACGTCTACGTTAACTTAGAAGTTTGATTTTTCACAGATTCAAGCGTGTCAAATCTTCAATAGATTTGAGTATATGATTTTAATTTCAACACGATATCTCCACACGTTCCCGAGATAAAGGGTTTTTACAGACAGACGGACAGCATAGTGATCCTATAAGGGTTCTGTTTTTTTTCCTTTTGAGGTATAGGACCCTAATAATCGATTAAGTGGGAGTCAGACTCGCGCATGAAGGGTTCCGTACCATCTTAGTTGGGGAGCTCCCTTTAATTTTTATTATTTTGTTGCTAAAGCGGCAACCGAAATACACATTCTGGGAAAATTTCAACTGTCTACCTATTACGGATCATAAGATACAACCCACTCAAGATGGACGTACGGTCGGACGGACTGCGGAGGCTTAGTAACAGGGTCTCGTTAGTTATCCTTTGGGTACGGAAACCTAAAACTGACCAGGCAAACAAGTGATAGTCAGAATCATGCAATGAGATCATTATCCTTACGAGTAAAGCCCAAACATAAACTCTACAATCTCCATTCTTAAAGTTTCGTTTACTAAGAAGCTCGATTTAATTTGCAGCTCCAAGAAACCGTAGAACTTAAGTATTACAAATCAATTTCAACTTTATACGCATTCTTGAGAAAAAGGATCTTGATGGACAGGGCCAACGAAGTGATCCTATAAGGATTCCGATTTTCCAAAAAATATGCATTTCACGCCTTTTGGTCAACTTTCAAGTTTCTGTGCGCTATCTGTCAGTGAATAAATGTAAGACTCAGCTGTCTGCGTCTGCATACAGTTACAGAATCAGAAGTTCTTAGTAATAGTTACGTGTTAAGTTTGTTAAACCAAGTATTAAAAGTTTTACACTAAACAGTTTCATGCCTAATCTAAATAATATGGTTTTATGTTGTAATCCATGTGTTCATCGCCGAGTCTAACGAACTGTTCCGATGTTTAAAGTTGCATTAATCGCTCGTTCCCACCGCTTCACATTTGATTGACATCAATCTGGTAATCCGGCGCTCCTGTTCAGTACCAGCCGACGTAAGCCTCATCGCCCTATGCGCACTTTCAACTCGCTATACACGACCAACTGGAAAATACACCATACCCTATCGACACAAAGTTTAAACTCTCTTGTCGGTGCGCATGACCCCTGTTAAACAAGCAGGATTTAACAAAATACGCGTATTGTTAAGCACTTAACGTCGCTCTTTATTCACTATTTATTTATACTAATTCTATTTTTATAAGAGCTTTGATACAATTGAATTGAAACATCAGTGTATGAATTCATACAATGCGATGCACATTGTATGAATTCATACACTGATGTTTTTTAGAGTGATGGTTAAGGATGTTCATTATGTTATTACTTGTAAACGGGCGTATTTTTATAAAGACCCTCACTTTGTTTGTGATGATACATGATGAAGAGTACCGAATTAGTTAAAATTAGAATAGTTTTTTTACCAACTTCAAATAAAAAAGCGTGTTAAAAATATTTTGGCAAAAAATAAAACCAACTTCAAAAAGACAAAAAAAGTGATAAATAAATATAGCTTCAGAAGTCGGTGACAGTTAAAAATGGGTCAATTGTATATAAAGTTGGTTTACGGACGATAGTTTAACGTGATAAAGTCATAAAAGACATAGATGCGGCGCATGCGTACAATACAATGAGCGTAACGGGTCACTTTTTCATGCATGCAGCCGGCGTTCGTCGATTTATTAGACGTTGTCACGTCAAAAATTAAATCAAACAAACAAAAGTCACCGACTTCTTAGGCTTAGGCTGCGAAATAGCCCTTTCATCATCTGCCTAGCCTTTTCCCAACTATGTTGGGGTCGGCTTCCAGTCTAACCGGATGCAGCTGAATACCAGTATTTTATTGAAATAGCCCTTTATGAATATCAATGTCACGCCCAACGACTTTTTCATAGTGTTTAGCTAATAAGAATCAATCTTTACTAATATTATAAACGCGAAAGTTTGTATGTATGGATGTTTATTTTATTTTATTTTATTTATTTAGGGACAAATAAAAGCTTTTTTGCAAAAAAAAAACCGACTTTAAAAAAAAACAATAAAAACTTTTTGGAAAAAAAAATATCCGACTGCCAAAAAAAAAAGGTAATAATAAAATTACAAAAAAAAAATTAAAGTGGAAAATAACTTAACTTTCGGAAGTCGGTGGCTTTGTTTGTTTCATTGATTTTTTTGCCAAAAAGTTTTTATTCTGTTTTTTTTTTTTTGCAAAAAAGCTTTTATTTTATCCTTTTTAGTTGTGGTATCTAACACAAATCCTTGTTAACAGCATATCTTTAACAAGGAAAAAAAATGCCCCGGTAAAAAATATATAAAATGTACTAAAAAATTAGCATGGACAAAACCAAGGTCATGTTGAATGCCCATATGTCACCCACTCCTATCAAGATCATAGACTCTACCACCTCCCAGTTCCATCATCAGACCCTGGATACCGTCTAAAGACAAACTACTCATTAAGACTAATCAAACGAGCCCAAACTCGATGCGGTTACGTGGTTATATCACGGAGTTCCTATGGCCACCTTACAGCTCCATCATCAGACCCTGGATACGGTCTAAAGACAAACTACTCATTAAAACGAATCAAACGAGCCCAAACTCGATGCGGTTACGTTGTTTTATCACGGAGATCCTATGGCCACCTTCCAGCTTCATCATCAAACTCAGGTTACCATCTAGTGATAAAGTACTCGTCAAGATTAATCAAACGAGTCCAAACTCGATGGGTTTATGTCGTTTTATAACGGAGTTCCTATGGCCACCTTACAGCTCCATCATCAGACCCTGGATACCATCTAAAGAAAAAGTACTCGTCAAGATGAATCAAACGAGTTCAAACTCGATGGAGTTATGTCGTTTTATAACGGAGTTCCTATGGCCACTTTACAGTTCCGTCATCAGACCCTTGATACCATCTAAAGACAAACTACTCATCAAGACAAATCAAACTCGATGCGGTTACATCGTTTTATTACGGAGATCCTATGGCCACCTTCCAGCTTCATCATCAAAACCAGGTTACCATCTAGTGACAAAACACTCATTAAGACGAATCAAACGAGCCCAAACTCGATGCGGTTACGTCGTTTTATCACGGAGATCCTATGGCCACCTTCCAACTCCATTGTCAGACCCTGGATACCATCTAGAGACAAAGTACTCGTCAAGACAAATCATACGAGCCCAAACTCGATGGGGTTATGTCGTTTCATAACGGAGTTCCTAAGGCCACCTTCCAGCTCCATCATTAGATCAGCTCCATGTCATCTATATATTACACTATCACGCGATATACCTTGTGTATATCGCGTGATAGTGTAATATTTGCAAAATAAGTAAGATGTGCAAAATTTCAATTCGATTGGAAATCGGGAAGTACGTCAAATGTAACATGCAAGACTTCATGAGACATCGCGTGATGTACCAAATAACGTGAAAAGGACCCAAATTACTAAACCGATATTGATGAAATTTCTATGGGACTAATCGGGAAGTATATCCTTTCACATAAAAGACGAATTTTCCAAATCGGTTTCGAAATGACGGAGTTATGAGGTAACAAACACAAAAAAAAAAAAACAACAACCGAATTGAGATCCACCTCCTTTTTGAAGAAATTCGGTTAAAAACAGTTACACGTTTGTTACTCTTTCACGCAAAAACTGCTGATCATCGGATTTAGATGAAATTTGGAACACAGATAGTTTGTAACCTGGATTAACACATATGATAGGTATCATTTATGCCAATAGTTTGTTCCCGTGGGACAATTTTCAAACTCCACGCGGGCGAAACCGCGGCCATTAAGCTAGTTAATGATAATTCTTTTTTTTTTCAATTTTTTATTGCAGGCCGTGCAAGACTTCAGAACGGGCTGTGATAATTGCTTGGCCGATTTTTTTTTTTTCGAAACGACGTATGTGAATCGGTCATAAGTCACAACAATATTTTTAGAGTTCACAGATTACTTTCGGCGTTTAGTTAAGGAATAACGTGTTTCCTCTGTTTATCCATTCGCGTTCGATATAATCCTGTCAAATTGGTCCTCCAGGTTCTCAATACATCAATAAACTAATCGTGCTACATTTTATGAGTCTTATGTAGTAGAGATACAGTCTAAAGTCCCTTGAGAAATCACTGATAAGCCGATACGAGTGCATTCTCCATTTTACCTTAGTAAATGTTTATACCGTTTTGTAAACTATGTATGTATGTGTTAATAGAATATCTAGATGTAATGAAATATAAATCTATCTATCTATCTAATACCTTTAATCTATATCTATATCTATACATATAATAAGACATTAAAAAAACTGTGTCTGTACATTGAATATATTAAAAAAAAAAAAAATATGTGGGTGGTTTAGAACCAGTAATAGAGCACGAATCCAAAAAAAAATTCTGTCTGTTTGTCTGTTTGTCTGTACACGCTAATCTTCGGAACTACTTGACGGATTTGAATGATTTTTTTTTCGTTGTAAAGGTATTAAGTCTGGGCAACATATAGGCTATAATTTATCTTGGAAACTTGAACACCTGATACAGAACCGCAACAGACCAGCTAAACTATAAGAGATACAAAAATGGTACCATAGCAAAAATTGTTCGACGTAATGAGCATTTTCTGCTAAGAGAATAAATTTGAAGATCTGGAACAGCTGATGTGGAACTCCAAGAGCCCAGCCACACTATAACAAATATAGGAATGACGTCTTAGCAAGAGTTGTTCAGACTGATAAGCAGTCTCTGTTGACGTATAAAAATTGAAGATGTGGAACACCTGTTGTGGAGCTCCAAGAGCCCAGTTACACTATAATATATATAGGAATGACGTCTTAGCAAAAGTTGTTCAGCCTGATGAGCACTCTCTGTTGAGGTATAAACATTGAAGATCTGGAACACCTGATGTGGAAATTAAAGCTATCACTAATTTCACTGTACTTCTACCAAGGGGTATCGTATAACCCAGAACTAACTGGGTTGTGGAGGGCAGGTAGACAGTCGTTCCATGTAAAATACTGGTATTCAGCTGCATCCGGTTGTACTGGAAGCCGAACCCAACATCACTACATATTATAACACAATGTGGGTGAGCAGCGGTGGGCCAGTGGTAGCGACCCCGACTTACGAACAGTAAGTCGTGGGTTCGAACCCAGGCAGGCGTATTACTTTGTGTAATTTATTTCATCACCACTGCTCTCAAAAACGGTGAAGGAAAACATCGTTAGGAAACCGGCATGTCCTAGAACCAAACATTCGAAGTCATGTGACATCTACCAATCCGCACTGGGCCCGCGTGGTGGATTATAGCCCAATCCCTCTCATAGAGTGTCCCAGCAGTGGGAACATTATAGGCTGATGATGACGTGCCTCCGCCGCGTCTATCTGTCTGTTCGCGATAAACTCAAAAATTACTGCACTGATTTTCATGTTGTTTTCTTAAATAGATAGAGTGGTACTAAAGGATTTTTTTAGTATATAATTTGTCAAGTTTTTGTACAGATTGGCTAAAATATATGTTGGAGGTGTTGGAAAAAAATAAGCCGCCTGGTGGAGGTTTCAACGAAAACGCTGCCCTTTAAGATATAACAAAATGATGAATGGTAGAATTGTATATCTTATATAGGTCTACAGAAAAATCCGCGATGGCTTATGTCTATCTCTTAAGGATCTCTAAGATCTACAAATAGCACAAAATAAAATCATTAAACTTCTATTCTTCTACTAACTTTGTATAGTTCGAATGCGGGTGTGTGATAATTCACACACCCGCATTCGAACTATACAAAAACACGAAACTAATGAGCATTAATCAACTTTACACATCCAATTCTTGCGTTCTCATTCGAAAAATTCTTAACAAAACCATACACACACAATTGTCCTTTAACACGAAAACATCCAAATACAGCCAAAGAAACCCTAACCAAATCCAAACGCCCCCGCGAATGCAATATGGCAGGAAAAATATAAAGTACCTTCGTTCTTTCAACTTTGGTGTTCAACTTTACAACAGTCTACCAGCAGATATCAGGAACACATCTTCTTTCAACCTATTTAAAGCTAAACTCAGGCAGCACGTCACTAACAACACAAAACTATTAAGTTACTCACAATAATATGTCGACATCATACCCACCTGTATCATACCCAATTTACCTTAGTTATGTATTTATTCTGCATGTGAACAATGTATGTTCTTTTTAACCGACTTTCTTCAAAAAGGAGGAGGTTCTCAATTCGGTTGTATGTTTTTTTTTTGTGTTTGTTACCTCAAATCTCCGTCGTTTCTTAACCGATTTCAAAAATTCTTCTTTTATGTGAAAGGATATACTTCCCGATTGGTCCCATAGAAATTTCATCAAAATCGGTTCAGTAATTTGGTATGTTTTCACGTTAATTGCTATATCACACGACGACGCCTGAAGTTTTACGTGTTTAATTTGACACACTTTCAGATTTCCGATTGAATTAAAAATTTGCACACTTATGTATATCGCGTGATAGTACAATATATCGATGACATGGGGCTGATCTGATGATGAACCTGGAAGGTGGCCATAGGATCTCCATGATAAAACGACGTAACCGCATCAAGTTGGGACTCGTTTGATTCGTCTAAATGAGTAGTTTGTCTATAGATGGTATCCAGGGTCTGATGATGGAGCTGTAAGGTGGCCATAGGATCTGCGTGATGAAACGACATAAACGCATCGAGTTAGGGCTCGTTTGATTCGTCTAAATAAGTTGTTTGTCATTAGATAGTATCCAGGGTCTGATGATGGAGCTTGAAGGTGGCCATAGGATCTCCGTGACAAAACGACGTAACCGCATCGAGTTTGGGCTCGTTTGATTCGTCTTAATGAGTAATTTGTGTTTAGATAGTATCCAGGGTCTGCTGATGGAGCTGTAAGGTCGCCTTAAGAACTCCGTTATAAAACGACAACCCCATCGAGTTTGGACTCGTTTGATTCGTCTTGACGAGTACTTCCTTAAAGTTCTAGTTACAATATAAAAATTAATTCATGATTAGAATTTGTGTGGTATGCTCAAAAGTCTATAACTAAAAAGGGTAAAATAAAAAACTTTCTGCGAAAAAAAACCGACTTCCAAAAAAACACTAAAAAAAACTTAAATAACTTTTTTTAAATTACTTTCGGAAGTCGGTGACAAAAATTACAATGAAACAAACAAAGTCACCGACTTCCGAAAGTAATTTAAAAAAAGTTATTTAAGTTTTTTTTTGTGTTTTTTTGGAAGTCGGTTTTTTTTTAGAATAATTAAAGAATCTTTAAACCGATAATATACTATATTCATTTTAATACTTTGAAAATGGGCAAACTATGTTCCCATGAGTTGAGGAAATGGGATCATCATGATTACTTTTGGTCACGAT
This sequence comes from Lycophotia porphyrea, assembly GCA_950005105.1. Classification (NCBI taxonomy): domain Eukaryota; kingdom Metazoa; phylum Arthropoda; class Insecta; order Lepidoptera; family Noctuidae; genus Lycophotia; species Lycophotia porphyrea. The sequence goes on from OX465407.1 coordinate 3,633,259, forward strand.
AACCCACCCACGATAACCCGCGGCTTCGCCTGCGTGGATGTCCCACGCAGGCGAAGCCGCGGGCATCAGCTAGTCTTACATAAACTATTATAAATGCGAAAGTTTGAATGGATGGATGTTTGTTACTCAATCACGCTAGAACGGCTCAAAAGATCGGTATAACATTTGGCACAGAGATAGATTATGGTATGGATAGATTACTTATTATCCCAGAAGTAAGATCCCTAGGGCGATTCCCGAGCTCCACGCGGGCGAAGCCGCGGGCAAAAGCTAGTTATGAATAAAAGCGTTTTTAAATTAGCGCAATTGATAACTCACGTCACGTAGGTAGGTAGGTACTACGGAGGTAGGTAGGGTAGGTAGGTACTACGGAGGTAGGTAGGTATTACGGATGTAAGTAGGTACCAGGAAGGTAGGTAGGTACTAGAGAGTTAGATACTAGATAGATAGATAGGGTAGTTACTAGGTAAGTATGGTACATTATCATCCAACCAGGAGCAGGCGAGTTGGCGCAGATCCTGAGACTTCCAATGATTCCCACGGCGGACCTGCGTATATCGTTTAAGCGACTCCACACATAACATCACGCCTGTAATCCCCGAAGGGATAGGCAGAGGTGTACCTAATGGTACTAACAGTTATGTTTATGGTCCATGTAATAGGCGGCGAGCCTATTGCCATCAACCGGGCACAAATCCAGACTCCGTGGCTGCTACAGAGAAATTCCTGAAGGAAAAACCCAATAACACTTTGTTCGAACTGGGAATCGAACCCAGGACCTCATGCTCAGCAGTCGCGCTTGCGACCACTAGACCAACGAGGCAGTCTCTAAGCGACTCCAGTTTCCCGTAAAAACATAATTTTCCCTGACTATTAACAAGTCCCAGTGACAAACATTCTCTTTGATTGCCAAGGGCTGTATTTTCGAAACCCACGCGGACGAAGTCGCGGGCGAAGTGCTAGTAAATTTTAAATCATGTTCTAAGTTTTTTTATAATACTAGTATAGATGGTTTGGTATTAGTGAGAGCTTGGGAAACCAATGAGCAAGTCCTGGGTTGCAGGGTGCATTGGTTTTAGTAGTAAATGGGAACCTTGATTAAAATGTTATAAATTCACCTTTTGTCTGTATGTTAAGGTCAAAACCCAATACACCGTTAAAATCAAGTTTGACTTCGTAGTATCGGTAACTACCCCAAAAAATTTAAAGAATTAAAATACCATATTTTAATTTGGTTTCCATTTTCATAGTTGTGTTTTTGTATTTTTCCATAGAGTGATATAATTTGAGACGTTTTTTCATGAAAAACGCGATTTCCAAAAAAATACCAGATTTAAAAATTGTACTTTCGGAAGTCTGAGTGACTGTTTGTTTCATTGATGTTTTTGCCACCGACTTCCGAAAAACATAACCTTATAAAATAAATATTTAAGGGGGGCCCTTAAATATTTATTTTATTCTGTTTTATAGCGGCAACAGCAATACTGTGAAAATTTCAACTGTCTAGCAATCATGGTTACACAGCCTGGTGGATACAGCCTGGTGACAGACAGCCAGATAAATAGACGGACAGGTGAGTCTTAGTATAAGGGTTCTGTTTTTACCCTTTGGGTACAGAACCCTAAAAACATCCCCTCTTTACCTGTACACGAGTAACCCTAAAAAAAAAACGGGTTACACTGCGGGAGTGCCGGCAGAAGTGAAAACTTGAAACAACGCCATCTAGCTTAAATATCAGAAACAATAGCGTTCTGCAAGAATGAAAGATGTCACTGCCGTAGAAAAAAACTACGCCATCTAGCTTAAACTACACGCACACTCGCGCAAGTGTACTACGCCGCCGATTCGATCTGACGATCTGACGCGAGTTTAACAGTTTTTACCCATCTCAAAAAATGCACAACGCCGCTAAAGAAGTTTTTACTTCAAAAATAATTTTCCAGATTTTATTTTATCAATTTGTCGGCGTAACTGATCTATAAATATTCAAGCCAAATTACAGCTTTCTAGTACTAAGAGTCTTTGAGCTATGCTGCAGACAGACAGATAGACGGACGGACATGGGAAAAGTATAAGGGTTCCTTGTTGACTACGGAACCCTAAAAAATGCACATGTGACCTCACCGCTGCCATATTTATTAGCAACAATAATTACCATTATTCAATAGCATTATAGTTGTAATCCTCAAAAGATCAGTCAAGTGTGATAATGAACCAATACAAAGCGCGGTATTGTGTCGGCTTTGTGAAAATCATAATATTTCGAGATGAGTTTTAACAATAACAATGTTGTTGATGTAAGGGCGCCTCACCGGGGGGCCGGTACACCGTCATAACGTCGTTGTAGTGCGAGAAATCACTAAGTGCAAAAAGCTAGTTTCGAGATAACCGCGTTCTAAAGTTTTTGTTTTTATTATCGGTATAACTCATTAACGTGTATAGTTACAAAAATCTATACCTATGTATAAAACTAAACCGCTGATCGTAGAGAACTGAAACTTGGAGAGTGTGTTCTTTGTATGCCGGAAGCATCCGATAAGAAAGGATTTTCCGAAATTCTACCCCTAAGGGGGTGAAAAACGGGGGCGAAGTTTGTATGGGACAACGTGATTCCTTGGTCCAATTTACTTCAAATTTTGCATAAACTTTCTTTAACCGAATTTATGGAAGACGTGTTTCGTATTTTATTGAAAATCACAACAATCCTAACAGGGTTAAAAGTTATTCTGGAGGTGATTTGCAACGAAGTTGATATCAATACTGCTTAGTGCAAAATTAAATTCAATTTTATTCTAAAAAAATCTGTGGCCCGAGTGTCAAATGACAAGACATAATTTTTCCGATCCGAATTTTATTTTAATTTACTGTATCAGTTTGATTCCAGAAAATCAATTTTAAATACAATGCAAAGGAATACTGTTACACAGTTACTGGACTTTCATCGAAATTGACCCATAAAATAACCACAACTAAAATAGGTATATCGAAATGTCACCGATGTTGACTAGACACTGGCCTTCCTCTCCCTCTCCATCCATCAACATTCATAGGTACTAGATAGGTAGGTAGGTAGGGACTAGGGAGGTACGTAGGGTAGTTAAGTACTAGGTAGGTATATAGGGTAGGTACTAGGTAGGTAGGGTACATTCTCATCGGACCAGGAGCTGGCCAGTTGGCGCAGTTCCCGAGAATTCCAATGATTTTCACGGACCTGCTTATATCGTTTAAGCGACGTCAGTTTCCCGTAAAAACATAATTTGCCCTGACTATTAACAAGTCCCAGTGACAAACATTCTCTTTGGTAGGCATTTACTTAAGAAAAAAATGTTTTACCCAAGGGCTGTATTTTCGAAATTCACGCGGACGAAGTCGCGGGCGAAGTGCTAGTGTACCTATATACACCGCGACTTTTTAGTCGTCTGACAACGGCAGCCCACTTGCTCAATGACTACTATACATTCATAACAAAGAAAATGGTATTTAAGAGATAAAAAGACGTGTGGCACTCGGAGACTGCCGCGGTAAAGCTATTGCATAGCATTTTTTATCAACTTATGTAATTATAATTATTAATTCACTTTCGTAGTGTCAGATATTGACAAGCCTAGGTTATTATTTTTAATCTACTGCTGGAGCTAGGAGGTTAGGTTGTATAGGTTTTACTTATTCAACCTAACCTATACACACTACGTGTTAGGCACTAGGTGTTAGGTTATTTTCGTTACGGAATATTATTCATTATTCGATGCATAACGTAGTTGAGCTGTTGATAACCAAACAAATAATAGAATATATGTTCTAAGTAAAAGTGCAAATTTCACTTTTAATAACCGCACATTTAATAATTGTAAGTTTTATGTTTGAGGAGAAGATGAATTAAACATTGTTTTCATTAATTTGAGTTTATATTTTGAGTAGGTATATTTTATCACGGTAGGTAGATTGGTAGTTGAAAGAAAAGTAGCTAAAGTGAGCAATTAATGCACTCGTATTCATTTATCTCACTTTACTTCGTGTTAGTGTTAATTTAATTCACTTTTTTCTTTGAGCATTCTTATCTCATTTTGCGCTCGATACAACAATCTACTAATATTACCTAATATCTTCCAAACCGCTGCACGGATTTATTTAATTAACATATCGTTAGATTCATCTTGATAACCCAAGTGTTCTTAGATAGGTGACATGAAAAAAAAACCAACATGACGACTGTGAGACACTATAGTTTAAAGTAAAAAAATATATATAGGTAATCTAGGTACTGGTAATATGGGTATCAAATTAAAGGGCTCAACATGAGAATTTTAAAACCACCATAACCCATATTGATTAGAATGATTTTAGTCTAGATTATTTAATGGGTCCAGACTGTTACAGTTTAAATTAAATTGCTTCCTACACTTGTGGACTGAAGTAATTTTTCTCTTTTCAGTTTTTATTTAATTATTTGTTATTTTTTACGCAGTCGGGATTTTTATTTTTATTATTTTTGCTTTTTCAATTTCATTACACAGTGGTGCCGATTTCATTGTTCACAAACTAAACTAAATTTAAGTTGAGTGCATCTTTTTCTTTCTATTTCATTATGAAAAGGACAGAAGATAAATATTAGTTTAATCCTGTCAAATTAGTCAGCACCTGACGTAATTTGATGTAATTTTAGTAGTCAACTTTTTGATCACGTCTAAACTTGTGTCTGGCGCTGGTTAATTTGACAGGACTAAACTAAAATGTATCTTCTGTCCTTTTCTTAATGAAATAGAAAGAAAAAGATGCACTGAATTTAAATTTGGTTTAGTTTGTAAACAAGGGAATCGGCACCAGTGTTTCACAGAATATAGTTTTCGTTCCAGACATCTTTGTGGTGTCAATCTGGCAACAGTCTCCGAGTGAAATGACTGTGGCTACGGACGGTCAGGAAGCAATTATAAGGGTACCGTTTTCGCCACTTAACTTCTACAAACGGTTCAACAACGGATACCTTCTAACTTATCAAACACATTGCACGGGTGATAGTAAAACCAAATCCTTAAAGGAACCCTTCGCTTGCAAAAGTGCGTTAATTGTTTAGTACTGATAACTTGTGGTGGTATCACATACCAGGTTGTCTCTCTGTGTGTCCAAGTATGTTATCTATCGTGTAGGCGGCCCCGCGTCGACCAGCTTCCGACATAGCGACCACACAACACTTCACTTTTTATTCAAAACATATAGTTTATTCCGTCTTTGAAAATTAGGAAAATAATTTAGCCTAAGTAATCAAAGTAATAAATTACTTAAAAACACTAATTACCCGATGTTTATCACTTATAAGGTTTAATTTATTAATTCGGCTTAAACGCGTAAATAGTTAACCCGTGAAATGCGACCGCGAGTTCTTGACTCAAAATGCAAACTTTGACTAACGAGTTTGTGAAAAGCGTGTCCAATGCTTCCTCGACGCCCGCTTCTAGACGCAGCGTTGTTAAAATTATCCACCTCTTTCTCACGCATTGCAATGCGGGAATAGCTGTCTCGCTCTAGAGCTCCGCCTCGTCATTGTGATTGGTAGATGTAATAAGCTAAGGAGGATGAATGGATTAGGTTCATGAGTATCACGCGGTGATTCAAGGAGTATGGTACGTCCACTGACACTGCGCTGTACATTAGTGTAATAGCCGATTTTGTTTTAAAATAATTACTTGGTCAAGTCTAATCAGGGGCGTAGCTACCGCCATATCTGCCGTATCAATTATACGGGGCCCCCGAGCCACGGGGGCCCCCGACGTGCGTAAACAAAAATTAATAAAAACTTTCCAATTTTTTTTTTATTTCAGAAATGACAAATGTCAAAAAAAGACAAAGATAGTGTATATTTAATTTGAATTGTTTGTAAAAAAATTGGAAAAAGCGGCAGATAGATATTTATGATGAATAAATATTTCTTTTAATTTTATGCAAACTTTTTTTTTCTTTTGTGAGAAATCTTTACCTTTCATAAGGCCCCCCAAACAAATTTTTATACGGGGCCCCGCCAAGGCACGCTACGCCACTGAGTCTAATGTACTATTATTTATTTATGTACTCACAAAACTGACTGCCTCGTTGGTCTAGTGGTTGCAAGCATGACTGCTGAGCAAAAGGTCTTGGGTTCGTTTCCAGGGTCGGGCAAAGAGATATATTGGGTTTTTCCATCAGGAATTTCTCAGCAGAAGCCACGGAGTCTGAAATCGAGCTCAGTTGACAGCAATAGGCTCGCCCCTATTACATGGGACTTTAAAAAAAATGACGTAGGTAATGTGGGTGTACTATTAGGTACACTTCTGCCTAACTCTTCGGGGGTTACAGGCGTGATGTTATGTTCTTTAATACGTAATTTTTAGGGTTCCGTACATTAAAAGGTAAAAAAGGAACCCTTATAATATCACTCTCTTGTCCGTCTGTCCGTCTGTCTGTCCGTGTGTCACCACCGATTTTCTCTAGAACGGGTGGACCTAGCAAGTTGAAATTTTACCAAATACTGTGGTCTATAGTCCCTATTCATCATCATCTGCCTAGCCTTTTCCCAACTATGTTGGGGTCGGCTTCCAGTCTAACCGGATGCAGCTGAATACTAGTATTTTACATGGAGCGACTGCCTATCTGACCTCCACAACCCAGTTACTACTGGGAAATACGATACCCCTTGGTAAGACTGGGTGTCAGACTTTTTGGGCCACTGACTACTTTAACGTCTATAGTCCCTATTAGGTGTATAAAAATCAAGCTCCTGAGTCAACACGATGAAAAGATATGGGCAAATTTAGATTTTCGCGAAAACTTGTAAGTACCATAATTTGCCTTAATTTTCAACTTAACCGGAAGCACCGCATAGGTTTTGGGTCGAAAACCTATATGGTAGTTCCCGTTGACCTAGAATCACAAAATTTGGCAAGAAGCAATGTCTTCAGCACATGTAAAGGAAAAAATCTGAAAACCGCAAATAGGTATGTAGTTTAATAACAAAATACCTAAAAATTTATACGGAACCCTCGGTGCGCGAGTCCAAATCGCACTTGGCCTTTTTTAGGGTTCCGTAGCCAAATGGCAAAAAACGGAACCCTTATGGATTCGTCATGTCTGTCTGTCTGTCTGTCCGTCCGTCCGTATGTCACAGCCACTTTTTTCCGAAACTATAAAAACTATACTGTTGAAACTTGGTAAATAGATGTATTCTGTGAACCGCAATAAGATTTTCACACAAAAATAGAGAAAAAACAATAAATTTTGGGGTTCCCCATACTTAGAACTGAAACTCATTATTTTTTTCATCAAACCGATACGTGTGGGTTATCTATGGATAGATCATTAAAAATGATTTTGAGGTTTCTAATATCATTTTTTTCTAGACTGAATAGTTTGCGCGAAAGACACTTCCAAAGTGGTAAAATGTGTGTCCCCTGTAACTTCTAAATTAAAAGAATGATACAACTAAAAAAATATATGATGTACAGTGCAAACTTCCACCAAAAATTGGTTTGAACGAGAGTCTAGTAAGTAGTTTTTTGTTTCTTGGACTATGTTGATCACATCCTTTAATATCTTCTAGTTACAATGTAAAATTAATTCATGTCAAGAATTTGTTAGGGATTCTTGAAGCATTCCACACATTTTTTTTGTCAAATGTTCATTTTACATTGTAACTAGAAGACATTACGAGATCATCAACACAGACGAAGAAGAAAAAATCCGCATTATAGAAGCTAGCCCATAAACTACCCAAGCAAAGTTAATAAAAATATGGGACCACCAAGCGAGCTTCCCCTACAAAATGAAAAATCACGTAAATCGGTCCTTATTTGACGGCAATATCGATGAACAGGATCATTCCCACTAGTTCTACTACACAGTTCTACGGTAAAACTTGTGGGTTTTTGTTTCCGACTAGTCCTACGATCTATGGTGGTAAAAAATCTTAGAACTAGTAGGAACAAAAAGTCCCATTAGAAAATACAGAATACAGCAGAACATAGAACCTCCTCCTTTTTTGAAGTCGGTTAGTAAATTAAATATGAAGTACGATAAGTATGAAATAACTCTTCACGAAAGATCTTTGGAAAACATGACTTTAACATCCTTTAGCTTTAATTAAATACAAAGTGAGTGTAATACACCTAAGCTGTTTAAAGTTCTACAAATCTTTCGAGTCTTGAAAGTTTGGCGTTGGAAGGGCTAATCATCTTAACACAGTTTTATAAGTTTAACGTGTCTGTCTGTGTATGTCTGTGGTATCGTAGCTCCCAAATGGATGACCTGATTTACGTTTAGTTTTTTTTTTGTGTCATAGATAATTTTATCCCGAGTGTTCTTAGCCATGTTTCATGAAAATCTGTTCAGATCATCAGCTCTTTTCTAGTTGATGAGTGGATCTGACTATCTTCCTTATGTCCGATCGATTTGAAATTTGGTACCGTGTTACTTTAATGATATTGAAAATATATGGTAAGGTAACCATGACCTGATCAGCCGTTTGTAGATCATCAGCTCTTTAATAGTGGATGAGGGATCTGACTACCTTCCATATGTCCTATCGATTCGAAAGGTCAATGCTCACTCATTAGAACAACCGTGGCACAGTAAACACTGATACATAGTTTATGGAATTATAGTTTAAGTTGTTATGAACACCTTCTAGTACTTATCAGTTTAGAAAATAAGTCGCTATTTGGAAATAAAACAGTTTTAATTATCGCGAGAGTAGTTATTAGATGCGGGGTCAACAGTTTGCATATTCATGACTAGCTGATGCCCGCGGCTTCGCCTGCGTGGATATCGGTTATTGCAACCAAAAGTAATCATGATGATCCCATTCCCTCAACTCATGGGAACCTAGTTTGCCCATTTTCAAAGTATTAAAATGGATATAGTATATTATCCTTAAGAGATAGACATAAGCCATAGTGGATTTTTCTGTAGACCTATATAAGATATACAATTCTACCATTCATCATTTTGTTATATCTTAAAATCGGTGCAGTAATTTTTGAGTTTATCGCGAACAGACAGATAGACGCGGCGGAGAACATTGTGTTATAATATGTAGTGCTGTTGGGTTCGGCTTCCAGTGCATCCGGATGCAGCTGAATACCAGTATTTTACATGGAACGACTGTCTATCTGCCCTCCACAACCCAGTTAGTTCTGGGTAATACGATACCCTTTGGTAGAAATACAGTGAAATTAGTGATAGCTTTAATTTCCACATCAGATGTTCCAGATCTTCAATTTTTATTCGTCAACAGAGAGTGCTCATCAGGCTGGACAACTCTTGCTAAGACGTCATTCCTATATATGTTACAGTGTGGCTGGGCTCTTGGAGTTCCACATCAGCTGTTCCAGATCTTCAAATTTATTCTCTTAGCAGAAAATGCTCATTACGTGGAACAATTTTTGCTATGGTACCATTTTTGTATCTCTTATAGTTTAGCTGGTCTGTTGCGGTTCTGCATCAGGTGTTCAAGTTTCCAAGATAAATTATAGCCTATATGTTGCCCAGACTTAATACCTATACAACAAAAAAAAAAAAAACAAATCCGTCGAGTAGTTTCGAAGATTAGCGTGTACAGACAAACAGACAGAATTTTTTTTGGATTCGTGCTCTATTACTGTTTCTAAACACCCCCAATTTTTTTTTTTAATATATTCAATGTACAGACACAGTTTTTTTACTGTCTTGTTATATGTATATATAGATAATGTATAGATATAGAAAATACAATTCTACCATACATCATTTTGTTATATCTTAAAGGGCAGCGTTTTCGTTGAAAGTTCCCCCAGACGGCTTATTTTTTTATCAACACCTCCAACAAATATCATTATATTTTAGCCAATCTGTAAAAAAACTTGACGAATTATATACTAAAAAATTCCTCGAGAACCACTCTATCTATTTAAGAAAACAACATGAAAATCAGTGCAGTAATTTTTGAGTTTATCGCGAACAGACAGATAGACGTGGCGGAGAACATAGTGTTATAATATGTAGCGCTGTTGGGTTCGGCTTCCAGTACATCCGGATGCAGCTGAATACCAGTATTTTATATGGAACGACTGTCTACCTCCCCTACACAACCCAGTTAGTTATGGGTAATACGATACCCTTTGGTAGAAATACAGTGAAATTAGTGATAGCTTTAATTTCCACATCAGGTGTTCCAGATTTTCAATTTTTATACGTCAACAGAGAGTGCTCATCAGGCTGAACAACTTTTGCTAAGACGTCATTCCTATAAATATTATAGTGTAACTGGGCTCTTGGAGCTCCACGACAGGTGTTCCACATCTTCAATTTTTATACGTCAACAGAGAGTGCTTATCAGTCTGAACAACTCTTGCTAAGACGCTCTTGCTATATATGTTATAGTGTGGCTGGGCTCTTGGAGTTCCACATCAGCTGTTCCAGATCTTCAAATTTATTCTCTTAGCAGAAAATGCTCATTATGTGGAAAAATTTTTGCTATGGTACCATTTTTGTATCTCTTATAGTTTAGCTGGTCTGTTGCGGTTCTGCATCATGTGTTCAAGTTTCCAAGATAAATTATAGCCTATATGTTGCCCAGACTAGACCTATACAACAAAAAAAAAATCATTCAAATCCGTCGAGTAGTTCCGAAGATTAGCGTGTACAGACAAACAGACAGAATTTTTTGTTTGGATTCGTTCTCTATTACTGTTTCTAAACACGCCCCAATTTTTTTTTTTTAATATATTCTATGTACAGACACAGTTTTTTTACTGTCTTATTATATGTATAGATTTATCCACCAATTTACTGTATTTATGTACCTAAATAAGCAGTCTGTTTTGTAACTGCATTCCCTACTCCTATATTTAATGGACGCCGTGGCAGCCTTTAATTGAGGCTACACTATAATACGGAAAAATTGTATGAGTACTTAAACGCGTATTTTTAACCGACTTTCTTCAAAAAGGAGAAGGTTCTCAATTCGGTTGTGTGCTTTTTTTTGTGTTTGTTACCTCATAACTCTGTCATTTCGAAACCGATTTGGAAAATTCTTCTTTTATGTGAAAGGATATACTTCCCGATTGGTCCCATAGAAATTTCATCAATATCGGTTCAGTAATTTGGTTCCTTTTCACGTTAATTGGTACATCACGCGACGTCTCATGAAGTCTTGCATGTTACATTGACGTACTTCCCGATTTCCAATCGAATTGAAATTTTGCACGCTAGTGTATATCGCGTGATAGTGTAATATATAGATGACATGGAGCTGATCTGATGATGGAGCTGGAAGGTGGCCTTAGGAACTCCGTTATGAAACGACATAACCCCATCGAGTTCGGGCTCGTATGATTTGTCTTGACGAGTACTTTGCCTCTAGATGGTATCCAGGGTCTGACAATGGAGCTGGAAGGTGGCCATAGGATCTCCGTGATAAAACGACGTAACCGCATCGAGTTTGGGCTCGTTTAATTCGTCTTAACGAGTAATTTGTCTTTAGACGGTATCCAGGGTCTGATGATGGAGCTGTTAGGTGGCCATAGGAACTCCGTTATAAAACGATACAACCCCATCGAGTTTGGGCTCGTATGATTTGTCTTGACGAGTACTTTGTCTCTAGATGGTTCCAGGGTCTGACAATGGAGCTGAAAGGTGGCCATAGGATCTCCGTGATAAAACGACGTAACCGCATCGAGTTTGGGCTCGTTTGATTCATCTTAATGAGTAATTTGTCTTTAGACGGTATCCAGGGTCTGATGATGGAGCTGTAAGGTGGCCATAGGAACTCTGTTATAAAACGACATAACCCCATTGAGTTTGGACTCGTTTGATTAATCTTGACGAGTACTTTGTCACTAGATGGTAACCTGGGTTTGATGATGAAGCTGGGAAGGTGGCCATAGGATCTCCGTAATAAAACGACGTAAGCGCATCGAGTTTGATTTGTCTGGATGAGTAGTTTGTCTTTAGATGGTATTCAGGGTCTGATGATGGAGCTGTAAGGTGGCCATAGGATCTCCGTGATAAAAACACGTAACCGCATCGAGTTTGGGCTCCAGGATAAATGGAACTGGAAGGTGGTAGAGTCTCTGATCTTGATGGGAGTGGGTGTCATATGGGCATTCAACATGACCTTGGTTTTGTCCATGCTAATTTTTTAGTACATTTTATATATTTTTTACCGGGGCATTATTTTTCCTTGTAAAGATATGCTGTTAACAAGGATTTGTGTTAGATACCACAACTAAAAAGGATAAAATAAAAGCTTTTTGAAAAAAAAAATAACCGACTGCCAAAAAAAAACGAAATAATATAATTACAAAAACAAATTAAAAGTGGAAAATAACTTTCGGAAGTCGGTGGCAAAAAAAACAATGAAACAAACAAAGCCACCGACTTCCGAAAGTTATTTAAGTCGGTTGTTTTTTTTTCCAAAAAGTTTTTATTTTGTGTTTTTTTTTTGATGTTATTTTTTTTTTTTGCAAAAAAGCTTTTATTTTGTTTTTTTTTTTCAAAGTCGGTTCTTTTTTTGGTGTATGCTTTGTTGGTTGTCCTTAAATAAAGAAATAAATTTACATATAATAAAAATGTAACGGATCGCTGTCTGTACATGAGAGATATATGAGAAAAAATATTATTGAGACCTTTATCAACACAAATAGCACAAAAAACAAAGATTGTTAGAATTTTTGTCTGTTTGTCTGATTGTCGGTGCGTTGGTGCGCGCTAATCTCAGAAACGGCTTATCCGATTTGGATGTGGTTTTCGCTAATATATTGTGGTTCCGTAGCAGCAAGCATGTTACCTGCCTTCATGGGCTAGTCCGACTCGCACTTGGCCGCTTTTTTTATTATTATTATATAGATAGAATTGGCATAACTTTTTTATTTATGAACCGATTGACATAAAAGAAACATTTAATGTTAAGTGAAGCTTAATACTTAATAGCTTAGTGGTAGAATTGTATATATTATATAGGCTGTGGACCTACATAATATATACAATTCTACCATTCATCATTTTGTTATATATTAAAGGGCAGCGTTTTCGTTGAAAGCTCCCTCAGATGGCTTATTTTTTTCCAACACCTCCAACAATTTTAGCCAATCTGTACAAAAACTTGACAAATTATATACTAAAAAATTCCTCGAGAACCACTCTATCTATTCAAGAAAACAACATGAAAATCAGTGCAGTAATTTTTGAGTTTATCGCGAACAGACAGATAGACGCGGCGGAGAACATAGTGTTATAATATGTAGTGATGTTGGGTTCGGCTTGCAGTACAACCGGATGCAGCTGAATACCATTATTTTACATGGAACGACTATCTATCTGCCCTCCACTACCCAGTTAGTTCTGGGTAATACGATACCCCTTGGTAGAAATACAGTGAAATTAGTGATAGCCTTAATTTCCACATCAGGTGTTCCAGATCTTCAATTTTTATACATCAACAGAGAGTGCTCATCAGGCTGAACAACTTTTGCTAAGACGTCATTCCTATATATATTATAGTGTAACTGGGCTCTTGGAGCTCCACAACAGGTGTTCCATATCTTCAAAACACTTTTAGGGTTATTATTTTTTTAATTTTTAATCTACTGCTGGAACTCCCCTAGCTCCTCTCCTAGCTCCAGCAGTAGATTAAAAAAAATAACCTAGGCTTGTCAATATCTGACACTAGGAAAGTGAATAAATAATTATAATTACATAAGTTGATAAAAAATGCTATGCAATAGCTTTACCACGGCAGTCTCCGAGTACCACACGTCTTTTTTTTTAACCGACTTTCTTCAAAAAGGAGGATGTTCTCAATTCGGTTGTATGTTTTTTTTTTTGTGTTTGTTACCTCATAACTCCGTCATTTCTAAACCGATTTGGAAAATTCTTCTTTTATGTGAAAGGATATACTTCCCGATTGGTCCCATAGAAGTTTCATCAATATCGGTTCAGTAATTTGGTTCCTTTTCACGTTAATTGGTACATCACGCGACGGCTCATGAAGTCTTGCATGTTACATTTGACGTTCTTCCCGATTTCCAATCGAATTGAAATTTTGCACACTTGTGTATATCGCGTGATAGTGTAATATATAGATGACATGGAGCTGATCTGATGATGGAGCTGGAAGGTGACCTTAGGAACTCCGTTATGAAACGACATAACCCCATCGATTTTGGGCTCGTTTGATTTATCTTAATGAGTAGTTTGTCTTTAGACGGTATCCAGGGTCTGATGATGGAGCTGTAAGGTGGCTATAGGAACTCCATTATAAAACGATATAACCCCATCGAGTTTGGACTCGTTTGATTAATCTTGACGAGTACTTTGTCTTTAGATGGTATCCAGGGTTTTATGATGAAGCTGGAAGGTGGCCATAGGATCTCCGTAATAAAACGACGTAACCGCATCGAGTTTGATTTGTCTTGATGAGTAGTTTGTCTTTAGATGGTATTCCAGGGTCTGATGATGGAGCTGTAAGGTGGCCATAGGAACTCCGTTATAAAACGACATAACCCCATCGAGTTTGGGCTCGTACGATTTGTCTTGACGAGTACTTTGTCTCTAGATGCTATTCAGGGTCTGACAATGGAGCTGGAAGGTGGCCATAGGATCTCCGTGATAAAACGACGTAACCGCATCGAGTTTGGGCTCGTTTGATTCATCCTAATGAGTAGTTTGTCACTAGATGGTAACCTGGGTCTGATGGCGGAGCTGTTAGGTGGCCATAGGAACTCCGTTATAAAATGACATAACCCCATCGAGTTTGGACTCGTTTGATTTGTCTTGACGAGTACTTTGTCTCTAGATGCTATCCAGGGTCTGACAATGGAGCTGTAAGGTGGCCATAAGATCTCCGTGATAGAACCACGTAACCGCATCGAGTTTGGGCTCGTTTGATTCGTCTTAATGAGTAGTTTGTCTTTAGACGGTATCCACGGTCTGATGATGGAACTGGAAGGTGGTTTTTTTGTAATTTTATTATTACGTTTTTGTTTGGCAGTCGGTTATTTTTTTTCCAAAAAGTTTTTTTTTCGTTTTTTTTATTTTTGTAACGTTATAATTATATTTTCGATGTCTAAGCACACTGCATCTAAAAATCCTGCAGGTTGAATCAAGTCGCCTTCATGTCTGACCCAAGCAAGATAATATACTATGGAAATAATGTGGGCACAACTGCCTAATGTGCGACGGCCGTGTATGCAGCAATAATCTGTGATTGCGATTGCATAGTACATAGCAATAATAAGTTCTTGCTTGAACGTGTCTCGATTTAATTCGGCACCGTAGTAACGTATTATTTCTTTCTTCGTCATTAAGGTTCAGTCTCTCGGGATGCCTTTAGATTTCAATAGAATACACGCCGGTTTCTCTGACATGTTCGTAGTAGTAGGATTTTGCCAGCTTGATGTGGTACGTTTCAATAGCGAAAATAAGCAGCTCATCGTAACTCATTCTTGGGAAATCTGCTACGTCTTGTAACGTAAAAACAAATATTTTAGTTATGCAATAGCTTAAAAACAAATATTTTATTTTAAGCTATTGCATAGCTTCTATCGCGGGACTTGAGCGTGGAGACCGAATCCAGAAATTCCGTAACGAAAATAACCGTAACGTAACTTTCGTAACGTAACGTAACGAAAATAACCTAACACCTAGTGCCTAACACGTAGTGTCAGATATTGACAAGCCTAGGTTATTATTTTTAATGTACTGCTGGAGCTAGGAGGTTAGGTTGTATAGGTAAACCTAGGCTTGTCAATATCTGACACTACGAAAGTGAATAAATAATTATAATTCCATAAGTTGATAAAAAATGCTATGCAATAGCTTTACCGCGGCAGTCTCCGAGTGCCACACGTCTTTTGGAACGAAGTTCCTTATCGCGCGTTGTGAAAGGGGGCTGGACGGAAAAAATTCTCACGAAAAGTTGTCACGACACTTTTTGCTATAGTAAGCTATTGTAAGCTGTGCGGCGTCGCATGTTTCTCTGTCTGTCTCTCTCTCTCTTATAGAAAGCAAGCCAGATATTTTCATTTCTATTTCGCATTGAACAGTGTGGTGTCGCGACATCTGTCTGTCTATCTGTCTGTCTATCTGTCTGTCTATCTGTCTGTTTATCTGTCTGTCTATCTGTCTGTCTATCTGTCTGTCTATCTGTCTGTCTATCTGTCTGTCTATCTGTCTGTCTATCTGTCTGTCTATCTGTCTGTCTATCTGTCTGTCTATCTGTCTGTCTATCTGTCTGTCTATCTGTCTGTCTATCTGTCTATCTATCTGTCTGTCTATCTGTCTGTCTATCTGTCTGTCTATCTGTCTGTCTATCTGTCTGTCTATCTGTCTGTCTATCTGTCTGTCTATCTGTCTGTCTATCTGTCTGTCTATCTGTCTGTCTATCTGTCTGTCTATCTGTCTGTCTATCTGTCTGTCTATCTGTCTGTCTATCTGTCTGTCTATCTGCCTGCTTGGCTGTCTGTCTGGCTGTCTTTATGGCTGTCTGTCTGGCTGGCTTTCTGTCTGCCATTCTGGCTGTCTGTCAGTCTGTCTATCTGGCTGTCTGTCTGGCTGTCTTTCTGGCTATCTGTCTGGCTGGCTGTCTAACTGGCTGGCTGTCTGTCTGCCTGTCTGTCTGCCAGTCTGTCTATCGGTCTGGCTGGCTCGGTCTATCTGTCTGTCTATCTGTCTGTCTGTCTGTCTATCTGTCTGTCTATCTGTCCGTCTATCTGTCTGTCTATCTGTCTGTCTATCTGTCTGTCTATCTGTCTGTCTATCTATCTGTCTATCTGTCTGTCTATCTGTCTGTCTATCTGTCCGTCTATCTGTCTGTCTATCTGTCTGTCTATCTGTCTGTCTATCTATCTGTCTATCTGTCTGTCTATCTGTCTGTCTATCTGTCTGTCTATATTATAATAACTTAAAAAAAAGGAACTTCGTTCCATCCGGGTGTCCCTTGACACCTCTCAAGTTTTTATTTTTTTACATAATACACCAGCAGGGAAACGAAACAACGAATAATCAACAATTACACACAATTACAACATAAATTCAAAATACTTTTTTTTTTTTTTTTATATGATATATCTCCTATACCCCACGGATTTCCGGGATTTCCTTTTGGTATCATCAAATGTCTATTATAACTAACCCGTTGGTAAACATTTCTTTGCTGTCGATTCTGGGTTTTTAATGTATGGATTTTTGGCCATCTCCTTTAAATATTCAAAATTTATTTACGCCGCTTTCTGCCGAGATTAAAAAAAAACAAACACCGCCGACTATAGGCATTGAACTAATTTGGACTTGGTATAAGTATGTGTGTAGTTATCTGTGGAAATTTTTATTTCCGTGTTAATGTTATAAATCCACGCGTGTGAAATACATTGCATATTGAACCTTATCGTAGTGCGATAAGAACCGTGTTTCGAGAAAATGTATTGAAAAGGTATATTTCGACACTCTCAAGGGAATCAAAATGTGTAGGGTACTTTCCGTTGACCTAGAACTATGAAATTGGGCAAATAATATCATCTTATACTACAAATACTGGGAAAAAACTACATTTCGGACCTATTTTCAATGCAGCTAGTAAATTGCGGGAGGATTTTTCCGTTCTGCATGAAATGACCGATAAAGGTTGAATTTTCCAAAATCCTTTCATTACGAATCCCTGAATGCCTTCGTCATAAAATAGCTCTGCAGCTTTGTATGCCAAGTTGGTTTGAGCCTTGCCTTGTGAGTCGGTCAGGACAAACGATTTTCTAAGTAAATATTAAAACGTAATAGTGATAGAAAAGGTGATTTATACGAAACTCGTGTCCGACTCTCCTTCATGTCTCGACATTAATGTTCAAAGAGCTTTGTAATGGGGACAAACAATGCCATTCTTAGTCAGGGAGTAGGATCACTCTGCGGCACTAATTTGGCGTGTTCCTTCCTTCCGGCGAGAGGGCAATGCTGCCACGTCGCTAGTGATTTAATCGTAGGGTTCCGTTCGCTCTGCACAGGATCATATCTTTTATCTGCTAGTCGCGTAATTATGGATGAAAAGGAACGCGCTTTATAATGTCGTAATTGTTTATGAGCTTTGTCGCAACTCAATGTAATGTCGTTCGATGATAACTGCGACTTGTAACTACTGCAGTGTTCCTCTGCATTTAAGCCTCTATGCTTGACACCTTAATTATCAAATTAGAAATTAGAAGAGTAATGGAAAAGGAGTTAGACATTTAATTTTGAGACTTAATATTGTTTTTAGCGACGCGCTCATTTGTAGTTAGTCTGAAGTGTATGTTGAATGTACTTACCTAGTTATAAGTTAGTTTAAAGGTACGCGGCCGCAATGACGTGCCCGTCAATGTGAACCCCGGCAGTCTGCCACCATACGTGAGTCGATGCGCACGCCCATATTTTTGTAATTGCGCATAGCCCTTTTGTAAATTCGCCTGTAACTATTAAATTGAGTTCACGCATTGTCTCGCGAGTTTATTTTCACCACCATCAGCACAATCCTGCCGCATCTAAGATCTACAAAGTGGTCCATCGAGCCAGATCTAATGTTCCTAACTTCAGGTGTAAGAACGCGGCGAGCAAAAATGCTGCAGGAACAACGTGATTTGCTGGCACAAAAAAGAGTCGCAGACAATGCCCAGGCTGCTGTTGTTTCAAAGGGGCATACCAGAGTGCCGCAACGGTTATTTTCCGATGAACCATAAAGGTGGTAGCATAAAATCGGAACCGCTACCGCACGTGGCAAAACCTGAGAAGTTAGTTACATCGTGTACTAGTAAATGTTCTCTGAAATCAACGTGTTTGTCTCAAAAATCTAAGGAAGCGAAGAAAAAGCAGTTACTGCTAGAAGCTGCTCAGCAAAAGGCAAACATTCAAATCGAGCTCATCGACAGGACCCTGGACGCCCAATTGGCAGCACTCAGCGACGAGGAAGAACAACAAGGACAGTTCACACATCGACGGAAACGAGCTTCCTCGAAGCAAGCTAGAAGAATGGGTGGCCCACCAAAGTACCCACAAAGAACCCCCAATCGAGCAGCAAGCCCCTCAGCAAGACAGGAATTTATACGGGCGAGTTGAATCGGCAAGCACCATCGTCCCGCGTCGCACACGTGGCCGGCCTGCTGCCCGGCGCAGTGCCGCCTCCACTCGACGATACCGTGACTGTGCTAAATACAGCGGTTCACATGTTGGCTAGTACTTTGCAAGATATATCTGTTAACTGTGCAAACAACGTGCTTCAAACTAGTTTGCTCAGTCGTATGAGTACACCGAAAGATTTACGTGAGTTTTCTGGTGACCAATTGGATTGGCTTCAGTTCAAGCAAGCATACGATGAATCAACGGCGTTATGTAAATGTGACGTAGCTACTCGACCAAAACCAGCCGTACCAGCCTGGCAGCGCAGGATCGAGCGCCGTGTCGACGGGGCCAGGGTACTCATCGGTAAACTACACTGCTTCAGGGAGGGCAATACTCGACCACGTGTGATGCGCTTTGTGAGGCGGGCATTCTCGGGGACTGGAGTCAGCCCTCAAGAATACATGTCCCATGTCACAGAGCGCATTGACTTCCTGAAGCAGAAAGTTTATGCATGGGCGAACCGTATTCGGCGGTATAAGCGGCGGGTTGATCGGTACTCACAGAATCGCATGTTCCAGAGCGATGAGAGGTGGGTGTACAGAGCTTGGGAGCGACCTGAGCAAAATATGACAGACGTGTGCCGCCCAGATGATGCCGCCACGAGTTCTTTCTGGCGCAGCATCTGGTCGGTGCCCGTCTGTCATACTGAGGCTGACTGGATGCGTGATGTCGAGCAAGCGTGTGAACCTATTCCAGAAATGGAACCAATTTATATTACACCGTTAGATATAGCCAGAGCAGTTCGTCCGTTACCAAACTGGAAGTCACCAGGACCGGACGGACTGCACAACTTCTGGCTAAAATGGCTTAGTAGTTCACACGCTTGCTTGGCATCCCAATTCCAGTCATCCTTAGAGTCTCGGTTCCTGCCACAGTTTTTAACAACAGGCGTTACCAACCTGCTCCATAAGTCAGGTAGTCCCGCGGAACCCAAGAATTATAGGCGACGTCCTGAGTCCACTTTGGTTCTGTCTAGCCCTGAATCCTCTAAGCACATTGCTGGAGGATTCAGGTCTAGGCTACCGGTTGAGGAGAGAAGGTCAGGTCATATCTCACCTGCTTTACATGGATGATCTGAAAATCTTTGCCCCTAACAAATTCCGACTGATGGAGTTACTGAGAGTGTGACCTTTGAAAATTAAGCTAGGTAAACCAAATGAGCCGTCAGCTACACTTACCCCGCTTGGGTGGTGCGTACATGGTAAAGTGCGCGTATCGCGGAGCGCCGCCCGTGCCTCTGCAGCCGACCGTCACACCACCAGCGCTGAAGCTGCCCTGAACATCACGGAGAAGGAGGAGGTAAGTGCCATTTCACAACATGACAGTTTGCTGCAAGAAATCCATGATGAGGTCCGACGCTCGTTTGCCTTGGAAGCCATGGGTGTGTCTGGTAAACCTCGCCAGAATGCTGACGATGT
This sequence comes from Lycophotia porphyrea, assembly GCA_950005105.1. NCBI lineage: Eukaryota > Metazoa > Arthropoda > Insecta > Lepidoptera > Noctuidae > Lycophotia > Lycophotia porphyrea. Next base: position 3,653,817 of record OX465407.1, read on the forward strand.
GCGCGCCATCGCTCAGCTGGAGCGATCCGCGGTGCTCGTTAACGGTCGCTGGCATGTTGGCTTACCTTGGAGGGATTCAGATCGCAGGATGCCAGACTCCTACCCCAATGCACTGAAAAGAATGAAAGGTATTGAAAGGAAAATGGAAAAAGATACACACTTTGCTAAAAGGTACGAGGAAAGCGTTAATCACTTGCTTATTAATGACTAGCTTCTGCCCGCGACTTCGTACGCGGATCCTGTTGCTTATGCCAGCGACAACGGGGTCGTCAAAATCGAAGATCTGAAACGTCTGATGTAGAATTCTAAGGCCCGGGGACAGGAAAACAACGGGATGAGCGAGACGATTGGAGACGTTCCAGATCTTTCATTTTTGTAAGTCCTCAGGAAATGCCCATCAGACTAAACAACTTTTGCTAAGACGTCATTCCTTAATATGTTATAATGTCGCTGGGCTTTGGAGTTCCACAACAGGTGTTCCAGATCTTCAAATTTATTCTCACAGTAGAAAATGCTCTTCACGTGGAATAACTTTTGCTATGGCACAATTTTTATATCTCTTATACTTTGGCTGGTCTGTTGCGGTACTGCATCAGGTGTTCCATTTTCCAAAATAAATTATAGCCTATATGATGGCCAGACTTAATACCTATACAACAAAAAACTTTTCTTCCCGTTATTCCGCAGCGGATCCCAAGGGTACACTGAATTAACAATAATATTGCAAATATAACTTTAAAAAAAAATATTTATAAACTATATTTGGGGTTTAGTGATAGCTTTGATTTCCACATCAGGCGTTTTTTTATACGTCAACAGAGAGTGCTCATCAGGCTGAACAACTTTTGCTAAGACGTCATTCCTATATATATTATAGTGTAACTGGGCTCTTGGAGCTCCGTCGAGTAGTTCCGAAGATTAGCGTGTACAGACAAACAAACAGATTTTTTTTTTGGATTCGTGCTCTATTACTGTTTTTAAACACCCCCCAATGATTATTTTTTTAATATATTCAATGTACAGACACAGTTTTTTTACTGTCTTATTATATGTATAGATATAGAAGATACAATTCTACCATACATCATTTTGTTATATCTTAAAGGGCAGCGTTTTCGTTGAAAGCTCCCCCAGACGGCTTATTTTTTTCCAACACCTCCATCAAATATTTTAGCCAATCTGTACAAAAACTTGAGAAATTATATACTAAAAAATTCCTCGAGAACCACTCTATCTATTTAAGAAAACAACATGAAAAATGTGCAGTAATTTTTGAGTTTATCGCGAACAGACAGATAGACGCGGCGGAGAACATTGTGTTATAATATGTAGTGCTGTTGGGTTCGGCTTCCAGTACATCCGGATGCAGCTGAATACCAGTAATTTACATGGAACGACTGTCTATCTGCCCTCCACAACCCAGTTAGTTCTGGGTAATACGATACCCTTTGGTAGAAATACAGTGAAATTAGTGATAGCTTTAATTTCCACATCTGGTGTTCCAGATCTTCAATTTTTATTCGTCAACAGAGAGTGCTCATCAGGCTGAACAACTTTTGCTAAGACGTCAATCCTATATATATTATAGTGTTACTGGGCTCTTGGAGCTCCACGACAGGTGTTCCACATCTTCAATTTTTATACGTCAACAGAGAGTGCTTATCAGTCTGAACAACTCTTGCTAAGACGTCATTCCTATATATGTTATAGTGTGGCTGGGCTCTTGGAGATCCACATCAGCTGTTCCAGATCTTCAAATTTATTCTCTTAGCAGAAAATGCTCATTACGTGGAACAATTTTTGCTATGGTACCATTTTTGTATCTCTTATAGTTTAGCTGGTCTGTTGCGGTTCTGCATCAGGTGTTCAAGTTTCCAAGATAAATTATAGCCTATGTTTTGCCCAGACTTAATACCTATACAACAAAAAAAAAATCATTCAAATCCGTCAAGTAGTTCCGAAGATTAGCGTGTACAGACAAACAGACAAACAGACAGTTTTTTTTTTTTTAATTCGTGCTCTATTACTGTTTCTAAACACCCCCCAATTTTTTTTTTTTAAATATATTCAATGTACAGACACAGTTTTTTTACAGTCTTATTATATGTATAGATTATGCACGTGAACTGATGGAAACTGACGTCACATCGAACACGTGGTACTTACCACACTTTGGTGTTGACAACCCCAATAAAGGCAAGCTTCAGCTGGTCTTCGACGCTGCCGGTAAGGTAAATGGTTCCTCTCTTAACGACTATTTACTCACTGGGCCCGACCTACTGTCATCACTTCTTGGTAATATGCTGCGCTTCAAGGAAAGAAAAATCGCAGTAACAGGTGACATAAAGGACATGTTTCTAAGGGTCAAGTTTCATGCTGAAGATCAGCACGCTCTAAGGTTTCTATGGAGGAGCAGCCCTACGGATAGAATCAAAACGTATGTTATGACTTCTTTAATTTTTGGAGCTAACTGCTCACCCTTTGTTGCTCAATTCATTAAAAACAAGAATGCACGGCAATATATATGGTCAGCAGTATGGAGGTGAGCGAACGCTTGGACTAATTTGGTTTCCAGCAGATGATAAGCTTGGTTTTGACGTCTCACTAAAGCGCATCCCCAAAAAAAAATTTTCAGGGGAATGAACGACCGACCAAGCGACTTATGTTAAGGGTAATAATGTCAATTTTTGACGTCTTAGGTTTTCTTGCTCCCTTCACAATTCAGGGTAAGATCATGCTTCAAGACACCTGGCGTTTAAATATTGGATGAGACGATTATGTTCCTGACAGTATTTACTACAAGTGGAAGAAATGGATATATATAATATCCGTATTCCTAGGTGCCACGCGATGATTGCATCGCACCTTCGGTGCAACAAAGTCACAACAGCCCATTTACAAAATGGGCTGTTGTGACTTTGTTGCACTGAAGGTGCGGCATGTTATCAGAACGGGTTACCATGCGCAAGCGAGATGGAAGTCCCCTCTCCCGTGCCAACAGCAGCGCCGCTCGCCTCGGCCACCCCGCTCGCATCTACCAGTGCTACGCAGCCTTCTACTACGGGCTACGAAGTTGTAGCGGTACCTAGCAGTGCTACGAGCACAGGTGCAAGCGTCTCGTCATCCAAGTCGCTCAAAGTAAAGGAGGCTTGTACTAATAAAATAAGCGTGACGTCAGCGCCGTCTTCTCGCCTTGCTACGAGCGGCTACGAAACCGTAGCGGCCACTAGCAGTGCTACGAATACGGACACGGGTGAGCCAGGGTATGTAAACCTACATTTACACGTATTTAGCAACGCATCTACCAAAGCATTATGTTCCGTAGCATATTGGCGCTGGGAAACGATGCGAAAAATCCATGTTTCTTTTATTGCAAGTAAATGTAGGGTGGTACCTATGAAACCAATGACAGTACCTAGGTATGAACTTCAAGCAGCATTGTTGGCTGCGAGGTTAGCTAACACTATTGTGAAGGAACATAGATTATCTCCGGTGCGTCGGTACTTTTGGTGCGACTCCACCACGGTTTTGTACTGGATTCGTAATAATACTCGAACCTATAAAAAATTACGAAGCAAACCGTCTCGGTGAGATCGCCGAATTGACGCGCATTGATGAATGGAGATATGTTCCTACAAAGCTTAACGTAGCTGATTTGGCTACAAGGGAAAGTTTTGAGCCTACTTTGTACTCAGAGTGGCTCACTGATCCAAGTTTCCTGTATCTTGATGAGGCGGCATGGCCGATAGTTGTAATCCAGCCGGACACGGATGAAGTATGCGCGTAGCTTACAGCCGTTATTCAAGCAATCCCTGCTAACTTACCGGTACCGGATCCGGTACGGTTTTCTTCTTGGCTGCGTCTGCTAAGAGCAACAGCCGCCGTTTTACAATTCGTTGACAATATAAAAGGTATGCCTGTACGTGATTACACTGTGGAAATGATGGAGCGTGCAGAACGGCTGCTATTGAGACACGCACAGGCAGAGTCATTCGCGGAGGATTTTGTATCAATACGAAAAGGTAAGGCCTTGGCTAAAAATAGTCGGTTACTCACTCTCTCACCGTTCCTGGATGAGCATGGCTTGCTTCGTGTGGGCGGTCGTATCGATACTGCTGCAAACGTCGCTGTGGAGGTAAAGAGTCCTGTAATATTGGACGGGCGACATCCTGTAGCTAGACTTATTGCTCGGCACTACCACATAAAAGCGGCTCATAGCAATCAAGAAACGGTAGTAAATCAACTGAGGGAAAAATACTGGTTAGTAAGACTGCGACCTACCGTGAGGACTGTGGAGTCGCAATGTATGGTGTGCCGAATTAATAAGTGTAAGCCGCAAGTTCCTCGCATGGGCGACTTACCTCAAGCTCGTGTGGCTCATCATCAGCGACCCTTTTTGTACTGTGGTCTGGACCTGTTTGGACCGATGGAGATGGGATTCTCTAATTATGGCAATGCGTCGGATGGCAGCGAGGTGTGGCTGGCCGCGTCACTTGTACTCTGACAATGGCACCAATCTCAGAGGCGCTGACAAGGAACTCCAACGATCTATGCAGAAACTTAACAAGAAAGATCTAATTAGCGTAGCTGTCAACAATGGGATGGATTGGACTTTCATCCCTCCCGCCAGTCCTCATTGGGGTGGGGCGTGGGAGAGAATGATACGCAGCAAAAAGACGTCGCTGAAAGCTGTCTTAACTGAACGGGCACCGAGAGACGAGGTATTATGCACATTACTAACTGAAATAGAAAACATCGTAAATAGTCGTCCTTTGATGCACGTTTCGGTCGCACCAGAAGGAGTAGAAACCCTTACTCCAAATGATTTTCTTTTAGGTTCGAGCTTACCTTTGATCGGGGCGTTTGACAATTCCGACTTGTGTCTCCGAAAACATTGGCGTACAAGTTAACGATTGGCGGACATGTTCTGGTCCAGGTGGGTAAAAGAAATTTTACCCGAACTTTTACCTAGGCGAAAGTGGCAAGGGGAGCAGAAGCCGCTAAATGTTGGCGACCTCGTATTAGTTGTGGACCTGAATTCTCCCCGCAATTCGTGGCCAAAGGGACTGATTACAGAGGTGTTTCCTGGGAAGGATGGCCGAATCAGGTTAGTGGAGGTGAAAGTTGGCTCAAGGACGTGGCGTCGATCCGCGGCACGTGTCGTCCCTATATCACTGAGTGATGAGTGCTGTGACAGCACTGGGGTGGGGAATGTTAGCGACGCGTTCATTTGTAGTTAGTCTGAAGTGTATGTTGAATGTACTTACCTAGTTATAAGTTAGTTTAAAGGTACGCGGCCGCAATGACGTGCCCGTCAATGTGAACCCCGGCAGTCTGCCACCATACGTGAGTCGATGCGCACGCCCATATTTTTGTAATTGCGTACAGCCCTTTTGTAAATTCGCCTGTAACTATTAAATTGAGCTCGCGCATTGTCTCGCGAGTTTATTTTCACCACCATCAGCACAATCCTGCCGCATCTAAGATCTACAATTGTCATTCGTGGATATATTACTGAACTAGCTGATGCCCGCGGCTTCGCCTGCGTGGATATCGGTTATCGCGGCCAAAAGTAATCATGATGATCCCATTTCCTCAAGTCATGGGAACCTAGTTTGCCCATTTTCAAAGTATTAAAATGGATATAGTATATTATCCTTAAGAGATAGACATAAGCCATAGTGGATTTTTCGGTAGACCTATATAAGATATACAATTCTACCATTCATCATTTTGTTATATCTTAAAGGGCAGCGTTTTCGTTGAAAGCTCCCCCAGACGGCTTACAACAAATATCATTATATTTTAGCCATACTGTACAAAAACTTGACGAATTATATACTAAAAAATTCCTCGAGAACCACTCTATCTATTTAAGAAAACAACATGAAAATCAGTGCAGTAATTTTTGAGTTTATCGCGAACAGACAGATAGACGCGGCGGAGAACATTGTGTTATAATAATTATGTAGTGCTGTTGGGTTCGGCTTCCAGTACATCCGGATGCAGCTGAATACCAGTATTTTACATGGAACGACTCTCTATCTGCCCTCCACAACCCAGTTAGTTCTGGGTAATACGATACTCTTTGGTAGAAATACAGTGAAATTAGTGATAGCTTTAATTTCCACATCTGGTGTTCCAGATCTTTAATTTTTATTCGTCAACAGAGAGTGCTCATCAGGCTGAATAACTTTTGCTAAGACGTCATTCCTATATATATTAAAGTGTTACTGGGCTCTTGGAGCTCCACGACAGGTGTTCTACATCTTCAAAGTTATTCTCTTAGCAGAAAACGCTCATTTTGTGCGTTTTATCAGCTTTAATAAGTTGATTCTGAGTATTGTTGAAACAAGTCGCTTGATAAGCGTTGTCTACCTGGGACAAACGGTCCAAATAGGTAGGTCTACCTTCGAGAAAGAGGTCAATTGTCGAATCCGACTCGGCTGGGCAGCGTTCAGGAAGTTATGCGGTATCTTCTCGTCCAACTTACCAGTGTGTGTTGCCAATGTTAGCACATCCGGGATCGAAACGTGGTCGTTCACAATGGGCCTCATCAGAAGGCTCAAAGTCATCGAAAAGGCAATGGAGAGAACTATTCTCGGAGTTTCCTTGCGTGATCAAATCAGAAATGAAAGCATCCGCAAGAGAACAAAGGTTACCGACGTAACCCAAAAAAATACCAAACTTAAGAGGCAGTGGGTAGGGCACATTGCTCGCAGAAGGGATGTCCGATGGGGCTGAAAAGTTCTGGAGTGGTGACCGCGAACCGAAAGACGCTGCGATGGAAAGCCTCCCACTAAGTGGACCGATGATCTGGTGAGGGTTATGGGGATCTGCTGCATGCGAGTCGCGCGGAACCGGTCAATGTGGCGACACTTGGGTGAGGCCTACGTCCAGCAGTGGACGTCTTTCGGCTAAAATGATGATGATGATGAACTAGAAGTTTCCAACTTCATCATAAAACCCTGATTACCACTTAGGACCGTACTCGTCGAGACAAATAAAACGAGTTCGATGGGGTTATATCGTTTTTTAATAGAGTTCCTACGGCCACCTTCCAGCTCCATCATCAGACCCTGGATACCACCTAAAGACAAATTATTAATAAAGACAAATCAAATGAGCGCAAACTCGATGCGTTTACGTCGTTTTATTACGGAGATCCTATGGCCACCTTCCAGTTTCATCATCAAACCCGGGTTACCATTTAGGACTAAATTACTCGTCAAGACGAATCAAACGAGTCCAAACTCGATGGGATTATGTCGTTTTACAATGGAGTTCCTACGACCACCTTACAGTTCCATCATCAGACCCTGGATACCATCTAAACACAAACTACTCATTAAGACGAATCAAACGAGCCCAAATTCGATGCGGTTACATCGTTTTATCACAGAGATTCTATGGCTACCTTCCAGCTTCATCATCAAACCCTGGTTACCATTCAGAGACAAATGTTAGCTTTTATTAAAATACTTACCTAAATATTACCTACACCTACCTATAGTTGTTAGCTTTTATTAAAATATTAGCTGATGCCTGCGGCTTCGCCTGCATGGATGTCGGTTATCGCGACCAAAAGTAATCATGATGATCCCATTTCCTCAACTCATGGGAACCTAGTTTGCCCATTTTCAAAGTATTAAAATGGATATAGTATATTATCGGTTTCAAGATTCTTTAATAAACTTTATTAGGTTAAACTAACTATATACATCTATACATATAATAAGACAGTAAAAAAACTGTGTCTGTACATTGAATATATTAAAAAAAAAAAAATTGGGGGTGTTTAGAAACAGTAATAGAGCACGAATCCAAAAAAAAAATTCTGTCTGTTTGTCTGTTTGGTTGTTTGTCTGTTTGTCTGTTTGTCTGTACACGCTAATCTTCGGAACTACTTGACGGATTTGAATGATTTTTTTTTGTTGTATAGGTATTAAGTCTGGGCAAAACATAGGCTATAATTTATCTTGGAAACTTGAACACCTGATGCAGAACCGCAACAGACCAGCTAAACTATAAGAGATACAAAAATGGTACCATAGCAAAAATTGTTCCATGTAATGAGCATTTTCTGCTAAGAGAATAAATTTGAAGATCTGGAACAGCTGATGTGGAACTCCAAGAGCCCAGCCACACTATAACATATATAGGAATGACGTCTTAGCAAGAGTTGTTCAGACTGATAGGCACTCTCTGTTGACGTATAAAAATTGAAGATGTGGAACACCTGTCGTGGAGCTCCAAGAGCCCAGTAACACTATAATATATATAGGAATGACGTCTTAGCAAAAGTTGTTCAGCCTGATGAGCACTCTCTGTTGACGAATAAAAATTGAAGATCTGGAACACCAGATGTGGAAATTAAAGCTATCACTAATTTCACTGTATTTCTACCAAAGGGTATCGTATTACCCAGAACTAACTGGGTTGTGGAGGGCAGATAGACAGTCGTTCCATGTAAAATACTGGTATTCAGCTGCATCCGGATGTACTCGAAGCCGAACCCAACAGCACTACATATTATAACACAATGTTCTCCGCCGCGTCTATCTGTCTGTTCGCGATAAACTCAAAAATTACTGCACTGATTTTCATGTTGTTTTCTTAAATAGATAGAGTGGTTCTCGGGGAATTTTTCAGTATATAATTTCTCAAGTTTTTGTACAGATTGGCTAAGATATAATGATATTTGTTGGAGGTGTTGGAAAAAAATAACCCGTTTGGGGGAGCATTCAACGAAAACGCTGCCCTTTAAGATATAACTAAATGATGTATGGTAGAATTGTATATCTTATATAGGTCTACAGGAAAATCCACTATGGCTTATGTCTATCTCTTAAGGATAATATACTATATCCATTTTAATACTTTGAAAATGGGCAAACTAGGTTCCCATGAGTTGAGGGAATGGGATCATCATGATTACTTTTGGTCGCGATAACCGATATCCACGCAGGCGAAGCCGCGGGCATCAGCTAGTTGATAATAATTATAATTATAATTATAATTATTATTTAATTATTCTAAAAGATCATAGTAATACATTGTTCACTTGCAGAATAAATACATAACTAAGGTAAATTGTAGTCCAGTAGTTAACAGTTTTGTTAGCTTAATACAGGTGGGTACGATGTCGACATATTATTGTGAGTAACTTAATATATAGTTTTGTGTTGTTAGTGACGTGCTGCCTGAGTTTAGCTTTAAATAGGTTGAAAGAAGATGTGTTCCTGATATCTGCTGGTAGACTGTTGTAAAGCTGAACACCTTCGTACTTTATATTTTTCCTGCCATATTGCATTCGCGGGGGCGTTTGGATTTGGTTAGGGTTTCTTTGGCTGTATTTGGATGTTTTCGTGTTAAAGGACAACTGTGTGTGTATGGTTTTGTTAAGAATTTTTCGAATGAGAACGCAAGAATTGAATGTGTAAAGTTGATTAATGCTCATTAGTTTCGTGTTTTTGTATAGTTCGAATGTGAGTGTGTGATAATCGTAGTTGAATAGAAGTTTAATTATTTTATTTTGTGCTATTTGTAGATCTTAGAGATCCTTAAGAGATAGACATAAGCCATCGCGGATGTTTCTGTAGACCTATATATGATATACAATTCTACCATTCATCACTTTTTATATCTTAAAGGGCAGCGTTTTCGTTGAAACCTCCACCAGACGGCTTATTTTTTTTTCAACACCTCCAACATATATCATTATATTTTAGCCAATCTGTACAAAAACTTGACAAATTATATACTAAAAAATTCCTTTAGTACTCTATCTATTTAAGAAAACAACATGAAAATCAGTGCAGTAATTTTTGAGTTTATCGCGAACAGACAGATAGACGCGGCGGAGACACGTCATCATCAGCCTATAATGTTCCCACTGCTGGGACACTCTATGAGAGGGATTGCGCTATAATCCACCACGCGGGCCCAGTGCGGATTGGTAGATGTCACATGACTTCGAATTTTTGGTTCTAGGACATGCCGGTTTCCTAACGATGTTTTCCTTCATCGTTTTTGAGAGCAGTGGTGATGAAATAAATTACACAAAGTAATACGCCTGCCTGGGTTCGAACCCACGACTTACTGTTCGTAAGTCGGGGTCGCTACCACTAGCCCACCGCTGCTCACCCACATTGTGTTATAATATGTAGTGATGTTGGGTTCGGCTTCCAGTACAACCGGATGCAGCTGAATACCAGTACCAGCGGCTCTCCACTACCAGCGGAGGATACCTCTGCCGCTTGGGCGGCTTCGGCTTCGGCTGGTCGATGGCTTCAGGGACTGCAGTCTGTGGGACAGAGGCAGGATTAATGACACTCACCCCGGTCTTCTCAGGGCTCGGTGTCTTCGGTGTCGGTGATGCCGGAGGGGTGCGACGAGTCGCCTCGGCGAACGTAGGCGATGCGGCGCTGCCCCGTCCCCGCGGTGGCGCGCGGTCGCGCTGCAGGCGCGGTGGGTCGAGGCAGTACCGCTTCGCCTCCTCCTCGGAGTCTTCGGTACTCCGACGCCGTCGTTGCGGCCGTGGCTCCGGCTGGAGCACGTAGTCGCACTCCATGGACGGCGTCGGGGATGCAGGTGGGGTGCGCCGCCTGCGAGTGTCCGACCTTGAGTCGTCGGAATCGGCGGAGACCATCGACATGCTCGAGCCGACTCTCGACGAGCATGCCGATCGTCCCGCCGGCGAGTCAAAGGCCGAGGCACGAGGCGGCGCCGGCGAGTCAGGTTCGTGCGCCGGTCCGGACAGCAAGCTGTGCCCGGAGCCAGCGGAGGTGGTGCGCTACGTTGTGTTGCGGCTGAAGGCACTCAACGCGGACGCAGCCCCGGGGGGCGCGGTCGACGCGGTGGAGCGCACTGCAGCGGCAGGGGACGCAGAGGGGTGCGCGGGAGGCGCAAGGGTGCGCGTCGGCGCAGGCGTCCGCGCGGGCGCAGGCGGCGCGGTGCCACGCCCCGCAGCAAGCGCGACAGGCGCGACAGCGCGCGCTGGAAGCGCACCGTCGCGCGCGACCGGTGCGGCAGCGCGCGCGTGCGGCGCGCCATCACGCTCTGCGGCGCGTGCGGCAGCGCGGTCCTGCGACGCGCGATTGGCGTGCGCGGCGGCGGGTGCCGGGGGCTGGGAGGGCACCGGGCGGAGTGCGGGAGAGCGCACGGCTTCGGACGGCGATCGGCTCGGCGAGGGCACCGGCGCAACGCGCGCAGGCGTCAACGTCTTCGACGAGCCTTTTCTTTCTTCTTTGGCGCCTTGCTGGGCCTCTTCTTCTCCTCACTAGGTGGAGAGGGGAGTCCAGCCGACGTCGCGCCAGGCGATGCCTCGCCTGACATCAGAATTTCCGGTGTCGATGTTGTCCGGTCCAACCCCACTCGGTTGGCGTCATAGCCGGCGCCTCCGCGGCCATACGTGTAGGCGCGGGCGCCAGGCTTTGGCATCTTCTCTGCTAGGCTTCTTCTTGGTGGTGGTGATCCTGCGACCGCAACGGTGCGCGAAGCACTGAGCGGCTTGACCACAGCTCACCCTGTGCTCGTACCAGTGCTAGGCACTTGCACGAACACAGGGAAAGTGATAAAATTGGCGGTCCGGGCGGAAAGTGTTTTGTCAAAGTACCCCCAGTTGGAGGCACTTTGGACAAAAACTTCCTGGAGCTCCTAGGGCGATGGTGGCGACACGTCCGAACTCCACGGATCACTGGCGATCCTGACCTTGCAGGTCGCATCTAAAAGACCTCCTTAAATCCCCTCCCCACTCTACCGACTTCTACTCCTATTCCTTCACTGTACGGTTGTGGCATTCACTTGCGCCTGACATTAGGGACTGTAAAACTGTTGCAGTTTTCAAGAGAAAAGTGAAAGAACATTATCTTTCCATTTCGTCATAGTTGCATAAGTATTTATTTTTTAGTTATTTTATTTTATACTAGCTGATATTTTATTTTATACTAGCCCGCGGCTTCGCCTGCGTGGATGTCGGTTATCGCGCCCAAAAGTAATCATGATGATGATCAGTTAGTTCTGGGTAATACGATACCCTTTGGTAGAAATACAGTGAAATTAGTGATAGCTTTAATTTCCACATCAGGTGTTCCAGATCTTCAATGTTTATACGTCAACAGAGAATGCTCATCAGGCTAAAAAACTTTTGCTAAGACGTCATTCTTATATATATTATAGTGTAACTGGGCTCTTGGAGCTCCACAACAGGTGTTCCACATCTTCAATTTTTATACGTCAACAGAGAGTGCTTATTAGTCTGAACAACTCTTGCTAAGACGTCATTCCTATATATGTTATAGTGTGGCTGGGCTCATGGAGTTCCACATCAGCTGTTCCAGATCTTCAAATTTATTCTCTTAGCAGAAAATACTCATTACGTGGAACAACTTTTGCTATTGTACCATTTTTGTATCTCTTATAGATTAGCTGGTCTCTTGCGGTTCTGCATCAGGTGTTCAATTTTCCAAAATAAATTATAGCCTATATGTTGACTTAATATCTTTACAACAAAAAAAAAAAATATGTGTGCGTGTAACCTTTACGCGCGATTGAAGTAAAACTTCTTTTTCTTTTATTATTATTTATTGATGAAAGAGTAAAATGTTCCTGGGACTCTGCCATTTCATTTAATATTCACTATTTCATTTTATATTCTATTTAAAATTCATTAATATCACTTTCATATTTTATAAATATTTACATTTGTTAAATAAAATAATTGAGAGTAGCAAATTGAAGGTTAGATCAGCACATGTCAATATAATCTTGTTATTGAATGTCGCAATCGTCAGAAAATTTATTATTAATTTACTTATTTTAAAAGTAATAAATAAACAAGTATATTTAGAGATTATCAAAAAATTTTGCAATTTAAAATAATGTTTTAAAAACTGTTGAATTTTTCATTCACTTTGCTATTCACAATTGATCCGTTTGAAAATTTGGAAATAAATAATCCTAATTGATTATGATATTTGCCACTAGCTGGCGTATAAGTCAAGAAGCGTGGAGTATATGACATATACTTACGACCAATCAGAATTATTAATTTTAAATGGCGGAAACTACACAGACGCGTAAGTAGTAAGCGTAGTAAGCGTTACTTCCGTCAGAAAAAAATCTGAGTTACTCCCTAGTCGCGCCTAAAGAAGTTTTACTTCAAAAAAAACATTCAAATCCGTCGAGTAGTTCCGAAGATTAGCGTGTACAGACAAACAGTCAAACAGTCAGATTTTTTTTTTGGATTCGTGCTCTGTTACTGTTTCTAAACCCCCACAATTTTTTTAAAAAATATATTCAATGTACAGATACAGTTTTTTTACTGTCTTATTACATGTATACATCTTTATATATATAATTCTACTGTGCGTGTGTATGTCACTGAACTCCTCCTAAACGGCTGGACCGATTTGAATGAATTTTTTTGTATGCGTTTGGGTGGCACCCTGGATGGTTTAGATTCACAAATTAGCCCGACAGATGGCGCTGCAGTTGTTATCTAGGTTTGACGCAGACGAAGTTGCGCGGGACACCTAGTATATATATATAGATGAACAAATTTGTTTTATTTGTGTTCACGGATAACTTCGTCGGTTATCAACCGATTTTGATGATTCTTTTTTTGTTGGAATCAGATATTCCAAGGGTGGTAACATGATAAGGAAACTAGGATCTGAGGATGCCATCCCAGAGAAATCGAGGGGAACCTTCGAAAATCGTAGTGACGACTGTTTGTAAATTTTTTCATTAAGTATTTTAAAGCACTACTATTTAATGAAGGTCTGGGATCGATCTGATGATGGAGCCAAAAGACAGTCAAGGGAACTCCTCAACGATATACAGCAATTATCTGATGTTTGGGCTTGATTAATTTGTATTGCTGAGAACTTTACAGCTACATGGGTTGTGACTGTCATTAGAGATCTGATAATGAAGACGAAGGACAGTCAACGGAACTCCTCAACGATTTACAGCAGTAACCATGCATAGAAAATATTTGTATACAGTTACCATGCATAGCAAATACTTGTATAGGTCAACTAAAAATAGAAAAATAAAAAAAACTTTTCATTAGAGGTGTGATGATGAAGACGAAGGACAGTCAACGGAACTCCCTACGATTTACAGCAGTTACCATGCATAGCAAATTTTTGTATACAGTTACCATGCATAACAAATATTCGTATAGGACAACTAAAAATGAAAAATTAAAATTTTATTTTTTGTAAGAAATCGTTGGCAAAAGTCACCGACTTCTTTAGCCACATTTGGATTCTTTGCCCCCATCTGTCTCGTTTGACTGCTTTTGTATCGCTATTGTCTTTCTAGTAGGTCAACTCCGTTACCAGACATAGGTTTTGTAATAGGCTACGTGGTAGTATAGGAATATTTTTCTTAGCCCCTAAACAGCAGTTCGATTTCAATGTGATCCATTTATATCCAGATACTTTTTTCTTGCGCCACTTCGAGACAGTATTCGCGGTACGCGTCTAGATCATCTCGTTATTGGTTATAACTTGGCGGCACCGTCTATTCTCAGGCACCCAAGAGACTATTGTCTTATGGCACAGACAAAATACGGAACACCACTACGAGCTGTAAAACAGGAATTATAAAAACAGACAAAAAGGCTGTCAGGATCAAACGATTCGTGCTCCGTACACAAAGTTCAAAAAATGTCGCGCAACACATAGATTTTGTGAACTTGTTTGATGGTAGTCTACCGTCGCCGTTAAATGATCCGGAATGAGCTCAAAGTGGCTCAGGCGAACGTCAAATTTATTTCCGACTATTAGCGAATGTCTTTGAGAGCGTCTCTAATGGGAAGCCTATTATTTTATTTTCCGTTCGTGAAATTGCCTTAATTTACTACAAAGAATTCTATGTTGGAGGACGGGTAATTGTAGTATACAGACGAAATAGTGGAACGCTGTTGCTGTACTTTGGTTTAACGAACCCTTCGTGGTGATGCCAAAGCATCAGGTCACCAGGCTAGGTAGGTAGGGTAGGTAGGGTAGGTAGGGTAGGTAGGGTAGGTAGGGTAGGTAGGGTAGGTAGGGTAGGTAGGGTAGGTAGGGTAGGTAGGGTAGGTAGGGTAGGTAGGGTAGGTAGGGTAGGTAGGGTAGGTAGGGTCGGTAGGGTACCTTCTACCTTCAAAGAGTCTTTTCAACATACTTGGAACACAAAATATAAATGAAAATTCTTCAAACAAAATAACCTTATAAATAACCTTATCGAGTCCCAATCCCGAGCAGGGATAGAGGCGGCGGCCAAGGTAACGCTGAACTTGGTCGTGGCGTGGGGCGCCAGGAATGGGCTGGGATTCTCTCCTGCGAAGTCATCAACGATCAGGGGAATATTATCACGCTATATTACTTATATCTAATGTTCTTCGGGAACTCCCCCCAAAGCGACCTGGATATACCCCGCAACAAAGGGCTTGCGCACCTTGGTCAGGTCTTGTGACCAAGGTCTCCAGGCTAACCGTACCCCCGGACCATTGGATTTTACTCCTTTGGTCAATGGTAGGGTGGTATGCGCATACACCTCAACATGAATAAGGGTACCACCATGAGATGCTTTGAAACAGACTGTCCTCACTAACCAGTCCGCCTTAATAAGTGATCGCCCCCCCCTTGTTTGCTTGGCAGCGGCGCCGCGGGCAGGCCAAGGGTAGGAGTTGATCCAAGTAGTGACACCGGGTGTTGTTGGCGCACCATAAGGACCCTTGACGTACGTGAACTGTATTTTTCCCAATCAGCTGTTAGAGGCAGCCGAAATGGTACAGATCCACGGACGTGAGCAACCAGAGCGAGTCATAGTTACTCCCGTCATCTAATTAGTGACGCGCATGAATGGATTAACGAGATTCCCACTGTCCCTATCTACTATCTAGCGAAACCACAGCCAAGGGAACGGGCTTGGGAGAATCAGCGGGGAAAGAAGACCCTGTTGAGCTTGACTCTAGTCTGGCATTGTAAGGAGACATGAGAGGTGTAGCATAAGTGGGAGATCGTTCGCGCGATCGTCGCTGAAAAACCACTACTTTCATTGTTTCATTACTTACTCGGTTGGGCGGAAGCGGTGCGCGGTCGATAATATCGGCGGGCGCACGGTGTTTCGTTCCAAGCGTGCAGAGTGGCGACGTGGCGGCAACGCTCGTCGCCGTACAACTCCCGCGTGATCCGGTTCGAGGACACTGCCAGGCGGGTAGTTTGACTGGGGCGGTACATCTGTCAAAGAATAACGCAGGTGTCCTAAGGCCAGCTCAGCGAGGACAGAAACCTCGCGTGGAGCAAAAGGGCAAAAGCTGGCTTGATCCAGATGTTCAGTACGCATAGGGACTGCGAAAGCACGGCCTATCGATCCTTTAGTATAAAGAGTTTTTAGCAAGAGGTGCCAGAAAAGTTACCACAGGGATAACTGGCTTGTGGCAGCCAAGCGTTCATAGCGACGTTGCTTTTTGATCCTTCGATGTCGGCTCTTCCTATCATTGCGAAGCAAAATTCGCCAAGCGTTGGATTGTTCACCCATCAAAAGGGAACGTGAGCTGGGTTTAGACCGTCGTGAGACAGGTTAGTTTTACCCTACTGATGGCTTGTCGTTGCGATAGTAATACTGCTCAGTACGAGAGGAACCGCAGTTTCGGACATTTGGTTCATGCACTCGGCCGAGCGGCCGGTGGTGCGAAGCTACCATCCGCGGGATTATGCCTGAACGCCTCTAAGGCCGAAGCCAGCCTAGCCGAATCCGGCAAGGATATGCTCACTGTGGAGCCCCGAGAGTCGGGAGGCTCTAAACAATGTGACTTTACTAGTCGCGCTTCACCACGTGAGGTGCGACGTCGAAGCCCATTTGGATCGCGGAGATCGATGCTGTCCGTTTAACGCGTGCATCACGGCTCCGAAGGTCCGAATTTACCTCAGTTCGATGTCGGGGCTCGGAATAGTCTGTAGACGACTTCCGTTCCTGGCGGGGTGTTGTGCTCGGTAGAGCAGCGTCGTGCTGCGATCTGTTGAGACTCAGCCCTACGCCAGGTGATTCGTCCGAGGACGATGATACGAGTGTGTGAGAGACACAGAAGCAAGCAGCACCTTTATGTCACAGTGACGTCGCTTCCTGTCGCATTATGAACGTGTTCACGTTCATTTAATATGTTGACAATAGATGGCGGCGTTATAGTGGCGTAACGGTGCTTTTTGTAGTTTTACAAACAAATTTTTCGATTAATACACGAACGGGCACACTTTACAAAAGTTGCCGTATTCAAATTTCACAATTTTCTCTCGAACATACAAGTACCCATCTGAGCCCGCCCGACGCCGGCGGCCTCTCCTAGCTTGCGCTTGCTATTTAATACACGAACGAGCGCACATTTAATACACGAACCCTTCTAACATTTCCTGCACATCTCATCCGGGCATCGGGCTGCGGGCAGGACGAGAACACGACACACGAACCACTATCTATCTATCTATCTAGCTAGCTACGTGTACCGTTATTTATTTTATTAACACACCACGTACCCACCTACCGCAATAAGTACGCACCACAACTGTCACTCATACATACTCACGTCACTCTCTTCCTTCTTCTCCTTTCACGTTTGCCGTCAAGCGAGTGCCGTCACACGCCCGCGCGCGCGCGGGGGGGGGTGCTCTGGTTGTGGAACCGACACGTTGTACGTAGTGATTCACTACCTACCATAGATACACTGTCAATATGGGGCCCGTGCTTATCTCTGTATGTATTATGTATCTTTGGAGTATTCTTTGGATATGTGATTAGAGCCGGCGTTTTGTGGGTGGGGGAAGGGGGGGGGGGGGGGGGGGGGGAGCACAGCCACCCCCCGTCACCATCACACACTATCACACTGTTCCTCAAACCAGGACATCACGACGGCGATGATGATGACGATGATAGACATAGACATGGAAAAATGCGTCGAGAGTCGTCAATGTCGCTGCCGAACGGCCCGATAGGATCGTTTGTGCGCTCAGCATTAGTGTCATGCGACGCGACGTCCTAACTGTGTGTTGGACGGAGCGCGCGCGTGGCGCTGTACGACGATGTCGGAGTCTTGCGACGCACAAGTGTTGTGTGTGGTGGCGTGTCGTCGTGCAGAGAAAGATGAAAAGAGGAGTGTAATGAAACTACTTGTGTTGTTTTATTTTTGTGTTTTACATATGATTCGTTATTATTATATTAATAAATACGCTTATGCTATATATACGTGTGTTTTCATCTTAGATATGCGCGCGTGTGTGTGTGCTGCTATATTTTATAATGTTATGAATTATACGTCGACACGAAACTCATGTGACACCGAGTGGTTTTATTTCGTGAACTGTGCGGACCGACGGTGCGTATTGTATGCGTGTCCGTTTACGACGCAAACGGTCGTTGTATGAAATTATACGAACGGCGTGACTCTACCGGCGCACAGAAGCGTTCAGCGTACGTCACGTCCGATGAGTATTTGCTCTTTGTTACAAAGACCCCTTCTAATGTGAGGCGCTCTATAGAATCCGGGCGTAATCGTAAATGATTATAACGAATGTGTCAACAGAACTTAAACACGTGAACTCGTCTCGGCACGAACGTTCCCAATGGGGGCTTTAAAGTTCATCATTCACAATGAACTTCAACGCCCTTATGCACGCGCAGCGCGTCTGGACGGGTTGAGATATACGCGTTCAGACGTTCGCGTGTGCGACCCAAAAACACAGAAAACACACAGAGCTCGCCCGTTAGCCGTCCGCGTCTATTGTGATCGCGGGCGCACGGGAATGAGGATGTCGATGCGCGCGCGCGCGTCGCCTCCACTGCGGGGCGGGGCGCGTGCGTGTTCTCGATCTCTCTTATATCGAAGCTCCCTGGTTGATCCTGCCAGTAGTTATATGCTTGTCTCAAAGATTAAGCCATGCATGTCTCAGTGCAAGCCGTATTAAGGCGATACCGCGAATGGCTCAATATATCAGTTTTGGTTCCTTAGATCTTACTCAGTTACTTGGATAACTGTGGTAATTCTAGAGCTAATACATGCAATCAGAACTCTGACCAGTGATGGGATGAGTGCTTTTATTAGATCAAAACCAATCGACGGAGGGCCTCGCGTCCGAAGTCGTTAATTTTGATGAATCTGGATAACTTTTGCCGATCGCATGGTCCAGTACCGGCGACGCATCTTTCAAATGTCTGCCTTATCAACTTTCGATGGTAGTTTCTGCGACTACCATGGTTGTCACGGGTAACGGGGAATCAGGGTTCGATTCCGGAGAGGGAGCCTGAGAAACGGCTACCACATCCAAGGAAGGCAGCAGGCGCGCAAATTACCCACTCCCGGCACGGGGAGGTAGTGACGAAAAATAACGATACGGGACTCTTACGAGGCCTCGTAATCGGAATGAGTACACTTTAAATATTTTAACGAGGAACAATTGGAGGGCAAGTCTGGTGCCAGCAGCCGCGGTAATTCCAGCTCCAATAGCGTATACTAAAATTGTTGCGGTTAAAAAGCTCGTAGTTGCATTTGTGCGCCGCGCTGTCGGTGCACCGCATCCGCGGTGATACTGACACGTCTGCGGAGCATATCGTCGGTGAGCCGTCGGTCAAACGTCGGTTCAATATCAAAATCCTATCGCGGTGCTCTTCAATGAGTGTCGAGGTGGGCCGACAATTTTACTTTGAACAAATTAGAGTGCTCAAAGCGGGCTCAAAATGCTGCTTGAATATTTCGTGCATGGAATAATAGAATATGATCTCGGTTCTATTTTGTTGGTTTTCAGAACTCCGAGGTAATGATTAATAGGGATAACTGGGGGCATTCGTATTGCGACGTTAGAGGTGAAATTCTTGGATCGTCGCAAGACGAACATCAGCGAAAGCATTTGCCAAAGGTGTTTTCATCAATCAAGAACGAAAGTTAGAGGTTCGAAGGCGATTAGATACCGCCCTAGTTCTAACCGTAAATATGTCATCTAGCGATCCGCCGACGTTACTACAATGGCTCGGCGGGCAGCTTCCGGGAAACCAAAGATTTTGGACTCCGGGGGGAGTATGGTTGCAAAGCTGAAACTTAAAGGAATTGACGGAAGGGCACCACCAGGAGTGGAGCCTGCGGCTTAATTTGACTCAACACGGGAAATCTCACCAGGCCCGGACACCGGAAGGATTGACAGATTAACAGCTCTTTCTTGATTCGGTGGGTGGTGGTGCATGGCCGTTCTTAGTTGGTGGAGCGATTTGTCTGGTTAATTCCGGTAACGAACGAGACTCTAGCCTGCTAAATAGGCGTCGTCATTTAGGTGTGCGTGGCTCCGTCACGCAACTCACTGGCGACGTATTAAAATTCTTCTTAGAGGGACCGGCGGCTTCGAGCCGCACGAGATTGAGCAATAACAGGTCTGTGATGCCCTTAGATGTCCTGGGCCGCACGCGCGCTACACTGAAGGAATCAGCATGTTCTCCCTGGCCTAGAGGCCCGGGCAACCCGCTGAAACTCCTTCGTGCTGGGGATTGGGGTTTGCAATTATCCCCCATAAACGAGGAATTCCTAGTAAGCGCGAGTCATAAGCTCGCGTTGATTACGTCCCTGCCCTTTGTACACACCGCCCGTCGCTACTACCGATTGAATGATTTAGTGAGGTCTTCGGACCGACACGCGGTGGCTTCACGGCCGTCGGCGTTGCTGGGAAGTTGACCAAACTTGATCATTTAGAGGAAGTAAAAGTCGTAACAAGGTTTCCGTAGGGGAACCTGCGGAAGGATCATTAACGTGTAACGCTAAGCGTGTACTTAAAAAATACACGACGCGCGTAAACGTGAATACAATCCTAAAACAAAACTCGAACGCGCGCGCGCGCGCGCGCGCACACACACGACGATCGGCAGCCGCCGCGCTGCAGTTTGTCGTTGTAGCGTTCGTTCGTTCGTTCGAAAGTAATAGAGGATGTTAACGCGCGCCTCGACGAGCCTAGGACCTAGCGCCTGGCTTGAAACGAAACGCGCGTCGTTCTCGCGTCGCCTCCTCGTACGGTATTGAGACTGGTCTGAAAACCCGCACCACGAGTACCGTTGGACGCGTTCGTTAACACATTCGTCCCTCATACTGCGGTGGGATCAATTTTTTTTTTATTATATAACAATAAATTATATATATTTGATTTATTTATGTAACAAT